>RSEF01000002.1:13941512-14173630 GCA_003993805.1 Himantopus leucocephalus
CTCTGCCTCTCTCTTTGAAGAGGGGTAAAGGGGAGCATCTGTCAGTCCCACCTGGGGTCCCTCACGTCCCCAGTGGCTGAATTGGCCTAAACCATGACAGTTTGAAGAACTGTGTATGTACCACTGAGAATAAACTTTCAAGTACCTGATCATGTTTTGTTTTCTACTTCTTAAATTCCTACCTAACCGGAATGCGGGTTACCTGAAAACATGCCAGTTGCTTTAAGTAACATTCCAGATAAACCAAGAACATTACTGGAGTGTCTTCAGAAATTCAGGGCACTCTTATTACACATAAGAAATCCGGCAAGCAGTCAGTATATGTTTAGAAGTCTTAATATATCAAGATAATCTACATCTTTGAGGTATTATACCACTTACATGAGCAAATTAAAAAAAAAAAAAATTAAATGTATGTCTGCTTCCATCCCTGTATCTTTCTTCCCTACAAAATACTAGCATCTAAATAATCACATAATGGGATTTAATTAAGAAAACTCCTTTGGCATTTGACAAAAAAGAAGGATTTTTTCTGTTTTATTTCTATTACCCATTGACAAGGTATGTTTATAATATTCACAGAAATTAATGCTTAAAAGGACAGACAAATTTATGGAAACAAAGTATACACACCTAAATGGAATTCCCCTTCCACTTTGAATACATGGAGGCAAAGATCTCTTTATAATTAAGAAGCATTACCATCCGAAATACTTCATCAGTTGACATTTTAAAAATGGCATAAAGTTTTCTGAGTTCAAGTGGGTACTAATGCAGTTGCATGTGTTCCTGTCCATGCTTGGTAATGGCTGTATTTGGGTCTTTTACACTTCAGTTTTCTGAAAAAGCCACCACTGACCTGCAAAAACATCATTCCTACAACATACGTGTTTCTTAACACCAATATATCTTCTTCCTCCCTTTGGCAATACGTTTGCTTCTGGTATCATCTCTCCATCTTCCTTGTGAACAATGAGGAAAATGGTTAATATTGGTCCCAACTGAATGTTCTCTTTAATAAATTATCTTTGCTGTCTCTTAGAAGCACAAGGTTCTCATTTGTTGGCTTCTTGTTCTTTGTATACTTGAAATATTTCCTATTATTTATCTTAACCACTTGTATAGTTATCTTATTCTCCTCTTTTTGCTTTTCTTATCATGTTTTAACTTCTTTGGCCTTGTTTCAGTGAACTCTTAGTCCTTCTCCAGCATGTGCGATATTTTATAGCTCATCTCTGCTGACTCCTTTTCTTGATCATTTTCATGGTGAATCATGTTTTTTATTATGAAATGTATTTGTCTTATATACATATACTCCATTTTTTTTATTAGGGTATGCAGAAGCTATTTTCTTTGGAATGTACATCTCTGAGAGAGAAGGAAATAGGGACTCTAAAAATTGTTGTGTCCTAATATATGGCTATAGCATTAATTTTACCTTCCAGATTAAAAAGCATATTTCCCAAAATGCTTAAATATACAAATGCATACATATAAAGATATATATGAATAAACTTTATAAATTAACTTAGCATACACTAGGAGAAAGCAAGCAGAGCCAAGTACCCAGTAACTCAGACACATCAAACCTATATATTCTGGGAGCTTGCTGAAGTCAAAGTGGATCTTGCCCAGTTACATGGGACAGGAAAGCCTATGATTTCCTGGGTTTTAGGTGTTACTTATGCTGCTGCAATTATTCTTCTCTCCTCTGAGAGGAGAGGAGAGGAGGACAACAGCTGTGGTCACAGATGATAGGTTGTGCTTGTCAGAAGTAGGATTCTAATACCCATAAATCTAGAATCAATCACATCCATGAGTGCAGGCTGGAAAAGCCCTTGGCTACTTTGGTGTTTCTTGAAAACGCTGTAGAAATATACAATAAGGGAATATGTCTTCTACTGACCTGAAAGCGGGTGGTTTTCAATGGTGTACATGCACACCTTTAATAGACATGAGAATCTTTGCTACGAGGCCTATAATATGCCTCTGAAATAAGTGTACCAATCTTTTAGAAAAAAAAGGTTCACACAGGGCATTAAAAAAAGGGGCATTTTTTCAGTGTTATGCAGTATTCATAGACGTAGGTCACTAAATTTCTTTACTAGTTGTTGGTAGCTCAACCTCATTGTTATAAGATACAAAGAAGAGCTGAAAGAACCCTGAAAGTTACACACATTTTCTTTTCTAATTGCTTTTGCTAATTTCTAATAATTCTTTTCTTTAAGAACGGAATTTCTATTTTCCAAAATTAATCATAACAATATCTAAATTACTTTAAAAACCCCATCCAGTTGACTTACAGGTATCCAACTTAATTGTGCAGAACACTGAGAAAGAAATATTTTGATGGCTCTGGACAATCATAAAAGTGTTTAATAAAACAATAAATATTCAATGCTTTTTTAAATCCATGATTGTAAAAAAAATCAGTTTTTCGCAACACATAGGAGTTTAAATACCTGCTTTAAGTTAGTTCTCGAATGGGATCTTCTTTCAAATGAAGGTTTTGAACCCTGATTCTGATCCGCTTGCTCCAATGGGATTATTCATAAACTTGCATATGAATCAACGTGATATAGAACAATCAAACATGAATAAGAAGTGACAATATGGAACAAAATGTTTGAAAGGTTTGGATCATCACAAAAGTCCGTTTGCTGAAGCCCTTACAAGTGAGCATCTCCTCATGAATTTATTCTCCTACTTCCTCCTACTCATTCTTGCTCTCATGTCCATTCTCAGCTGAGAACATACCTACTTCCACAACACAAGCAAAACCAAATCAAAATATGTATACAAGTGAACTGTAACTAATAATATGTTACTTCAATACATCTTTATTCGCACAAACAGGGTGAGAGATTGCCTGGCAGTAGCCATTAAAGTTAATGTTTTTGCTATTTAATTTAGGGGCTTAGGTATATCAATAACTAATTGTTTTGAAGAATTACCTGGGTTTAATCGTTATTTGTTTATGGCTTTTTTCCCCCAGTTTTATTAGAGATCTGCAAGGATACAGATCCCTTCTGCTTTGGGACTCGTGTTCAATATAAGGGAAAAGGTCAACAAGACATCATGAAAAAATGTGCTGATCTGGATGGCTCTTGCAGCTGGTCATATCTTTTATAAAAAAGCACAGGAGAGATTTCTATATTTAGAGGTTCAGACTAACTTTTTTTCCTGCCCTCCAGCAATTTACTTTTTCTAGGCCCCTATTCTTTCATTTGAAAACAGCAGACTCTACTACAGTTGTTATATATTGACCTAAAAGATGACATTTTCTGCCTGCTTTTTATTTGATTCATGAATCACACAGTTCAGCTGATTGTGATTTTACTTCACATTCATAATTTTTTTGCTGAATATACTTCAGGAAAAAAGTTTCAGATTGTGACCTATTGAGGGCTCACATAACAATTGTTGCATACTGCAAGAATGAGAACATCTCAGGCGCCAGGAGCTGTTCATGGAGATCTGTTAGCATTTGCGATTGTGTTTTTGGCTTCCTATTTTTCCTGAGATAGTAGTGGATTGTTGCTGGGTCTCTAATTCATGAAAGCACCCTCAGATTAACATTTTTGTTGCTTGTCCACCAAGTTACAGTACGGGGAGAACTCAATCTGGAACAGAAAGGCACATTTTGTTTTAAACTGAAAAAAAAATGGAGCTTAAATAGAATCACATACCTTTGTCATTACTGCCAGAAAGTTTAAATTCTGGATGTGTTATGTGGATTTTTTATTGTCGATCCTGACTTTTTGTATATTTTTCCCTACTTTGATGTGGTTGGTTTGAAACATTTTAGCCTATCTCCCTTTCTCTTGTGAAAGGAATCTTAACAGATAAATAAAACTTGTATCATTTAGTTGTTCCACTTCTGCTTCACTCCCTTCCATGCTATTTGTTTTTTTTTCTCTCTATTACACCATTGCTTCAGAGGAAAATAACTGGAGGATATGTTCTCCTTTTTAATCTTCCTTTGCCATGTAATAAGAGGATGGGTAGCGGCTGGGCAAAGAAGAACAAAGACTATATTGTACCAGTAGGAAAGTCTTATGCAGATTCCTAAAGGCACAGAGAGAATCTGGCCAAGACTTTGCTAACATTTTCCATCACTTTTTATTGACCTCAGCTTTGAATCAGAAAACACCACCTGGATATACCGTCTGCAATGTATCCCAAAATAAACATTGTCAGTCACCACAAACTCAGGGGATTCCCTTACCTTTGTAATAGGAAACAAAAGCAATAGCAAGTGCAGAAGAATTTATATGGTGCTGTAAATCTTCCGTTCTGAAAGACTGGAATCCTCACTATGACGTTACAGCCATGGTAACTGATTATCCAGTGTTTTGTAGCTAGGGCTATGATAAGCCCCTAGGCAGAGTTGCATTAGTTTTGTCTGATTCTTATTTACATTGACATTTTGTAACCCATTAAATATAGTCATTGCAGACTTGAAGCTATCTTTTAGCCAAAGTCCTCAGTAGGAATAGATGCGTGTCTACACGGGCCCAAAAAAAGAAGGGCAATTTCTTCAGGAGCTGGCTGATATAATACTAAACTTCAATTTGAGAAGGTTCCTAGGCAAAGATCTAGCACAGGACTTAAGCAACAGAAGTAAAACTGAGGGGTCATTCAGAGACCCACATTCAGAAGTCATAGCCAAATAAAGCCCAAACGCTTCCTAACTTCCTTAGTATCTGAAATGGAGCAGCAACCAAATACGGAAGTAAATATTCCTGAAAATAAATAAAATTCTACTTTATGCTTGGCCTGATCATCTACATCTCTTCCTTGTGTTTTATTTCTATGGGTTCTTAAAGTAAGCCTTTGAAGAGTCTATGTTATTAGGAATACCCTGAATACACCTAACTGCATGATACTGCCAACCTTTTGTATAACAGCCCTTTGATTAGAGAACTCATATAACAAATTGGAAATATGAGTCAAGTGGGAAACTCGAGCTTTTTTCTTAGATTAGGTAGGAAGGAAATTGTATCTCCTCTTCTGAGGGAGATACAAAATGTGGTTCAAGACAGCCTTCTCCCAGTTTTTCAGGCTATGTAGCTTCAACTTGCATAGCAAAGTTGAGAATACAAAGATATCAATGTTTCAGAAACTTTCAGTACAAGATATAATCCCTGAATTCAGAAGTACTTTCTGGTGTTGATCAGACACAGCCCTGGGACCAACAAATCTCCTCAAATCACAATAGAGGTCCCTGGCTGTATGTGCCAGAGGTCCAAAGGACCTTGATAAGTGGGAACCAGGCCAACAGAAACTGCAGGAAGGTCAAGAAGAAAAAGTACAAAGTTCTGCACATAGGGCAGAATAATCTCATGGAATAACCCCATGGAATAGTAGAGGCTGGGAAGAGACTGGCTAAGAAACAACCTTGTAGAAAGGGAAGAAAAACCTCCTAAGCACCGAATGAGACAGGCAGGCTTACCTGTCTCTTGTGCATGTAATGGGGCTTTACAGTTGCAAAACACAGCCTTAGCTTCTCAGCCAGGCTGGACAAGACTCAGTATAGAACATCGTTGTCCTGTGCCTGTATTTCATGCTTTGTACTTCATAGACATGTCTTCAGGCACTGTTCAAGTATTTTTTGTCACTAAGTGGAATAACTCCAGTAGAAGTCAGCAAGCAAAATCTCTCCCAAATCCCACTCCCATGATCTAGTTCTTGGAATGTCCTACAAAGAGTCTGTGAGACAGAGATTTAAATCTCTAAGTGCACAGAGGAAATGCATATACTCAGTACACTTATATATATGCAGGTGAATATCTCTTGGTTCCTCCCTCTGGGTATATATCATTATGCATGGGATACATATTTACTCAGAGATCAAGTAAGAATGACCCTCTCAGCCTAATGATTTCCATTTGTGAGATGAAAAGCTGTGGTTCTTGTTTCTCAAAAGTCATTCCAAGGAAAGGTGAACATCCTTAGAAGGAGAGCCTAAGAGCACACATAAAAATAGGCTAAAGCACAGCAAAGGCGGCACAATTCTGGGGCAAAGGAGAGAAATAAACCCCAACAGTCAGAAAAGGGATTGAATCTTAGTTCTCCTGCACCTGAATGTATTCCTTCCATTCTGGACTTCTTCATCAGAGAATGACACCACCCACTGCTTCTGGCCCATTTGCAAATGTAACCTAAACATGCAGACATTTTTTCTGAAATTCAAACAATGTAGTTCACGTTTTTTCAGTCAACTCTAACTGCATTTCACTAACAAATGCCACAGCCTGCTTCTTGAACAGCCTTATTTTACACAGGAAACAAGTGGAGCCATCATGTTTAGCAACCCCGGGAACAGGGATGCAAACGGAAGGCAATTTCCGTGCTGCTCTGTGAAAGCTACATAGTAAAGATTGCCAAGCT
Organism: Himantopus leucocephalus; assembly: GCA_003993805.1. NCBI lineage: Eukaryota > Metazoa > Chordata > Aves > Charadriiformes > Recurvirostridae > Himantopus > Himantopus leucocephalus. Next base: position 13,947,906 of record RSEF01000002.1, read on the forward strand.
GACTGCACACATAATGTATAAATGTGCCAACACTCAGATTCACCAGTAGCAGTGTTTAGCACTCTGGTTAATATCCCAAACTGGCAAGGAAGGGGTTAAAAGGGCCCCAGGACAAATATTCCTCCTTCGCTCATACTAGTGGCATCTCTGGGTCAGAGATGATCTACTCGTGCAAAATACCAACGGTTCCCTCTGTTATTTCTCTCTACGTCTGTCTTTAAGGTATGGAGATTAGTTTCACCTCAGAGGGTATCAGCCATTACAGTCACAGAGTACATTCATCTAAATATTTCTGGAGAAGAAAAGCATACTTCCATTTATAATACTTTACCAATGTAACTAGGGCTTTCAAACTGGTATATTATCAAAACACACACATTTAATATTTGTTGTCTTAGCTAACTTGCTGAATGAAGGCAACAGTTTTGGGTTTTTTCCTTTTTCCTTGCTGGATGTTGCTTAGCAATATATTACACTGACTTTGAACAAATCTGCAATAGTAAATATTATGGTTTCATTTAACATTTCAGCTATGAAAATAAACTGCATAAAATGGAGTTCACATAAAAGATACCAGGGTCAAAGACCACTGGAGTAGACATTCGGCATCCATTACAATACACTACCCATAGGCAGTGATTATTTATTGGAATATGTTATGAGTCATAGCAATTCATAACACTACGGTCTCTGGAAAATTCCATTTTCCACTCTGAGCCAACATTAGGCTTACAGTACATACATTTTGATTAACTGAGACACAAATGTATCCCAGCAGTTACAGGAGAGTTGTTTCCTATCTTTCCTAAAATTGAGAGATACTTATTATTTCCAGGAAAATAAATAAGGTCATGTGGAATGAAGCATTTACAATTCTTGGCAGAGCAGTTAAAATGAATAAGTCTGTACATGAAAGCTTGTTTGACTGTCTATTTAATTTCATTTTAAAGATTTTAGTCTTATCATTTATGATTTATGCACAACATGTACTGCCACTTGCTGGTCTGTTCTATAAATACCTTCATAATTTGAATTAAGATAATGCGTTATCTGTGCTTGGTAGATGTATCACAGTTTTGTACTCACTTAAAGTTCCACCAAACCATAAAGCCTTTTTGCATTTCAGATTTAGCTAAAAATATTCGCCCATTAAAATAGCAATCATCATTAAAATTAGTTCCCTGATTCTACTGATTAATTTTTCAGTAACAAGCAAGGTTTCTGAAAAGTTACGATTAAACATATTTTTAGACAAAACCTGATGATTTTTTAAGAGTCTAGAGAAGCAATTACCTGACATAAAAATCTGCAGGACACAATTAGAGGGAAGGGGAAGTAATTTGAAATAAAAATATGTATTAATATATACACATTCATAAGAATATTGCCAGAGGCAACACGGTGGTGTTGCTAAAAAAGTTATAAATTAGTAGATTTTAGACCTTCCCACTTGTCTCCAGTCAAATGTGAATCCTTCTATAAAGGCAGCAGATTGCTTATTTCTGAATATTTTATTTCAGTTTCTAGTTAATCAAGTTTCAAATCTTTTATCTTCTATCACCTCTGTAGTCCTGCTAAGACAAATGCTAGTAGCAGGCTTATGAGATGCAAGATCAGGATTTGTAACTACATTCTGGTAAATGTACATTTTTAGCCACATGAGTAATTCGAATCTTGTGCTTGGTTTTGGCTGTTGCAAAAGGGGAGGTGAATAACCTGTTTTCCATATCTGTGAGACACAGAACAAAAAGTGATGGAGTGAAGTTGCAGTGAGAGGTATAGCTTATGTCTATTAGGAAATGTTGAATCACTGACACAGACTGTTCAGAGAATTTCTGGAAATGCCATCACTGGAGATCCTTAAGATAAATTAATCAGTAAAAGGTCGTAGCTTGATGCCTTGATTCAGTCAATCCAAGTATCACATAAATGTTCTGAAAATCATTTAAGAGCTATGTAACATTTTTTCACACAAAGCCATAGAGCACCTTGTATGTTCCTTCCTTATTCACCTTCATTTACAGTCAGAAATAGTTGAGATTTGAGTCTTCATTTATTATTTTTATTTTTCCTGTTTTCTTTCATTTGATTACTTGAGTGTATAAGGACAGCTTGTGCATTTTAAAATTTTTTTGTGGACCGTTTCTCGTGTCCTGTGGTCCACCAGTTAGTAGCCACTGGACTAGAAAACCTCTTGAAGGTCTCTGTTCTTGTTTGCCACAAATAGCTTGTAAAAGATGGCTTTTCCATTTACCGCTCAAACTATGCTTAAAACTCAACTCCAAAAATACAAATTCTAAGTCTGAAAACAAGCATATGAGTATAACTGCCGAGTACTGTCATAGTTCTAGAAATATAAACATAGGTATAACCCCTTAAACTGTGGCACATTCTAGAACATTTTTAACTGTAGGCTGATACTCAAAGAAATCTGTAATGGCATATATTTTTAAATTTAGGTCTGCCATCACTCTTAGATGATGGGTGGAAGGGGAAGCCCTGCAGAGGCCAACAGATTATATTTTTTTTTTAATACAAAGGAACATGATGTCTCTTTAAGTGGAAATGAAGCCTATTGCCTTCTCTTAAATAACCTGTGCACCAGCCAAGAATTTCTTCTGCTTATCACCTTTTTAACTTCTTTTATGACTTTACTGCTCATGAACATTGGACGTCTTACAGTAAACTCTGATTTCCAGCAGCAGAACAAATAAAAAAGGAAGCAAGCTGCAAACACCACTAGAAGCATAATGGGGCCTGAGAACGTGTATTTGTTGACAAGACAGAGTTTGTGAGTCAAGCAATTAAATATTGTTCAGCTGACTGTAACTGCAGACGCAGTCATAAAATATCAGTGATGGACTTAAATTGCAAATAATAGCAGGCTACAGGCTGTCACAGATGACCACCAGATAGTAATCACCCCTGAAATACCATCCTTGAGCCTTTTAAATAAAGAGTGGTGGCAGATTTTTTGAAAGGGTGGGGGAAAGGGAAGGAGGAACTTGTAAGAGACTGTTTTGGTGTGTCAGGGCAAGACCGAAATAATTAACTCAGACCTACCTGTCCGCGCTGTACAAGGAGTGCATTGTGCAGAGCTCACAACTCCCTCTTGGCCTTTCTGAACGTTGCAGGAATAAACAGGAATGACGTAAAATTTAGGAAACAGCTCCAAAGCCTTCTGAAATCAACAGAGTCACAATCAGCTCCACAACTCAGCTCAGGTCTGCCGTGTGCATTGCGCCTGCTCAGTAAGGGCTGACCTGAACCTTTAGAACAGACCAAACATAAGGGTCTGGTTGGTAGCTGCCCCAGCTCCCACATACTGGATAACAAACTCTGGCTCCCCTTTTATTCCATATTTTGCAACAAGCATGCAATAAACACATAAACACTTCTGGCTCCATCCTTTTGCTGCCCAGCATACAGAGAAGGGCCTGTTCATTCCTCACGCTTTGTTGTTCCCCCATCAATGTTCCCCTGATCCACATCGTCATAGTTCGCAGATAAAGGAGATCAATACAGCTGAAACATTTTTTTAGCTCATCAATCAAGAAGATGGAAGGGTCTCATGGGCTACATTGCTGCTTCAATTTATGGAAAAGAAAACTAAATCCCCCCTTCCTCTCTAAGAGAAAGAGCTCTGGTCTGCTCACAGCTCGTTGTCATCATGTTTCCATGCAAGGAAGTCAAAGGCAACTTTACTCTCTCCTGCGTGGCCACACACAGTGAGGTCCTAATCTTAATACAGTTCAAGTAGGCCTTGAATTGAGATACTCACCTGAAAATTCCTGGTATATTCTCACTTCTGACTCAGAGCAATTAGTACGTACTCCTAGCCATTTGAATAAGAAAAAAATCTGTGTCCATGCCATCAAACTTCAGCCATGTAAAAGTAACACGACTGGTTTCAACAATTGCCTGTGTTCTCACTACAGCTGAAGGAAAATTAGTATTTTTTTCCCCCAGTGATATAATACCCACTTTGGCACTGGATAAATCACTTTCTAAAGGTGTCTGCTTCTCTCCAAAGACAATAGGGTCTCCTGGAGGACAAGGCTGGAGTCGGGTTCTACCTTTTAGATGGTGCGAGTTAAGTCAAATGAATTCCGCCAACAGGCTGCTGGTGCTATAAATCACAGCATCCTTGTGCCCAGTCCCTTACTGACACAGCTCTCTGAAAGTAGTTGTAAGAAGTGACAGCTGCCTGGCAAGATACTAGACTTAAATGTGAGCAGATAGGAAGTGAGATGCAGTGATTTTGGAGTTGGAAGAAAAAAGAGGAAAATATGAACCATCCATTTTATACAGTATATTATATCCTTTTTGGTTCAGAGCAACATTTGTGTGACCCGCCACAGACAGTAAGTTTCAAATAGGTTGTCCCAAGATGCTTTTCCAACACGTAGCAAAAATATTCTAGTATTCATCTGAAATGCAATACTACCCCTCTGTTTTATTACTTCCTCAAAAAAGAAAAAAAAATTAATGAAGAAAAACATTCTTACAAGATTTTGGTTGCTTCCAAGCATCAAAAATAAGGAAAAAATTTTAATTTCAGTAAAATTACATGGTTATCTGCTTTAAAACCTAGACCAAAAAAAAAAAATAAATAGAGGGAGTATTGGTGGGGGAGGGGGAAGAAGCTTCTGAACTGATTAAGGATGTAGATTTAGGTGGAACAGTTTTGGATCTATGACAGGTTTTATGTCTGGTTTTCATGGTTTTGTTCATCATTAAGAATTTCCTTTTTATAAGCAGAAATCTTCTAAAATACCTCAAAGGTGAACAGTCATATTAGCCATTTCTACCATGACTGATCATTGTTATCTATTTGCTTCATAAGGGAAGTTTAGCATTATTAATCTTTTTAAAACAAAGAAAAAGCAGACCAGACTCAGACAAATTCTCAAGCGCCAATAATGCCTAAAAGCAATGTAAAAACAACATTATTGTCAATGGAAAAGGACTAATGAAGGGGTTTGTGATTGAGATGTAAATAACCTTTTTTTTTTTCTCTCCTTCTGTTGTTCAGTATTTTGTGAACAGAATTGTTTAAGAATATTTAGAGAATCCTGGGTGAGAGGCTGTTTATTGATCATGGTTATTTCTTCTGCCCCCCACACCTGCGTGTTTTGAGATTCATGTTTTAGTTTGCAGGAACAGGGATGATTGACCTGTGTAATGATTAATAGAGTATTATTATTAATTTGGAAAAAGTGATTACACTTTGAAGGAACTGGTAATAGAATATTGATGGCAATGAGTATATTTTCAATGTTTTCACTAGGTACTGATTAAATCCCACAGAAAATTGCATATCTAAGGAGATGGAGATAAAACTAAATAGGAAGCTGTCAATAAAAGCTGGTCAAATCCTATACAATATTTCTATGTTGCTTCTCAAGGTCTACCTTGAGATCACATAAACCAGGTTGAGTTACATGAACTATTCATATCATATTTTGTATCACTTATTAAAACCATTTATATTTTTCTTTTGTATTTAGAATGGTGTGGCTGTAGGAATTGATTCCTTTTCAGGAATTGAGTCACAGAATCATAGTATGATTTTCTCCCGTTTCTCTTACTATGAGCCACAAAAGGAGCTCATTGGTTCAGAAGGAGCTTTTGGTTCAGAAAGACTTTATTTCAGGGACAGGAAAGATGGCAATCCAACTGGTGGACATCCTGTTCCTCAAGAGCTATGTCTGCATCGATTTCACACACACACAGCAGAAAAGGGAAAGCTGAGAGACCTCTTCGTATCTGGCAATGCAACAGAGCTTCTGGGAGGTCAAGCTACAGTTTTTGCAACACAGATTATCAAACTCATTTTGAGTTTTAGGACAACTTCCAAACTGACAGATGTAACCTTAACTAGAAAATCAGACACTGTGGGGAACAAAACTAAAAATATAGACTAACTGGAAACAAGATCTTCACTTTTGGAAACGATGTAAATTGTCAGAGTTTATTTTAATTTCACTCTAGCATGAGAAAAACACTTAAAAAAAAAAAGAGAAAAAAAAGAAAATATCCTTGTGAAGTTAAAACTTAGGCTCTCCCTGATTTTCAATATGATTTTGGACCTGCTTTGCATGCAAGTATTTAACCAGACTGGAACCATGATTTCAGATCCAAAATGAAAAATAAAAAGAAACCACAACACACTTTTCTAAAAAAGTATGTTGAAAGATGTTTAAACCTTTCAGCCTGGGTTTTGTGGGGGTTTTTTTGTTGTTGTTTTTGCTATTTGTTTTTTTGTTTTTATATGTGAGCAATTGTCATTTGTTAGTAGTCAGGAAGGGAGAGTTCTTAAATACGGTGGCATCCTACAGTCATTAATATATGGGTTTTTCTATGGCAACTGACATTAAAAAAAGGAACCTTGAAATCAGAAAAGAAACATATTCATCCAGAATCTGTGAAATTAGACCTAATGTGCTGATTTCCCTTGTTTGTGATTTAGAAAAAACAGAATGTCCTCTCCACTGCTGGATACTGTTCTACAAGCTCCTCCCAGGCAAGCTCGCACTAGTTTCATCCACCTATCCACTTTTAGCAAAATATAAGAAAATTCAATAAAATTAAAGATGTAACACAGGCCCAAAAAGCATTAGATACAGAAATACATAACAAATTAAATATTAAATAACCATCTTTTTTTTCTAATCAGTTTCATATTATGCATTTAAATGGTTGAACCCATGAACCTCTATTTACATGTCCATTCCTCAAAAGATTATTAGCATTTGTCACCCCTTTCCAACAGGATTGAACTAAAAGCCAAGCCTGTTCCTGAAAGCACTTACATAGCTTGATTTTAAGCTATCATTTGGGCATATTTAGGTACTCAAAGGGGCAGAATGGTACCTTGTGGGATTTTCTGAAACATGAGAGCGTGTGTCTCCCAGGGAGATATTAATGACCCTCAGTGTCCATTTTTAGCTGTGTAAATGTATCAGAACATCCTCTGCTTTGTGTAAAATATTTTGATGGGCTTATGAATTTTCAGATTCACAGTTATGTGAGCGGTCGACTGTATCAGAGTCTGTGTCACTGGTTGCAAAGTCTAGGTGAGACCAATAACTCCAAGGCATGTGAATAACCCAGACTCGCATGAACAGTTCTGTTGAAAGCAACAAAAATGAAACAAACACCCCAAGGCAAAAATCAAGAATAAAGTCCTCCTGCTGTCAGAAGTGTTCTGGGAAAGCGTACTCTCTTATCAATGTCTTTATAGTGCTAAAATTTGTCTATCAGTCTGAGACAAATTTTAGTTCTGTTTTGCTATAATCCCTTTCTAAATGGCTGTCCAGAGCACTTGTACTTGGCCAATACCTGAACTTCTTCAAAAACATTGCTTTTTAAGCAGCATTTTCCAACTGTGAACATGAAAACATTTCCCCTCATTTATCCTTAATAATCTTTCAACTTAAAAATATCTTTATCACAAAAGTTGTTTCTACTAAAAGAAGAAGAAGTCCTTCATTTTAGTCTGCTGTTATCCTTGAAGTTTGGTGATAGCAGTACTGTTCTTCGACTTAGTGCCAGTGGTCTTTCATAAAATTAGTGGCTGGTAATCCCTCTTATGCTTTATTATTTACATGTGCCAAGTGCTGCACTCTGGAGAACACCAGGCTTCCACTACAGTGAAAATCTCTAATAAAATATTCCATCAAGTTTTATTTTCTGAGAAAGTTATGAACTTGGCTCCATTCATTACAAAGTCTGTAGAGGCCAGATTACATAAAAAGCACATGCTGAATAGACATGCAAGAAAAAAGAAAAATCCTGAGATTATTATATGAAAAACCCAAACAAAACCATGCCGGGAGAAACAATGTTTAAATAGGGTCATATTACTAAGTAATGAAAAGATTTGGTGTTTATCTTTTGGAATTCTAAATCAGCTTCCATTCCTCATATTTTTTTCCTTAGTAACTTTCTGTCTCTGTGAAGAAGTATTTCCAAATAGAGTTATGTCTGTAATTGATCAGTCTTCTTAACAGCAACATGAAATGCCTAACAACAGAACTCTTTTATTGCAGGGTTACTAGTCTAGCACGGAGGAATCTTTTCTCATAGTCCAACGTGCATATGCTGGCAAACAAAATTTTGTAGCGGGAGCAGAAAAACTGTGCAGATATCAGGTTACCACATGGGGAAAAATAAGAGGACGAACTGTTAGTATGGGAGAAATTCCAGTAATGATAATCTTATTGCTGTGAGCTTACTCAGCAATAGTGTAAGTGCATCCAGAAGAGCCTCCAGGCAAATCCTCACTTGAAGACAAGTAAGGAATTTCACCAGCTGAACAAACTGTAGGTAAGCGACGTAAAGCCTGTCAAAAGCATGTACGTATGAAAGCAGCTGTGTATCCCAAGGGAAGGGGTTTTCCTCACATGATGCCCTTGCTGACTCTATGCTAAAATTGCCCCTTTCTTTGGATTTGCCATTTATGCTGTCTTGAAAACAAAAAAGGAACTGTAAAGTGCAACACTACCTTTTTCTTTTGCTGTTGCCTCTGTCTTTACGTCCATCTGGCTCTCAGAGAGAATCTCATTCTCTTACACTCCTGGAAGTGAAAGGATCCATCTGTTTGATAGGAGGGTGAGTCAGCATGAGAGCTTGGTATCTGTATGAAGGACCCTTAGAAACAGGTGTGAAAAAACAGATCATGTTTGCAGATTATATTACATTTCATTATTACAGCAGGGGAAAATGTCTCCATTTCTTTCAAATGCCCATCAATACATTTTTATGCTGATTATTTGTGGTTTTATCTACCTCTCAGCACTTCTGTGTTGAATTCTGCCACCACAGGTATCATCTAATGTATATGACATTTTCCTTGAAAACTCATATGGATGTAGGAGATACTGATTTTTACCTTGGAACAGTTTTGCATTTTAAAAGTTTCATTGAACCCTGGAAAACATATCCGTTCTTCCTTTGTGTGTGATGTAGTTTGAAGCTGTCAGCAAGCACAGTTCCTTCGGTCATCCATAAGCAAAGCATCACAATGTCAAAACCTGACAGGGAGAGTCATCAGGAAAAGGGACATAACTTTCACAGCCACTAATATTCATCAGTTCCAGAAGTTCCTAAGTTAGCTTGAAGACAACCTCACTGGGTAAAGGCACTGGGAGAGTTATGGTGCCAAAAACATCTGCCTTATTTTTGGCAGGCGAGTACCACCTGTGATTTTGCAGCAGCAGATGTCTCAGCTGTATCCACTTTATTTCACAGCAGAGAAAAATGAAGTTAATATTAGCTGAGAACAACCAGACCTGAATTATGCAATTCTGTGTAAACCATGCAGCTGATTATTTTGCACCTTTAGAATCTGGTTGGAATTACTCGCTAGCTCTTTATCTATTTATTTCCACTATTTATGTTTGGTTTATGGTCTGTCCAGGTCTGACAAAAGGAGTTGATTTTGGCTACTTGGGTGTAGAGATGGGTGCCAGACCATGAGTTTTCTGTTAACTGGTGTGCCAGCATGTTTGATTTATATACAGGTCTCTAATAAAGTTGAGTTTCTTAACCGTGCCTGCAATTCTTCCCTCCTACCATGCAGTCATGTAGCTGAATTAGCCTATTCTAGTTCAACCTTTGAACACTTTTGTTAGAAAGACATTCATCTGTGAGTGGGCTAGCTACTAATTACTCCATTCCCTACACCTTTCTAAATAGGCTTCTACTCATCCTTTCAAGAAATGGAGGGCTGGAACAGAGGGCCGCAGGTCTGATACAATGCAGGGAAATCACCAGGTTTATTTCTATCTGTAGTCAATCAGGCTTTAAATAATTTACCTCATCGCAAAGCCACTTCCAGAAACACCAATATGTTTCTGGAAGGCATTGGCTCCTTGCACGATGGCTGCTGCAGCTTTCCACTCCTCTCCACTCAGCACGTGCCCCACACACCAAACATGTGTCTCTTTGGAACAGCACAGAAATCGCCAAGAAGAAACACTGCTGGAATAAACTGGTCAAACCAGGAGAAAGCCATGTGTCTAAATCATTTTTCATTTTATCCATATTAGACAACTAATGTGGTTTATATGGTCTAGTCAGATACGGTAAAGCTCATTTGGTTATATTCATAGTGGGAAATGTCTATTTAGTGCTGATTTAGTGCCATTTAGGGTGATATTTAATATTCTATTCAACATGACAGTAGTATAATGTCTTTCCAAAGCAACCGTACGTACTTACAGACTGTGGACAGTTAAGGAGAAATCAGACCAATTTCAATTGCTGGGTGTCCACATAATCTACGGAGCAAACAATAGCCATTTATTACCAGTAAGATTAAAACACGCGATTTCGACTGTGTCGTATGAAAGGTGAAACTGCAATGAGCAGAGAAGAAGATTTAGCAGTTTGGATGAGCCAAACATCAGCATACGAAAAGCTGTACACCGCAGTGTTAACATGTGGATGTCAAACTGCGAACACATGAAACAATTCCTAGAAACAATTTAGCCCTTTTACCTACAAACTCACTCAGAATGAATCAGGGCTACCTTTGTTGTGCTTTCAAACATTTACCTTTCCAGACACAGCAGGTTTCTTTTTCACGCTTTCAAACGTGCAACCTGCTCCTTTGTGTGCTGCTGTCACGGTGTGATTTGCTCCAGGTTTGTGCCTCGAGCTTCATCTCTCTGTCCACGTGTGCGCGGCCTCACTATGGGTTTCAAAGCTACTGCTACTTCATTTTTCTCTCAAAAATAAGAACACCATCACTTAGTTATAACACGAAGGTTTCATTTTCACTCCTTCAAATAATTTTCTAGTCATGATTGGTTAGTGGTTTGATTATTTTTTTTTTTCTTGGAGGCAAAATGATGAAATTTGTTATCATTGTACATATATATGTCTATATGGGTATACATGTGTGTATATGTATAGATATTCATATACTTATGAGCCAGCAGGCAGTTGGAGGTCAATGACTGTGCTTTTCAGTTGTGGGGCTGGCACTTTTCTAATGAATGAATCTTGGGACATGTGCTCTGGTGGCAAGAGAGGAAAAAACCATTTTGCTAATGCCTTGGTCATGGACTGCTCACAGGTAAAAAACCCAAGGACTTATAAAATGAAGGGTTTGGGGGTGTTTTTGTATTTTTTTGTCCTACCAAGTGTTTCCTAGAGCTTGAGATGTCTTGCTAAACACACCCCTCACAAACTGCTGTGATGTTTGACTCACACAGCCAGGACTGTTTCAGTCCAGTCCAACACACTCACCGTTTTGCCTGATAACTACTGTACAAACCACATGCCTGGTATGTTAACGGGGAAACTGTCCAAACTGGGAATAGATGACTGCCAGTCAAATGCAGTTAATTAATGTCACAGAGAATGAAGCAGAGATTAACAAAGAAGTGAGCCAGTTGGATCCCGTCCTAGTGTTTACAAATGACAAAGGCTTTGCTGCGTCTTGGACATTTTATTTCGTTTTATTTTTTCCCATCAGAACAATGCCATTCTCCGGGTTGTTGTTGCTGCTCTCTAAGATGGTTTACACAATTACTTCATACAGATTAGAGCTGTGTGATCCCCTATCTTGCTGATTTATTTGGACGGATCCTTCAACATTTATATCATCAGTATGGATTTTCACATTGTGGTTTAGGATGGCTTCTTTTCTACAAGTGTTTCTTTTTCAAAACTGTGACAGAAGCCCAGAAAACTCTGTGTGCTCTAAGGAGAACACAATAAAATAGGCGTAATTTTATTTTTTTTAATTTTGACGTTCGACACTCTCTTGCTTCCAGACTCAGGCTCATGTTCAGCTCAAGAAAACACTGACAGTCAGGAAGGGTGTCTCATGTGATTAACATTAGGCACATCTTTAATTCCTTTGGGCATTCAAAATTGAAAATGTGTTTAAGCATCTTCCTGATTAGGACATTAAATCTCTCTTTGCATTTTGAATTCTGCAGCCAACCTTTGCCTGTACCCAAGGCGTCATCTCTATTCATTTCCATACTACTCTTTAAATATTAGCATTTCTTAGATTTACCCAGAGAGGCACAAGCATATGAGAAATTGAACAAGCCACACAATTTTTCTTTAGATTTCAATGAATAGCATATATGACAATATATTCTTCAGGCTATTTTGTATTTACTGATTTAATATTACCACTGGGACAGAGATGAAAAAGATTTTTAATTTAGTGTAAAAAATGCTTTGTGGATCATATTATTCATCAGAAAATTCCTGATGATATCAGAAAAAGAAAATGACCACGCGCAATTTGTAAGATCACACTAATTACAGGCAGAGTTCAGTTTTGAGGACTTAAAGGTTAGGATTCATCCTGGAGTCACTTGTAAATGCCTCAGGAAATGTTTTGTTCAGATTATTTAACCTGAAAATCTATTTTTAAATATAGGTATATTTGTTTGAAAACACCTACTATGACTGAAATCTCTGTGTCAGACAGACAGATACCTTGAATGGGATTCACCTGACGCCATGAGTTCGAGAAAGCTCATTGTAACACACAACTCTACCTTTGATCAGATGGTCTGTATCCTAGAAGCCACTATTATAATCTAAAGGGGACCTGGAACCAACTGACCCTGATGTAGACTTCTAAATTGTAGTTGTCTAAAAATAGTAGGTGAAATAAATTAACTCCTATAGTTTACTGAACCAGATATGAATTATACCAAATGTTAATAATTTCAACAAACTCTGCTTAATAAAAGGGGAATGTAATCCAGCCTGGGGATACTCATTCTCTAAGAAGTAGTACACACAGAGAAAAATGGCTTTCTACACCTTTATTTTTTCATATATGATTTTTACTTAATCATACATTTCTATGCTGTTCACTTGGATATTATTTGAATTTGGGGGTTCTGTTTATATAACTTCAACCTTGCATGTCTGAATTATTCATATGGGCTCCTTCTTTATTCAGCAGGACTGAGTCAGATATGAGCTCTGGGGGTACCTGTCCTTCTGTGCTAAATATTGATATGCCCCTGTGACTAGCATAAAAAGAGATGCCCAACTTCTACCCTGAATGTCAGATAATATATACTTAAGTAAATAATTATCTAACTACTATTAAGAGTGTCTCAGGTAGTAAACTCTTATTTTTTAGCAGATTTGGTGGTCTTTAGTTCTGTTTTTACTGTCCTCAGTGTGAATCTGACGTTCCCTTCTATTTTTAAAAGATCCCTTATATTCCACCAGACATAGTGTGATCGTATTGTTTTGTCTGGCAGCTGCTCTAGTGTGATTTATAAATGTTTCACTAGTATACTTGGGTTTCTAGTGAATCTGAAAGTGTGCACACTGCGTAACTAATGGCAGCAGTTTCGCTCCCTCTCCCTCTCTGCTGGATACCAGCCCAGGAGCAAATAGCATCAGGTGCCAAGTTTCAGGGACATGTTCCCGAGTTCAGAAATCTCTTATACACCTGTCCATTGTTATTACAATTCACAATATGCATTTCTTCTTCCAGCTGTCCTCCACCATGCCTGGCATGTATTGCTTTGCATAGCAGCCCTCGGTTAGATTTTCAGTTACTTCAGGAGAAGGCACAACAGCAAGAAATTTATTTTGGCTTTGCATGTCTCCATGGTTCGGTCTGCTATGAAAGAATCTAGGCACTTTGCAATTATGGTTACTTGCCCACCGTACTCATGGAGAGAAAAAGGGGATAATTCTGAATCTTTTACAGAGAGTGGCTTTGGTTTGACTGTGCTGGTCAGCGGTGTATTGCTCACTTTGAAGAAAGAAAGAAGAAAACAGGTTCTGTTCCTGTACATGTTTTCAGTGGTCATGAAGGCTATGCTCTTTGTATTCAATCCAAGATAAACTTACGCCATTCAGTAGGGGAAGAATGGAACCAGCGAAATATTAATATTGTCTGACTCTAGAGAGGTAGAGTCCTTCAGATTTAAGCCAGAACTTCTACTTTAAGAGTCTGTATTTGACTGTATAAAGTACCCAGGTTCCTATTTGTGGCACTTGAGTGCTTAAAAATAGTTAAATATCTGTTCTCCACCAAATTATACAATTGACTTCCTTCCAGGAACAACAGACCTCTAGTAGACACTCTGGCCAGTTAACTCTTCAGTTACGAACCCTGCTGTTCCACCCACGTGTTTTCTTTGAAACACTTATACCCCACTGAAATTTCGTGGGAGGTACATGTAGGAAGAGGAGCACTGAATTCTGGTTCACATAAAAAGCATCATTGGAAACCAGTGAAGCGTCTAGCCTGTCTTGGAATTTTTATTGGAAAGCTGCAGCAAAATTACTTCAGTATTTATAGATTAAAATTGGTGCTAGTTCATTATTAATTTATTTAGATTTCTTTTCTTACTGCTATTATGATACTCTGCATGCACACCTATATATCTTATTCAAAAATGTTATTTTAGCGGAGTTTAGAAAGTCAATATTGTTGCCCAGCACAGACAGAAGACTCTAAAAGCAAGTGCAATTTGGAAGAGGAAGGAGAAACACAAGAGTTGATATTATTCTTTTAATATAAAACATTTAAAATTGTTCCCATATGGGGAAAGCACGGAGGTGAATTCTGCAAAGCGTTCATTAGGCTGTGTACCAGATAACAGGATTAACCCAGGATTTCAGCTTTGGTTTTCTACCCAGCATAAAAGCTTCAAATCCTGTGAAAGATGGCAAAGAAAGAACGTCCTGCCCCTGCCCCGCAGGAATGAGGGGAGCAGGCTAACATGCTGGAGCTTTCTCCCAGAGAAATATTGCCTCAGTGCTGTATAGATTACTGGATTCATAGATTTTCACGGTGAGAGGAGACCTTATAATCACTTCATCTGTGAGGTGAGTATGCTATTTATATAGCACAGACAGCAGCATTTCACCTGGGAATGCTCACATCACCCCAGGCGGCAGCAGCCTCAGAGAGGGTGGAGGTGTGGGTGACAGAGCTCCTCTCCCGAGGTGGCCAGGCACCCTGGGGTGAAGGCAGAGCAAGAGGGCAGCACCTGGGCAAAGGGTCCTCTTCATTCTCTGCACCACTGTGTGCTCCGGGCACACTCTCCCACTAGCTAATCTCTATCTATTGGAAAGACAGGTAATACTTCTGTAAGCATAGAACATGGTAGAACATATTGCTCCTCCATGGAGGAGTCACATTCGCCTAATTCTCCATCACTGTGAAAAATTTGTATTTCTTTTTTGTTTGGTTTTGTCTACCTTCATTTTCCAGCCTTTGAAACTTGTCTCAGCCACTTGGAAATTCATACTAGGAGAGAGATAAGAGCTAGCAACTTTACAGAGGTATGACTCAGAGGTGTAATGTTAACTCTTACTCTTACTTTTATTAGTTTTTGCTTCCTCAAGAGAAAAACAGGCACACTGAAAACAACTTAAAACAGGCTTTTGTCCATGGTTTCCATGGACTGGAAGGATGTCTTCTTCTCAGACTTCCAGGCTTCTTTAACGTTGACATCTGGAAAAAATGTCACTTTTCCATCTTCCAAAAGCAGACTTTATGTTCCCTGTCACCAAACATCATATGTTCTTTATTACATTAAAATATTACAATGAATTAGTCTTCCTTGACTGTATTGGGTGTCTCAGATCCATGAAAACTTTTCTTCCTAATTGCTTCATGAGTGACATGCTGCTCTTTTTTTTTTTTTTTNTTCACCCCCAGTTAAGTAATGACTACAATATAGGGTCAAATACAGCTGTTAATGGTATAAACATTTTTTATTTCTATGCATATTGTAAGTGAGCTGTGCAATGTACCACTGATTAACTACCAATGGACTATTCCCAGGCATCAGACTAACAATCTAATCACTTAAACCCTATGAAGAAAGCTTAAGTGTGAAAACTCTGTTCAACACTTTGTATAAGAAAGATTTTTAGTAAAAGAGGATAGCTGCCTTACTACATTGTGAAAAAGCCATAAATTTCTTAACGTGTATTTATGTGTCCTCTGAGGCTGATAAGTGTTATGGGAAAGGAGAGGAAGACCGGTGGTATCTGAGCAATGCTATCAAAAGGTATTATCCCTGCAAAAGGCATGTGTTTCAAGTACGCTAGAGGTTGCTTTGGGAGAGATATATTTGATTCTCTTGTGTAGAATAAAATATAATGCTTCAAGCTGCTAAGCCACTCAAATTGCATCTTCTGTGTAATACAAAGTATCTGTAATTTTAGGTGCAGTTTAATTAGCAGATTGGACTTAAAAAAACAAAGAAACAAACAAAAAGCACTGGAGGAAATCGGACCATTTCATTTGATACAAAGTATTTTCTCTCTGGGTCATAGGCTTTAAGAAAAAGTTTAGCTAAAGTTAATCAAAAAGAAAGAAAAAGGGGAGGAATTGGGGAAGAAAAACCCTTCACTAAAACCAAACACATTTTGGTTTTCATCAAAGAAAAATCAATTCAGATTTTTTTTTTTTTCCCCTCCTAGGTTTTTCTCATTTTGGTGAGAGAGAAGTCAGAAAAATTAAACTGTTATATTCTGGATCAAGCCAAAACAACCTTTTGTTCTGATTTCCATCTTGGCCATCTGTCAAGAACTGTTCATCACTTGCAGTGCATAGTAATTACTCCACACCTCTGCAGCACACAGGGATGCAGGATTTCTCTCGACAGCCATGGAAGGTCTGCCTGCCCCAAGCAGCAGTGTGCTGGAACGGGCTCCCCAGATAACTGGGCAGCGGGATGGGTGCATCGACACGGAGCTGGGTTTAAGATAATGCCTCTTCTGAGCAGCAGGTTACCTTCGGCATGTCTCCCCCCAGCCCAGCCCACCAGCACCTCCTGAGGGGAGCACAGGGTCTGTGCCAGGGGAGGGCACAGCAGCTGCCCCACTGCACTGCCGACATCTGCATTCAACCTGGATAGTGTTTTCTTTTCCTGAAATACTGTTTACTTGGCTGTGAAGACAAGCCAGGTGTGGCCATACTCAAAGCCATATTTAACCAAGACAGTCTGATTTCTGCTCTGTGTACCCCCATGTCATGAGCACACAAACGCATGCATTGCCCTGATACAGTACCTGAGAAGAAGGTCTTATCCTTCAATTCACAAAGCACCAAACCAGGGAACAGCTATTTTCCTGCTCTTCAAATGCAAGCTATTACAATATTTGTAAATTTTTAAAGCAATGATTAGTGTTATGAGTCCTGTTCAAAACAGCCAAATGTTAAATATTATCCCTTTCACATCCCTTTCCCTTTGCCAAGTTCTCTACTCATGTGATATATACTCAATATTTATGATGAAGAAATTCAGAGCTTGAGAAAAAAAGAATAAAAGAAAAATAAATGCATTGGAGCCCAGCGTTAAGCATCTGATATAACCCTGCAAAGTACCTCAATCCTGGTCCACGAGATTTCTATCATTTCAATTCTGGTACCCTTTTGAAGTGAGACTGATAACTGCATCAAATTCCATGACACTTCCGTGAGTTTTGTAAATATATACCAAGGTAAGGTGACCAAATTCATTCCCACTGGTGACCTAGGACAAGATGAAAACAGCAAGATATCTAAGTGTGGAAGGATTGAGCATTAATCCTCCACAGCTCTTAGCTGCCCCTACAAATACCTGCTATTTGATACAATAAAGTTTCAAAGATCCCAATGAGCGGCATTACAAATGGAGACTCTGGAAGAGAGGCGATCTAGATTCAAATGGATAAAATGTTCCATTACAAATTACAGTACACATCTGCTGCAATAATTTGTGTCAATCAAATCATCCCAAAGAAAACAGTCAATATCAAATAAGATTCTATAGTCAATGGGCCATAGTAATTTCTGGTGGTGTTCCACTGAGGTTAATGGAGTTGGAAGGGGAATGGGCTTAACCTTGTGTAAATAAAACATAATAGGGAAACGGTATGCCATCTGGAAAATAAATGGAGGAAACAGAGGGAAAATGCTAATCTAACACATCCAGAGTCCCAATTTCTCCTTTGGTATCTGCACTATCTAATGAGCAGCTGCATGAAGTTATCACTGGTTTTCAGGAAAACAGAATCCTATTTCAGGGCAGCCCACAGGTCTGAGCATTACTACAGCTCTAAAAGGCTCTCTTCCAGCTCATTAATTTACCTTGATCTTACTGTCCGTTCCTGACTTAATAGATTCCTCTTTCCTTCTGTAAAAAGAATGGTGACCCAGGGAAACATTTCTCTTTAATGCACCCTGTGGCTTAGTTTTTTCAGGCATTTCCTGGTCTCCCAAGGAAAATATTTCCCATAGACCTTTTACTCATACTACAATAACATATTCCCTTATGAGCTCTGAATCATCATCCTTTAAGTATACATTTTCTGATCCCTTTGTTCTGCTTTCCCATAGACTGATGAAGAGACTGTAACTCCAAAGTTTGCCTTCTTTTATTTTTAGTAACGATTTTCAATAGACTCACCTAAAATTTGGTGGTTTTCCTTACATTTTATTCTCTGTCACCCTACCCAATACAATTACCTCGCTTGTATCCTGTGGCATTGTTCTTTCAAATCATAACAGAACTAATAGCATTTGTATAACTAGATACACACATATGAAACTCAGAGTTTATGTCTCTGGATAGCCCACAGTTGATGTCTGTGATATCATTCCCTATTTCTGTATAATTATTGCTATACAGGTATGCATAAATAAATATGCATACATGCCCAAATAAAATTAGGAAAAGAACAAGGTATGCTCCAAAAATGGTATTCAGGTCTTATGATCTAGAGATTATGCAACAGAGATATATAAATTAGCACATTTGACTAGAATCTTACAGAGATATCTTATGAAATTTATTAAAGCATGGAAAAAATAAGTGATTTTCCTGAAATGTTTGATGAAATTAATAACAAAATCCCAGCTCTGGAGGAATTCTACATAAAGGTCCAGCCCCTGGATGTGAAATTCCAGAGACGACTTTTGGTTTCAGAGGTACTCAGTTCTAACAGAATGTTTCTAAAGCCTGATAGAAAAGGGACATGTGACAGATATACTGCATTTCTGACACTGTGAAAGGTATTGACCCCAGATAACTGCAGAGGTGTTGGATGCAGACATCTACAGCTCAGCTGCTCCTCTGGCGATTCTTGTAAGCAATAGACAGGAATATGCATTTCTCTTTTAGGAAGCAATTTGCCTGACCTGTTGTAGCTATCTACCTTACGGTGAGATTGATTTAGCCTTAATTCTTATTGACTATATTTCCTAGATCTCTGTTGGTTTTAAAGAAACCCATGGTGACCAGCTCAGATTTAATAAAATGCATCCCAAAGCTGAGTTGTTATTGCAGTCTTTCTCATATGTAGAAGAATTATCTTGTAGCAAAAATTGGAATTAAAGGCAGCATAGCCTGCCTAGGCAGTGCAGGAAAGAAGTCTGAGGATTCATTACATGGTTTTCTCATCTGAATCAGCCTTGACTACATGTTTAGGGAATGTTATGATGAGGATGGCATTATTTTCCATTTAATTTTATCTTAGGTGCTGAGCACATGTTTGTAAAATCATGGGACAATATTCTTGTGGAAGCAGTGATCTTAACATCAATGACTTGGTGAAGCTCTGTCAGAGATTAGATTTGAAACAATGAAATTATTCTCTCCCTCTTTATACAGGATGGATATAACATGGCATCCATTTCCTATCCTGATCTATTATACGGTGTTTTTTCACTGTGCAAGAATCCAACAGGCTTTCAGAAGTGAAAAGCTTTGTGAGGTTCAAGAGATTAGAGTGTAAGTAAGTGCTAAATTTTCTTTACCTGATTTGAGATTTCAGGAAAGCTCACCTCTGATGCTGAAACTTCTGTTATTTTCGTTTGGCCTGAAAAAAAGAATTCTAAAAAACAACTGCCCCCGCCTCTCCATGCCACCCCAATGACAACTGGGGTCAGAAATTTGGGAATCAATTTTTTACAAAGCAACTTACTACATTCAAATATTACAAACCTGATCTTGAGAGATTCCAGTTTAAAACCAAGCTGAAATTTATAAATCAAGCCCATCTCTGAGACTGTTGATAGAATTGAGTTGGTCTGGATTACATCTGCATTCAGTGGGCACACAAGCTTTGCCTTGTCCAGAATCAGTCACGTTACATTACGAACATGAACATTATAAAGACAACAACTGGCAGATCCCCCTTCAACCAACAGTTATAAATCAATCCTTCATAAACCAAAACCACTAGTTTTTCTTTTAAGGCATTTTTCCTGCTGAAGTTAACTCTGTCGAGGAGTTTTGCCAACCGGTACACAGTGGAAAAGGAGCCAAAGCAGCACAACATGCTTTTCTGCATTATTTGCCTTCTTTACTCCAATGCTGGTTTCTTTATTTCCTCCACGTCACTTTCTCTTTTCCAGAAGAAAAGAGAGAAGGAAGAGTTTTGTAAAGCTGTATCTCAGACTTTTTGTTCCCAGTTTCATTTCCGAGGTAGCTCTGGGTGTAATTTGGCTTTGCCGCACAGCCCACACCCACTCATGTTGACCTTCCACAGAAGAGATGCATAGGGCCCGTTTTACACTTGCCGTACGATGCAGTGCCATACCGGTGAGGATGCACTGACCGAGCAGGCTTCTGAAGTTGGACCTGTGGTACGTTTCTTCACTTAACCGTCAACACACAGTGTGCCTAGGTAAGGATCATAAAACAGTCCTCCGTGATTAAAGACCTGCTTATGTCCCAGCTATACACAGGTGAGTAAAAACAGGAAAGAAAAAGAAAAAAAAAAAAGAAATGGAACTCTCTGTACACATAAATAATGCACTCCCATATCATCAGACCACATTCTAATTAGAGGGTACAATTCACAGTCGTTACCCTTTCTAGGTTAATTTCTGATTAACCACACTATCATCACAAAAAGCCACGGGCTTGCTTGAACAGAAATTAAGACGCAGAGTTAGCATTCTATTCTGCTGAAATCCAAAACATTTTATACTTTGGCCTGACAAATGCATACAGCACCGCATCCAGAATCATTACTTTAACAAAAACAATCAAACTTACTTTTGCTCACTTACATAATTATTCACTAAGTATTTCTTAAACACATAGTTTAATATGTTAGAATAAAATTCTTACTGGCTGCAGAAGTGATTTTCTTCAAAATCACACCATTGCTTATTATCATATTACCATGGTTATGTTGCAGTTACAGCTGAGGATTACATAGCATTGCTAACTATTCCAGCAAACAACCCAAAGATACTACATTATCAAAACCAAATTTTCTTGGGTTTCTGTTTTTTGTTTCTTTAACCAACAAACAAGATTATGGCAACACTCTGGGTAATAAGATACTTTCTATATAGTAATAACTTTACAGTGCAGTTCACAAGCATCATCGGTGTGAATTTTACCTCCATATGTTTCCACACACCTAAGACATCCCCACTCTGCCAGACAACACCCAGTAATTTATTACCAAGATGCTGAGTTGTGTGCTGGAGGCATGTGGATTCTGAGGGAAACCTCACACGGCTGATATTATGAGTGGCCTGTAATGGTCTCCCAGCAAGTGTTCCTTTTCCTTCTTACTACTCATGGCAACTTCTTGCCAGAGGAACGGCACCACTTCATTGGAAGCAAATGGGTTGTGGAGAGGGTCCTGATATTGCCATCAGGGCACCCGGACCAGCTGGCAGTGGGAGCAGACCCTGCGGATGGCTTGGAGACCCGGCACACGCCAGAGATGCGTTCATCTCCCCAGTGCTTGGACTCTCTTCACCAACATGGCACTGGGAGACCTCCAGTTATCAATAGCTCTGCACTGACCTCATGTCCCTCCCTGGCCCAGTTCTACTGAAGTCAGTGATTAATAGCACCACCTAGTAATTCCTGGATATAATTTTAGTGTAGAAAACACCAGCTGTAAAAGTCTGTTAGGCAAACATCTTTAGGACGAGTTTTGGGGACTTCATCCCTTTGCAATTTGTTCATTTTCAGCCCCTCCCACAGCATATGCCAGGCTCTGCTCTGAGCTCTGGCTCCATTCGGTGGAGGGAGTTAAAGTTGTCATGGGGGCTTCTAAGGAGGAGGCAAAGCAACAAAACCCACTGCATGATTGTGTCGCTTGGTCTCCAGTAACACCAAAATGACCTTCATTTCTGCTCCTTCTTTTAGATACTTATCTGCTAGTGTTTGAGAAAACCCCCTCGGTAATTCTTAGTTCCATTATCAACACCTGTGAGAAGGAAAACTTTACCATCCTCAGAGAGCGCCAGGCTACAGTTATGGAATAAAGTGTGAAGCCATTTCAGCTCCTCTGTTCTAGGTGACATCTTCTCATCCTTTCTAAACCAGAAGTATCCAAACATCCCACTACTCGGGCAGCGTGAACACGTGGACTTTCAGCACTGATGTTTCACCTCTGAAGCGTTGCTTCTGCACAATATGGTTAATAAATGGAATCTAGTGTGTATATAATTTCTTTTAAATAGTTAAGGCAGGGAAAAGCACATGTGATCTGCTTGTGCAAAGGAAATTAAATTGGTTTGTAAAAGCCTGCTCCTTCCCAGAAAGGACTGGAAAGACCACATTGTCTAATAAAGCTACTTTTGCAGTCAGTGTTACTTTCATACTTCCCAAGAGGTGCTCATCCAGCCAGATACAGATAACCTGGAGTTTGAGTCACAGGCACAATTTTTAGGAAGAGTGAGATTTGATCGTCCTCCTCCACACCTCATGCTTTACAGTAAAAGCTGAAACGGTCCTGCAAGCCCTGCTTTTCACGTAACCCAAACTGAAACGAGCATGTTACACAGGAGAAGGTTACCGTTTATTTTGAGCCTGCTGTGTCATTCAAGCTTGGCCTGAGGCTTACCCGTATAACCAGAGGTCTTGGCAGTAAGTCACAGTGGCAGCTTTTTAGGTTAGAGAGGCCTCGCTCAAGTATCTAAATGCAATCAACATTTTAGAGCCAAAGAACCAACACTGAATAATCCCCCCTTTTTTCTCAACCACATTTTCATTCGGTTAATTAACTTTATTTTCCTTTGATTTGTTTGCAGACAACAGAAAACTATTTAAACAAAGTCCTCCACCGAGTAGGGTTATTGATGTTAAAAGGGAAAGGAAATTGCTTAGCTTTTTCTGCAAAGGACTTCAAAAAGAAATGGCTGAAGGAAAGCACTGAGCTAATTGTATTCTTTCAAAGCCGGCACTAACATCTTTCAACTTCCATATCATTCTAGGAGCTCTGGGAAGCTCTAATTATTAGCCGTGAGCCAAACACTAATTATTATTTTTTTAAGATATAAGCAAGCCCCTCAGCCCTGTATGCTGCCTTCCCAGCTAGTGCACGGCTGCATAGCTGGGCCGTTCCCTGGCCATCAGACAGGACGAGCAGCATCGCTTCCCCAGCCCTAGCCAGGAGCTAGTGGTCACCTACAGCCAGGTCTGTCTTACTGGGCAAGACATGGGGGTTTCCAAAAGACACTAAAAGGGGTCTAAGAAATCCCAGATGATGGCATTAGGGCAAACAAATCTCACTTTGGTTGTTCAGCTCTGTGTCCTCTCTTGGCCCTAATAGTGTCAGCTATAAATTTTTTTTTTTTAGAGAAGACTGATTTTAGCTCCAACATTTAGTGCCAACATTCATAAATGCCTCACAGCAGCCAGGATGTAGTGTTACTTCATATGCAGACTTTATGTAATAGTAAATGTCAGAGTTGGAATTCAGTGTCTCAGAACTCTTTAGTTTATGACTAGCTACAAATAAAACAAATTATTTGGGAGGGGAGGGGTCTGAAGATAGACACCATATTTTGATCTCATAATATAAATTACTTGCACATTTTTCAGAGGTTCTTTGCTCTCTCTTCTGCTGACATATCTTGTTTAAATAAATAAGCAAATAAAAACATTAGGCTTATCTTTATTTGTTAGTGCATTATTTACCCAGTAAAGAAATTCTGGCATCTCATTTTATAGGGAACCAGTCACTTGCTTCAAACATCAGCTTTGGAGCTCATTACTTCCAAAGGACTATTAAGGCTTTTCCTTTCATGTTTTCAGAACCGGTTCTTCAAAGACAAGCAGTAAATGTTTTCTTTCACCTCCTGACTGAGGTTTATTTACCTGTTTAATTGTCTGTCCACTGCCACTGCTCATGAAGACCTTATGTAATGAAGAATATGGTAATGTTGTACTTTGGATTATCTCAGTTCCAGTTAAGTTATGTAGAGACACTTAATAAATAAAATAGGCAGTGACAGAAATATAGTGTCTAGAGAAAGAAGATTTTCAGTGCTTACTCAATGAAATGTTGGTAGGGTGAAAAGGTGTAGGAAATTGGAAGTGTTTCCCAAAGAATGGTGCATAGCTTTAAGTGATATATGATTGAACGTATATGAATTCTAAATGCTCAAGATTCAATTTTGAACTAAAAGCTTGGCAAAGAATGAGTATATCACGTTTTCTGGTATTCGGAGTAGAAATCTCCCTTGAAAGGATGGTGCCCCATTGATCAGGCCTGTTCAGAGGTGCTGACTTGGGAAGGGCTGAAGAAGCTAAAATGAGCAATTTAACAAACAATGGGGTTAACCTCTAACCTAAATAAGATTCCCTAAAAACACAAAACAGCGAACATCAGCAACTCCCCAGAAGTATTTTAAGGTAATTAAAAGATGCCTTTCACATTATAAAAGTCTCTCTGAGGGGCTTGGCAAACTACTTTATGAATGTAAACATAGACTGAGGATACAATTCAAGTAATAAAACTTATTTTGGAAGCACAGCTTTATGTTTATGAAATAGTTTTCCATCAGTTTAATGTGTCTAGTTTATTCCCCTTCAGCAGTTTGCTTTCTAACTTTAATGTACTTGAATATTGTTCTCTTGTACAACCAAGTAATGCTACTGATTTCAGGGGAGTACTCTGACATGGTCATTTTATACTAAGCTAAAGACTTAACTCAAGCGATGGTTTTCCTTCACTTTGTGTGAAGCAGGAACTTAAAGAGGACAGGACTGTTAACACATGCTACGCTCAATTAAAAAGCATAGCATTTTCCTAAGAGCTCTTTGGGCTTTTTTCTTTTTGTTCTTCATTATACTCAATGCTTGTGTTGAGGGAGTTTTTGGTATATAACACCACGTATGCATTGTAATGTGAAAGTATTTGAGGGGAGATTTTTTTTTCTTCATTAATCATTTTATTGTCTATAAATTATGTTTGACTGGAACAGTATAAACAAATGTCATTCTAGCACTCAGCACCTGACTCCCATTCAAAGGACCTATTATGTTAACATAAATATAAATATAAATACATGCATATAAACATTTACATATAAGTGTATATTATTTCTTCTTACAAACTACACATTAATAACAGTTTTGTGTTGACAGCCACTAGACAGAGATATTTTCAGCGTGGTTTCTTGGACTAACTAGCAAAAGCTTTAATTGTAGGTGATAGCTCCTAAATGACTAAAGGTAACTACAGGACACAATAGCTCATATCTCTGCAGTTCCATTACAGCGCAAGTGCCCAGGATTCTTGAAACATTATAATCATGACAGTGCAGCTCTTAACATAAGTTAATTTGCCTTACCGAGAAGATTTATAGCTGAAACACAGAAGAGTGGAGTGACAAAATTGGCAGGTTCTGGATAGCTCACCTCATTCATCCCTCTGGTCATCCTGAGACACTTTTAAAACTTTTTCTTAAGAATTTACAGTAACAGACGTTCCCAAAGTGCCACAGGCACTTTGGTTTAGTGAATCACCACTAGTGTTTTGCTTACATTAGAAGCTATTCCTGATATCTAAAATGGGTCCCACTGAAATTCAATTATTTAATGTATTTCTTACCACTTTTGCCTTTCAAATAATCTAATTCTTCCATTTTTCTGTAGCAGAATTCTATGTATTCTGTACTCAAACCCTAAACCCCCCCCTCCCTCAACCTTCCCTTATTTCGACTACACAATCCCAGTTCTTCTCAGTATTTCCTCTCCCCGTCATTTTTTCTCCACCTCGTTGTTCTGCTCTGGCTTGTCTCTGCACCTCACCTGAAGGGATGTGTCCAAACCAGCGCTCGGTTTTCAGGTGAGGCTTCCCCAGTGCCCAGCAGAGCACAAGGATTACTGCATATTTCCTACAGGCGCTGGGAAACCTGGGCTGGGTGCTGACATGGCTGTTCCACTTCCAGCTCCAGAACTGTCTCATTGGCTTGGGTGTTTCTGACTGATGCAGAGAAGGCAAAATGCCTTTAGCATTTTAAACATTTTAAAAATTTTAAGCATTTTAATATTTCCAAATCTTTCCATTGATCTGAATGGAGAAGGGATTTGGGACCTGAGTTATCCAAATCTTACGGCCAGTATCCTTAATTAAAGTGATATTCCAGACTAATAAAATAAAATAAAACCGCCCCTAGCCCCCCACCTCCAAAACCCCAGAAATGTTTGTACACACCAATAACACAAAACAAATATTAATGTTGAAAGAAAATAAAAAAAAATATTATACTTTTAAACATCTCAGAAGGGAAGTTGTCAGTGCAATCTCCATCTGGCCTGTCTGTGTATGTTTGTCAGCTAGGGACGCAAGCTAAATCTTTTTTTCTTTCCCAAGCCTAACACAGTGAATGATTGTTATTAAATATTTCTTCCTATTCTTCTGGCACAATGTGGCTCTAGAACTTATTTAGAGCATACTAGCTAAACTCTGAAGTAAATGTGAGGTCATTGTAGCTATTTCCATGGTCTTTTGTGCAAGGACTTGCCATACTTTACACAAGAGGGGATTTTCACTTCACACTACCCCTGAGAGTTTGATGGGGCTATTATTCATATATTATGAACAGAGAGCTGAGGCACAGATAAACATCAATGTTGTCAAATTTATACATTTATTTTAGATTCTCTACTTGAAACACACAAGCTCAGAAGTAACAACACTTTTCAGAACACTTTTCAAACATAACTGACTTCATTGCAGCTGTGAGTTCTCAGTTTTGGAAAATCTGACCCCGTGTGACCCAGGTTGGGCAATCAGAAAATGAGTAATGCGCAGTGGTGGCTACTGGTGAAAAATTTGGTTTAAGTGAAATGCTTGGCTTCATCAAAAATGTCACTGATGCAAAGATCTGGATTGTCACAGCATTCAGTTGTCTTAATGATTAAACCATCCTTTCTCTCTTGACACTTCTCTTGTTACATTTACTACGCAACTTTGGACTTCTATATTTAATAAGGCAAGAAGCCAATTTGCAACACACTCATTTGCTGCATGATCCTAATTCATTTCTCAAACACTGTTTTCCATCATACTGGAGGAAGCAGGTTCTTAGGAATAAAATGCAGTGTAGCAAAATCAATAAAGATTACCCTAATAGGCCCATATGGGGAAACCTAACCCCGTATGTAAGGGGCAATGTAGCACTGAGATGATCTAATTTCTCTATGTGTGTGTAGGTCAGAGTCATTTCACCCAGTTTTAGGTATCTAAATCTGAAGTAACCCATTAGGCTCTAGGTTTCTCTCATAGTTGGTGGGGAGAAGTCTGTCTAACCTGTCCCAGCAGTCTATTCAAGGATCTTAAAGTACTTGATTCTCTCCACGCACTATAAAGGCAGAGTTGTTCAAACTTAGCTGTTTAAACTTAGACACATAGTACTTACATACCCATCAACTCCCACTTGCTCCCTCCTTTTCCCTGTTTAGTTTCCTCTCCATCTCCATGTTTTCTCCTGTCTAGGTGGCTTTGCCCAGCTCTTACCTAAAGCTGCTTCCAACTCTAACTTTTTGGTAAATTTCCCAAGAAACCTGTAAGCCATCATCTCAAATATCACCCATTTCACAGCCCTCTGAAAGCAGGGAGGAGTTCAAACACCATTATCCTGTAGAGCACACTGGATCTTTATGGCATTTGGTGATGAAAATGTTTTTGGATCATGCAGTTGGATCATGCACTTCCTCAGACCTCTGAGGGTCACAGGGCCTCTTCTTTCAAGCTGTTCAGTTTCCATCTGGATGGAAAAAATCCTACCCGTGCAAGATAAGTAGTCTACCAGTCTATTTTGGATTCTTACATTGCCTTACAGCAACTTTTCATTTTTTAAAGCTATGTTTTACATGGGCACAAAAATGTCTTTTCCCCTAATATCACTCTGTGTAACAAGTAAGTATTTTTCTTTTTAATGTCACTAAAAAAAAGTACCCTTCAGCAGAAAACTGACTTGGCCATTCTCACTTTTTATTTCACAAAGTTATAATCAGCTGAAATCAGCGCCAACCAAACTTATCCATTTTGCTATACCCGCTGCAGTTAAATAAATGATCATTAGAAGTGAAATACATTTGCTGCAATTATCTATTCATAAGCTGAACTGAGACAGGAATAGATACAGAATTGATCTTAATGGAGGGTAGGGGGTTATAAGGCATTCCCTGGGGTTATGACATGTGACATGGGAACACACATGCCCAGTGGCTAATGAGGGCTGGGGGAGCTGCATGGCCATAGTCCCCTCTTCCCTATTTGCTCATTAGGTAGCCTGTATCTCTGGGAAGAGGGGAGGAAGGGGGGAGAGGTACCCAAACAAACAAAGGAAATTTTAACCCCAGCTGAATGTACTATTTAAGGTTTTATAAAGCACTTTGAAACACTAACAAGGAAGTTCCTAAGCAAACACATACAGTTACTGAATTGTTGCTAACTCAGTTCATAGGGCTCTGATTATGACCTGAAGCTGCCTCGGGAAACTTGACATAAGAAGCATGTTTGATAGATAGGATAGAAAAACAAGAAAAAAAATGCTAGATATAAATAAACAAATTCTGCATGCTCTGCTAAAGTATATAATCAGGCGATTAAAAAGATGTAGTTGTTCATTTAGTGTATTTTATGGCAACATTTTGCAATAAAGAGACACTTACCACAAAGCAGAAACAGCTAAAGATGCTCTAAGTAGCAGTAAAGCTGACATGCCGGCACATGCAGAAATTTTATAAATTTAAAAGCTTTGCAATACACAATATCCACACTATTGAATCATACTTAGAAATGAATCAGTAATAAATATTGAATCCTGTGATTTTTACACTGCAGTGAAGACAGGACAGAAGATAAACAAGAAAATCATCTTTTCTCTTGAAGGCTGCCTTCTAAATTCATATATGATTTTGGTAGAGACCTAAATAAAAGACCCCTTCAGTAAATCAGACTGTTTTCCTTGGGTTTTTAATTCTAATACATGTTCTCTACAACTATCTCGCTAAATCTCTGTAATCCATAACGCTGTAAATGCACAGAATCCTACTGACATCTGCCCTGTTTCATTTGTGATGATGATTTTACCCACCTGAGGTTACTACAAGACAATAGTCCTGAATTGCAAATGCCAATGGCTGTGTTCAATGGTGATTGAAATTTTATAGAACATGTAAATTTCATTATAAATAATAGAAATTAATAAAGTAGGATGATAAAAACAGAGTCAATAGGAAAATGAACAGGTAAGTATCCTAAGTTTTGGGAAAAGAAGTGAAAATATAAAAAGAGAAAATAAATCTAGACACATTCAACAGTTCCTAATAAATCTGCAAGACTCTCAAGTGATAAAACCCAGGAGAAAAATCTCCCCTTAATATTTAGTTTTCAATTGGAAGCTCCAAATAATTTTTCACAATTTTATGAAAAAGGTGTACACACACACGCACACGTATATGTACATATACAGATGTATATATAAATATCCTGTAAAGTTTTGCTAAGAATGCTTTGCTGGTTACTATAGCAATGAAAGAACTAGACACAGTTTCATCAAATGGAGAAAAAAAATCCTCATTCATTTTGTTATAGAGGAATCTGTCATAATTAAAGTCATTACATTCACTGAGAAATTTATCCATTATTTTTTTCTGAGACTCTTTTTCTAGTAATAGCTGTGATTTATTTATTTTTCCTCTGAATTATTGTGGAAAAGATAAAGTGTTTGAAAAAGTGTGTGTGCTTATTCACTGTATTTTTTAAATAGTTAAAAGACTGCCTGCAGCAGAGGATGTCAGCTCCTTTTCAAAGAGTGTGTAAGTCTCAATGAATATATCCATCGCTTCTGGGGCTTATCCTTTACAGGTCAACAAAAATCTGTACACCCTTACAGAAAGTTACATGCTTCAACCCAGAAAAGCCCCACTGGGTTATGTGCAATCCGCTAATATTCAAGCAAAAAGCTCGTGCATCACTTTTGCAACACACCGTTTAGGATGACATTAAGAATTGTGAATATTCAGTAGTAAAATCAGGGATCTCTGTCGCATTTGTTAAAAGAGCATTGCCTGTAGTTACCAGCTCTTAGACAGATCATCCCCTCCTGTGTAGAAGACTTACGCTTATTTATAAGAATTGTGTGTCCCAAAATACACATACAGAATGTGACAGCGGACTCTAACTTTCTTCCAGAAGATGTTGATAAAGGCTGTGAGTTTGAACAGACAACCTGCAGACCCCATTTTTCATTCAACTTGTAGATCGCAGTGATCAATGTTTAATGCAATGTTTTGAGAAACATCCAGTCCTGCTGAGGGCTAAATGACTAATCAATATCTAGGTGTTTCTAAGGAAATTTAATATCCCAAGTCAAGTATCTTCCTGCAAAAATGCTTTGGAAAGTTCTGTTATTTTCAAAAAGTCAGTGTAAATATTTGCAGGCTGCAATCAAGAAACCCAGAGGTATAGAGATTTGTTTCAAGCTGTAACAACTTGAACTTGTTCGGTCACCTAATCAGTGGGCCTGAGGTAGGACGTGGCAGGTTTCCTGAAAGCGCTGTAACATCTCAAATCCTTCCATTATTCATTTTAAATTGCACTTGAAACAATCTTCAAGATTTATTTCTCTGCTTGTTCTTTGACATTCCACTAAAATGTTCTTCTGAGGAAGGAAAGAATTAGCACATTCCCAACACACACTACTGAAGAAAGTGCTCCTCCAGCCTAAACCATCTTTGAATTTAGTTGTATGTGTTAACTAAGAATTGTTTTATTTAACTACTTTTGTGACATACATTATGAGTATAAAACCACTACATCAGCTCCAAGCTGTGCTGCATATAAACCTTTCAAATTGTATCCTCTTCTTTAAAATGTTAGCAGAAATCTTTGCATGAATTACAGCTTCAATCTGCCCAGACCGAATCTGCTGCCCAGTATGTGCTTAAACAGTGTTTAACTAATTCCATAGCCTCTCAAATACAACTGATTTTTGCAGAGCTCACCCCCTACCCCCTTCTTTTTTCTTCCATTCTAAACTGTAGTCTGGGAGCTTAACGCTTAGTCACTAAATATCTCCAGGCAATTTTTTGTTGTTGTTAAAAAAAAAAAAAGATTTGAGAACTGCTAAGAATAAATGTAATTCAAATTTGATATCAATAATGATTTATGAGCTCTTAGGATTCACACCACACAAGTAACTTTGTAAAAATGATATGGTTAACAAGCCCACTGGTGAATTTTACTATATAAGTTTTCTATGTTTCTTGCAGAGGATAAAAATTTAGGAAGAACAGATCCTACGAGCTTTATTCATGCTGGTGTTATACATAAAACAAAACACTGAGTGACAAAACAAAACACTGAATGGTAAAACAAAAAAAAAAGATAGAAATTAAAGCTATTATTTTTCACATTCAGTGACATTTTTCAAACATTGGAATAATAGAGCTTTAAGTGTGGTTCCAAAAATTCCCCATGAGTTGTGACTGTATTATTAGTTGAAGTCCTTCTAGTTTTGAAATCTTTTCTATTTTTAATAAAAAAGCTTGAGTGCAGACACAATATACATTTATGGTAAATATAGCCTGTAGACTCACATATTTTTTAGAAAAGCTCTTGGCCTTGGCTTGAAAATGAATGGTTATGAAAGCAGATAATTTGAGCAAAATGCCAACTCTTTCCATTTTTTTCCTAGTTGGTAGTGAATGGTGAACTTATTTTGGAATGGATTAGTAGCATGATGCCATTACATGGGAATGCACAGTCTGTTAATCATCCTTCTGAAGTCTCCAAGCATTCTCTGTCAAACTATTGTTGAGAATGAAGAATTATTACTCATCTACCTTGAAGGCTTCACAGCTGTAATAAATGTAAAGTATCAGCTACTTCATTACTAGGGGAATTTTTTTGTGCTTCCTGCAATTTCCTCAAAATGAATAAAGTTATAAAGAAATCCGGATAATAATGAATTGCACGTTTTAGCTCAGATTGTCCTCCTAAATTCTACCAGTTCATAAATAACAAACTAAAGAGCTGGAATTGTAAGGAATTAAAGAGCCAACAGTGTTTCTGCCTCTGTTCTAACAGTTTCCTTCTTTCTGTGGGAGTGAATCAGTGACTGACAACCAACGAATTGCCTGTTGAGAAGTAACAAAGATATTGAACACTTTTCATATGAGTTCCCTTTTCAAGGGTCAAAGTAGCCAATGCAGAATGAATTGGTTTATCACCAGTAATAAGATGCAATATTCACAGGTCAGTTCTTGAGGTTGAAGTTGTTTAACTGACAAAGTTTCAATAGATCAGCACCTCTTGGTTAATTTTTACTGTAATGTTTGCTCTATCCCCAGTATGAGGATGTTGCTCCCATTAAACTCAAGTTGAATTGAGGCCCTGTGTTTGACTGTGGAACCTGAATGACTGAGTAAAATTCATCGTACAAATAAGTAAAAGGCACTCTTGTAGACCTCAGCTTGTCTCGTTGACATTTTTCTACTATATAATTTCTTGCCGGTCTAATATGTACTGCCACTAGTTTTACAGCATCATTACCAATTAACATGACACTTACAGTGTGTCGGCATCTTCAATTCACTGAGTTTCTGAATGAATAATAGTCGTAGGTGATATCTGGCCAAATACTGAAGAAAGAGTTTTTAAGAATATTCGTTTGACTTTGAAGTAGCTATTTCTTTCACCTATCCCTAGTCAGAAAATACTCAAAACCCCCACATTTTATTAAAAAGGAAAAAATAAAGGCTGATAATTTTCAGCTGAAAAGTAAGAATTTTTAATTTAACATTTTAGTTTAAAATATTTGTGCATTAATAACTCCATGACTGTATTATCCTGTCACACAATTTTCAATCAGATAACATCTCCCACAATGTGATACAGTATTTTCCCCCTTACTGAGACAGTATCGTTTATACATTTTGCCACAGTGAACCATTCAGAGAAGGGAATGGAGATCTGACACAACTACAGTTCCATAAAGCACTACAGTGGCACTTCTGAAACATTAAAAAAAAAAAAAAAAGACGTTTCCACAGAAATAAAAGATTCTGAAGTCATTATTCCCTGCAAAACAAACCATTTTCCACAGAAATTTTGTTAGCACACACAGATGTACCATTCTGTTCTTACGTCTTTTGGTGACTGAAAGTATAACAGATATACATGTCTATTTTCATTACTTCTATAAACTGAATGTTCATCATAAAAAAGCATCCATTAATGTATTTTTTTTCTATTTTAAACATGTTATTTTCTTGAAAAATAAAAGAAACAGTAGCAGAAACAGTAACACATAGCACGCACATGTGCCAATGACAGAATCATAAGTAACCAAGGCTATCATGGAAGTGAGCTGTTGATCAACTAGCTATAAGATTATACGGTCTTTCTAAACCACTTACCAATAACAAAAACATCAGCAGAATTAAATATTGTCCTAACTGGTTGTGAACTGACATGAAGGTTACATTTTTCAGTACAGCATTTCATTGCAACACATAATCACCCATTCTGTAGCAGAAACAGATAAAGAAATAATTTCGTTAATGTACAGAAAGGACAGTCGTGTTAGGATCAGAGAATCGTAATTTTGCCATCTATGCTTGTTGTCTGTTCAATACCCACTTTGTAGGAGTAGTCCCCTGGTATTTCATGATCATCATGCAATTACTGCACCTGGCAAATGGATATGAAAAAGAGAATTTCATGCCCATTGTGATTATATTTCGTAGTTTGAAGCAGGATGCACAGTGGGAGTCAGTGAGTGGAAAGAAAGTTGAGAAGCTGCTATTTCTTCCAAAGGCAATAGAAAGGCACTGGATGAAAAAGTTAGAGAAGCTGCGGCAGAAGAAGGGAAAAGCTCACGCTTTTCTACTAACAGACTCCTAGGATTGCTATAACACTGAGATAATAGACACAAGCTATTGGGAATATGTTGTAATCATAAGACCTGCTCATTAAATTCCATTAAACCTTTTGTACTTCTTTTATCTATCAATAATGCAAATTACATTTGCTTTTCAAGTAGAACTGCCCTGAGTACACTACTTTGCATACTTGTCTCTTTTAAATATACATCACCAAAAATCCTAGGTGAAAGGGACCATAATTGGAATTGTCAAACTGAATAAGACTACACTGCAGTTATTTAATTGTTATGTCTGGGCTCAGATACTGTATAGAATTCATATAGATTATTTTGGCAGGAAAATAATTGATTAAAATATTGCAGAGTTGTTTTTAGTTCTTGACATCTTTAATGGCATATTGTCAAGATAAGATCTAATAGAAAGTGTCCATTACATTAATAGATTATCTTCTGGCAACTTCAAAAAAGAAGATTCTAATAAAGAACTTTTAAGAAGGATCTTCATTTGTGTTACAGCTGACCACAAAACATCTCCCTATAAATTTCATACAGTTTCAGCTTAATATGCAAGACAACAACATTTGGATTGCTGAGATTTTCCTGTGAGAACTCTAACCACAAGATACCAAGGCCTTTAGCCTCTTTCTGGCCAAAGAAATCTGATTTGTCTTTTGCACATTGGCTGAGACCACAATAAATCAGCTTGTCATTCTCAACCCTTCAGAAAAGACTGTTGTTTTATCATTCAGTCAATCTGTTTGGACAATGACTAGGGAACTAAAACATAATCTTCCTTTTTTCCTGGGACAACACTCTAACTGCTCAGATTTTGTACAGAAATGACTTCATCACTACCATAGAAACTTTCTATGTATGTGGAATCCACATAAGTGTAAGATCTGGGTTCTTCTCTTAAGGTCTGAAAATCTTATGATATAACACGTTTGACTGGCAGTGGTCAGGTCTTCCTGATAGAGTCCTGTTTTAGAGTATCAAAGATGAGAATTTTGAGCTTCCGCTTTCAAAACCAAAAACTTGTTGAATCACATAATTGTCTAAGAAGCAGATTTTTTTTTTATAGTAATTGCAAGGCATTTAGTGAAGAAGAAGACAGAAGTCAGATGCATTGAAAAATGCCTTCTCCCTTTACAGAAGGTATCAGTGTCCAGGGTTAGACCCCAGATGATGGGACAGGATCACCACTAAGGCCAGTTACAATCTTTATGCTTCAGATCTCTGTTTTCAGGTTGGATTAAAATAGAATATGGCCTTAGCAAGCATGGCCACAAAGATAACCCTTCCTCTGTGCTGGTAACCAGAGCATCATTATTTCTAAGGGATCCTGGGCCCTGAGCATTTCCATGAGGGGACAGTGGGTTGGGAATAATGGAGCGTGGGAAGCAAGAAGATCCAAAATTCCCTAGAGTGTTACTTTTGCGCTGCTTTGGTTTGTTTTTCAGAGCAAACTAACTGTCTTTGGAATATGTTAGCTTGTTTCAGGTCCAGAATTCACAGTATTTTGCAAACTCTCCAGCTTGGAAGACCTCAGAAACATTGGGCCTGATCCCTTTCTCATGACATCAGCTTTGCTGACGCTCTCATGGCCTCTCTGAGTAACACTTTTTTCACAAGAATGGGATAGAGGTGATTCAAGTCATTCTTTCAGATATAAAACTTGACTTCTGGCTAACACCAGAAGTGCTACATTTTCTTAAGGATGGATACATGTCTCAGCAAGAGCAGTTAATAATTTTTGACCAACACAAAGTATACCTGTAAAATGAAGTACGACACGTGTCACATGTATCATGTTTGCAGATCTGAAAGTCTTTACTTTTGGATGCTTCTTACATTCCTAGAAAAAGCTGGTTCTTATTTTAAGTGGTACTTTATGGATTTGCAAACTTCTTTTTGACTAGCCTCCCCGCCTTTAATACTTCTTGCATACTGAGGACAAAAGTGTGCCTCACTGGACTTCGGCCAATACTGGTCTTTCTATAGCTCTTGTTCAGTTGGAAAATGCCACTTTTAATCCTGTGAATTTCAAAGTGTAGGACATTGCAGGCAAGGTACTCGGAGCCAGCCTGTTCCAAAGCTCATCAAAGTCACTGGAAAGAGGTTTCCACTCCGGCCCTTTTATTCACCTAATTCTAACCCAAGCATAGTCCCGTTGATTTTTAAGGAGTTGTCAAAGTGTTTAAAATTAGGTTTGTGCTTACTCAGTTGAAGCCTATGAAGGCAGAACACATATACTGGAAGGAATTTTTCCATTAACATCAAACATTTTTTGCATCGCCCCTCTATAAAAAGGAAAGGAAGAAAAGAATTGAGTAACGCTTAGTCTGACTTTCCTCCTGTGGTTTGCTTTGTTTTTCAGACACATTCCAGAAATGTATTCCAGATGTTTTCAAATCCTTGTAACTTATTTTCCATACTATATATAACTTTTTCTACCATATCTGTTCTCTCTCTCCCTTTCTTTCACTGGTTGCTGTATCCCTATCTTTTTCTCTTCTTTGTCTTAATATTTTTTTACTCCGAGTTCCAGATGAGTTCATTTGTATTCTTTCAGAGGTCCCTGTTGGAAACATGCATTATCTGCTAGAAGAGATATTGTTGCACACACTACTATCTCTTGCTTTGTGAAGTTCTTAATTAAATAATAACATTTAGTTGCATTAGCTGGATTTTAACAATTGTGAAGGATATCAAGTTCTTACTCTCAAAACAATAAATAGGCTTTTGAATATTAAATTGGCGTTGCATTTAGGCACACATGCTGTCTGATTAAACACAAATTACAGTCTTATCCAGTACTCACAATGTAAAGTGTGTCTAAAAAAGTGTCTCCTTTGTCTGGCTAATTATAAGCCAGTTGCTTAATAATTCCTTCCATAAAGGTTGCTTCAGCATTATTTGGCAATTTTGTTGTTGGAAAATGTTGCTGTCATGAAACAGAAAGTGGTTGTCAAGCCCCCAGAAGGAGAAAGTAATTTTAATGAAGCCCAGGATATTTTTCCAATCATTCAGATGAACTTGGTCAACATTCCTTTCTCCACATGAACTAAACACGTGAAATTTCACCCTTCTCCTCAGGAGCTGCTGCTTGGCAATGATGTTTATTCGCTCCTTCCTGAGGTTACAGTTCTGCTCTGCAGAGCTGATGGGAAACTGCCACTCTCCAGTGTTATTGCTGGAAGAAAAGCGTATGGGAACGGGCCAGAGCTCCACTGGGGGTTCCAGATGCTCACTGAGAAGAAACAGATTTTTCACAGCCCCGGAGTACCTACTCAGGACTTGTTAAAACTCTCTTTATTTAGGGTGGTGATATTTTTTCGTGGTTGACTAAGTAAAAATAGCTCACAGCAGTACTTACAACAATATCTGAGCTCCCTTTTTTTTTTAAAGGCAGGGAGCCAAACTTAATACGGTGTAAATCAGAGCAACATTGACTTACATCAACCAGGGATCCTGCCTATCCCATTCTAACAAGTGCAGATGGCAAATGTTCATCATAAGCATATTTTTAAAAGTTTTTAAAAAAATAGAAGTAATCACATCATCAAGTTTTTTTTTTCCCCCACAACGGAGAACTGCCTAAACCCTGAATACAGATCTAAGTAGTTCTCCAAATGATGTGGCTCATTAGTGAGGAGTACTGACTTTTTGGAAGTCAGAGAACTTTTTGCCATTGTTTACAATGTGCTTATCCTGTCAGAGAGGAAAATGATTCAGATTGGATCTGAACTTCCACAAAGTTTGAGGTTCTCTGGGATTTGGGTTTTACTTATTATTATTAGCTATTTTATCAGAATGGCTCATGGAGGGCTCATCTGAGATCAGGAATCCACTGTGGTAGTTCTTGTAC
Source organism: Himantopus leucocephalus (assembly GCA_003993805.1). Classification (NCBI taxonomy): domain Eukaryota; kingdom Metazoa; phylum Chordata; class Aves; order Charadriiformes; family Recurvirostridae; genus Himantopus; species Himantopus leucocephalus. Next base: position 13,985,888 of record RSEF01000002.1, read on the forward strand.
ACATGTGGCGCGCTCTGCTCCTGAGAGATTCAAATCAATTAAAAAGGAAAAAAAATAACAATCCACAAACAAAAAACACCCCCCCACCTCCCCACACACACCCCCCCGTTAAGAAACATAGAGAAGTATCTTCTCCAAAACCATAGAGAAGTATTTTCCCCATTTTACAGGTGAAAACCTCTGGTAAAGTTATTTGCCAAAGCCTACAAGAAGACTGTGGGAGAACTGTAGATTCCGTGCATTTTATCTACCTCTTTAATCACAAAAACTTCGTATCTTCTAAGTTAACCCTACTCTTTTTTACAATTCAGAAGGGAACGCTTGATTATAAAATTAATCAGTCCTGAGCAGTTTCAAAATAGAATAGCTTTGCCATGACTTGTCTAAGGCACAGTAAATACGATTCTGCAAGGAATAGTACACCACTCTGGAAGCCTGCCACCATTATGAGTTTACTTCTGAAATAAAGAAACAAGTTGTCTTTGTTCTAGGGCTGAAATGTTCAAATATCAGGGCCAACATTTGTAATGTTTGGAAGGAGAGGGAGGAGAAAGGAGAGAAGGGAAGAAGAGCCTTATTTTTCAAATTGAGAGTTCCAGAAAACAACAAAAAAGAGTGCTTAGGTGGTAGACAGGATGTACCATGAATAACAATGTATCCTGTGGATATTTACTACCAAATGATGTTTAACTGAAAGGAAAGTGGGAGTCACCGCAGCAAGCAATTCCCATCCGATTTCTTAACATGTAAATCAGGAGCACAGAAAGGCCATTTATGGGAGTCTCACCGAAACAATGGCTTTCCCGGTGCCAAGTGGTGACATCACGCTTCACAAAGGAGAAGGAAGAGGACTGTAAGTGCAGGCTGCCTTGCCAAGAGCTTTGTTTTGTTTCCACAGAAGGGAAAAAGAAAAAAAAAAAAAGGAAAAAAAAGCAAAGTAGCAATTTTTCTCAAGAATATAGCATTACACACAGAGAAAAAAAAAAAACAAACTTTCAAAGAAGTTGCCATGTGACTGATGAAATGTACTTTGCAGCTCTTTTTACTGTGACAGGAATAGCACTTGTGAAAAATCAAAACTAGTTTTACACTTACGGTATCCAAGCAAACTACAAGCAAACACACGCACACTCACACATGCACAAACATACCCAAAGAGATGAACTTAATTTTTTCTCTTTGTGAGTTCTGGTGTTGAGTTTTTCCAAACTGTAACGCTAGCTCCAGCTGTATTTTGCAGACAACTAAGTTCTGAAACATTATTCCTCTGGAAGTAAACTACTATGCAAATACATGAAAAGTTTGGTCTTTATACCTTCTAAGAAACCTGGAATTTTTACTTTGCTGTATAAAGCTGAAGATCTTGAAGAAATCATGTATTAACAGCACCTACCTACTAATTAGATTGGGGTCTTAATAGTTTTTAACCTCAGGAACATCAGAAAATAAGCTTTTTATTCTTTTTCCTTCTGATTCTTACCAATAGCACAAATAAATTAGAACACTGGAACAGATAAAAAAACTGGAAACTTCTGATTCATAGAAATGAAAAAAAAGTTCTGCTATTGAATTTACAAGAGCCAGCAGTTCTTTTCTGTTCTGTGATGTAATGTTATAACATATCAGCAAATCCCACAGTAATGATAGCGCCATATACATGACATTTTAATTCATAAGAATGTGGATGATTACTACAGACTGTATATTGTGCTGATTACTAATAATTTTGGTAGGGAGGGAACATGTATGCTTTTCCTAAAGACATAGATTTGGGACCACATGGTTTTAAAAAGCCTGATTTCATTTATGACTTGAACAGCGCTGACAATACAGACGCAGCAAGGCCCTCTTATGTCCCAAATATTAAAGCATTATAAAGACCCTCAGTGTGTTTGCTGTGGTTCTGTTCCCAGCCAGAGCCTGGGGTGAAAAGAGCGAAAATGAAATTAAACACACACACAAGTGTATCAAAATGTCTCACAAGTGAGATTTTTTTAGTGTCTATTAACTGGAAATGAAAGTACTGACAAAAAAAAAAAAAAAAGACACAAAAAAACCCACCACCAAAAGCCCCTATGCTTTATTCACTTATTTATTATTTTGCTTGTGTGTTGTTCATTCAACCGTTGGGGTCAGGAAACACTGCGAGATAGATGGAGAACTATGTCTTGCAGAGGTTTTTTTAAAAGCGGCTTTTGTTAAAAGCCTCTTCTGCTTAAAGAAAGCTGATATTCAGGGAGAAATCCAAAATTGCACCTAATGAGCAAAAGCGCAACTCTGGTGGAATTTATATGTCTTCATTTTGTAGAAAGACACATCCAAAATCCTCCTTCAAGATCCACTCCAGGGCTTGAGAGGCTATTGGTGCTCGCATGTCCTTAGGTACCTCCATTTCTGCTACTGCTTTTACACAGAAGTCCTAATGACTGGATGGCGTAAGAATGAACCATATTCCTGCAATCATTGATTTGGTAGATGTGCTTAATACATGCCTAAAATGCAAAGACACCACTGAGTCTGAGTCAGAGGACTTGAGAAGAAGGCTGTGTTACCTACTTAAATGGATTTTGGCCTGCACGTAGGACAATCAAGTGTAATAGCTGAGCTTGTGTCTCCCACATCTCAGGAGAAATCCACAGATATTGGTCTAGGAGAAACGAAAGATCTCCTAAGCCTCTATCTTCCTATTGAATCTGGCCCATGGAGTAAGGAGAAGGCAATCATGGCGGGGCATGATGCTGTAGCTTGGTGGTTAGTCTTGAGCTGTCAGCAGGAATTTTGGTTTCTGCTCCAAGGAGCAATTCATGTGCTTTTCCTTTAGTAGCCAGGGACTAAGAAGCAGTAAACAAACACAAACAGCTACAGGCAGCCAGTCTGCCCCTCCCCCGTTAAGCAATTAACCCCCAGCACTATGTCACCATCAGTCTTATGGTCCTAAAGATTATGCATATGATTTATCATTGTTCTGAGAGTAGCAAAAGCCCTGACCTTATCACAATGTATGAAAAATACATGTCCATATTTATGAAAATCCATTGTTAGCGAAAACAAACCTTATTATAATTGCTTGGAGACCCTTCCATATTCTATACTTCCCTCAGACAGTACGTTTTTTTCAGATACTATTGCATGATTTGCAGATAAATAATACACCTGGGAAGACTTGGTAGGACACCTGGTAAAGCACTCAGTAAAATGGTGGTGAGGAAGTATATACATCAATAGTCTTTCTGAAATGCCTGACCCCCCAAACGTAACCTTCATTTACTACAACTAAGGCTGAAGATAGAGGTGGGGTGGAGGGGAGGAAAATAAAGATCTCAGGGAATTGCAAGAAAAGCACTATCATCAGAGTAAGGGGCAGTCTTCATAATTAGATGGGATTTACATTAAAGGCCTTACAGTGATCATCTCTAGATCTTACAGAAAATATGTAAAAGTAAATGATCATTTTAAAACAATTAGAGGGATTTTTTGTAGTAGGTTCAAGCAAACAGCACAACAGACAAAATAATCCTGGCTCAAATTGCTACACTGGAAAAGTGGCTACCAGGAGCACGGTAAACCTAGATTTTACTGGATTAAAAATCAGCACAGAACTATAAACAGAAAAATTACTCTGACTTTACCCCAATTATTTTTCTGAATTTTACTGAAAAATTCCACAGAAACATGCTGAATACAGAAGTCCTTTTCATTAAACGTGGCACAACTGAAATTATAATGTCTGATAGGAACCTACAACTTAGCTGTGAGTTTAAGCAATTTTCAGGGAAGCAGAGACTTTTCTATATCACCTCAAGCCACCACTATGTCCACTCTAATGACTTAGTAGAAAATGGTGTTAAACAAATACCTTGTCAAAAGACTCAAAATCAAACTCAGAGCCATATTTAATGTTGTTAAATTAGAGAACAGTACCAATGAATCCAGAATTGAGACCTGCTGGCATTTTATTCAGTCTCAACCTGGAAAAATAATGCCAAATGTCTTAGAAATTGATGTTACACCCTCTGGGGACTTTCAGATTTATGAAAAGACAAACAAAGCAATGTAAAATGATCCATTTAATGAGGGGTCCTAGGAATAAGCCATCCAGGGGAAATAATAACATGCATGTCTCCAGTGGAGAACAGTAATATTTTAAACAACAGAGGTATCCTAAAATGCCTCCAGTCACCTGAGAGTATCACTCCAGGCATACACAATGAACAGACGGCTGACAGCCTTCTCCACATCTCCAAGAAAAGAGAGAGAAACAAAATGCCTGGTTTTGAGTTATTTTGTTGTGCCTTGGGTTTTTTTCCCCCAAGAAGGTTTCAGACTGCAACGATAGCAGATTGAGATGGCTGAGCATCAGAGCATGATACAACCAGAACCAATGGATTTGTCATTGTCTGATAACAGTAGTCTTGAAAGAAGACAGGCTTATAAAGTAACACCAGGAACCCTAACAGTATGCGTACACTGTAGATAAATTAGCGAGAAATGTATATGTGTTTATGTGTACTAAAGGTTTTCTGTCTTGTTTATTGTTAGTCGCTATTATTATTATTAACTGACAAGGGAAGATGCAGGCAGCTATACCTTTAAGAGATTCTTGGAAAAAGCATTTAATACTGGTTGTTATGACATGTGGAGACCTATGTTATGCAATGCAGAGCAGTTAAAATTTACACATTGAATATAACAAACCCCTGTCAGCTTCCTTGGCTGTGAATGATTTTTGAATAACAAAATGTGTGTGAGATAATTTCAGATTTGAACTTGCTGTGATATCTCAAGTTCCCATGTATATTCTCCCACCATCTCTATTCATGAAGAAACCAGCATTTTTTGAAACAGCTCTCATGGGTGACTGGAAGATTTGAATTAAAGTTTCAGTATACATTCCAGAGTCTGTGTATACACAAAGCCATTTTCACTTGAGAACTTTGTGAAATGTGAACATGAAGGTAAGTAGCACTGCCCACTGTGAAGATATAGTACATTTGCATCCTTTACATCCAGTACATCTACCCACTATGGAATATTCCTGGTGCTTGTAGTCTGGGTTTAAATTTCTCTAGGGATAGTGTTTTCAATCCATTTATCCTTCTCTATGCATTACCTTTAAATAGTAATACTATTTCTGTATGAAACCTCTGTAGAAATGATGAAACCGAAATTGCTTTACCTGAATGTTAACTATATTGGATATTGATTTCTTAGTTACCCTTCAATATAGGGGATATAAAGGCTCATTTCTGAATTCAGTGAGCACCAATAGGGCCAAACACTTTGCTGAAATGTTCTGTGGAGGATCAAATCCCACGTCTCTTAGCACTACTGAAGTTTTGTCATTCAAACTACTTCCATTTATATTAAGATGAATTGAAATTCATTGTTCTTTTCATTTTGGAGACTGTTTTTCTTGGTATCACCGGTTCATTAACAAATAGCCATACACCACGGATGGAATTAATAGAAAGTTAATGCATTTTCTGTCAAATAAATAAAAAGTAAGATGTTCAAAATTGAGACATGGCAAATTTATTTGCTTGGAAACTTTGTAGGACAGTGGAAATAGAGACAGCTGATCTGCCACAAAGTTATTGTAATTTGAGATTTTCCTGGACATTTGCTTAGAAAGCTGTAAACAGGATACAGTATTCTGCAAACACTAAAGCCGTATTTTAAAGACTCCTATGACATAGCTCAGTGATTTAACATAGTTGAATTAAGATAGTAAATTAAAGCAGACATGGAAGGGTAGAACAGGGAATATTAGAAATTTACATCATCTTGGAGTATTTATCCACACACACTGTGTTTTCAGTAACTTTAAATAACTACTTTGGCAGTTACTCTTTTCCTGCTGAGTGTGAGGTATTTGAAACTCATTTACTGAAAGTTGTGTTTTGTGGATTTCCATAGATAATAGGCATAATTCTACCTTACCAAAAATACCAACTGGCTGTCATATGAGTTTCTGAAAAGCTATAATAAATCTCTCTTGTCTGTTTTCATATGAATTACAAGCTGCCCATTATTTTTCTCTCTGTGACCTCACTAATTCTCCTTGTTCAGAATTTAATAGGCAGTGACTCTGAACACCCATGGGGGTTGCAAGTTTGCGCGAATGAAAACTTGCTGACTTTGTTGCTTTTGAACCTCCTCTTGATGGGTGCTATACTGCAGCATCCTCTCAAATCTTGCCCATTTCAGTCTAAACAGATAATGCACCACACGCTGGTGGAGGTAGTCAGCAACTCACCATCTCAGATGTGTGGTGAAATATATAGGTAACTTAAGAACAGTATACACTGAGGTGAAAATGCAGCATTTGAAATCTATTCATTATTATTGCACCTGTTATAATACATAGAGTTCACGACATAGTGGATAGTGCATCATTATTCATGTTTCAATGGCGAAGAAATTACAAAGAAATAAGCTGGGGGAAAAGTGACCAAAGTCACCCAGAAAACCAAAGCCTGATCTGGGAATGAGACTCGTTTTCTGAGTCTTTTCCTCAGCACTTTATTGACTAGACTAGTAAGTTTAAATGGTAAAGTCCATGTGAACTCTGAACGCTGGCTACATTTGCCTGTGTCACAGGCATCAAAAATTGTTCAAAGAGATCATGTAACCTCTTATCGCAGCCCCTGAGGCACTTTGCTGAACATCAAGACATGTGGGAACAACACTATAATTCCCACTTAGATGGTGACATGAGGTTACAGACATACCTAATGCATGCTACCACTAGTCCTCCTTGACCAAAATATAGATGAAATTAATAGTCCAGTGCTAACCCATATTACCTCTTTCTGCTTCTTTGGCACACTTTTGGCTGGTATAATTCCACTCAGGGATAAGCAAAGTCAAGATTAATTAGGACCTCCAAAACCACAACTTATGTGTCTGCATTAAGTGTACAACACAGGACAGCTACGTAGTGGCTGCTCCTGGCCTGTAATCCTCTAGCCAAATGAACTTGCCCAGCCAGTTCAAGGAAACAAAAGGCTTTGAGGAGCCTTTTCTGATTTCCTGTCATTTTAAAAGAAATGAAAGTCTACACTCTGTATTGCTTTTTCTTTAGGTAAACACATTTTTATTCTGCCATAAAGAAATCTCCTCCTGCCATTTTTCCCTGCTGTGAACAGCAGCCTATCAAAAAAATAAAACCTTAAAGGTCACATTGGAAGCAGAACGTATATTACCGTTTCAGATACAAGCCTTAAAGACCTGAGAAGTGCTTCATTCAGATTCATAAAAGCTACAGCAACTTGAGAGGAACTTCAATTTTTTGACATTAAATCTTTCTTCAACCCTTGAAATGATTATCTGAAAGGAAGGATTTCTCTTACAGTGTTAACTACACAAGCATGCCTAGATCAAACCAATTAAGCTTTGCCAATAGAGCAAGATTGCTGGAGTTTTCAAATGTAGGGGAAGGTTTTATAAGTCTCTCTTAAGAAAGGAGAGAAAAGGATACCACTTGGTAAAACATACAAAGTTTATGTTTCCCTGCACTGTATGAGTAGATATGGTCTCTGATTCTCTGAGGCATCGTGATTTTTTCCAGCAGTTTATTTTGTATAGCTGGAGTGACTACAAAGATCTATAGGTAAATTTACGTGTTTTTCACTTAATCTCAGAAGTAGCTGTGATTTACATAGTTTACCTGAATTAGTGCTGAAGAGACCAGCTCAGAAGTGTGACAGCCTCCAGATCAGGGGGCTGATTCTCTTTGCCTCTGAGCCCATTCTAGCTATAAAGTAGGCATGGCCCCATGCATTGTTTTCATTCAATGCTGAAGCACTCAAGCTATAATGAACTTCAGGCTTCTGTCCTGGTTGAGGCTGGTGAGATGTTCTCCCACTAGACTGTCCTAAAGACCCTATAGGAATAGTTGAAGCCCTAGCAAGTATTTGTTGGACTTTTTGCCCACAGTGTTAAAGAACAGGGTCTGCTGAATGATGGATCGCCTTTATATTTGCACCATTTCTCTTGTCTGGGATGGCCCTCTTTACATGGTGTGAAAGGGTTTCCACAGGGTTGGTGTTGTGCACAATGGAAATCATACACAAAGACCTTATCAGATCCTGTTCTATCTTAAATAGACCACTCAGATGGCATTACTACACTGTTGCTGGAAACACGAGGGAGAAGACAGGGCTTTGAAGAGGTCAGCAAAAATAATCAGGGCACAGAATACTGTGCAAGAGTGACTGAAGAACTGAGTATCAGAGCAATTATTTAGCTTTTATTGACCTCAATACTCAGTTATAGGTTTTAATTTTTTCTTCCACAGTTACTTTATCTCAAGTACATAAAAAATGCACAATTAGAAAAGGATCATAAATTAAAAAAACAGGAAACAATTATAATATATATAATTTTATAGATATAAAAATATATGTATATTTTTATAGATATGCAAAATAAAAAGCCCTTCTCTTATCAACAGTGTTGGTAATACATAGCAAAAAGAAATGTGATTCCATAGCGTAGTGGTTAGCAAACCAAACTAAACCCAACGATTATCAGGTCACTCTTCCTTGGATTACTGCACGCTGTAGAACCTCCTGTCCCTCGCGTGGTTTCAGAGAAGCTTAGACAAGCAGAGAGATGCACGTGGCCAAAACCTGAAACATGGGACCAGATTAAAAACCTCTCAGCACTTGTCTCTAAATGTCTAATTATTTACCTTCATGTCAGGAATACTTGAGAGCCTAAATGAATTAAGGATTCAGGTCCTTGAAAAAAAAAATTAGCTGTTGTTTTCCAGTGATTCCAATTTCCCTTGGTGTGTGTCAGCCTAGCACATTTTACCCAACTTGGATTAGTGAACTGGTGTCTATGGGTGCCTCTTCACTGGCATTTCAATTCAGATCTGGTGCAGCCTTGTTGAAGTGAATCTCCCTCATCTCCTCCATTCTCACTTTAGTACACTTTCAGGTATGTCTGCGGTCATTTATTTCATAGAGCTACATCAATTGGACAGAGAAAGTAACACTTCCAAGTGGAAGAGGCAGGGAGGGCGATGGAGGAGGGAGAGTCAACTAGCAAAATACCTTAAAAATAATAAACTTTCCTTGCTGAGCCATAAAAAAAGCCCTCTTCAATGTCCAACAGCACACACCACAAGACTGGTAGGATATGAATAATGTATCCTTTCAAGCAAAAGGACTACACAGGCTTCTTGGAAATAGACTTTGTCAACAATCTTCATAGGGATAGGCAAAGGTAAGATTTGCCTCCATTCTCTATTCCTGCCAGTGTTCTGCGCACAGCTTCTCCCCCCCTACCCAGGGATTAAAGCCAGAGAAAGCAGAATGAAATGCAGAAAGATAAGAAAAAGCCATTGACTTTGATACTGTCTGAGTGTTCTTTTCCTTCATGTGTTCGGGAAAATTGAGTGCCACAAAAAATAGACGACGAATTAAAAAACCCAACACTAAAAAGCATTAGATGAAAGACTTCTTGATCTTTTTCACTTCTGTGTGAAAAGTAATGTTCCATCTCTCCCTACTTAATAAAAAGACACAGTAAGCAAAAGACTGGCCCTGAAGCAAAACTCTCCCTGCAGTATGTTTTATAATGCTTCCTCAAGCATGGTTTCAGAGAATGGACATTGTATCCAGAGCTGAGCAATTTCTTGCCTTCCATGTCTGTGCCTAATATATTTAGCATGTAACTGTTTATGGCCTTGTCTAAACCTTATCTACATGCCACATCAACAAGAATTGATAAAGTGGCACATTAAAGCTTCACTGCTATCACCTAAAGGAATATTAAAGTAGAAGCCCTGAGGAGATGTAAAGGCAGGACTTTTCCATCTTGGTTCCACCTGAAGCTTTAGCAAGAATGTAGTCTCAAGTGACTTGTTCATAAAAAGAAACTGCTTCCCATGGTGGAAGGAGAACTCCACAACCTTCAGGTTTTAAGTCTCTTTTCTATACAGTAAAGATGCATATGTTTGAAAAAAAATCTTCAGAGAAAGGATCTTGGCCATTTGACAGTGTTACATCAAACTGGAGACTTTCTGAAGTCTTTCAGAAGTTATTCAAAACAACAAGAAAAGAAAACCGTTCATTTTTGACTCTCCTATTTTCTAGCGGGGCCTTCACAGGCTGAGCTGGGTGTGAATTGCTGCAGTTGAGGTCATTCTATTTTGAGGGCAGCTTTTTTCTGAAGACAAAGTAGTTCTGGAAAGTGTAAACTGCTTTTTCTCACCTTGGTGGGATATTAACTAGGAACTCCTATTGTGATCAGTCCAGAGTCAACATTGTTAGCTGTAGTTTTTCTCATCTCAGAAAAAAAAGGGCTCTTGATTCCTTGTGAAAAAGCATAGCGGAGGAAGAGGGACTACCACATTATAAAATCTTCATAATCTCCCATGGATAGTATTTCGTGTGTATAGTACTGCCAAGAGACAAGTTTGAGCAGGCCAGGGTTTGGGATAACGCTTTTTTGTTTGGTTGGTTTTTGGAATCCTTTATTTTCCCAACAAATTTAACCTTGAGGCACTGTTTAAGGGATAATCCACATTTGTCTCTTTCCTAAGCCAAATGAATATTCACAACTGGAAACAAAAGAACATAGAGGATTAGCTCAGAAACAGCCTTTTAAATGATGAATGATGAAGAAATATGGAAGGATATGAATAGCTATGAATGAGCTGCTCAGCTTCACAATGTAATTGAGAAATTTGAGCAGTCAGAGATCTACTGTCACAGTTTTTAAAAGGTGAGGTTATATAAGATAGGACAGAAAAGTACAGATGTACCTTCTGGCTGTTGAAGTAACGATAGAAACTGTTATTCTTGGGGACAGGGAACAAACACTGTATATTACTTTTTCCATAAAAAGTCAAACTCACTGGAGGCCAAGAGGTGCATCAATTTACTCATGGTGTAAAATCAGAGTAGTCTATAGAGTTATATTAAAAATTAATATAGTCCATTTCAATGCCGTGGATTTGATTTGTAGGTGGGCAGTACAGTTTAACATATGTTTAATCAGGCTGGAAATGCAAATGACTCAAAGAATGACTGTCAGAACAACTCAAAGGGCAGCAGTTGGCTGCTATATGGTTTTGCTGTAGAATCATAAAACAAAATAATCACGGCTTTGTTATAAAATTCTGCATGATCTGAAACAAATCATTCATTTTGTCTCACCGCAGATTTCTCTGTCTGTGCAAGGGGAATAATGATGCTCACATAGTGTGGTGAGACTTGATCCATTAAATTTGGTACTGTAACCCAGAATTCTTTGAGAAAAATTAATTTATTACACTAAGCTTGCAATATTTAATTAATATTTATAGTCAAGTATATCAAGTACTTTTTATCCAGAGATTTATTCACTAAGGTTATGACACTGTAACTTGACGTGCACTGAAGTCTATTTGGACAAGCATGGAAGGTCTCTGTGCTCATGGTGTTGCTTTAAACTGGAGTAGCTGCTTCCACATAACCCGCCTGCAGAAGTGTTTCCACCTCACCCCACCCATCAGTGGGATTCTGTGGCATGACAGTGTTATTTGCCTTTCTACTTACAAAAGCATAGCACGGCTGGCTGTAGTTTAACAGGATTATTGTCACCCCATTTTGAATGTCTCCATACGATTGCTGAACCTATTGTTTCACTCTTCATAAATAGAAGGAACAGAGGGAAGATGAGAGCCATTGGGGCCTGTATTTATACTGTACAGTGGAGCACACTGCAGATATTCCTGTACTGCTACTGGCTAAGTCTGCCCTGGCACTGAATATAATTTTGTTAACATAGAATGGATTTTATGCTAGTAGAAGATCTTTTCCTGGAGTCTCTTCATTCTTGTGTCAGGCCTGGTGATAGGATCTGGGTTGCAGCACTGCAACTGGAATAGTGATCTGTGAGTGTAAAGTCTCCATCACCGTATGCTGCAGTGATCCAGGTACAGCCGATCAGCAAATAACAACGTTGAGCTGGAACCAGAGACTGACAAACTGCATTCTGCACCTTCACTGGGTGGTGTCTCCAAACTGCAGTTGAGAAGGAGCATGACAGTGTCACACACAACGAACACAACAGTGTCACACACAGCATAGCAGACTGAACAAACCTGCAAAATCCAATGGAGAGTTATTAACTTGTGCAAAGTTGTCCTAATGCCGAAGCACAGTCTTCAGTCCAAGCTAGTATGTTCACTTGTCTGGTGAGATGCATGTCCCTAGGACCCCTGCTCTGCCTGCCCTGCAGCACATAGAGAGACCTCAGACCCTGACCAAGCTGTTATGTAGATACAGGATTGAAGTTTGCAGGTTTCACATCTTGTCCTATTTGCTGAAAAAATCCAGTGGCTGCAATGCTATCAGTCATCTCAAACTAAGCACAGATTGATATCCCCTTAATGCTCCTTGATTACTCTGTGTGTTCCCACGTGAGACACAATACCCAGCGTGTGACTGTTCTGTTTTTCCATTAATTTTCAGGTTTCCTTCCAGACCTGTCTGCAAAATTACAAATATGTAGAAAATTGCAGCTTTCCTGCATTGTCTACCATTACAGAAGATGTTTGCATTGTTCTTTCAAGGGTAAAGAGAGTAGCAATCTGCAAAAACAACCAACGGTGTTATAATATTCTGATTTCAATACATAAAAAACTATGGGTTTATTTCACTCAATGAAGTTGGAACAAGCTAACATTATCTTTAATCTCTTACTTTCTCAGATTTTTTCACCCTGAGGGTTTCTGGCAGAATAAGTAAGGAGTTCAAGTCCAGTATAAATAAAAGTTTTATTTGGGTGACTTTCAGGAATCAGATCTGCAGTATAGAATGAGTAAAAGTTAGAAAATGTTCAGATAAAGGCTTTAAAAAAAAAGGATCATATCTTTCTGGGGAATAAGGTGGTTAGGATTTGAAAATTTTACTATTTATTTACCTTCCCGGTTTCACTTTCACTGACTTTTTTTTGCTGCACTGTTCCAGAACTCCCTTTCCCATGGATGATTCATTTGGTAGATTATATAAGATTTTACTTTTCAGTTCTCATATTTAAAAAAAAAAAATAATTGAAAGCATGGCGAGGGAACAGATAGACCTTTCATATTTCCAGATTCTTTACAGATGTTTTCTTTAATGCTGCCTTATTTGTCAGTACTGTTCCCTAATTTCATTTTATCATTACTTTTTAATAACTCCTTGCACCTGCAGATCTGAAAACACTGCAACATGGACTGACATAGCCATAACCCAAATCTGTGAACAGGAAACAGGCACAAGATGATAAAGTCACTTGCCAAACATTGCAAGGCTGTCCAGTTGATGAAGTACAATCTATCTGTACGCTATCTGTTACAACACACTGGGAAACCTTTTACTTCTCTGCTGGTAGCTGAACACTACAGGTCTGGGCTGGGTTCACTCGCTGTATATCTGAACAATTTCTGGAACATGGAACTGTGGTCTTTAGGTGCTAATACAGTGCTAAGTTGTAATAATCACAGTGATTACAGTTGGTAACATAAAGTAGCTTTTTGAAGTAGCTTTTAGATATTTTTGCCTACATTCATCTTTCCATGTACTAGTGTTCTTCAGCTCTCCTAACATGAAGGGTGGATCAATCTGTTTGGACACAGGGAAAGCCCTTCTCTGCTACAAACTTCCCCTGGCAACACCTAAAGTGTGCTGTGTGCTGCAGAGATACTCCTGCCTCTGTGGCTCTTCCTTTCCACAGGAACAAATCTGGCTTGATGTGGAGGTAGGATGTGGGCATGATGGGAGTCTTTTTCCAAGAGTGAGATGCAATTCTGTATCCTGCCATTGCAACTACTGAGTAAAGTGTGTCAGTGACCTGGTTTGGTCCTTTATCTCCCCATAGCTTAGCAGCCTGCCGCTGACAGGGGGAAATTATATTTCCCTAGCTTCTAGTAAGTGGGACCACAAGGTGTTAGAAACAGCAACAATGATTGGTATATGACTTAAAGACCTAAAATAGAATCATAGAATCATAGAATGGTTTAGGTTGGAAAGGACCTTGAAGATCATCGAGTTCCAACCCCCCTGCCATGGGCAGGGAAACCTCCCACTAGACCAGGTTGCCCAAGGCCCCATCCAGCCTGGCCTGAAACATCTCCAGGGATGGGGCCTCAACAACTTCTCTGGGCAACCTCTTCCAGTGTGATACCACCCTTAAAGTGAAAAAATTCTTCCTAATATTCAATCTAAACTTACCCTCTTCCAGTTTAAAGCCATTCCCCCTCGTCCTATCACTACATACCCTTGTAAAAAGTCCTTCCCCTGCTCTTCTGTAGGCCCCCTTTAGGTACTGGAAGGCCCCAATATGGTCTCCCCTGAGCGTTCTATTCTCCAGGCTGAACAACCTCAACTCTCTCAGCCTTTTCTTATAGGAGAGGAGCTCCAGCCCTCTGATCATCTTCATGACCCTCCTCTGGACTTGCTCCAACAGGTCCATGTCCTTCTTACACTGGGGGCTCCAGAGCTGGACGCAATACTCCAGGTGGGGTCTCACGAGAGTGGAGTAGAGGGGCAGAATCACCTCCCTTGACCTGCTGGCCACACTTCTGATGCAGCCCAGGACAGGGTTGGCCTTCTGGGCTGTGATCGCACATTGCTGGCTCATGTTGATTTTCTTATCAATCAGCACACCCAGGTCCTTCTCCTCAGGGCTGCTCTCGATCCATTCCCCGCCAAGCCTGAATTTGTGCTTGGGATTGCCCCAACCCAGATGTAGGACCCTGCACTTGGCCTTGTTTATTGTTAATTTTAACAATAACAATAAAAAATAAATAAAGATTGTTAATTTTCGAAACATTGCCAAATGTTTTAAATCAATATATAGCATGTCCACAGAAAATGGTTTCTAAATTCATATTTTCAATACTAATTCTAAGAGATACAATCAGTCAAAAAATAAAAACATACTATATGCCCTTAAGGTCTAGGGAAAATAACTTAGGTTTTAGTTATAATTATTACACACATTAAGCCAGACTGACTACACAAAGCTGGCAAAAGAAAAAACAAACAAACAACCAAAACACAACTTTCCCACCACCTCCTGCAAAATCCCAACATTCAGATATTATACCTACCTAAACTTTTCTTGGGTAGACATCTGTGAACAAACTTGTGAAAATTGCAGCTAGTTTTGATGAGCTGCAGGATGGATGAATAGAAGGAAGGAGGGAGGGTGGGAGATTGTGCTGAACTTCATAAATAAATGTTTTCTGCTGATTCATTAACATTGTGCAAAGAAATATGATAAATAACAATTACAGATCTATCAGTGTCTGTAAATAAAACTATGCGAAGGAAAAGAGGAGAAATTTGTTCCCTATCATCTTCATACTTAATGAATCTCTCATCTCTCCGATTGACACTTCCAGTCTTCTGTCCTTAAAAGAGCAGCTGGATGAAAAGACTCTGCCTTAAACACGAATGGGAGGACGTGCTTTTTAGCATGTATTTTCCTTGGTTTGGGTGATACAATTGCCTGTGAATACAGCCACAGATTGACATGACAGTACCTAAAAACTAAACAGAAGCAAATTGCTGCCCAAAGGCATCAGCAACCAAAACATTGCTGGTAATTACTCTTGAAGTTAGAAATTCCTCCAGGAATACCTTCCCTATCAAACAATTAAAAATCACATGTTATCAGACAGAAGTTTGATTTCTTCAAACTATTTTGTTTGTTTTGACAGAGACAGGGAACTTTCTGCAATATTTATCCATTTTCTGAGATGTGCACACTTTCTCTCCATTTCCCTGTTCCCTCCTCCCCTTCCTTTTTCTTCCTTTATGTACACAGACTTGTTATGAGCTCACAGTGGAGTTTTGGGGTATCTGACAAAATATTCCTGCATCACCCAAAGGAAACGCAGCTCCAGGTGGGCAGAAAACAGTTGTGGGCTGGTTTTCCCTTCCTTACCCAAAATACCGAACATGCAAATTTACTGTGTTAAAATTTGTGTTTCTTTGGCCAGCTTAGGGTTCGGTTTTGCCTTATATGCTTCTTAGTGTGCAGAGGGATGATGGCAGAGCCACCGGAAACTGTAGCATATCTATAGCACAGGTATTGCATCCCCAGTCACCACCACTGTATGGGCATATCAGTACCCACCTGATACACAGGCGTCTGATGCAGCAACTGGATTTTTTGCCTCCTTTCTCCAGAAAAGGATATGTATATTACATTTCCAGTGTAATAAAAGTCAAGATACTGCCACATATCAAATAGTTGCAAGAGACTGAATTTTTAATTACTTCTAAGCAGTATAGGCAGGCGTGTATCAAATGTTTCCATTAAACCAAGTGCCAGTGGTCAGACCTGCACGGCCACCAGGAACCACTGTCCCAGGGAGCCTGAAATCCAGCTCCCCTTGCTGTCATCATCATCATCTGAAACCAAGCCCCTAGCACACTCCTAATTCACACTCCTATTGCACACACAGCAATACAAGAAGGCAATTTTAATTAAGGGGATGTAACTGTATGTTTCAATGAAGAAGGATGAATTTAAGCACTTGTGAACTTTGTGCATTTGTTTATCTCCTGTCAAGACCCCAGTGCTTTTGATCCTTGCTGGAGAGACTGCAGGATATCCCTGGAAGGAAAGATGCTGTTTAAAGTCATCATTGCAGTTAGCTTTAATGAGTCATCAGCAGCACTTTTTTAAACCTATCCCAG
Source organism: Himantopus leucocephalus (assembly GCA_003993805.1). NCBI lineage: Eukaryota > Metazoa > Chordata > Aves > Charadriiformes > Recurvirostridae > Himantopus > Himantopus leucocephalus. The sequence continues at coordinate 14,002,579 of RSEF01000002.1, forward strand.
TGACCTTTCCCTGCACGTTTTCTCTTTTTGCATTAACAGCATTTTTACTTAATACCTTGTTGAAAAAAGGCTGCGCAGAAGGATTTTAAAGCTTTCCTTTTAATTCTAACAATGAAATACATGTATTTCACTTCTAAAACCTGCTGACAGTATAGAACGTGCGACTGTACTGAAAAAAGACACTTTGTCAGGATGGCACCTTGACAGTGCATATGTATGAGCCTACCCTAGTGATTTCCTTGTCATGTTTGCTTAGTCTAACAGTCCGAGCAAGGTTCTCTCTCCCAGTTGTTTGCTTAGCTATTCCCAGTCCTAGGAGGTCAAGAAGGTGACTAATTCTTGAAGAGTATCAAAAATATGAACCAATCCAGACTATAATAGTGCCAATCATACCAAACCCAGAAATACTTAGGGACAGAAGACTGGGGTTTTGCATGAATGTACGAATAATCTGATTTCACTGTTAGCACATGTGCATCCAAAGACAAATACGCTATGTATGGGCAGAAGCTGAACAGAAGAATGAAAATAAGAAAATAAAGAAAAAATATTAAAAATAAGTAGGAAAAAAAGGGCACAAACCAGGAAATGATGTGTCATGTACAAGGTGTTGGTGACATTGGTACACAACTGAATGCTGACATTCTGTCTGCAGCTACTAAACAGGTTGTAACTTCCTAATTTTTGATTTGTATGTGTCTTTCCAAGCAGAACTTTGCATGTGAAAAATATATGTACAGCTGTACTTCATAAACTCCTATCTTTGCCAATTATCCTTGTTAAAATTTCAGAAAAAGGAAAATATTTAATTGCAAAAATTTTTTAAAACAAAATGTTTTGGTTTTAATCAATACTAAATGTCCTTTGATGCCTGTACATTCATTGATTTGGTCTGTTTTTAGAGCTGCCAGCAAACAGGAAAAACTGTTATTCATGCAGCTCTAATTATAGAAAATGCATATGCAATTGAGAAAACCATATACACTTAAAAAAATTACTAGTGCTTGCACTTCTTCAAGCACTTTTCTGAGGGACTAACTCTTTCTATGTGTATAATTTTATTCCAGAATGTATTTTTTGCTATTGTTTGGATACTGTTTTAACAGTATCACACACTTGTGAGAAAGAAGAAAAAAACAGAAAGCAAAATTAGTGTAAAACTGTGAATTTACTACCTTAATAAATCTTAACCCTAGTTAGAGGTGTTTGCAAAACCATGCTGCAGTTCTTCTATTCTTACGTACCATTTTACAGGATCAAATGGACATAAATAGTAGGGTGTAAATTCCTCCCAGTTGTGAGGTAGGAATACATAACACATAATCTGAAGGTGGGCTTGTAGGCACCTGTACTTGTGCAGATGCTTACTTAGACATATGTAGTACTTCTGCTCCACATTTTTATTGGAATCAACACCTGTTTTTCTTTCTTTAGCAGAATTTGAATTAGGACTATGGGGCAAGTGGAAGTCATCAGGAATCTTTTTCCTAGGACAAACCAGCTTTTGAGTGGTCTTCTTGCCCAAGTGCTCATTAATATCCATCTCTCATTACCAAATTTCATTAATACCTATTTCTCTCTTTATGTGTTTACCACATAAACCACATAGGCCTCTCAGTTTGGGGTCCACCAAATTTCCGATGATATGGGACATTATAGGTTTCTTTGGTTCTAAAGCCTGTGAGAGGTCTTCTTAGCCTGCCAGCTGCCTTCATCTGGTTGTAAAAAAAGTGAGAGGAAAGTATAAAGTTTTCAAAGACTTATCTCATGGCCCCTCATGCATTTGGACTATTTGGTAAGTTTAAAACTATCCAATGGTTCCAGTGAGTGCTCTGAGCCATCCCGACAACCAGTGATAGTGGTGAGGATGGATGTGAGGCAGAGTTGAGCTTTGATAAACAGCTCCCAGAAGGCTGTTAAGTAGCATCCTGCCTGAAGGCTCATTTATTTTGCATCTCACTTTGTGAAGCTGCATTACAAAACCTCTTTCAAAGTACTGTCTCTGAAGGACAGCAAATGGATCATCTGACAAAGTGCAGGAGCTAAGAGCTTTCAGTTCACATCAACCTAAAAGCAAAGGTTTTGCGATGGACTTTCACTGGGCATCCGCGGTGACGTAACACACTGCTTCAGAGCAGCAGCCTTTCCTCCAAATCTCCACAGGGATCAAGTGGGAGGTTTTACTATCACAAGCATTTCTGGTGAATGTTTGAAAGTCTCAAACATAGGCGATTATCTAAAGATATCCTCATTTACTCTGCACAGAAATGCTTTCCAGCAGGCAATTCCCCAGATTCGCCTCTACAAATATGGCTGCAGCACATCTTAGGTAACACTTTTCCTTTTGATGGGAGATGTGTGAGCACAAGTGAGAATTTTCATAGGCTACTGTCTTAAAGATTTATAACATAATCTCAATGCAAATATCAACCTGCTTATCAAAGCATAACTGTGAGAGGGAGGAGTCAAGGAACAAACAGAATATGATTAAATTGCAAGCATACAATTATGAAAAAAAGGTTTTAATTCAGAAATAAGGATTTACTGAACTGTTTCACAGTGAAATAACCCTAAGTAACCTTCTCTGATCAGTCAGTAGTTTCCATGAAGAGGATCCAGGATAACTGGTCTGTGAAGGTGAAGAAGTCAATCCATGTCCTTTCATGTGACGCATCTCACTGGTCACCTGTGAGGAATTTTAAACTTGTTTGGTTGCAATGAATGATGGCAGTGAAGACAATGACTGAGTATAATCTCATTCACATTGCCCTTATTTTCAAAATGTTATTTTTAAAACTCTGTTTAATTTATCTAATTGGTCAAAAACCTTATTTAAATTTATCAAGGAAAATGTCTGCCTTACTTTCCCTCTACTGCTTATTGGGTAGCAGGCAAAGCATGAACACAGGGGTGTGTCAGGACTGGTCTGTGAGTTTCCTGCTATATATTCAGTTGTTTGATTCAGGATTTCTAAAAAGTATTTTTATCCTGGTCTTTCCACATTTACCTGAAAAGTATAGCCAATTTTTGCAACTGGTCAAGATTCAAATATGGAAGATCTGTGATGATTTTAAGTTATCTTTTCAAAATATTTATCTGTAATTTATAAACTGTTTATCGAGTTATACCTTCAGGACTTTATTCTTCCAACCTAAATTCTGAGTTATCTAAAGGTACTAGTAAATACATCCAATAAACACAAGCTATCTGTGTTAATTAGGTGGGTGATGCAATGGAAGTGAGGCCATGATGCAGCCATATGGCAACTTACGGTATCTCAGATGTGTGCGGATGGCAACTTCCATCAGAAGAGCACTGCTGAGTAGGACTGGAGATAACTCCTTAAACCACACTGGAGCATGCCTGCCTAGGCCATTTGCCAGAGTTCGAACTGTAAATGTGGAACAATTATTTAGCAAACAGAAAGATCTTCATAAATGAAGCTTTTGGTCATCTCTTCAGTCTTTAATTTACAGTAAATAATGTACAGTCATATTAAACCAGAGTTGAAAGTAGTAATACAGGGCCTAAACTTAAATTACGTACTTCTGGAAAGATGAGTAAATCACAGAATCATAGAATGGTTAGACTTGGAAGGGACCTTAAAGATCACCTATTTCCAACCCCCCTGCCATAGGCAGGGACACCTTCCACCAGACTAGGTTGCTCAAATCTAGTATGGTTTATTAGGTGTTTATTGCAGGGCAGAGGTTGAAATGCCAATGTTCATTTCATCTAGATTTTATTGTTGTTGTTGTTATTATTAATATCATTAGCATTATTATTATTCATTAACCATTATGTTCTAATACTTTGTAATTCTGGATCTATCAAACACAAAGTTTTTTGAAAATAAACACTTGAATTTCTTCCTTTCAAAAAATACTTCAGTCTGCTCTGTATGTAGCAGAACACGTTCAAGCACACATCTATGCCATGAATTCGAACACACATTTTCAAATTCCAGTGCTGAAAGTCAAGCATCTGAATTCCAAGGAAACATACTGCTGAGGTTTTTCTGAAAATGATGAGTCACTCAGATTTGGGAGTAACTCTTCTAAAAATTAGAAAGTCTTAAAAAAGGAAAGCAACAGAAATCAGGCTTGCAGAATAAGTGAGTACTTCAGGAAAATTTTTCTTTAACGGTCTCCTTTAGCTGCCCAAGTTTGAGGACATTAACTCCTAATAGCCATCTTCCAGGCAAAGCATTCAGAATCTGTAACATAGCATTTGGCTGACTCAGGCTTGTCTCTTTCTGTAACTGAAATTGGCTTCCCTACTACCCCGTGACTTACCATCACAGTGGTAAACACTCTCCAGAACCCTTTTGAAAGGGATGATTCATCCCTGGAGTATTTTTAGGAATTTGTTAACTTGCATTTAGCTTAGTGTGCTGGTAGCCAATAAACAGAGTGAAGACAAGCTTTGAGTAGTCACACATAAACCAGTTTGAATGCTATAATTGTACTACATTATCTTGGTCTGTAGACTGAGTCATCTGCTGGTTAAGCAGAATGGAAAAAACAGCATAAGTCCGTTGCTACAACAGGGAGTTTGATAAAATGCTGAAGAAATCAGTACTAGCAACTGGATTTTATTTATCTTCTCAGGATTACACCTGCTCGTTCCAGGCACAACTTGCAATACATGTTGATTTTTCCACAGTTTCTGAAGTCTTATGTGGGACTATTACATTAATCTAAGTGCTAATATCACAGAAAAAATGCAGTCTAACATACTAATGTAGCTTTTTGAGCAGGTTTGACTCCAGACAGTACCCGTTCTGTGTCTTGTATTTCAATCCATCTGAAAGAAAAATGAAACAGAGCAGGCACTGCCTATGGTACGTGGCTGGGGACCCAGTTTTTGCTGACACTTGGAAGTATGCCCAAAGGAGGGTGGGGAAAGGGCCGGGGGGCGTGGAAGAAGAAAAAAGCGAGAGAGTGAGAAAGAGATTTTATTAGTAGCTGACCACCAGTTCAAACCGAGTGCAAATCAGAAACAGGTTTTGCAGCAGTTAGCCTAACAAGCAGGTAATAAGTAAGTGAGATTTTACACCGTCCTTGGGACGGTGAAATAGAAACCAGCTTTTGGCAGCTGGATTAGGGGAATGCCACTTCACGGAGAGTGGAAAGTGATGAGTTACAGGAACTTGGCACACTGATCGGATCATCTCATCCTCCCACTCAAAGCAATAAGACCCTGGCATCCTAGTTTACGCAAATATCAGAAACATGATCTTCACCAAAGCATGCATGTATTAGAAGCCAGTGACACAGTCTGTCATGTTCCTCTATAGAGAGTTCTTCTTTCAGCGTGTCATTCAACTGTCTGGCTATACTACGTGTAATGAATTAAGCCTGTGAAGTAAACATTTAGCTGTTTGGAAAATACAAAGGATTTTGCTTTTTCTGTTGAAGAATGCTGAATCAGTGAAAGCAAAATATTTTTCAGAGACCACAATGAAATTGCGCTAGAAGACAGATTAGGGTTTGATGGATCTCCTCATGCCAAAAATGTTTCAAAACCCTCTAATCACATGCCAGGGTACCTGCTGAGTTCTTTAGCACCTGATTAATGAATAAATGAACAGGTGAGAGGACAAAGACCCTTGGAGTCTGTCTCCTTTACAACTTGCCTGAAGGTTTCCAGGATTTTCAAATTCACAGGTCAACAGATGGACTCATGGATTTAGGAGCCTGGAAACTCTGAAAGCTCCACAATTGCCGCCCTGGGTCTGCAGTGACCATTATAATTTCCAGCTTCTCAGAGAATGCTGCTCTCCACCTCTTCACTTTGGACATAATGAAATATTTACTGAGCCAAAATAGACTGTCTCTATGGCTTAGTAGTTTAGGAGACCACCTGATTTGAATTCAAGCTGATGGATGCCTTCATACTGAAATACCAGTTGTCACAGGAACGAGAATTCAGAATACTGTCTTAATTATGAGGCTATATAGCAACTTTAAAGCCTTGATAAATATTTTATTATGAAATGTAAAATGGAGTAGAATAACAGAAGCGATGGAAGAAGGCACCTATCTCTTTTACCACATGCTCCTTGTTATGCCTGGAACTTTATTATGAGTGGTTTAGTACAAATTTGTGAATAGTTTTGCTTCACATTGCATCACATTTTTCAGATCATTTGCTCTAAGCTAAAGAAACAAGACACAGTGTGAAGTTGCCGGATCTAGTACAGATTCTATCAGAAATCAGCAGGTGATAATAATTTTGCTATGTAAAGTTATGACAAAAAACAATCTTGTAATTTAACCACAATAGTTGTTACTCATATAATTTAAAGCAGTAAAAATTAAAATGTTGAGACACTGAGTGCAATGATAATGAGCCAATACTATCCAACACCTAATTTATTACAGATATTTTAATGCTTTATTTGATAATTACATATACATATATGCATAAAATGTCTCCTTCCATCAAAAACTACTTGCAAGGATTTCATTTTGTGTTACATGTCCTTTAACAGTAGTTTGTACTATGCCAAATTTGCTGAAATTTCAAGCCTGCCTTTAAGATGAAAAGCTTTCTATTAGAAAAAGCCATCTGCAGATACACTTATAGCTGATGTTCCTTCAGGTTCCGTAGGTCTATGTCAACTTGACAGAGGTTATATACAATTATCATCACCAGCTTTACTGTTACTGCTCTGTATGTTGTGAACAAGATGACATGCATTAAGAGAATGCTTCTTCAAAGACTTTCTGGTGTTAATGGTGCCTACTGACATAAAGAAGAAAGGGTATTATGACAAACATTAAAGGTTTTCCGCTCTTTTGTTTCTTCCACTGCAGAGAAAGTTGTCTCATTAATTTCTATAAGACAAACACAATATCTTCCCATGGTATCATCTAAGAAGGCACTGACCGATATGAAACCAGATACCTTTCAGTAATTCTATTTGAAACACTTTCTCTGTCAAAATTAGCAAAACAGGGTTGGGATTGTCTGTTGAAGAAGCAACAAGATGAAAGTGATGCTGCTACATGAGATTCCTGTTGGGATTTCTTCAGTATAAATTCAACTTCAACACACTTTCTAGAGCATGACACAGAGGGGTAAGGGCAGCAAAATGGAAGAAAAGGACAGGAGTGAAACGTTAACAGATGCAGAAGAAATAAAAACCCAGGAATTCAGGAAGTGTTTGGTAGTATGAAATGAAAGCCTGACACCCAAAGGCTAAAACAGAACCACTGCAAAGCTTGGGACAGTAACCACACTGTTGAATTTATATAATTTCAGTTATTTTTTAGTCCATTTTCTTTCCTTAAGGAAAATGATTCCCTTGTTTTCCTCTCTAGGAGCAATCCCAATGAACAGGAAGTGAAAACACAACTAGAGTGTAATTCGGTCCCTGAAGCCAGACTGATTACCGCATATAAGCCATATTTCAGTGAAAGCACCTCCTGAATACCTACATTTATATCTATCATATGCATACAGGATATGTATATAACCCTGATACAGGGGACCAGTGGTGAGAAAGGTCCTGTGTCTTGTTCTCTGGCATCTGAATCGTGATCTTTTAGCATACTGTAACACCTACAAAAAATTTAAATTATAATTTCACATTAGGAAGGTGGGAAAAAAAAGATGCTGAAGTTCTCCCTCACAACACGTTAACATATTCCTGATAGAGTTTGCTGCATCTGATTATCCTGCAGCTGTTCTTGGTAAGGTTTCTTGTCTAGCTGGCACTGTGAGAAATTGTATTAAATAAGATGAATTACAGATTGTTTCCTTAGGTTAACTCGTGCTATACTTTCTTGGTAGTTAATAGTAATTAAGATATCACCAGATAACAGATCACAAAGACTGTTTAAGATTATAGGGAGACAAAATCCCAGACAAACAAAACACAACACAAATTTCATGCCAGTTCCCCCTTAGTTATCGCAGATGCAACGAGGGTCAGTTTGGGCCTTATTGAAATTATCACTCTTGACCACAAACATATACTACAAGGCAATTAAGCTTGACACCAAATGCCAACACAATCAATGAAGTATGTTTTCTGGAGAAGCCTGATGTCTCAAATGCTCACTCTTTCATGAGAAGATGCCGGACCAGTCACTCTGTGGGCACAGTTTCACCAGGCTGGCTTCCTGCTTCTTGACTTGTAACCCGGTCAGTTTAATGCATTAAATATTTTCTTGTCTGACTGCTACTAAAGTAGAATGGATCATTAGGCTGTTTGCATTCCTTCTGGTTTTCATCGTTTACCTATGTGGCCTTATATATACTTATGATCTCAGTTTTGCTTTTTGTCCAATGTGTCTTACTTTAACAGAATCTTTAAATCACCAATAAACGGTGTTTGACACCCTCTTGTTTAACTCAAATTTCCTCAGTTCCCTTGTGTGTCTGTAACATAACCAGTCTGGCCAAAGTCTTCCATTTCCACTCACAGTAATTTCCAAAATGAGATCATGATTCATTCTGTGGTGCTTTCATTCTGAGCATAAACTTATGTTTCAATAGCTTCATGACTGGCACCTACTTTTACAAAGTCTGAAGAACAATTTACAAAGGGATTTCCTTTTAGATCCCTGTTATTTATGAGCTGCATGACATAAGCGTGCAAAGCTCTTTTAAAGAGATAATGGAGCTTTTAGTGAATTTCCCCATTAATTGGTCTTAAAGCATTTCTGGTGCTAATGCAGTGGCAATTATTTTGTAGTGGCCTGGTTTCAACACCTCCAATTGCTGCTTCTCCTACTGTGTCACATCCAGGAAGGAAAAAGTAGGGGAGAGGGAAGGAAAAAAACCACACAAAAAAACAAATTAAGAGAGAAAACAAAATTTCCATTTGCGTATAATTGGGGACCAACTTGAGAATTTACCATTAGTTGCAAAACTCATTTTCTCAAAGACTGGAAACAAGTGTTTCTAAAAAGCAAGCCCAGTGTGTAGGAGGTTATTTTAATTAGCAAGGACTATCAACACTTATCATAACACCTTAGGAATTGGTGACCTTTCAAATGGCTTTAACGTAAGAAGCTGACTTCACAGAGGTATTGCTGTTATTATTTTTAATGCTTTTCAAGAAAATGTTGAAGTACATTTTTTCCTTGATTTTGCAAATAAAAAATGAACATTAGATTATAATATCAAAATGCTGTTTTCTGGTTTGTTCTCTATTCTTTCCTGACACTGCTTAACATTTTCTCTGCTTTTTGACCGCACTGAGCCCTGAGTCAACAGTTTCCGCAGAATTTGGTACTAAACCTCACTCTAGAGTAGTACTGGCAAACCACTGTTGCATATCTAAAATGAGGGTCATAGCTCTTAAATATATTACTTTACATTTATCTGTGCTAAGCTTCATCTTCTGTGTTATTTTATCAGATATTCAGTACAGCCAGGACTTGGCTAGGTTCTTCCGAAATGCTGCTACACAGACAGCATGCATTTTTTGCAGCTTTGAACAACTTCAATGAGTTTGCATCAGATTTTGTCACTTCAGCTATTCTCCTTTCCAGATAATTTATGGATAAGCTAACAGCACAGATTACTGACGTATGCTATTGATCATTTCACTCCATTGGGAATATTGACAATGTACTATACCTTTTGTTTTCCATTTTATGACCAAGTGTTTATCTTGTAAGCGTCTTCCTGATGACCATTTACTTTTCACTCAGCAAAAACCTTCATCAAGTTAAATTTTCAAATGCACTTTGGAGGTTCAATTAGATTTTATGAACAAGCTCGCCCCTATCCACATCACTGCTGATCTCACCAAAGAGCTGTAGTAGGCATAATTAACCTATAGAAAATCCATGCTTGCTCTTCCCTAACACACCACACATATCATGCTAATTTTAGTCTTTACTACAGATTGCCTGATCTGTGTGATACTGCTGTAAGAATTGCAGATTAACATTTCTCCAGATTTTCCCTGGAATAATTCTTAAAATTAGGGATCATATTACCTTTGAGTCCTCTGAGACCTAAGTATTTCTCAGTGAAAGATTGCATACCACAGCTATAGCTCACCTATTGCAGCCTTGACTTCCGTTTAGGACTTCTGGGTGAGTAACACAAGGTCCTGGAAATGTATTCTACAACTCTTTTTTTTCTCATTTCAGTGTCAATCACATTCTCTTTGTTCATATGGAAGTAGAAAAGTAGAAAGGATCAGGTTCAAGAACCTCACCACACTTTTCCAAAGTGAGCAAACACAGACAAAGAAGGGCTGTCTGCTCTAGGCACCATTTTTAGTCTTTTTTGGACTTTGCATATCTAAGCACTATCATCCATATGCAGAAGGAAGAACGAAAATGAATTATGAATAGATTCAAGCTTCTGTGAAAAAATTGGTCAAAGGATTTCAGTGGTCAAATGCTTTGCTGAGTAACTCTGGTTATTGATAAATACGGGAATGTGGGGAATCTGTATAAAACAATTTGGAAAGCGGTTTTGGACGATCTCGTTCTTCTGAACAGGGTCATAAGAAATGATTGCCTGATCAATGCAGACCTTGTCTGATGTAAATGTATAAGAACCTCATATAAAGCAACTTTATTGAAACAGCATTGTCATTTTGCAAAATGAGCAGGGTGAAAGCAGCAATATTAGGATATGACAATGTTTCAGCAGTCCACGTGCTTTAAGTGTTTACTGCAATTTGTCAGTGTAGCTCTCAGTAACAGGAGAAAAAGGCATGTGGAATGCAGATCTGACTCTTAAGAATACACTGATGTTATCACTGGAGTTTTAATTTCTTCCAAAGTGCTAAATCAAATGAACGTGCAATCATTTAAAATCATCAATTTGCTCTCATAACTAGGAGATTTATCAGTTATGATTTTTTCAATATAAAAGGAAGGAGGACTCAAGTTACCTTTCAACATATTCCAACTCACTATTAGCTTTGTAGTACCATAAAACTTTAACAGAAATTATCTTCTCTAGCATCCTGTCTACTGAAAATCTGTTTTTATTCAACAGGCAGTAGTACTGAATCCACTTCCTATTTGCAGCCCTGGAGGTCCGTCCATGTATGTTGTCCCTTTCTATCTCCTCAAGGCTGGCAAGAGGATCCAGACAGAGGGATACTAAGGGACCTGCCCCAGGGGAGCTACTTCTGCATGTCTGCCTCGGCATCTCATTTTGATTTGCTTACATTAACACCCTAGGTGGGAACGGAGAGCTTTAAGCTGTTGTTGGGTTTGTCTGCAAGAATGAGAAAACATGTAGATATTTAGGCCTGTGTGGCTGCCCAGCTCTGCCCCTCGTGGGTGCTTCTGGAAGACCAATGTATTCAGTATTATCATTATAGTGGTGGGCTAGGGGGCTGTGGAAGGCATCATGCTTCGTTTCCCTGTCTGGCAGGGCCATGGATTTGGAGAGGATCTGTAGTCAGTTCAGCGTCTACATGCACAGGAGAGGCAAGGCTGAGCTGCAAAGTACGTCAACAGAGAGAGGGTTGTTATCGTTTCCATGGTGGTAAGTGCAGGAAGGAATGCTGAATTGTTTACATTCTTTTTATATGCAGTCTGCTTACATTTCTGGTGCACTCCCCTTATCAATCACCTGCTGAATTCCTGCAGTGAATCACGTATGATGAGCTGCAGTCAGTGGTTATTTTATACTCAGGTGCTGATAAGAGTGTCTTTCTGCTTGCGTCAGCTTCTCCTCTGTAAACAACCTCATTGACCCATTTCCCCAGTACTCTAGGTAATAAGTGAAGGCTTTTCAAGGATTAGATTGTTAAACTGAAATTAACCTTCAATGTACTTTAGCAGTGATGTTAATGTACCAACAAAATTGCTTGCAATGCTCACTAATTTTCGATCATGGATGGGGGAGTTTTGGAAATGATAACTGCTTATTTTGGGGTTTAAACTGGTCTCCAAGGTTAGACTGTATTTCACCAACCTTTGGATGTCTATAGTGTAAATATCTACATATAAACTCACCACCTCATTCATGTCTATCTCTAACAGAGACAATTAGTTACTTTAAAATAGGTGTGAGGACTTGTGCTCTAGAAATGCCTAATTGTCTCCTCTGACTAGAAAGGAAACCTGGATGATGAACCCAGATACAGATGTCTACATGGCCCATGTCAAAATTTGGCAAAATGAAACCTACCGTGTCTGTCTGGGATTATAGGTATATCTGCCTAGGGGTAGGTTTTTTTAAATCTGAAGATTGAAGGGCATTGCTTTCCTCTGGAGTAGTTTGATGGTGGTCACTGGGAGGAAGAGGAAACATATTACCCACATGGACTATACGTGTACTGCAGTATAGTAGTTCCCCCATTGTTATTGTAGAGCATTCCATCCACCAAGCAAATGTTCTCCAACATAATAAATAAAATGAAGTTATAGCAATTTTGAATAATAGAAATGCCTTTAAGACAAGCTTGGTGTTTCATTCTGCTTTCATGCAGATCTTGAGAATAGGACTTCTCAGTTGCATAGTCTGTTTGACACAGTTTGTTTGCATTGCACAATCTTGAAGCGGGAAATAAGATTAACAGAAAAAGCTTTCTTATGTTAAATTTGAGCTGACATTGTATTGTTTTGCATGCAAAATCTCTAGGAAGAAAAATGGAATTCATAGTTGCTCAGCCACATGCCTTTCTGGACTGTGGTGCAAGAAGTAGGAGGAATTTTCAAAAAGATAGTTCAGTTCACATACCATTGAGATATGCAAGATAAGCTCTGTCATGAGATTAACCTAATGAAGTCCTGTTCTGCTTTCAAAACAACTGCATTTAAAACAGAATGATTTGGCTTTTAAAAACACATTGATAAAGTAGAATTTATTTTAGAAGTGTATTTATAGGTGTTTAAGGTTGATATCAACATCCAAAGTTGAATATTATTGCTTACCTCCACATCCTTTCTTAAGTCAAGAAATTTTTAGTTGTCCTGAGCAAGAACCAAAGAGAAAAACATAATTACATTAGTACCCTTCTAGAAAACTGACTGCAAGAGGTGGCAGTGAATAGTGAGACTAAACTATTCACATTCTTAGCAATAAAAAAGTAGTGATATTTGCATAACAACACACCATTATTATCTAGAATAAATTGTAGATTGGACAGAACCTATTCAAATTATAATCCATAAAAAGCAAGAAAATATTATCAAGGTTCTTTTCAGAAGTATTTACATAAAACCACTTTATTTTTCATAATTTAAGTATACTTTAAATTTTAAAAAAAGCTAAGGGAAATTTATGGGAGTACTCATTAATTGAGAGACATATTTCTGTAGATGTCAATATTAATCTTTGTCAATAAATAACAGGATTCATGCAAACCCTTTTAGCTGATGACTACACAGCTCTGTATCTGGTGATGTAGTCAATATTAGTGCCTATTGTAAATCCAAACCTTTGTGGCCAAGCACAATTTTTGTTCATGAACTTCTGTTAAGTGTCAGTTGGTGTACTGATGTATTATATTTCAAAAAAATCCATCTCACTGTAGGGTTAATAGTAATCATGTAATTTCTTCCTGGAACAATACATATATATCTGATATTTATATAAGAACCGTAAAAGAACTCTTCCAGTTCATTCAATTTGAGTTTTGAAGTAGTAATTCTATGAAGAGGTTTTGTGATAATGATTAAGTTTTATGACTCATTGTAGATACACAATCAATAGGCACAATATATATTTGATTTTGCAATTTTTTACACGACATTTTGGCTGTAAAAACCTAAGCCAGCTTCATAAAGAAACTATAGCTCTGTAATTGGAACAATCTGTGCAATAGTACCAGTGGCAGGAGGAACAAATGTCTTTTGGACTAAATTGGAGTAACTCAGCTGAGTAAGAAATTGTGGGTTGAAAAGCTGCGTGTTAGGGATTTATATATTCCCTCTTTGTATGGAACAGCTATTTTTCCATGTTTAGCAATGTACGGCAAAGCATAATTCTTCGTCTCAAGAGAAGACTGAATAATAAGGAAGCAAAAAAAAACCCAACCAAAAACCCCAAACAAAAAAACCCAACAAACTCACCCAAATTGCTTAACTTTCCTCCATTTATTTTCCAAAGAACTGAGATGAGCTAATGGCTTATATGGTTACTGGCACACATATACAGCAAATTAGCTACAATACAGCATGTCAGGAGGTAAAACACAGGAAGTAGTCAGGGGTAACACACTCCTTGAATAATTCCAGAGATTAATTTAAGATGAAATATATATTCCCCCCCACTTCCCCCAGAGGATTTTATTGCTTGATCATGCAGTTTCATTCTGGGTGGCTTTGTGTCCTTAGCAGGATTATGGAGACTTTCTGGAGACCAGTAATAGGACTGTAGTCCCTCTCACTAGCACTACATGTAGTGAGAGCTGTGCAACATTTTAAGTGAAGAAGCTGTGCTGCTGTGCACCCTTCCTTCTTCGTTACCAGAGTAGCTGTACCCTGTCTGAAGAATATTATTATAAGAGAAGAATATTTATAAAAGAAATGGAGTCAAGTCCTCCCCCAACACCTGTAGCTCTATAAAACATTTCACTTTCACTTTCCCTGGCACTGTTCCTCAATTCTCTTCCCTAACCACACTTGTAGCATTACTATAAGCCATACCATTCAGGGGCTATGACTGGATGTGCTGCAAAAAGACATTGATTTACAACGCTTTAGTTTTTGTCACTATGTTCTGTGTTATTCCGTTATTTGGGAGGAGGGAGTTTATATAGTCAGTTACTTTTAGATCATTTTCCTTTTCTTCTCTCATTACTTTTTCTCTCTCTGTCTCTTCATGACTGTTTAAAACTACTGCATGTGAGATATGCACCTTGTTTATTTTAGAATTTATCTGAGAGGAAGAGACATTGATAATATCTCTAACGTACTTATTACAAAGAAAGTTTCAATTCATGTACTTCAGTGTCAAGCTGTGTAAGTATAGGCTATTGACTGCTTAACCACAAATTCATTTATTTCCTGGGATAGCTGACCAAAAGAGTGGTTAATACAATTTCTAACTGTCCATTACTGTGAAATTTCCTACCCTGAAATTTGCTGGTGCTAGAGGAAAACACGATGCGTAACACCGCTGCACTCCAACATTTGCATTTGCTGGTTACAGCATTCATGCAGAACTTTTAGTTGGCTTCAACAGAATAAGCCTAACTCATTTAGTATGACTAGAAGGGGAGCTGTTAGAATAAGACAAGAGCAGTACAAGCATGTGAAATTCTGTTTGTCTATGACACAGCCCAAGGGGCTCTGAGCTGCCTATTAGGAATCCATTCTCTGCCAGTCTCCACTATGAAGAGCTAGAGACCCTGAAGAAATGTTCATCAATGGTAATTAGACTACCATGGCTTAGTATTGTATCATTAATTATATAATTGCATTTGATTAAAAATCCCTACAATCGGAGGTTGCATTTGATGTGGGATTTTTGATGAGACTAAAAAGAAAATAATAGAAAAAAACTTACTGTGCATTAGCAATTGTGAAATTACATTAAGGATCTGGTACTGCAACTCGTGGTAACCAGACTCTTGTCCTGTTACAGTGCTAGAAAATATCACTGTTTCAAACAGTCTGAAGTTTTTGACCTCAGCCTCTTTTGCTAATGTTAGCCCCTAATTTGTAGAACGAACTGCTCATTGGTTTTAATGGAGAGTTCTTTCCAGTCTAACAGCCAAATTTTCTCTGACAAATGACAAGCATTTATGGTGGAAAGAAAAATAAATTTTAAAAAAAGGATGGATTTGGCCTGCTCCTGACTCTGATTTGAGATTTTTTCCCATACGTTGTGTATCCCATATAAAGGTTGAGGGCAATGGCAGCTTCTGAATGGCATTATCCACAGCATTTCAGTGCTTTTAAATGCTCTGAGCAAGATTCTGTCTGTGATGAATCTCAAAGTCCTCAGGTAGAGGAACCAGCCACAGCAGTCTGAAGTCGTCTTTAGCAGCCATGTTATCAAGGTAATAATGTCTTTAAGGACTTCAGGTGTAATTGCGAAGTCATGAATGTTGGCACATGATATTCTGTTAGCACTTTGTAACACGGTTCTGATCTCTGAACCTGTTGTTCAATGATAGCACAGTTAAATGACGCGGGAACATTTCCAGCATGGACAAAGCAAGCTAGGCTGGGTGGAAAGGATGCTGAGCTCTATGGAGGTGTGCTGAAGTACACCTCCTGCTCTCCTGGCCGCAGCATAGCTTCTAGCCCATTTCTATGTACTGATGCAGACATAACCTTGAAAGCTGTGCCATGTTTTGGGACAGGCCTAGAATCTCATATCATTGCCTCAATTATTTCTTCAGCAGGCAACATTCAGTTGAAGGGGAGGGGAGTGGTGGGAAGGAAGAGGACTCTTTCCATGAAAAAAAGTGGTATTTAGTGCTGCTTTAGTGAGATGCAAGAGCCAAAGAATGGCCAATAACCTTACTCAATGGGTAAGGCTATTCTGAGTGTTTGGGGCTGTGTTTGTGACAAGCAGGTGGGCCATGCCAAGCCAGGTCTGAAAGCTCTGTTCCCCTGATGGAAGCAGCCTTTGACTGCATTGTTACTACTCAAAATAAAGATACATTACCTTCTCTAGCTCTGAGGGCAAATGGCAGAGCTCAAACTTGAGAAGGTAAACCCACTTTCTCAAGAGCCGGAGGGTGACTGTGCTCAACCACTGCAAGAGAATGGTCCTCTTGTCCTAAGGCGCTTAGCACAGGTACGGGCTTGGGCCTCCTCACTGTCTGGGGCAGTAGACAACCCGCAGTAGAGACCATGCTGATGGTGTGATTATATAGGTCATCATGTCATCGAGGCCCTGGTCATGTGCAGATTACTAGTATAGACATATCGTTTAAAAACGGGGCTTCTTTTCACATAAGTATATAGATGGGAGCCAATCCATGAGTGGAAGTCGATTACTACCCACACTATAATTAGAAAAATGTGTTTGAGATCATCCCTGTGCCCTGGAAAGTTCAGGGAAGCATTCTGCTTCACGAAAATGGAATGTCTTTTAGTGGTCTTAAACTAATTGCATATTTATTCAAATAGAATTTATTAGCAGTAATGTATTAGAGTCATAAAAGTAAAAAAAAAGAGACTAATATGTGTCACACACCTCAGTAAATGCTAGCAACTTCCATAGTATTTCACCCCAAAGGCTGTATTTTGAAGTATACACAAGGAAAGATAAATAAATCAGGGAGAATTGATTCACTATGAGATTATTGTTTGTCTCACAGGTTGACTGATTTTAATAAAGTTAAAGTTTCAAGAAAACACCCCAAAATGTGCTCTCTTTATTAGCAATTTATCAGTCTCCATTCATTTGGCCAGAGCCAAATAAAAAGAAGAAAATCAGTGTTGCTGTTGAATTCCATTTCATGCCTTCTGTTAGAGATTTGTAAAACTGTCTCTTGCTGACTTGGAGATAAGTGAAATAACAATGAATTCAGCTTGAGGCAAGCTGCTTTTCAAGCAGACCTGTCAGGAGACAGAAAGACAGTTCAGAGTAATTCATTCTTGTGCTGTGTCTCAAGCGACTAGCGAAGGAATCTGGCATATCTGAAACACAAATACCATTAACGTACTTGACAGAAAAAAAAAGCCACCCCCCAAAAAAACGCCCACAAAACCCGCCAAAAACCCAAACCCAAAACATGCATCACATTTCTTATTTGTAGAGAAGCACGAACTATGGAGTAAGCATAGAAACCAGAATTCAGGAGCTAATTGACAGGAAAAAAGGGTCCGTGTCTATAAAGTGCTTTTTAGAGAATACACAATCCAGAGTACAGTGGAGAACTGGGGTTAATCCATTCTCTGTACTTTTACAAAATGCCTGCTCAAGAAAGCAGTCTCTGGGGGATCAAGTGCAAATGAACTGTGAACGTAGAAATGAAAATAGAATCTCCAGTTGGAAAATAATGTGGATAGGAACAACGAGAAATATGCAAAATCAGCTTGCAGCAATGTACCTACAACTAAGCAATTCAGCCACCAAATCATTTTTCCACTGAGAGCAAAAAGCCTTTAACCAGTGGATTTAGAGCTTCCAATGGAGGACCAGTGTCATAGACGAAATCACAGATATAGTTATAGCACCACAGCCTTTTTCTGCTTCAAAGAAATGTAATGGGGTGATACTTCTATTTTTGGAAGAGATGTGAAAGATTTATGGCAGCAAAGTATATAACAAAAAGTGAGAGGATAATGCTAACCTTTTTTTTTTTTCAATTTATGACATTATTATGGATTGTGAGTTATTATTATGAGAGTCTATGAAATGCTAATAAATAACAGTGAGGGAAAAACACCAAATGGCCTCAATGAATGCAGTCCACTTCACAAAGAAAGATACTTTCTCTCTGATAATTCCTGTGGAGATGAATCACCCATGATGTTACAGTAGTTGGAGCCATTTTCAGATGTAGGTCTTGTTTAACAGAAGAAAAAAAAGTCTGAAGAGTTTTAAGGTGCAATTTGCTACCTCTGCTTGCTCTTAGTAGAAGAGCAAACAACAGGGTGGGGAAAAATGTGCCCTTGTGTTTGATGAATCACCCTCTCTCCTTGTCACAGTTTAGGAATGTTAATTTGCCTTTTTAAATGGAACTGATATTTAAAGCTTTGTCTGCTAGAACACATTAGGAACCCTCTGTTTGCAACTGAATGCCTGCTCCACCTGAATGACCTGAGCATATGCAGGAGCAAGGTGCTGCTGGCCAGAGGAGAAGCCCTTTGGTAAAATATTAATGATACACCGTGGAGAATCCTGGCTGAGTCTTAAAGTAACTGTGCTCCTGGCTACTGTCATTCTCTTTCCTCTAGAATGTAAGTAGTGGGTGACATGAAGGGGCAAACCCCAAACAAACAAACAAAAATTAAAGACACAAGCTAGAGAAGGGAAGTTGAGGCAAACAGAAGAATATGTGATACATATGGAACTGGTTACTAACAGTGGCAAGTTTTTGCTATGTCTCTAATACGGAGGTGGAATCGATGAGGAACTGGGACAGGTGAAAGTGTGGAACGGGTCATGGAGTCAATGTTTCCAGGAAGGCAACATGGACCTGCTCTGCCCAGGAGGGCAACAGGACCAGGCCTGAGATTTTCCTGGCTCTGTAACTGGACTGTTCTACAACATAGATGCAAATAATTAATCTCTTTGTTCTTCATTGAACCCATCTCTTTGTGCCACTTTCTACCCAAATGCAAAGACTGGGAAGGAGAATGTCCATGGAAAATGCCAGGGAGTCTTCTCTGCCAAGATGAAAAAAGAGCTATGTTTGCTCTGCAATTTGAGTCAAATGTCCCAAACTCCGCAATCAGGCACAGTAAGGAGTCTAAAGGCTCTAGAAATGTCTGTAAATGTAAGAAGTGTTGGAAAGGCAGATAGAAGAGAAAAGATTCCAGCACTCACTAGAAGATGAAAAATTGGGAAGGAAATAACCTAGTAAAGTGACAACACCCAATAGTGAAAATAAACCCAACCAGTTGATTAGAACAATGATAATATCTCAGATGTCAGTCATCTTTATTTTTATCATCAAATTTCTTTTTTTGCTAGTATACATGGCTGCATTCTAAATAATGAAGATGCTCCCAAATTGCATTGAATCTCAAAACTTATCAAGCATAAAATTAAGAATAAAAAGAAATATTTAAGGGGGGGAAAATTATCTTTTATCAAGGACCAAAAACATAAGAAATGGTTTACTTCCAATTTTTCTTAATTTTATTTCTAATATGCAAGAGGAGCATCAGGCCCAGTACTTTGCTGGAAGAGTACTTTTGTCCCCAGTATTTAAGTACAACTTTAACTGAGAAGGTATATGGAGTGGTCTTTCAGCATTTCTGCTCATTTTATGCTAAAGAACTAAAGTGAGCAGAGGAAAAACAGCAATATCAACAGCAGTGTAATGCAGATTGCTGTAAAGCATAGGTGCTGGTTGTACATAAGGCTGAACAATCTGTGGGAGGGGGCAAGAAAAGACATATTCTTTGTCAGGGATCCACAGTAGTTTCCTGAGGAAAAAAAAAAAGCCTATTTAAACAAAAAGTATCTTGTACAGTTTGAAAATGTCCAGTTCTGGACTTCTGTAGTGTTTCACTAAAGCTAAGCTGGTGGGGATTTGTGGCTACCTCTACAGCAGAAATAGGAAAACCTTCATGAACTGTATTACAATAAACTGCACATGATAATTCTTGCTGAAAAATCCTTTCATGATGACGGCAACAGTACTGAAGAAAATTATAATAGTTTTACAGGAATTAAATACCTACAGGTCCTATATAAATTAGATACATTTCAGGAAGAAGGTATTTCTAATATGCTTTTTTGAGATATCTGTTAGCATTCCCTGTCAAAAGATGAAACTATATTAAATTCTATACATATTTCCCCAAACGGTCATAGTGTTAGATAAATTTAAGAAAATCAAGACCTAATTAAACTTTAAATGATAGATTCCTAAGAAAGAGTCTGTCTTGGCCATTTTTAATGCTTGAACTAGTATTTCATATTGTTATCAACAGATTTATGGTAGATATTTTTCAGTCTCCCTGAATAATATGGTCCTGATTCGTTATGATACCTAATATTTTCTTACTTGTTCTTTCAAACAGTGGCTTCAAAAAAAAACTCAACAAATTTGTTGCTTGCTACAGGAAGCTGTGGTAACAATACAGTAGTTATTTTTATACAATGTACATGCATTTTTTTTTTTTTCGTAATTGCTGTCAAAAGAGTTTAAGGAAAGGCAAGATAAGTATAAGAAAAATCTCAAATTAATGAGCAGACAAATGAAATTCATTTGACGAACACTCTATCAGAACAAAAGAAGCAAAGGAAAACAAAAAAGGAGGCACACACTTATATGTTTTTCCTGAGTCTGGAACAAAGGAGGGACAGATATCCTGAAAGACTCCCAGTAATGATAAAAGAAGGAGGAGAACAAAGTTAGCATTGGTCTTTACAAATCACCAAATCATGCTGATTAATTACACAAAATATTTTTTTGAGTACCACTCAAAGCATGGGAGAGTGTGGAACTATGATTATTGAGGAATTTGGAGGACTAGGAAAACTGACTAAGCAGCAAGCTCTGGAGTTCTTAATGTTTGGGGTTTTTTTCCCCTTTTTTACTCATAAAATAAGGAAATAATACAGAGAGAGTAGTTGCAGGGTACTGCCCTCACTCAGGAAATCACAGCATCACAGAGTCATTGGGGTGACAGGGACTCCAAGAGGTGCTTAAAACTGGGTCAATGCAGAATTCAGATGAGGTTGCTTAGGGCTTTGTACAGATGGGTCTTGAAAATCTCCACAGATGTAGATCACCAAAACCAAAGATCATGGTATTTAAGGGTAATATTATGAGTGAATATCACACTATGCTTGCTGACAGGAAGCATGGCTAGATGGATATTTTAGATTGCCTCTAGTGGCATCCTTAAATCTTTCTAAATTTGATTTTAAAAAAATAATTAAGAACTTAGTGAAAATATTACAGCAGAATGCAACATGTATCATGCTGGTAACTCCTCAAAAAATGATATAGAAATATATGTAGAGGAAAGTAGGAGAGCAACACAGTCAATTCAAACACCACAAGGAAGTCTACTATAAGTGAAAACCAGGACAGTTTACTAAGGAAAAGTAAAAGCAGAAAAGCACAAAATAAAAATTATGTCAATCTCAAGAGAGTTTTAATTAGCCAGGGAATAACACAAAATCAGAACTGTTATCAGCTGTGAGAGGAAGAAAGAGAACGTTTGCTCAAGGAAGTAAAGTTACCAAGAGATGGTATCAACAAGTCTGAAAGGTTTTTGCCTTTCAGTATTCACAGAAAGACAACACATCTATATTTTTTATATCTATCAGAAAGGGTGATAGAAAATGTTTGTGTCATTTCTGATGGCTTTTGTAGTAATTAGATACATTATTTCAGAAGCTGAACTTTTCATTTTTACAGTAAAGAGGAAAACAAAAAAGTTGGAGAGCTTTTTCTTGCCATTTCTAAAAATAATAGAATTAAAAAAACCCCAGCTTTTCTCATTTTGTTAGGAAATGAGGCTAACACATCAATTATTCCAACTTCATCTAGGAATTTCTGGTTTCTTCCCCATCACTTTCAGTCAGTATTTTCCTATAGCTCTGCTAAACCACATATTTTTCCATTATACCAAGACTGTGTGCACTATCCCAAGCCTGAAACATGGATGAATATTCTGTAAAATCTAGGTATAACAGCGTCTGTGAAGTTTAGCTAAAAACTAAGTATAGGTGCAAGGGGCTAGATAGGTTGGTAGGTAGGTACATGTCTAGATAGATAGATAGACAGAAAACAGTTAAACAGACATATCTGTATCTCACTACATATCTCCTTTCTACCACTGCACTGGAAGGGACAAATTAAGAGGTGGCAATCCAGAGATTTGAAGGAATAGCTATTTTTTTTCTCACTGTGTTAACCAGATAAGCTTCCTAATGGCCTACAAGGTAGCACGAAAACTGCCTATACCCAAAGGTCTTTCAGGGAGTACGTAACATCAAGTTTATGAATTCCATATCACCTAATGTCCCTCTTCAGTACTGCTGTTAAAGGTCCAATGCAAGGTCCAGATGTAATCAGGGACTATCTTCTTCCCAGAACTGTAAATGTCCATAAAAAGTGTCTTTTCTGAAGATATTTGAAGGGGTGGTGTGTTAGATGTGGTCTGATTTTCAGCAGCTGTAACTGTTGATTTCATGCCATTAAATGTTGACTATAAAAAGAAGAAAGCGTTTTCTTTTTAGTAACAATGCCTTTTGTAAAGCTGAATCACAGAAATACTGCAGTCAATTCATATGTTGGGTTATTTTCCACTCACACACCTGAGCAAATTACTTCCTTATCTCACAGAGTATAATGTTCTAGTCTGTAGTCTTTCTTACATTGTTAAATATATTGGTAACAGAAAAACAGATTGGAGTTTTGTACAAAAGACTAACTCTGGAGTAAATGCAATTCAATCCATTACCACATTTGTGGAAGCCCGCAGTAATGAACTAAAAGTTCAAGTGTGGTATTTCTAATTCTAATTAATGTTGTTTTTCTGAATAATTTATTTTACTAGTAACAAAAAACCGAGGACAAAAGTGATTCTCATGTGCAGATAATTATATGAAAGAGTAGATTGTAATTATTGTTTTAAAAATGTGTTTACATGCGCTAAAACATCAAATCTTATTTGATTTTTCTTTTAAAAGATAAACCATCGTAAAATAAACCCCCAAACCCAATAACTTAATTTAATACCCAAAAACATTACTCTCCTCTGCAAGGGAAAGACAGCAGCAGCCAAATTAAATTCAGATATGTCTAGTAATTACCCTTTTGACCTTTAGTTTCAAATCCATTTCACTGTATGAATCAGGAGGGGAAGGGGTAGGGAGAAGAGGATGGGAGAAGGGAATGAGTGGAAAAGTGGAAATGACATGCTGTCTTTTGGTTAAAAGAAATTTTAGACTGAAAAATGGAAATACTTCCAAAATGATCTGATGGATGGAACTAGGTCCTCAAAAAAATTGTTTTTTTCTTAATGCTAGTAGACACAACACTGCTGCAGTCTTAGTGGCTTTGGTTTTAGGGGCAGATTCTCTGGCTTGAGAGTACAGTGAGCAAAATTTGCGCCAAGGTTACCTGGCCAGGGAAAACTGCAACTTGAGAGATCTCAGTAAGACACACAAATGGTATCTGTGACTCTGTGCATCCATCCTTGTGGAAGAGTGTGCTAGGAAGGACAAAGAGAAGGAGTGTCTGGGACACAGAGTGCCTTGCCCAGCCCTGCTGCCTTTGGAGTGTTAGAGCCAAGCAATAGCTTTTAGGAGGAATGCTGATCCTTTCCATGGAAGTGATAGACAGTGTAGTCTGATCCATAAATCTAATTTCCTTTTAACTTGAAAAAACTCAATCAAAACACCCCAAAAACACACAGCTGATTTTTCCAGTGGATGTGGTACATGTGCACAACACGTGTATGCAATTGTAAATGCAAAAGGATTTCACCTTTTAAAATGAAAAAAAACCCTCAGAATCAGAAAAATCCAAAAA
The DNA here is from genome assembly GCA_003993805.1 of Himantopus leucocephalus. NCBI lineage: Eukaryota > Metazoa > Chordata > Aves > Charadriiformes > Recurvirostridae > Himantopus > Himantopus leucocephalus. Next base: position 14,026,649 of record RSEF01000002.1, read on the forward strand.
TTACTTAGGTGTGTTATTATCCTCTGTATGTATGGCAGTGATATTATATAATAAATGGTAAAACACCAAAGTTTATATCTAAGAGGAAGAGTATACAGAATAAAACCAAGGTAATGCTGCACTAAAAAGAACAGTCGTTTATTTCCTGGCCTTTACATGCTTTACATTCCACCTCTTGATCTTGCACTCACACTAGTTTTGTTCTTAGTTTCTTTGCATTTAATTTTCTTGGTACTTTTAAGGGAATTGGAGGCATGAAAGGTGAAATAGCTGTAACAGTTTATTACAGAAGAAACATAACAGCTATTTCTGTGAACAAAATTCATCCATCAGATATTAAAGAGAAAGATGTTTCACAGCCCTGTATTGTGGACATCTAGGGGTAAAAAACATCCAGAGAGTATAATAAAAAGTATAACAGAACTAAGTCTTGGAGATTCATGTTAAATTAAAACAAATTCTACTATACACAAATAAAAGAGACATCCTTCATTTTCAGTTCTTATCAAGTGTGTGCCAAAGACTGTATTAAGCAAATTCTTTGTATCATGAAATGTAAGTTTCTTTCTTAAAAAATATGCGGGATTTGCTTATGTAAAGGGTTTGAAATAGTCATAATTTATATAAGCATTGACCTGATTTTCTTTTCATAATACAAGACTATTTTACATCTCATCTGAGATTTACAGACCAAAGTAAATGTGTAGTCCCAAAATTTATAGTTTTCAATAAGTCCAAATGTTTCAACACAGAAGGCAAAACCCACTATAAATACTTTAAGAAAGTTTTAAGACAATTGAATAATACCATATAGACACTACACTTGGAAATTTTTATTCAAAACTTATTAGTTAAACTTATGAAAAACTATCACGGGGGAGAAAAATGGAAGTAAATTGATAACAACAATGGCCACTAAAGCAGCGTGAAATCTTCCAAATTTCAAAATAAAGGTTAAAAAAGGGAGGAAACAGCAACTTTCAGCAAACATTTTCAATATTTTTGGATGAGTTTCCAACTCTGCACAGCAGTCATTTCTTGCAATGTTTGAAATTCCAAATAGTGATTATGAGCCTTGGATTATATACTTTTATTGCCATACATTTTGCACTGTCATATTATTGGCAAGTGATAAAGTAAGTAAAAGCTATGTATGGGTGTTTAAACATATGGCAATACACTTTTTTGGCCTTTCTGCTTTGTTTCACCGGCATTTTTAGGGAGATATTTTGGGAATTTACTGAATTTCAATTATAGCAACTGTGCTACTTAGCCTGGTTTTTTAAAGCATTACAGACATATTAACCATGCTGATTACAGATACTGAGTTCATGAAAGTAGATAGTCAAACAGAGTAAAGAAATTTTATAAAGAAAATGTTTTTGTGAAGTCAGTCATTAAGTACTAAAAATCTTACTATAAATTAGTAGGGTACCATGCTTCACTTTTCCTATGCTAACAGATCTGCTCCTTCTTTCATTGCAACACTTTGGTGAACTAATGTATGTTTTTAGCTTTTTAAATGCAAACACAGGTGTAATACACACACTCTTTCCATTAATATCTAAAAGTCATTGTGTATTTCTCTCTTGAAATATTCATGTCCAATATCTTATTAATTGTTAGAACAACCTGTGACAGCATAAGAATTTTAGTTTATCTGAATTGTGCACAATGGGAATGATTTCTGTATTAAGCCACATCGCTCAAGATAATGCGTAAATTTATTTGAGAAGATCTTGCTCATTGTGGCCTAAATAGATGTGCTGTAATCATGAGAACTTAATGTGATACAGGTGGAGAGCTGAATACAAGACATCTCTTATCACCTGGGTGTGTTTATAATAGGAATCCTTGATTTTTATTAATAGATCAGCCAAAGCTGTAAGGAAGTTTGTGATATTATGAACACTCATGGTAAGAATAAACCAGTGTCATTGGCAGAGTGTTGATAAGTAGCAGCTCAATATCTGTACATAATTGTACAGTTTATTCAGAGTCTTTAAAAATATTATACCTTTATTATGACTTGTCAGTTTTAGTATACCATGATAGAGCCAAACTAATGAGAAAGACTAGAAGTAATTTTGTAAATTCTTCATATAGGAATATAATATTCTTTTCAACCTCTGAAAATGTGAAAAAATCCCCATGCCAAAACCGAAAATCCAAATCAGTGCTTACACAATCACCAATAATTCCTTCATAAATCTGTTTCCTAGGTAACTACTAGATCACCAGAGAACTAACTTATAATGTAGAAGGAAATAACAACCTGCAGCATCTCCATGTTAAAATTTCGACAAAGATTTCTGCACCAAGGGTAGTGCGTTGCAATATGCACAGATCAGTGGCGCTTAAAAATTACTGCCTTGAGCCTTAAGATTTCTTTTCCTTATCATTATTCATTTTTGTTTAGATTCTTCTCCCCCCAAATTATTTTTTTTTCTAATTTTTATGCAGTATGAGATACAGGTATTGAAGTTGTGTCCTATTACAATGAGTACCACATAGTTTTGGATTTAGGGACTGTATCTTGTTGATTTGAAACTCTAAAGCCACAACAGAAAGAAAAGGTGGAGAAAGTTTTTGGTTTCATGAATGGGAAATAGAGTCATCATGGTTCATCTCACCTACCTTTGACCATATAAAGTTCGCGTGTCTGGGATCCACTTTCTCACAAGCTTAAAAAAAAATAAATAAATGAATAAATGGACACTGGGGCGATCTCCACAAGGTGGTTCACTATAGAAGAGTGAAAAGCAGCAAACTGGTACTGTATGCATACAGTTAGGTGTGATGCAACCCATTCAAGAAAAGGAATATTGGCAGAAAAAAAGCCTAGGTATCAAAGTCTCCTAAACAGCTGCCGATTCTGTAAACCAAGATATATATTCAGTACAGCTCACTATTGAAAAAAAGTTTTTTGGAAAGTTGAAGGGTAGTTAATTCTCACATGTTACTTGACATCTCCATGCCTAAGCTCCTCATCTTTAAGTTCAGGATTCTTACTTCAGTGAATCATCTGAAATTTATGGAAAAACCACTTAACTGCAGGGGTTGTTCATTTTAGTAATATGAAGTGAAACCTTTATTGTTGCTGGTCAATAGTTTTCTGATTGCAGAGCTAGGAAATAGGGCCACCTGACTGTGTAACATAAGTGATAAGTGAGTCTGGTTCAATCTGAGCCTAAGGCAATTTGGAGCAATTCTGCCCTTAGTTGTTTGGGTTCAGTTTCTACTGATTCCATTAGAAATGGCACCGTGAACCTGGATGAAAAGAGTAGTTGCTATCAGAAATGCATGAATATAGTTATATGTATTAAAAAGCAGAGATAAAAAGTATTATTTGTTCTTCTGAGGATTTGTCAGTAATAGTTTTATCAGGATTTAGCGCTGATAGTCCATCTTGAAACATGCTGAGCACACAGGCTATGAATGAGAAGAACATTTAATCCAACTTTGAAGTCTTGAGCAAAAAATGAGAGCTGATTGGCTGAAATGCTCAGCACTGACAAGTTGGCCTAGCGGCACAAGTCAAAGTTGGGACAGATGGATGCTTTGCAAGACAGAGCTGTAGTAAGAAATAGTTGAGATAGAATCCCAGTGAGAAAGATTTTTTTATTTTTAATTTTTTTAAACCCATGCTCAGTCAAAACAGTAGTTTCAGCTTTCTAGCTTTTGCTAGGGAACTGTGCAGAATCATGGCATTTGTGCAGTTGGATGATGTCTTTGCTCCCTTGAGTATGGCTTTATCTTTTACCACATTATGATGAGAGCTGTGCGATAATATTTGCATTCAGAACCAAGTCACCACATTTTTTGGCTTTCCTCCAGTTCCACTTAAGCCCAAGCATGTCTGGAATGTTGCCAGGTATATTTTTGTGTTCATTCTCAGTCACTGAAAGCAGTTTTTGCAGGCTCTGTTTTTCCTGAAGTCTTTTGTCCCATTAAAGGTGACTGCCATGAGTTTGTGGGGAATCATACGATGCACAAGCATCTCAGAAGTAACAGGAAGATGGAACTGAAGTCCTCATGGCTTGTGGATGACAGCTATGCTTACATGTCTTCCCAAAGTTTCTATTTGAACTGATGCTCTAACAAATATCCAAAGGTCACTTTTATGTGTTTTGTTTTGCTAGTGATCGGCAGAATGACAACATTTACCAGTTGTACTTGCTTTGGATAACCTGCTCTAAAAAGCCTGCCTAAAAATGCAGGGGAAAAGTCTTTGATTACAGCCTGCAGCTTACCCCACGGGGGCTGGTTCCTCCCCAAGCCCACACAAGTCCTGTAGTTTATTTCAGGCACCCATCCTGTCTTTTCCTCTGACTAAATAGGGTGGGGAAAAAGGTGGAAGGAAACAGTCTTGTCCTGATTCACCATATATTCACCACTGGGCAACTGATTTCAGCAAGCAGCAAGGACCTTCAGCAGCGGACTGACGGGTTCTCCTTTTCACTGTCCTCAGACAAAACACCTTTTGAGAACTGTTTTCAGGATACCTGGAGACCTAATCTAGTTCAGTTAGATGCAGTGTCTGTTTGTTTGCCTGTTTGTTTTTCTTGAATTGAGTGCCTTCTCCATGCTCTGTGGGTGCAAGGTGTAAAAGATGTCAGTCCCTGCCTAAAAGCATACACTTCACTTCAGGTGCAGGTGACACAATGCAATGCCCCTGAACTTACAGTACCTGATGGGGACAACAGTGAATACTTTAACAGGCAGCTTTTCTTAAAAATCTGTAAGGATTTTCTATCTGCATTTTCAAGAAGATTATAATGAGTAGACATTGCCTGAATAATCACATGCAATCTATTTTCATAAAATTATATCTGTCATATGATAGACCTAGCAATTAGATAACTGGAGTTGGAAATCTAGAGCTTTATTGCACCAAAAAAGAAAAAAAAGATATAGCATACAGTAATAAAAGTAAAGTGAATTTCAAGAACTATCATCCAGACTCAAAGATTTTAACTTAACAAAGTGAGATGATTATGTAAAAATGTAATTCTGCACTGCTAAGATTTCTTCCATATTTGTCACCTCTCTGACATGTGTTGCCACTCACAATATTCTCTGGCAGATGCTACTGTTTGTGCTTCAACTATTGTTATAGTGACCAACGCTGACAAAAGTGGTGAGCCTCAACAGACTTTAGAAAATCAAAACATATCCTTGGAAAATACTGTTGTCTTCAGTAGAAGGTTGTACATACATGTTCATGATTCCCCAGAAACACAACTAAATTTAGGAAAGAATTTTTCAAGTAGTCAGTAGTCAGTTTTCAAAAATATTTTACTCGGAAATCAAAACAAAAAACAAACAACCAAACCAAACCAACCAACAAAAACCAACCAACCAAACAAAGCCCGCTATTGGATTTGAAAAATAAAACAAATAAAACAAAACAAGCAGAAAAACAAAACCTTTTCTGGAAAGTATTCCAGATCTAAAATGGATTTCCTGGTCTAAGAAAGCCCTCACACTAAAAATGGATAGTTGAACTGAAAATAAGTGTTGTAATGTAGAAAATCAAGGTTTGTTCTCCTCTTGATTCTGACTTGGAACAGCAATGTTAATCTGGATCCTTCATGCCAATAATCGCCTAATCGTCAGTCTGCTTGTTGTGGATTAACCCCGGGAGGCAGCTCAGCCCCACACGGCCGCTGGCTCACTCTTTCCCAGTGGGATGAGGGAGACAATTGGAAGCATAAAAGTGAGCAAACTCATAGGTTGAAATAAAGACAGTTTAATAGATAAAGCAAAAGCTGTGTGCACAACCAAAGCAAAATAAGGAATTCATTCATTGCTTCCCATGGTCAGGCAGGTGTTCAGCCATCTCCAGGAAAGCAGGGCTCCATCACACATACCAGTGACTTGGGAAGACAAACGCCATCACTCTGAACATCCCCCCCTTCCTTCTTCATGCCCCAGATTTACTGCTGAGCACAGCATCATACGGTATCGGATATCCCTTTGGTCAGCTGGGATCAGCTGTCCCAGCTGTGTCCCCTGCCAACATCTTGAGCTTCCCCAACCTCATGGCTGGCGGGGCAGTGTGAGAAGCAGAGAAGGCCTTGATGCTGTGTAAGCACTGCTCAGCAATAGCTAAAACACCCCTGTGTAATCAACGCTGTTTTCAGCACAAATCCAAAACAGAGCACTGTACAAGCTACTATGAAGAAAATTAACTCTATCCTGGCCAAATCCAATACATTGCTATTTCTTTCCTTAGGTGACCCAACAAGGAAAATTTCAGACAAAACTAGGGAATCACAAGATTTTGAAACATTAAGTATGTTGCATATTTTAAATGGAAATTTTATTTTTTACCTAGCTTTAGTTCACAACAGTACAACAATCAGACACCAATTTATACGATCTAGATACAATCTCATTTTACATCAGACTGAGTGCAAGTCCATCCACATTTATGAAAATTGCAATCATATTTAATAACAAAAGCGCCATATATTATTTTCTTATTTATTTCAGTGAAAAGATACAGGTGCATGTAAGAGTAGTCTATAAATATTTAAATCTTGAGGTGAGAAAGAAATTATTTAGGGCGGCTGTAATACACTTATCAAGGAATAATATAAAAACCTGGGGGCTGAAGATCAGATCAAGAACTTGGTGATTAAAGCTTATGGAATACTGCTCCCTAAGAGATGTAATATATTAACAAAAGTGGAAGGATTATGTGTGGACACTAGAAGTTGTACATGTCATAGAATATGCCATAGTTGGACTAGCCTTAAAGGGTTCCCTTTGTTAAGCTTTGACTTACTGAATAATAATGCATAAGTGGGAAATGATACTTTTCATTCATTGTATGATTTTTTTTTAAATCTAAGCTATACAAAATGCTAGAAATAGTTCTATTTTTAAACTATGTTACCAGAATGGCTGATTATAATACCTTTTCATCTCTAGCTCTTCTTTCTGTGACACATCTATACCACAGATCAAATACTGCTTTATGAAATTACTTATATATAGAAGGACAAAATTTTTAAAAGAACACAGTGATGTCTAGTTCGAAAGAATAACTCTTTACTCATATTTTCTATGTTTATTTTGAACATCACATTTCTTTCCTAGGCTAACGCGCAGAAAATGAATAAATTTCACCAGACTAAATTACATTTTCCGTGTCATGACTTAATAATGCTGGAAACTACTTGACTTGAACTAAGACTTCAAGAATGTCTTTGCTGATATTTCATTAAAAAAACTATTTTAAAGTAAAGAAAAAACACTATTTTTTGGATTTGTCAGTAAATGGGAATTTTGAAAATAAAAGTTTTTGCAAAATTTTTTATTCAAAATGTTTGTATTTGTGGAATTTTTCTAAATCTATTTTTTATGACATTTTTATTCGAATTCTATTCCAAATTTTCCATTAATTTTGGAGCTGAACGGGACTTTCTACAGATTGACAAAATGGATCAGGCAGTTTCCACAGCCTGAAGCTGCTCTAATTCAGTGCAGTGACTCTGGTCAAAATGAATCAGAAATGTGCTTAGAAGATTTTCCCATCTTTCCAAGTCTTTTCTCTCCCTTGTTTTCTTATAACACTGCTACATTCTAGCACTAAATGTAATTGATTAATAATATTCATTTCTGATTACCAGGTTGAAAATGTGCCCTTAAGAATTTTGCAATTATTTTCCACTTTCCTTCCCCCCAACCAGGTGCAGTGAACTGCATGATTTGCAAGAAAAAAAAATGGGTCAGTTTTCTCCTCATTAATTTTCAAATAATTTTCAACATCATACATATTGAGAAGATAGGAAAAATGTGCTATATATCAAATTAGTCAGTAGATGCCAAATCACGCCCCCCTCGCCCCCAGCCCATATGTTAGCTTGCTATGCAGGTTGTGATTAAATAAAGAACAGAGCCCTACTGTAAATAGGCAAAGCTGTGAGTTTAGTTTTGTTGAATCATCACATCCTTTGTGCTCCTTGTGATTTTTCAAACATATCTTCTCGCTTCCTCTCTATTAAATGATGAATGTCCTGAAGGCAAACTCCTTGTGAGGTTGTATGACCAAGTTACTATTCTCTGGGGGTTTTGTAATACCACAAGTTTGAGGGGAGGGGGAATTATTTCTACCCCTTCATAATTATGTATTGAAGCTTGTCAGGGAAGGAGCCAATTATTTCACATGTTCTTATCTTTCCTTTTCTTTTGAAGACTTTCTTGATAACAGGTATAAAAGTTTTGTCCTTAACTGATGTGCAGTGCACATTTTCAGTTCACGTATTAAAATTTTAAGAGCTCATTAGAGACTTTTTCTTAACACAGTGAATTCACTTATATGAAGCACATGTGGACCCTGATGATCCTCTGGTAGAATAATTATTCCACATTTAAGAACTTATATAACCTTGCATTCAGCAATTCAAGGTAAGGTTATTTTTAGACAATTCAGTATTTTGCCAGAGTTAGCACATTATGTAAGATTATTCTAGTTAAAGAATGTATAGAGTACACCAGGCCAGCTAAAACATACTAGAGAGAGAGGAAAAATGTTAAATGGGATCAGTGAAATGGTCTACCCACTCTTGTATTCTATTATGACAGATATTTCAGAGCTAGTCTTAGAAAACCTGAAAAGAAACTACCCTTTTCCCTCCCCTAAGAAAGCTTAGCTGGCAGCTTTAGTAATTCACTGATATTATTTCCATTGGCACATCGTAAGAGTAATTTTTAAGCAATTCTCACCACTGAAGCTGGAAGAAATTTCTCCTTAAAAACTGACGACATGATCTGATTTAGTTACAGAGGTATACTCCAGTCTTTAGCATTGCTTCCAAACAGCTGTACTGACAAAAAGTCCACAACAAGCTGAAATAATTGCATTTGTAATTGAAAAGAAATCAAAGTTCAGTAATAATCCTGCCTTATGTGTTTGATAGGACATCTCATGGAAGATCTGAATATGGAAAACATGACTGATCACTGCCTGGAGAAAATTATTGTCTAAGACAGAACAAAAATGCATTAATCCTCAAAACCTTTTGGTATGTTGATAAGAGAATCAAGGACAGGACTCTGGGCCATCAGCATTACTGCGAACCTCCCACACATTAATGTTTCATGAGGTTTTTTACTCTGCCCATTCTGACTACTGCATTTTCAAGGTCTAAACTGATCTTTCAATTCACTTAATTTTCATCTGTCTGATAGCAAAAGCCAAGAGAAAAGCTTAGCTTTTTCCATGGGGATGCAATCTTAGAGTCTTCTATGGGTTTACCATACAGGTTCATCTTCAGTATTCTGCTGAACATAGGAGCCAAATACACCTTTACAGAGGAAATTGTTTAATGTGCAGACTTTAGAGCAAAGGGATATGGCTTCATAAATGCAGGAAAGGCTTTGAAGAAGAGGCATAGAGAGAAATAGAAGAAGCTTGGAACTGTAGAGAAGAACAGTAAGTAAAATGGTAGCATAAACATTATTTAAATTAATAGAAAGTTTCAATGCTGGTCTCCAGAATGCCCATTGCAAGGAAACTTTCCTCACGAGCACATTCTTGTGAAATACAGGTTGAGGGTTTAAACAGCTTCCCAGTATCAGCAGTACTGCAAATGACAGGGCAAAAGACCAGCAGCAGGAAGCGTCTTGCCGCCCCACAGCTGCTTTCAGCATTTTCTCTGTCCCCAGGGTCTGCAGCTTCCACACACATCTGCAGAAGGCTGCATCTGCAGACAGCTGCTCAGCATCCTCCTGTGCCCAGCTCCAAGACTTTCTGTACAGGAAGGACACAAATGCCACACACCACCTCTTCTCCCATTGAGTACCTCCTCTGATATTGGTCTTACAGCTCCACTGGTTTACTCCTCTTTGTTTTAGTCACAGGATTTGATTGCTTAACCCAGGGAGATTTGAGCCTAGTACCTGCACTGGAATCACTGAATAGAATTTCTGTTCCCCCTCACATCAAACGCATGGGGAGGCAGCCTACAGAGCGTGTATAAACGTGATGATGAGTTTGCCAAATAATGAAAGTACTAATGAAGCTCTTGGACTTAAAGATCCCCTTTCTCTTGATCAGAAATACACATCTCTTTAAAATCGAACATTAGAAAGGAAAAGTAGGAAGGTGGAAGGATGTGGGATTTGAAGAACATGGCAATAGTTTCAAGAATTGCATGAAGGTTACTGGGCCATTTAAAAACCATTTAATGTCTCACTTCCCTTTCAGATTCATCTGTTTCAGTGTTTACTAATAGCCAACGGCTTTCTGTCATAGTTTAAACACTACTGACTTCCATGACTTTGACCTTGGTTAGCAAAGCTGATATTATCCATAGGGCTTTTTGCTTTTGTTTTAGACAGCTCAGAGCAAGCACAGCTCTGGTCTAATTTAAAAGAGGGTCATCTGAACTTCAGTCCCTGCTGTCTTTAAAGTAAGGAGAGATAAAATGGAAAGCATGAGAAGTCAGGTTCTATTCAGACAAAAACTAAAGTCTGGTTACTTACGAATTTGAAAGAAACAGTTGACTTCAGGTATTTTTTCCCTTACAGTTATGAGTGAACAAATTAAATTTTCCCCATTTATCCCTTCATGATAATGTCACACACAATAAATGCCTACATAAAGTAACGACAATAAGAAAAATCTTTAACTGCTCCTCTCCATGGCTGCAAATTCACAATATATGAAAGTGAGTAGCTTTTATTAAAGATTTTAAACTTTGAAAGTCCAGTGATGTCATGAGCTTAGTGATATAAATTAAGTCATTGAATAAATAAAATATAAAGTCAGTGAAGTTGAAAAGCCAGTTCTTCAGCTTATATAAAAGCAGCGGAGCCCTACAAAAAGTCATCCAGACTTTGTCAAATTACGCCGTTCATAGCAGGGTAACTCAGCAGAACTGCACATGACACCATTTTTCCTAGCCTACTTGCAATTCATCTTTTAACCTAGAGATGTGAGAGTGTCTATACATGTTAGTTAGTTGCTGAATTTCTTGTGAGCCCAGTTTATTGACGTTTTGACTTGAACATGAAATTAAGTAGCTGAGATTTTTACTTGCTGATATTGTCTTAAAATCACCAGAAAACCCTATAATCTCTTACAGCTTCCTTGTTTGTGTTAGTAAGGAGTTATTGAAAGCAGGATTGTCTGTATACTCTGGCCTTTGAGCAAGTCAGTTCAGTTTTTTGCAGCAGGTATCCTGGGAGGCTACATGGCCTGATGAGGATCTTTGGGCCTCAGTTCCCACATCTGAAAAGCACTATTCTGCTCAAGTGTGTGAGCTTGCAACATTCAAAATGGCGATGCATTCAGGTACTCTGCTAATGGAAGCCATATACATACCATTTTTGTGTTTTCCAATACGTGATTTTCCTTCTTTAAAGTATGCTGTCATTTTATTTCTTATTTCTATTACTTAACCAATGCTGAAGGTAATCTCACTGGTCTAAGTGTATCTACTAATGCAATCTATCAAACTGTAGAGATTACACTGCAGGGGCTGTTTTCAGAATTGCACTGGATCAATAACACAAGATTGTTTAAGCACACTTGCCTTCTTCCCACCTGCAGCAAATGGTTTGATTATCTCTTCACAGAGATTATGACACAAGGTGCTGACTATGGTTTTAATTTTATTTGATTGATGGATTTAGATTTCAGCTGCACACTATCTATCTATGCTTATCCACCCACAGTTCAGTTGCCACGTTGATATGCCTTCTTTTTGCGTGTGTGTGTCTCATCTGAAGAGTGGAGATGATATAGTGGAATAATAACTCTCTAGTTTAATATTCTGTTGAGCATCCCCAACCGCAGTTCAGCAAATGCAAAGCTGAGAAGTTTGCTCATTACATCTCTGGGAGCTGTTATCTTATTGGCCTTGGAATATGCTAGGAGAAAATAGAAGCCTCAGAAACCGAATGAAGAACATAAAAAGTAAAAGCCCAGAAGCTCAGTTACTGAGCTGAAAGAAGTTACTTACATATGAAAGAAGTAAGAAAAATAAGCCATTTGCCCCAGGCTGCCTGATTTGTGAGGACCTCATTACATTACAACAGATGTAGTCTGGAGCTGCTGGTATTTTTTTTTTTTTCTATCATAACCTAGCAAGAATCATTTTGAGAGTCTGTGTATTATGTCTCATAGTCATGCTCCCTACAAATGAAATCTACTTCCTCTCTGGAAAAAAAAAAAAAAAAAAGAGGAAAGAAAAATAACTTGTAGGATGTCACAATGCGCCACGATGTGATAAGATTATTAATTTATCCACTATGTTTTTCTCGTTCAGTAGAATCAACATAGTTGCAAAGGCAAGCATTATTTTGCAAAAAGAGGTCCTTTTCCCACCAGTGTGGATAGAGATGTAAAGAATCCAGGAAGGCCTTGAAGATTTGCGACGTGCCAGTTTGGCTAGCGATATAATCTACCTTAATGGGCTTTGGATGATAGGATATAGGCAGCTGTATTTGAAGGTGCCCAGTATCACGGTTTTGGCAGACTGATGACCTCCTGTCATCCAGCCTTACGTTAATTACCAATTATAACTAAGCAATCATTTATATTTCCACATTCAGAGGCATCCTAAGAAGCTTAAAGCAACAATACAATTTTATATTCTACAGCTATTTTTTAGCCAAAACACAGGGGGCAGCAAGAAAGGACAATCAGTCTGCTGAAATGCCAGTGTTCCCCCTCCATTCAGATAACACTCATATGTGATGATGTGGACATGTGTTAAAGCAAAGACTTAGTTTTGTACAGTTTGCCATCATAAACCAATACGCAGCTTTTATATTCAAATAATATCTTGAATTTCTGTATTTTAAACTTCTTTTTGCTTTTACTAATCATCACAGAAGGTTGAAAAGTATTTTAATTCTCGGTTACATACACGCAAAGTATTGCTATTTTCTCCCTGTTCATTTGAGATCTAATAGCCTGTCTGCCCAAGCTGTGAAATGAAACCCTAGGTCTCCAATTAAGAGTCAATCACATAAATCTTGAGATAGAGAAGAAGCACAAACACTTGCTCACAGTTTCATTTTTACATTATGCCTTTAATTGTGATGACCTTTCCCTGTGCACTGCTTCAGTATTGAAATCATGGACTGGAATGAATGCTTTTTATCTTTACATTAGGTTGGCGTAAGACTGCCATTTAAGTTGCTCTTTATGACAAATACCAAAAGCCAAATTCTGATCATACAGTGCTGTAAATTTAAGGTCTCTCTATTGAATTTCATTTGATACTAATAATTAGTTCTGTCTGAATCACTGAGTCCCTCTTTAAAACATGTATACAGTGTGAGTAACAGAAAGAAGAGCAGGTTTTAATAAAATATAAATTGTATATAGGCAATATTCCTTTAGTACTTAATTACTTGTTAATCAGAAAAGCAATTAAAGGCTATTATTAAAAAATAGAATGTAATTTCAAAAATTATGGAAGATAGATACTTTTACAGGACTATGTTCATGTAACAAACATGGACCATCTGATGGGTTAAATAAACATGGATGAAATAAACATTGAAATAAACTTTGGATGAAATAAACATGGCTATGAACATGAAATAAACATGGACCATTGACCCTGGAGAGAAAAAGGGTCCAAGAAAGCTGATTAATATTCAAGGATCACCTCCTCCAAGCTCAAGACCAGTCGAACCCACTGAGCAAGGAGACAGGCAAAAATATCAGGAGGCCTGTGTGGATGAACACGGAGCTCCTGGCAAAACTCAAACATGAAAAGAAAGTATCCAGAAGTATACAGTTCTGAGTTCCCCAGCGTCAGAGAGATATCGAGCTATTGGAAAGAGGCCAACAAAGAGTCACTAAGATGATTAAGGGACTGGAGCATCTCTCATATGAGGAAAGGCTGAGAGAGGGGACTGCTCAGCCTGGAGAAGAGGAGGCTCAGGGGCAAACTCACAAATGTCTATAAATATCTGAAGGGAGGCTGTAAAGACGACAGAGCCAAGTTCTGGACAATTTGCCTCAAGGACAAGAGACAATGGACACAAACTGAAACACAGGAGGTTACATCTGAGCATAATTAAACACTTTTTTACTGTGAGGGTGACTGAGCTCTGGGACAGGTTGCCCAAGGAAGTTGTGCAGTCCCCATCCTTGGAAATATTCAAAAGCTGTCTGGATATGGTTCTGCACAACCTGCTCTAGGTGCCTCTGCTTAAGCAGGTAGGTTGGACAGATGACCTCCAGAGGTTCCTGCGAATCTCAGCCATTCTGTGATTCTATGATTTCAGTAGAGGATCTAGCCTATTCAATATAAAGCTCAGCAAAAATTCCATTATAGAATGTGAGTAATAATATATTTATCCAATATCATGATTGAAAACCATTAAGCAAGTTGTTCTGTTAAAGACCTGGCCAATCTCACTTTACATCTAACTTCTAAGCTTGCATTTCCTTTTGAAAACTTGTGTGACAGATCAGGGTTTGGGGGTTTTGCTTGTTTCTTTCCTTGCTTGTTTCTGTCAGCACACCAACATTTGGTCTGAGGAATTTCTAGACCCACTAAGCCAAGCTTAAATTAGGGAGCCAAAGCTACAAGACGAAGAGAGACAGCCTATCTAGAGCTTGTGCAGAGCTGAACTCATAACACTTTAATTAGTGTGTTGCCATTACAGCAAATGGAATGTGGAATTCTGCTTCCAATCTTAGGGATGCTTTTTTTTAAGAGACTGTGTTGCTTGGGTTAAGGTTTGAGGTATCACAAACATTCTAAAGTTAGTGTGAAAAGAATTCTTGGTATTTCAAAACAGAATAGCTTTTCTCCACACAGTACCATACAGACTGTCATGTGACATGATGAAAGAACACAGTAATAGGTTGTAGTAATAGTGCAAATGAAAAGCTTTTCCAGCGAAATAAATTGTGGTTCTTAGAAAGTGAGGTGCAAATTGTAAAGCAGAATAAATACACTTTGTGCTGTAGAGTAGCATATCTGTGTCCCAAAAGACTACAGTATAAAAAAGAAAAAAAAAAAAGAGAAAAAAAAGAATAAAAATTGAATTGAACAACTGAAGGATAGATCTTCCAACGGTCATTATCCTAAATGCATCTTGGAAGGAATAGGATATTTGAAAGCTAAGGTATTATTTTTACTAACGTTCTTGGCACTAAGAAAGGCAATAGAATCTGTTTATAATATATAGTTGGCAGAAAACAGATGCGTTCAAAGGAATTAAAGTATGACTTGATTAAAGAGTTTTTGAATGAGCTAACGTAACACTCAAAAATACAAAGTTCATGTGAATTCTACACATTCAAAAAGTAAAAAAAAAAGAGGAATTCTAAAAGACAGAGGTCAGAAATAGCTTTTGTATTTGACATGCAGAAATTCTTATGTTTAATATCATTAGGTCAGATCAGAGGTCTCTGTCAGTGTCTCAGACACTTGCCAGGAGAGTGGACCCGGAACATTTCAATGGAGTGATCCTTCCTTTGAAATGTCTTCCCTCATCCAACAGACAGGTGTTTAGGGGATTCCAGAATAAAAGTTGTATCTGAACTATTGCTTTTCTCATACTCATGTATTTATCTAATTCCTTCTTGAACACATATTTACTTCTGGTCTCTGCAATATTTGGTTTCTATGGATATGTTCTAACTGCTAAATAAAAAAGGGTCATAAAGTGACACTTAAAGAGAAGTGTTATGCTTTGTCTTACGTCCTCTTAGCCTCACAAGTAGCTCGGTCACATCCCTACTACATAACGCTTGGCCTTATGGACCCAAGCAGTCAGACATGACACTAAGACAACTATTCTTGTGTTAGCTTTGTTCAAAATGTCTGAGGTAAAGTTTAGGTTGTGCAATACTAAAGCAGCTCAGTACAGTAGTGCTCTCCAGCACAAAACAGAGGGTATTCACTGCCTTCCCCTAGTCGTGGGACAAGACGACTGGGCAGAATGTTTCAAACCACAAATCCCTGCTGGGACAAGGTATAAGGTAGTTAGAGTGAAACTGCATACAGCGTCATCTATATGGCCTATTTGGAACACTATCTTCAATATTTCCAAAACTTCTAGTTTTTGTAGAGAACTTATTGCAACAGTCCTAGACTTAAGTTAAAGCTGAGGTACAAGCAGCATAAGGAGCAATTATCAGTGTCACTGCTACACCATGGCTGTATTTACACTAGTAAATAACATAGTCCAGAGTCCTTTCTCTGGCCCTGAAGGTCTAGTGCAAATGCTGTAATTCTCTTCATACCCCAGCCAGGCTGTCGTCATTCGTCCCACATGTGGGACATAGCCCATGTAAAATGCATGAGTTCATGATCATACTCTAGTTTAATAGGCTGAATCTGTGCGTTCAGAGTTGGTGTTATACAGAAAACGTATTTCTTTGGTTATTGAACTCACTATGAATTAGTTTTAATGGTTGTATTTTAACTTTATAAAGTTAGAAATATAGAACAAATTCCTTAATTATCTTCTCCATAACCTTCACAAAACCAACAAAACTAGCCTTTCCCACTCAGTATTTTCTAAGCTGAAAAGCTTTAACTACTTAGTATTTCCCGTAATCATCTTATTCTTTTTTCCCACCCTTACAGTTTTTCCTACAGCTTTTTCTGAGATAGGATGGCCTTCTGGAAATTGGGCTTAAAAGGTTTTTCTTGAATGAGATTATGCTGCTTGTTGCAAGCTTTGATTTTTGAAAAGACCAAAGATTTATGGCCTAGATCCAATAAAGTAAAGTATCTTAAATGTATCTTTAAGCATCTCATTTTTATTTTGGGATAATTTAAGCAAAGTTCTAATGAAGATAATCATATATCTAAGGGTAAAAAAATGCTTCAACTTTTTCTTGGCTTGAGTCTAAAAATCCAGATCAAGCCCACAATAACAGCAGTAGTGGAGGGAATAAGAAAAAAGATTACCTCTTCTAAGTAGTATTTTTAAAGAATAATTTCTGATGTCAGTTTTATACATGGATAACTGTTCCTTTTTAACTTTTCAATCCCCTTTTGTATACTTTTTGATATTTAACATTTAGTTGCCATACTCACTGTTTTCTCTTCTATCAAGCCAATGATCTAATAATTATTAAAATCAAAGAAATGCCAGCTGACTACAATAAAGCTGATACGGCTTGTAATTCTTTAAATATCTGTACAAAGAGAGGAGTCAATGAAGTATTTTTTACACTGCTTTATAAATAAACTATATGACTAGAACTGAACCAAATCCTGATTCAGAATTTATCCATTCTGTAAAGCTCAATTTTGTATCACAGCCAAGATTAGGTATCTCACACAAGTCATTGGCTACAACAGCATCATTCATCACCCACGAATAAGGCCACCTTGCCCATCTGAGCTGACATGTGCTAGCAGATCCACAAAACTATTTATCTGCACAGTCATCTCTGCAGTTACACTGCAGCAATATACTCATCTTCCAACTCTGCTAATAGAGCTGTTTCAACTACAATTACATCTTCTAAGGTCAAAGCTCAGACTGGGACCAAGGGAGAGTCTGAAGAAGAAGAAAGCTACTTGCAGTCATATGAAGCACGTGGATTTTCTACTGTAATTTTTCATTATGGTTGCCTGGAGAGGAGCCTGAGACAATCTTGAGCTTTTGTTAAAAAGCCATAGATCAATTTAACAGTTTGGTTAATTTGTTTGGTCTGAGAATAGTAAGAAAACTATTAAGATTGAGAGGAAAATTAAAAGGGAGATTAGACCTGGAGTTAGGGACAACTGAACATGGACATGAAGAAGACATGGGAGGCAGAACGACTTTAGTTAGACAGTATGAAGTATGCTGGAAACATCAGATGCAATACAGTACAGAAGCCTGCTCCTCCACAGCATATCTGGCAAAGCATGTATTTGCTTTATTGAAGTGATTTTTAGCTTTTGGGGACATCCTTTCTGGGTTTTCCCTGTTCCTGGGGCACGTTAACAGCCATCAGCGTACATTTTCTTGTAGCGGTGAAGACGAAGTTGAGCACTCCCATCATTGCTCTATCTGCTTGCTAGCTGAAACAGGAATACTAGGAATATTAAATTAGTATGTGAATGTGTGAGAATATATTGAATCCCAGGAAGACAGACAGCAAGTTCAGGCTATGTTTCTTAGTTGCTGTAAACTATGCATTACAAAGAGAGGAATCACGAAGATTTACCAGAAGTAAACATGATACATGTATGCAACATCTGTTTAGTGATGTGTTGTCTTTAGCTTGTTACAGTAAGTATATCTAGAAAAGATGGCCAGAATACACTCAGGAAACGACAGAGCAACAGAGGGTTTCTGGGGAGATGTGTACATACACTTACAAAACAACTATGTAATGTTCTTTTTCACAGCTACTGAAGTAGTCAGGAAGTCACAGTACCCCAATGACAGTAGAACACTTACTGAACTTAATATTCTCATACATTTTCCTCACTTTTCCTTTATTTTCAAGTATCTAGGGTTACACACAAAGGCCTTAGTTAACCACTAGTGCAAATCCTACAATACTAATATGTCCTACAGAATACCTTTGATCAGAGGAAAAAATTCAAGGGTCTCCAGAACATGTAATAGTTGTCCACAGAATTTGGAGAGGGAAAATCAAGTTAATTGGAACATCCCAGTTTGCTATGCAATTGAGGGTGGAATCGGACAGAGTCTTAGCAAGTCTTCCAAGAAACCAGACTTAGCTGAGGAGGAGCTGCTCTCTCATATAAGGGGCAACTCACTGTCCCACCCCCTACTTCCTAAAGAGTCTGTATCCCCCAGTGGCAGGTCTCCAGGTTTGGGAGCTATCCCACCAACCTTCCGTGATCCCAATGGGATCATAGCACTGCAACTTCATGCAGACCTCCAGTTCTTCCTGTTTCTCCCCATGCGGCATGCAGCAATGTACAAGCGCTTCAGAGGCACCCTGTCATACCATTGGAATGGACCCCTTTCTACCCTGTTATGAAGATTTTGAGGCCTCTCCTGTCCGTATCACCCTACACCCTTTGCTTACCAACCCAGTCCATGACATCTTCACTTGACTGGGCCGTTTTCTCCCTTCTCCATTACTCCCCACTGCAGCATCCCCTAATGGTGCAGTCTATAAGTCAAGGCCAGATTGAAATTTCTAGACCTAACATACACTTTTATATAGAAAAGACAGTAATGATATTATTTTAATGATTTCCTTCATCTCCACAATTAATACAGTTCTAAAGGGTATGAATGTTGTTCGGTGATAGCTTACAGTATCTTCTCGGAGGCTGTTCTCTATCAAAAGTTTTCTAGGTCTCTAGGTGACCGCAATCCCCTCCATTTTCCTTGCTAAACATAGGTAGCAGTTATGCCTTTACTTTTCTGAAGTACTTGCTGATTATTTAAAGGAACTGTAAGGTGATAGGGATGTGAATTTTGGAAGTTAACATGGCTCTTAGTTGTGTGAGTGAGTGATGAATTCAGAGATCATAGATGGTAATGAATAGGGTTTTTCAGAGAGCTCTGTATTTGTATGTGAATATGTGGGTATAGTGATCTGTATCTTAATAAGGGGTGCTGAAAAGTGGGGTATTAATACAGAGTTCTTGTCCAGAGCTTATCTGCCTCCTCCTTTTAATTTTTTAAAAAGCTATCTCATGGATGGATTGATATAAGGATATAATCCATGATGATACTAGAGTATCTGATATATTTTTGATATTTAGAAATAAGAAAGGAGGTTGATTTTCAATTTCCTTTAAAGAGAGCATATAGTCTTTGTCTTTAAATGTCATATGGACTGAGGAGGATAGGATGTGTAATCTGGGAAAAATATATTTCAGCTCAAAATTCCCTGGATACCAGTATTAAAGTAAAATGTTTAAAAATAAAATAAAATAAAATGAAAAAAATAAATCCAAAGAAATACAAGCTATTATTTGTGGTAAAATGTCAGATATCTCTTGCTGTGTCCCTACAAAGTTATTGAGCATGTATGCAGCTGCCAAGCTGCCTTCACCTGGATATAGATATCGTACAGTTATCCAGCTAAATTAAACCCTGCCAAAAAGATGCAACACTTCCAACCTTGTTCTTCCCAAACTGGAAGAGATGATCACAAAGGATGAGCTTTTATATTTTTATCCAGTTACAAAATGTGTTTTTTAGAAAGTGTAATAGTAAGAGCTTTCATACACCACAGCAAGTGAATACCCAGTGATGACATATGCAGCTTTCATATTGGAGAGGAATAGCTCCCCTTGTTCATTGCTTGATCAGCACAGGGACTGAGAAGAGGAGTCTTGACTTCCATTGATGTTTGCCCTAAAGGTTATTTTCTTATATGCTTGTAAAAGAGGCTGCATAAATTGCAGTGTATATAGTGGTATTAATGGCCTTTAGCTGGTACAGTGTCAATAAGGCTGTTCATGGGAAGGAAATTTTTCATCAGTCTTCCCAGAAACTTACAGAATTTGGGTAATCTCCCTGAACAAAGGCCACCTCTCATGTTACAGGTTGGTCCGGTCACGAACAGACATAGAAAAGAACATTTGATAGCTGGTGAAAAAGACATTTGTAATTTGTAATCCAAGCTTTAGAAATCAAAAGTCTTCCTGTGGAAGATTTTATTTATTAGTTAAAAAATCCTATTCAGTTAAATACAGGGGTATCATATCTTTTAACAGAAAGATTAAAAAGGTCCTGCTACATTTATATTCCTTTCCAGAATGCTCAGCAATTCTGCATGATCAGCCCTTTTCTTATCCTTGTTCCACCTCTGTAGCATTAATCTTCTTGGAGTAACTGCTCACTTGCTAAACATATCCATCAGTGAAAGATAACTATAATATATGACAAATGCACCTTGAGAAGAATTCATTATAGACACCAACCTGACATCACAGGATAGTGATGTGTTAGGAGCATCTCTTCTCCCAGAACAGGTTGTGAAATCAGACTAAGATAATTGCATGTCTTATCTAAAATTCTCCCACCTAAATTGGTACTCGATAGATGACTACTGAACTGTTCCTTCAAAGCCACAAATCTAAATTAACCTCAAGTGCAAGAGAGGTTTAGTGGCTCTGCATTAGAAGTTAATATAAATAGAGAAGTTTAAAATCTCTTTAGCACTGAATCGGTTATCTTAATTATTTTTTCTTATCAAAGTAAGCATAAAGTTTGCAAACAATACACCAAAGACTAAGAAGGTACGTCATCCTGCCACCTCTGTTTCTTTCTTCTTGTCATTTCGCCTAAGAGAAATCAGGAAGAATGTTTTTTCCAGGTTCCTCAGTTCACAGGGTTATTAAAACTCCCTCATTAAAACATTCTCTGTCACAGCTATCATGGGGAAACTGAACTCCACTTGTGCTGACTTTCAGTGATAGAAAATGCTCATATTTCTGGGTCTAACTGTGCTAACATCAAATGAGGGCAACTTTAGGTGAATCAGATAAAATACTGAATTCTATTAACACTGCAAAAATGGTTAGATACCATTTAAAAACTTTTACTTTCCCTTTTCTTTTTTTTTAAGATCTGGCCCATATCTCTGGTGGACCTTCAAATAGAGTAACTTTTTTTTTTTTTTGTTAAAATAGAAAAGAATTCAGATGTCAGAAAATATTTAACAATTGAAGTAATTATTTATAGGAATTCCATGCTGCAGGAATGCCTGCTGTGCCAATTGAAATGTCTTCATAGCAATTGTTCCGTGTCTATATAAAATATTGTTCTTCCACAGCAAGGACACTTGTTCCTCTGAAATGCTGTTTTACCATCCAACTTAATCTGCATCCAATGTAAGCATCAGTCGAGTTAAAATGTAATGGATGAATTATTTGCTGAAAAATTCATGGAGTCTAATGTTAATTCAATAATATGTTATTGCATGGAACTTCTGTCTTTTTCTGAAGGTTTGTGTTTCTGTCATCTCTTTGTAGGACACAGACATATGATGTTAAAAATCACATGAAGGTGTATCACATGAAGCTTATTTCAAAGCTTTTAAACTTTTTATCACATGATGCAGTGACATTTTCTGCAGTGACAAATTTCATATATGCAGTTGGTACTAGTGTAATTTTCAAAGTACAATGCACTTCTAATCAATCCTACTCTCAGCCCAAAAGTTGAAAGGTAAAAATCATTTACCACTTTTGAATAAGGTTTTAGCTCTCCAGAAGTACTGTTTTGTACAGTTTAGTTTATGGTTCTGAAAAAAACCGTACACCATAGACACACCTTGAACATATTTAGAAAGCATGTCTGTTGTGAGCCAATCTAATACACCAAGCCCCAAAATGTCTCCTTACCACATTTTCCATTCCTTGCCCCATGCAATTAAATCACTGCTAAAGGCAAAAGAAGTGAAGAGAACTTGGAAATATTGCCTTCACTGCTCCTCAAAGGCCTTTAAGGCACCTTCTTATTTCTCTGCAAGCGCTTCTATATTGCTACTCATAGCATGTTTGTGGAGAATAGATTAAAAGAAGCTCTTATTCCCGCTCCTTCTGATGGGAGATGACTGGAGAATGATCAGCACCCTTGCTTGTGCTGAATATTGGTGCAAGAGAAGGAATCAATCAGCTATGGGCCTTGAAGTTCAATGCTGTTTTAATCCTTACTCTAGTTCTGAGGTAAAGTAACTGTCTGGTCTTTTGCCTTGAGCACAAAAACTAACAATGTTGAGGGAGGACTTTAACACTTCATTCCAAAATGAACCCTGTCCAAGAACTGTTCAACAGATGTTATTTTCCTTGTAGTCTTTTCTCCATCGCCTTGTTAACACAAGAGATTGAATTTGTACCTCAGGGACTCAAACTTTATTACGGAACTGCAGGTAAAGTTCTTTCTTTGATCAAATAAAAAAATGACAAAGAAATGCCCTAACTTATAGCTGTACAGGGCAACATCAGAGAAGAAAGCAGGCTGAAATTTTGGGTCATCTTAATCAAATGATACCCATATGTGTTTGAAAGAGAGACACTACCCTCAGTTTACTGCATATGTGATGCTGTTAACAGATGTATATCGCGTTGATCAAGAAGAGGTAAAAGGCAAAAAGAGAAACAATGGCAGATATTAAATGAGTCTTTCTTAGAATATCATAACTGTAACAGCTGATCTCCTCCACCCCTGAGCCTCAGAAGAAGATGAGTTCTAGCAATTGAAGTGTAATATTCAATAATGTTTAACTGTGGAGTTACACGGCAGCTTAACCTAAATCTAGAATATTTGTTTTACAACTGCAGGAAAGAAATTTTATTGACTCAGTGCTGGTCTTCACACTCTGCAAGTTATAGTGTTCTCTACAGAAGCTTAGCTGAGCCAGGCAATGTGTTGATAAAGGAACCAATGATCTGTCTATATCTTTTAAAACAATAAAATGTTGTATCTGACTTCATGATGCTTCCATTAACAGTTCTCAGTATTTTGTTCCATTTCTGGACTCTTGATTTTTCACACTGCATATGCTTTACTTTGAACACTCTGACAAGGAAACCCAAGCATGGACTAAAAAACGATGTTGGTCCTAGGGCTAAACTCAGCGTTGAAGGTGGGATTCAGTTGGTACCATTTGGTTCAGAGACCATATAGCACTCTTGGGATCTGATAAAAAGAATAGTTATTCTGTATTTAAAGAACCCCAGTGAAGAACCTGAAGTCTCTTAAGAATGCATAATGCAGATTCAAAATACTATGATCGCACGTGACCTAAGGAAAGAGAAAAAAGAATTAATTGACTGCTATCTGCAGAACAATCTGTAAAAGACAACATTTGTACACCATCCAAAAAGGTCCCTTGTTTTCTATGTAAAATAAACCATTACAAATGTGCTCACAGTTGACAGGTAATGACTTTTTGCAGATACTCACCACATATGCATTTCTGAGATTACAGAATGAATCATTCACAACCCCTTTACAAACCACCAAGTCCATATCCATCTGCTCTTGATTTGTTTGTTGCCTGTGAAACTGCTGCATTCTCTGAATTATGCCAATAGAAGACAGAATGAAGAATTCAAGGAGCATAAGAATGTCCAGTTTTGCCAGACAATCATCAATACAATATTCTTGGTAATATTTCTTCTAAGAGGGATCAAAAGCAGAGGATAATGCATGGGATAATGAGAACCAAGAGATTTCACTGAGCAAGACGTTAGTAGTTGCTAAAATGAAAAATGTTAATGTTTTGTTATTCAAAAGGGGTACCTGATCCATTCTATCAAAATAGGATCCTATGTTTCCAATGTGTTTTCCAGCCAGGAAAATGGAAATCCACTGCGGCACTTGTCTTCTGCAGTAAGACTGTATATGTATACATGAAGTTTTAAAATATATCTTTGTATGTTAAAAGATATGAATATGCCACACAGATGCTTCCCATCTCATCCAAGTTCAACCCCATCAATCATAATAAAGTTGAAATGGCCCGTTTTAAAAGTATCCAATTTTCTATCTGCGTAAAGGTAGTACCAGTCTGATTAATATTCACATGGCTTCTCTCATTAACTACTTCATGACTTACATAGAATTCATAATGGGAAATTATTTTGTCATTTGATATAACTCTGACAATGTTAAACATAATATGTTCTCTCTAGCCTGTAGACTGAAATAGAGCGATAAATCCCTCTATTGCTTTATTCCAAGAGTCATCAGTAGCACAGACTTCTCACAACCCCAGCTCATTGGTTCCAGCCACTAAAGAATGATCCCAGGTTCAGATTTGTCATGTCAAGGTAAAGACACCTTTATGTATAAAAAATCATTTTGCATGTTTACAGAGCCTTTTTCAAAAAGTATTTTACATTTTTATACACATGTATTTTACACTTAGCTTCATGATAACTCTAAGGTACAGGTGAATGCTGTTATTTCAAGTTTGCATAGCTTGATGAGACTCTACCTATGGCTTCCAGACACTGCAGGACCCCTTTGTGAATGGTCCCAAACACCTGGCTAGCCCAGAAAGTTAATCAAGCTCTGCAAAGTTTGGTACCAGTTCCATCTTTGATGGCCACACAGTTATTTTTGTAACAATATACATCTTCTGAGCCTTGAAAAATTATTTCTCCAGACCCTGGCTGCACCCCAGCCATCTTGAATTCCTAAAGGGGAATTTACATAAGAGAACAAAAGGGACATTTCCTTTATAACACAGAATCAGAGTGTCATTTCCTAGCTGAAAAGCAAAATCTTGTTTTACTGATTCGCTGTTGAGTGTAGCAAGGAAACAGCTGAATAAGTTCCCCTCACAGACACACACATTCAACCCGTCACACACACATACTGGTGGTGTTCCCTGTCAGAACAGGCACATTCTTATCACTTAGCATCTGTTTCCTTTTTTCTCAGACTTGTTTACCAGCATTTTCATTGAGAAGCTTCCTTACAGAGGATAATTTTTTTACTATCTCATTCATTCACGATGGAGTTACACCTCCCAGCTGCAGCTATTTTAATAGCTCTAAGAGTTAGGTACATAATTTTTCTGTGTGACTCATATCCTATCAAATAGTGAGCTAAAATGCAGTACAAAACTTTTGCAATCAAAGCTGTTTATAGCGACAGTTAATTTAAACAATATCCTTTTAAATGTTGTTGCTTCATATTCTTTGACAGTAAGAGGACAACGATAGAATTATTTTTAATTTCAGCCTAAAAATAAAGAGATTATTTTAATAAACTATTAATAATCCACATGGGCATGATTTCTGTTACTCTAACTAGCTAGAATGCAAGAGTTTATTAAAGCAAAAAAAGTCTAGATGAAAAAGGTTCACACTAGGTTTGTAAAGGTTGGAATGAAATTGCTATTTCTAGGAGTTTCCATGGAAACTACAGTCCTAAGCAAACCTCTGTACAAAACGAAGAGATTTTTTTTGGTTGCTAAGCGTTCTTGAGAAAATCCACACTAGCATCATTATAATATGTATCCAAACCAACGGGCATGGTGGTTGAATAATGTATAGCGTACAACCATTGTGTTTACTTGCAGCATATTTTAGAAATGAAAGTTCAGGCATCTGTGTGACCTAATGTTTGGAGCGGTACAATTTTTAGATTTAGCATTGTCATTATGTTTAAAGTGAATCGACATGGTTAAAAAACAAAATTAGTCTGAGCAAACCTAACAGGTGGTCAAATTTTTACATTGAATACATACTTGATAATCTTAGTAAATAGGTAATTAATTGTTTTTAATTGGTTTTGATATGATCAGTTACTTTTAGTGTTATTGATTTTCCTCCCATGAAAGGGGATCAGCATAGCCTGCAAACTTGAATTCATCTTAGTTATTGATGAAATTAAATGCCCTTTAGCATGCATTCTTCTAATTTCTAAGCTTTTGCTTATAGTTGAATATAGGAATTTACACCTATCATAGACAGTTTTACTATCTGAGAACAGAAAAAAAAGTCTTTCCATAGTAAAGGTGAAAAGTAGGACAGACTTTTCTTTAAACAAAACCAGAAACTTTTTGAATAGAGAGATATATGCTCAGATTCCAAATTCTTTATGTTCTCAAACTAGGTTTGATTCTCTTTCTGTTTCTGCAGCCACTCAAGCCAGCCTTCATGATTTCTGAAAATTCAGATAATTCCACAATCAAACCCTAAATGTGGAGTGTTTAATGTTGAGAAGGAGTTATGAAGAGGATTTATGTGAGCAAGATGTATAAAACAAGACAGTAGCCAAAACTGAACAATATCAGCTTATGCTAATATAAGAGTATAATACCTATTTATTTCTCTGGGATTCCCAGAGAAAACAAAAATATTGCAAGTTTTTCATTAACTCTGTTATGAAGATGAGAAACTGAAATTCATATCCATCTATTTTCCACCAGTTGCAACGTTTATGCTAGTTAGAAATTGCTTACATTTTATTGGAATAATGACAGAAATGCCTGTGAGTGTGAATTAGCAACACAATGTGTTGTGATTATTGATAAGATATTCCAAACATATTGATTGCAAGAATTTTTTTTCCTAAAGAAGTTTTATACTGTAGTGAAGCTTTAAATATTTAATTAAAAGCTCTGTATTAATAAAAAATGATTCAATAAGTCACCAAATGCAAAATTCTACAATGATGCCTCTATAAATTATTTAGCAACCTCAACAGTATTGGCTTTAATAAATTAAATTCAAGGACATCTGGTCAACATACCTACAAAACCTAAAAAATTAATTCTTTTTATCAATGCACAGTCTGGGCTCTTATATTTCACCATGAGCAACTTCAAATTTGCTTGATAGCTTCCTCCTCAGAAATGCTTTTTTCAGGAGGCTAAATTAATGATATGAAGAAGAAACTATGAAACACAACCAACGATTAAAATATATACAGGCTTATATCTATCTTCTTTATATTTTAAATAACTGGTTAGTTAGCCAAAGCAATAATCAACAACATTTTTTCCCTTTTCCCAAAGTTAGCTAGACATCTGTTATTTTTTTTGGGTGCTAACAGACTTACTTAGAGAGGACTTATCTCTAGGACACCTCAGGATTTGTACTTCTGAATCCTGCCAAGAGGTTCCATTTTCCATATAACGCACTTTGGACTTTTGATATACAAATTCCTTTCAAACAAATTTCTACAGTCTCTCTACTTAATCTATTTTCAAACTGTCCACAGTCATATCAATCACAGTAGTCTAAGTGGCTACTTGTATTCATTATTTCTATTTTACTCTAGTTAAGTCGATGAATAAATGCATGCACGCATTTAAGGATGAATAAATGCATGCATGCATTTAAAAGGAGAGTTGGTTTTGTTTGTTTGTTGTTTTAAAAGTCCACAGACTGAGTAGCCATAACAAGTTGTTAAATGGAGATTTTGAATCTTCCTCTGCAGTCGATGAGCTAATTATCTTTGACTCTCAGAATGGAGAGCTCTGGTAATCTATACTGTACGCTTTAAAAACCTATTTTCTCAAGTATTGTTAAGTAATAAGCAGGGAGAATAGTTATTTAAGGTTATTCTTAGAAAGACAAAGATATTTTCCAGCAACAATAGTACATCTCAGAGTAAAGAACTTCCTGTTGTGTTTGGTATTCAAAAGCTCCTCCAAAGCTTAATCACTACCTTTCACTGGAATTAACTCAATTGTACTGATTCAATAGGCTTTGTATCTCAATGTTTCTGCCACGCACTTAGATTTTTGCTTTTTAATTATTATTATTATTTTGTTGAAGAAAAACTTAATAACTTAGTTTCAAGAGCTGAGTTTTAATTTATACATCATCTGAAAGAAGTGATCAAATTTCCTAAAGACTTAACAGAATCTAGCACAATGTATAGACACTGATAAGAATGGAGGTCTCAGTCACCTCACACATTTAAAGTTTCAGAATTATTTAGGAACTAGTAGATGGTCAGCTGCTATGGATGTCTCTCCTTGTCTTCTTCGTAACTTTTTAATGTTTACAATAAGGATAAACCAGAATTGTGCATCTGGGAAAACAGCAATCACCAGCTGAGCAACAAGTGATATTATCAGAAAGGTTTATTTTCGAAAATAATATGTGGAAAAAAAACATTAGGTCGCTGAGTTCACTCAAATTTGAAAATGTAACTCTTTCAGGTTAGGGGAGTTTTTACTCACAGGTATCTATGAAATTGCAAGTGGACTACTGCCACTGCATGTTTTAAACAAAATGCAAAATGCTGTTGATTGCTTCACCCTGGTGCACCTTCCACCACACCTTTGCCTCATAAGTGTTGAGCTGCCTTTTACAATGGAGACAAAGGGCCAAGAGAAGCAGGATCAGATAAATGGCTACAGTGACAGCAACAATGATTCACTTCATTGCTCCTAAAATAAAGCAAATTGAAAATGAAAATGATGAATTTTTCAGAAGCCTAGAACTTTAAGATGCCTATGCAGTAAGAGCCCATGGCTAAGAATTTACCATATAAAGATAGTTCCATGATGTAATCTCATCACTTGATTATTAAATACACATGTTCAGTGAAGCAGACGACAAAAATTTTCTCCCCTCAGAGCCAGCGGTAAAACCACTTCATCGGGGCAAGAATTTTCTGTGTATTCTCTGGCTGTGTGAATCAAAGGGGACTTATGTCAATCCTTCAGGTTTTAAAGCACCCGTCAGCATTTTCGCCCATTTACCCAGTATCTCATGGGATATGACAGGATAAAAAAAGTCTGGGAATTATTTCCTAAATTTATTCCAGATTCTTGTGGTTGTAATTCACTTGTGTGTAGAGCTTTGAGTTCATAGTTTGCCTATGATATCAAGCGTCTGTGGACCAAAACCCTGAGTCCATCTTTTCCAGTCATAATATAATCAGGGACAGCCACTGGTGCTTACTTGGGAGCAGGGCTATTTTCTCTTCAGTTAAGCCACACTTAATAACTGATTAAAGGGAATGGATACAGGCCCATGTAACACAGTCTGCGCCCACTTCCTTCCTTTTTGCCCTCACTGGAGCAACGCAAGAATGACCTTAGCACTTCCTTGGTTAGGAAGGAGTCCTTAACCGTGTGATCTTCAATACCTTCAGGGTGCAAAAGCTGAGAAACGGATTTTAACAAGTCACTGTAAGCAGTTTGTCAATTTACCTCCTGCTTTTTGGTTTTAGGAAGAAAGGAAAGGAAGGCAAGGAGAAATTGGTGTTTCAAGTGCAGTTGCCAATTCTGGAAGCAGTTTTTCTAATGGGACTTGGTCATTACTAATAATTCTGAACAATTCACCCATTAACTTTATTATAAGCATTAGCTTTGCTTTGCTAACAACAAAAAAGAAAAATACACTTTACCTGCATCATTGAACAATAAAGTTAGCTTTTCCTTTCAGCCAGTTGGACTTTTATAATTTCTGCCACATTAACTGACATCAACATTTGTTTTAAAGCAGAATGTACTACAGTTAGTAAGTAGGATTTTTATATTAGTTTATACGCAAATTTCTAATTATAATTGATAGCTACTTTGCTGTAGTCTGGAGTGTAAACAGTTCTGCAATTTTCTCTGCATTCATAAAGTGGTCTCATAAAATATTGGGAGAAGTAATTTCATTCATAGACTATTCTCAATCACTAGAGAAAAAATGATTGTGCATGCTTAACTCCTGTTGACTTCACTGGCAGTGTTGCAAGTTGTAGTAATGACAGAACGGAACACTACTTGGGCAATCAAAGACAGAGTAGTTGGCTAATTGAATGAAAAATTTTGTGCTTCCTCCAAAATCAGTAAACTGGTGAGTTTGGCCTCAATTTTTCCACCTTGGTTCTCCAAAAAACTTTCTCTTCTAGGTGAAAAGTAGATTGGTCAGTGTCCCCTGGCAAGAAAATTAGAAATTACTGGGCAGAAGGAAGAGATACGTTTAGTTAATATTTAAATCAACTTCAATTAAATTACTATTCCACGTAGTCTTTGGAGACTACATGAGTTGTGTTTAGTGCTTTATAGTTCCATACAATCACCAGTTCAAGGTCAATGAGATTTGAACATGTCACGCTGGCATGTTTTGCAGACCACGTAATTTTGGCAGATCCAAAAGCAAAAATATCATTGTGTTCCGTGTTCTGCATCTGACCTATTGCCTAAGCTCTATTGTTCTAGGCATGAGCCACAAATTCAATAAACAACTCTGCGTGTTTAGATCAATTGCAACATATGCACGGAGCCCAACACATTTGGGACAAACTCACTTTGCGTGAACAATAGGATTTGTCTGCAGACACAACAGTCATTCATCCAGAGAACCATTAAATCACGAGACAGAACAGTAGGGTAGCACATTTTTGCAAAAGGTAGTGGCTTCCTACCAAAATCAGGAGGGCAGTGGATCTGGGTTTGTAGTTGTGGTTTTCAAAAGAATTAAGTGGGCTCTTCATAATAGAGAAAGTTTGCCTGTGGAAAACAAGCCATTAACAAACAAAGCAACAAAACAGCCCATTGTGTAACCCGGCTTTCTTCTCGGGTACATTATGGTAATTTCATAAGATGTACTTAGGATGCTGAATGGGAACGCTGAGCTGTACCATCCATGCACAGGGCTTAATAAGAAATGTACTGCAGGCTGACAAGGCGGATTATGACAGTCGCTACAAGAAGACAATGACGTCTAAGTTAAGAGTGCGTTTGCAAATACTACTCCAAATGTGTGTTGATAAGATGGGAATATGCAATAAGACTGTTGCTATTCAAGGCTATTCTGTAGCAAACACTTTCTATTTGCAAATTGAAGGTGGGTAAGACCTCTTTAAAGGAGGACATGGATTAAAAAGAAGCAGCTGTTTCACTAATCAGAGGGTCACACTTTAAGGAAACCTGAAGATAAAACCAGAAATGAAGGGCTGAATCTCTTATGTGTCGCTATACACTATGACATGGTTTAACACTCTAAATTACATTAGATGGGAATCTGAGAAGTGCAAAGCTGTTAAAAGTCTTAATTTACAACTACTAATTTTCAGCAGCTACAATGGTTCATAACTTAGAATGTATGTGTTTTTTCTAAACTTTTTTTTAAATCTTAGCGTATTATCTGGGAACTCATCCAAAAGTACTGAAGCTTTAAAAATCAACAAAAATTGAAATAAAATAAATGTTTATTTTAAATAAAAAAAAAGAAAGAAAAAAGAAAGAACATACAGTACTAAAGATATATTCAGGAAGCAACAGCCCATTGCATTTTGCAAGGAAACATGTCTAATTCTGGGGTCTAACGATCAAAGAAAGAATTATGAAGTGAGAATCTAATTCAGGAGGAAATTAGGATTTGCAGAAATGTTCGTGTATTCAAAGGACTGTTAAACCTTCTTTGTAGAAGTAACAGATAATTTTTCAAATACATCATAAGGCAGATCTAACACAGTTAAATTGGCAAACAGTATGTGAAAAAAGTCAGGGAGAGCTCTGAAACTTTTGATTTGTGCAGTGGCTTTTTCTGAGCTTACAATAGCTGATAAATATCATCTGCACAGAATTGACAAAGGATCTGTAGTTTGACCGGAGATTATTAGTTATAAAATTAAGGTAAAATTTAAAATGCTCAGGAAAAAAACACTTGAAGGGAGGAAAGTAAGGTTGATGATCTGTTGTAGACAGTGCATTTGATACATAATTTAAATCGCAGATGAGTCATAATTCAAAAGATAAAACAACAGCTTTTCAGATATCATATTTTTTTTACAAAATAGCAATATTCGGAAAATTTTGTTCTCCGGAAGCATGGTTTCTTGAACATAAAGTATAATTTTCCTTTAACTACACCATATAAACTTTCTAAGTGAGTGAATACACTCATTGGTCTACTTTTCCTTCCATGTTAAAACAAGGTAATAATTTATAACAGATCTGTTCTATTTCAGAGACCTGTTTTGAATGGTTTTCCCCTGGTTTTATTCTCAGCTAATTATTGTCATATTAAGTTAACTTGATTAAGAACTTGAAAAGAAAAATTAAGAGAAATAAGCTTGACCTTAACTCATGGCAATCTTTTTGGGAGATTCTAACCTGCCCTGGAAGACACTGTTCAGTTTATCTGAGAGAAAGATGTGGAAGACAAAGTTCCTTTAGACTATATAGCAATGAAATCTCTATTTAGAGGCATTATTATACATTTTAACATTTACCAGATATTTTAATTTTCCACTTCTCAAGTTAAATAATAAAATATCTCAGGAAAGAAACTTTTTTCTAGAAATGTAATTGGTGTATGCTGGCAAAGGAAATGTAGCAGATGATCATTCACAAAAAAAACCCATAACAGAATGAAATGTTCTCTACTATTTAAAAGAAGCTTTCTTTTTCTAATTTTATCCTGAATTACTATTAATTTGATTTTTTTTTTAAACTGCTGTTACTACTCTTTAGATCTCTATAGTTCTATTTTTCTCATGATGTACAGGTAAAGTACAGGTAAAATCTGCTTCCACCTTTACTAGAGTCACAGTGTCTTCCTTCCTCATCCTTAAAGTGTCTATTGTTGTACTTTCAAGAAGAGAACTAAATTATGTGCTTAAATCAAATTTAAAGAGAATATCATAGTATATGCAGAACAGAATATTGCAGCTTGAGCCAAACTGCGTATTAGTGCCTTATGCGAAGTAGCGCGTATTTAACATAGAATCTGCAAAAGTTTTGTACCATATTTTGTTCCCCTAAGCAGCAGCTATTGGTGAAGTCCTATTATAAACTATTGGGTTTGGATCACAGACAATGAGAAAGAAGTACCAAAATTTACTGGACAAATCTTTTTAGAAGTCATACCAATACCTGTAATAGATGCCCAGAACCTGGAAAAGGATTGCAGGTCAGCAAGAGAGCAGCTGGAGTGCTGCACAAAGGAATTCCAGCCACTCCAGCCAGTAAGTCAGCTTCATCAGGGGCCCAATTTAAATGCCTCTATGCAAACACACATAGCATGGGGAACAAATAAGAGGAGTTAGAGGTATGCACATGCCTGCAGGGCTATGATCTTATTGGCATCACAGAGACATGGTGGGATGGCCCCTATGACTGGAGCGTTGGAACGGAAGGATACATGCTCTTCAGGAAGGACAGGCAGGGGAGATGAAGAGGGGTTATCGCTCTCTATGTCAAGGACCAGCTGGAGTGCATGGAGCTCCACCTGAGGATGGATGAGGAGCCCACCTAGAGCTTATGGGTCAGGATTAAAGGGAGGGCAGGGACAGGTGATATTACAGTGGGGGTCTGCTACAGGCCACCCAACCAGGAAGAACAAGCAGATGAGGCCCACTATAGACAGACTGGAGCAGCCTCATGTTCACAAGCTCTGGTCCTTATGAGGGACTTCAACCACCCCGATATCTGTTGGAGGGACAACACAGCAAGGCATAAGCAATCCAGAAAGCTCCTGGAATGCGTCGATGATAACTTCCCTCTCCAAGTGGTAGAGAGGCCAATGAGGAGATGTGCCATGCTGGACCTTGTTCTCACCAACAAGGAGAGGTTGGTGGGGAATGTGAAGCTGAAGAGCAACCTGGGCTGCAGTGACCATGAGATGGTGGAGTTCTAGATCCTTAGGGTGGCGAGGAGAGCACACAGTAAGCTCACTACACTGGACTTTAGGAGAGCAGACTTTGGCCTCTTCAGGGATCTGCTTGGCAGAGTACCATGGGATAAAGCCCTGGAGGGAACAGGGGCCCAATAAAGCTGGTTAATATTCAAGGATCACCTCCTCCAAGCTCAGGAGCAATCATAGAATCATGGAATCATAGAATAGTTTAGGTTGGAAGGGACCTTAAAGATCATATAGTTCCAACCTGCCTGACATGGGCGGGAACACCTCCAGCTAGACCAAGTTGCTCAAAGCTCCATCCAACCTGGCCTTGAAATGCATCCCAACAAAGAGGAAGTCAGGCAAAAACACCAGGAGACCTGCATGGATGAACAAGTAGTTCCTAGACAAACTCAAATACAAAAAGGAAGCCTACAGAAGGTAGAAGCAAGTACAGGTAACCTGGGAGGAATACAGAGAAATTGTCCGAGCAGCTGGTGATCAGGTTAGGAAAGCTAAAGCCCAGACAGAGTTAAATCTGGCCAGGGACATCAAGGTCAACAAAAAAAGCTTCTATAGGTATGTTGGTGACAAAAGGAAGACTAGGGAAAATGTGGGCCCTCTCTGGAAGGAAACAGGAGACCAGTCACCCGGGACATGGGGAAGGATGAGGTGCTCAATGACTTTTTTGTTCAGCCTGGAGAAGAGAACGCTCCAGTCACAACTTACAGCAGTCTTCCAGTACCTAATTGGGGCCTACAGGAAAGATGGGGAGGGACTCTTTATCAGGGAGGGTAGGAATAGCATGAGGGGTAATGGTTTTAAACTGAAAGAGGGTAGATTTAGATTAGATACAAGGAGGAAATTCTTTACCCTGAAGGTAGTGAGACGCTGGAACGGGTTGCCCAGGGAAGCTGCGGATGCCCTGTCCCTGGAGGTGTTGAAGGCCAGGTTGGAAGGGGCTTTGAGCAACCTGATCTAGTGGAAGGTGCTACTGCCCATGGCAGCAGTTTTGAACTAGATGACTTTTAATATCCATTCCAACTCTAACCATTCTATGACTCTATGCTTTATCAGTTCTGAACATACTCTCATTACTGGAGAAAATTAAAGAATAAGTCAGAAAATCAAGAAAAAAGTCTCTTCAATATCTCCATTTTCATAAATCAGTTATAAAAATCAGTTACAAACAGTTCCTGTAAAATGAAAACTCCAGAGACACATAGTTATCCAAAGCCCATCAAATTTGTGATTTTTATCCTTGTTCCTTGGACAGTTTTGTAAAATCTCACCTTTATTCAGCAGTTCAGTAACAAGATAATGAATAGTTTGTGGCAAGCTAATGAGAAGAAAGTGAGGCTTTTAATCATTTATGAAAGAAAGACATGAAATGCAATGTTGCCAAAAATTCCATAGTCTAGGCTAGTTAAGACAAGAAATAGTTGTGCTGTAAATTGTATTTTATAGTATTTTCTTTGTAGTCCAATCATCAGCTGTTTTGGGGGATAAGCAGCCAGCTCAGCTGCCTTCAGTGCAAACCATGTAGTAAATGGTAATAACAGTAGATTAAGGAGCAGTGCAAATCATGCCATGTGTAGGAGTCAGGAAGGAAGGCTCTTGCCCTAACCTCTACCTAAATTTGTCACAAGTTTGATCCCAGCTGTAATGCCCAGGATTCCCCAAGCTTTGGATGGACATCCTTTCTTTCCAAAAGAATTGATATAAACACATACTATCTGTATCGTATGGCACTGGAAATTTGCATTTCAATGATATTTTGACCTGAATTTGGTTCATCAAGGGCAAAAAAAGCATAACAGAGCTGTTTCATGGCAAAGATGCTAATCCTGGGATTCTGCAAAGTGATTCTTCCCTGGCACAGTCAGACTGGATTGTTGTCTTTCTGCATGGTGTATTTGGAGAGAGTGAAATATTGAAATACGAAACGCTTACATGAAAATAACATAGAAGCTATTTAGGAGCAATACTGTAGTTGATCAGATTAATGCCATACCTATTATACCTTTACAAACACCAGCCCTTATTCTGTCCTTACTGCTATTCAGTTTTCCTATCATTTTCCTACATATTTGATGGTGGTAATGGTGGATTTTAAGATAGAATTAATTAGTCAAGTTCTTTTCCATAGGCTGTGTTGTGACTGTGGGCCTTCCCCAGGATCTGACTGCTCAGACTGCTGAGGGCTGTCTGGACTTTTGGAGACTTCAGGCACCTTAGTCCAATTCTTCATCTACCACCCCAGTCTGCATCCTGGCTTAATGCTGTCCTTCTCTTTTAGCTTAAATAAATTTCCCCCCAAGGAGTCCATTAACCAAATGAAACAGAAAAGCAGATGAGCAAATGGTGATATGTGTATACATTCAGTGTATGAACAAAATTTTAAGCTATTACCCTTTCACTTATACCTCAAGGAGAAACTTAAACCAACACAGAATCATAGTAATTCTTGTAGTTTACCCTTTATTCCTTCTTACCTCAGGGAGGAAGATTCCCTCTATGTTATAAAGCTTCTGCAAATATTTCTACTTCTCACTTGATAAAAATAGATTAAGGCAAAAAAACAGTGTCTCCTGCCTTGTTTTTAAGCTTTCAGCCTTCTCTTCCAAGTGACTTCCTCGAGCTCAACAGGGAACCTCCAAAATGCTACCAGGCAACTTTGCAGCGAGACATTTTCTGATAAAACAATTGTCTTTCTTAGACATCTAATTTTAGAGTGAGTGCATTTCTTTTGTTTGCCCTTTACAATTATCCTTTGGGATTTTTAGCCCAAACTAAAGATTAAAAATCCCACTTTCTAGGTAAGGTTTGCCGCCAAAAAAAAAGGAAAAATACAGAATTAATTCCCTTAGCTTTATTAATTTTCTCAACCTTCAGAAGACTTTTATTTTTTAAATCCAAGCTAGTCACCAAAGCTCTGGTTACAGACAATGGCAACAGAAATAGACTTTTTAAAGAGAAGATTACCCCAACTCTATAAAACCAGGATGAATGTTTTACTCAAGATCCTGTTCTCTCCACTGACTACAGACAAAGAGACAACATTGTGCCATAAAACCTAATCTGGATATGTGAAAGGTTCCATTTTGATTTTTTTCCCGTTTTGGGAAAACCAGCAACAACAACAATGGTTTGACTGTTTAAATGTTACATTTTGCAATTTTTAAAGTAAAAATTCCATACTTTTTTGATTTTTTTTTTAAGGAAAAAAATATTATAAAAAGTGTTGATGTTTCTATTCCAAGAAGGAAACATTCTTCAGATCCTCAGAAATACTCAAAGGGTTGGAAAGCATTTCATGCCAGAACTGCTAGTTAGGGTATAGAATGGGGAGTAAGGGGTGGAGCACTGTCTGCATTAGCGAGCCTTTAACAGGTGTTAGGCAGGCTCTGCAAGGGGACCTGGCATGGTATTGCCACAATCAGCCAATTCTGCTTTCGTGTTGTTCTCCCCACCGTGTGGCTCCCCACGGAGGGTGGCCTGGCTTCCCACTCAGGCTGCAGCCAGCATCGCTCTTCCTGCCAGCCAGAGCAGTGCGGTTGATGCCTGAGGGTTTCAGGAGGACTCTCGGATGAGTACACTGGAACTTGTCTGCTGCTCATCCTCACCCTTATCCTTCTATATCCCTCTCCCCCAGCTGACATGCTTAATGGCCACTGACTTGCAAGGCAGACCTACACACAGACAATACATTTCGCCAAAAGTGTGAATAAAGATGTGATTGCAATACATCACCGCTGCAATACAGGGCATCATTTATTTACATTGAAAGAAAGGATTTTAGTGAAGTGGATAGAAAGTTTTAAGTACATTTTTACATGAATCTTTACCTGTTAACTGTTTTAGTACAGTATTTTCCTTTTAATCAAGACAGATAAAATCTTTAGACTTTATTTAATGGATATCTGTACTAATGTTCCCAGTGGACTGTTAGCCCTAAGACAGTACAAAGCACCGCTGTTGCTTAATTGGAATAGTATTAGCAAACATTGAATTTAATTGGGAAGCATTTGCCTGGTGCCAAGGGGTTAACTAGTGTTGCCCAGGTGTTTGAGTCAGGGTTCTGGCATTGTGATACAGAAATAAAAGATTCAAAGAAAGAAGCAAGAAAAACAGTTGTTGAAAAACTTTTTTATTCTTGGTTCAAACCATTGTGTTCAGGTTTTGGGTGTTTTTCAGGGGGAGGGGCTGAAATGTAGTGTTGTTGTCAGGCTGCATGTGAATGCTAAGTACTGTTATTCAGAACAGTCATTAAAAGCAATTAAGCACCACCTTTCTTACATTGCTGCCATGTATGTACTTTCTTGCTTCATGGGTAAAATGGCCCTGACATTAGTAGAATATAGCCAATTAGTAGATAAGGTAAATATTATCTACCAACTGTGACTATAGTAATATATTCCAGTGAAAGAGAGTCAAGAAATGGCATGCCGCTGTCTTCATAAAACAGCTATGATTGTATATAATCTCAGCTGGCAGTGAAATAGGATCTGAAAATCTCTATATTTATTCAAACAAAAAACCCCCAACAGATTGTTGCATGTTCTACTTTGAAATTTATTTGTTATTTCTTATTTTCAGTTTTGAAAATTAAAAAAGAAGATGACCTGTTAGTTTCTCTAAGGCTTTCAAGATATGGTCAGTAGGTAACTGCAATGGAGCAAACCTACTGTCCTCACTTCAGAAAACTTATATACTAGTGAGACTTATCTAAACAACTCAGGTGTAGCAGGCAGGAAATTGTGTACTTCTCTACATGTCTGGGCAGATTAATTACTGTTCTGAAAAATGCTAAATTAAGAAAGGTAGATTCTGAAAAACTAATGTTATGATTTCTTATGTAAACCTATGTTCCTTTGCACAGTTTTGTAAATGATCATAAGGCCTGCTATTTAGTCAGGATTTCTATTACTGGTGGAGGAGAATGGCAAAGAGACAAAACGAGAAGTCACGGAGGAAATAAAACAGTTTCACTGTGAGCTAAACTTTCTGGGCGCTGTGTTTTGTTTTGTTCTGTTTTGTTTGGTTTGTGCTGGGTTTTTGTTTGTTTCATTCTGTTTGGGTTTTTTTCTTGTGAAAAAGCTGTGAATTTCAATGGCAGAAGACAGAATTTCTTCACTTTTTCTCTCTTCCTTACTCATAGGCTCAGAACTGAAAATTTGTGCTGCAGCACAACATGTGAAATCAACTAATCCTGACAGAACTATGTGGGAATTCGTGGTATCAAAGCACAATCCCTTGGTCTTGAACTATCAGTCTGAGAGACAGGAGAACCAGAACTTTGCTCATGGAAGCCATGCATGGTCTCCAACAAGTTGCTAAGACTGTGTCTGTGTTGTACTTTGCTCATTCTACTCAATACGTCTGAGAACATAAGCTAGTTCAGTCACTGGAACTACTTAAGCACCCTTCCCCTCTTTTCAGGAAGCTTCTTTAGAGCTCAAAAACTTCTTCCGTGACAGATGCCATAACGACATGGTGTCTATTTCTACCTGAGAAAGTCCAGTGCTTTTGTGTCGTAGATAAATACGGTGAATATTGGGAGGTTCTGCATGACTGCTGAAGGAAGAAAGAGGAAGAATGGGAAGGATGGTACATTAGATATTGCCCTTCACATCCCTCCTATTTTGTTTGTATTTATAGAATTCATTTTCTATCAATATCTTAATGAGTGGACTAAAGGATTTCGATGTATGTTCCCTTCAGAGTAGTTGCCAGTAGCTGGTCTGTGCTGTTGCAACTGAGTTCAAGAGCTGAGTTTTGGAGCTTGCTTTTCATTTCACTCCCAACAGTGTTATTCTACTGAGCTTCACAGAATTGTTCCTGATTTGCATTACTATGACTTAAATGAGAATTTAAAGTCCTCTGTGCTCTCTTCGCTGTATTTGCTGAGAACATAATTTTTACTTTGCAGAAAAAAAAAAAAAACAAGAAGAAACAAAGGAATAGATTTTCAATTCGTAGTGTTTTTTGCTGACTTTTCTCTCCTTACTTCTCTCTAATTTGTATCCTCCGTCTGTCTCAGGATGCTTATATAACTCACAGGACATATTGGAGGGATTTACAGTTTACTTAAAGATTACCATTTAAGCTGTTGCTTTCAAGTTTTATTAATAATGTATTATGTTTTCCATCTTATGCACTACATTTCTGTTGTGAACCTTGCTGAAAGTACATTTGGAGGAGAGAAAAAAAGCATGTTAAAAGAAAATGTAAGAAAGTAGTTTGCAAGTGATGGTGTATATGTATATGTAAATAATTTTATTACTAAAAACAACTGCTCAATCTGCAAGTTCTCATCTGATGTAAATCTAGTTATCTTTATCAGTACCAGAGGAAGGTTTGGGGCAAACATATCAATGACTCTAAAGCAAACATAGCTTGTCACAAGTGAAATTACAGGAATTTTTCTTATTGCTGCCAGCACTTCTATGCTGCTCTGAACCGTGAAGCAGAAGCAAGAAAATAAACACATATTCCTCACATAAAGTTAATCATAGGGTTGGGTGGAAGACAAAGAATTTACAGTATTTCTACTTCAGTTCTAGTAAATAACCAGCATAATTCAGCTGGTCAATCCTCTACGGTATGTTCACTGTATGTGAACATATAGTAAAAGACTTCATTTTTATTTGTCCTTGGTGTTAAATCACAAAGGGGATTGTAACGGGTGGGGGATAGAGTGGGAGAAAGGTCTCGAGAATCATCTTGTGGTTACAGGAAACAGCAAAGATCTGGAAGCCAGTAAAGCCCCTGCTGTGTGTGACTGGGGTCAAGTCACCCGGTGCCTTTTTCATCATCCTTTGACACAACTTAGAAGAAGTAGACAGCAGAATCTCACTGAAAATGCAAACCTATTTATGAACAAAGCTTTAATCATGAGCAAATAGAGTTAAACCAACCTCTTAGGGAATTTCATTCCAGCTGTGCTGCATTTGCACAAAGAAGTGAAATCCCAGATGAGTAGCATGTCTGTCAAATTTTTTTTTTTTAAAAAAAAGAAGTGAATTTTACATGATTCTTCAGTTCAGCAGTCCTTATAAAAGCCTAACTTCAGTTTACCTGAATTTCTAGTGGCCAATTTGACTTAGTAAAAACAACAATTAAGTGTCTTTCATCTCCTATTTAGGATAAATCATGTGTTGTGCTTGTCTGACATTGCCAAAGTACCATAATTATGACTGTGAAATTATTTTTGACACTTTTAAAATATGAGTCATCTTGTAGGAAGTGAATTTATTAGCTGTGTTATACAAAGTGTGCTAAAGGGAAAAAATACAGCTGAAGTTATAGATTTGTCAGGAGAGAACAGTTAGGTGACATGGAGATGATACAGCTGCAGTTGGTCAATACTGGGGGGAGCTGAAATATCAAGAATAATGGTTTGTTTACATGTTTGCATTTGTATAAGTTGAATGATTGTTCCCTGAATCCAGTGTACACCTGAGGGCTTGTGGAAATTGTGTTAGCTGGGTCAAACAGTGGTGGTGAGACTTCCAGCCCAGAGACACCCGCCTGCCTGGCGCAGAGTCACGCCGTGCGAGGCAGCGCAGCTTGGCTTGCTTTCAGCTTTCAGACAGCTGCTGCACCATGCTGTGTGTTGCATCACTAAATGGGAAGACTCCTGTGCTAAAATGGACAGACACTCCTAGTTCTTGAACCTGGTGCTCCACAACCTCCTCCTCTCTTGTATAGCCCGTATAGCCAACTCAGTGGATGAAGCACCTAGGATTCATTTTGTGCTCTTCATACTAATCCTTCCACTGTGCTAATCAAACCTGCATGTTTAATAACATTTTGGATTTGCGATTGTCTAAATCAGATGTCTTTACCTTATCATCAGGGTTGATCTAAAAGAAGAGAAAATATTCAAACGTACTTTTTTTTCTATTCATTATTATTGCCATCATTCTCCCTTTACAGTTATTTTAGTTTATATCAGTTACCTTCAGGCCCCCATTTCACATTTCATGCAGCATGGGAAAATATCTATTCAAAACAGCTTACAGTACGGAGACCGAGCAAGAAAAACCAATTGCTTTTTATGTCAGTAAGGAGCATGGAGCAAACAGGGATAGATATGCAGAGCAAAAAAGTTTGTGCTGAGAACCATTAAGAAGACCATGGACATTTCAGAGATTAATTCTCAATCTGGACCTATTTTTTGTGTGTGTGTCCATTAGGTGCACTCCTGGAGCACAGTTTCCAGTTCCTTCAGTTCCTTTTAATCCAAAAGGAATCCAGTTCAGGCACTCTGAAACTACTTCACAATGTGAATCAAAGCAAAAAAAAAAAGAAAAAAAAGAAAAGGAAAGCAGGGGGGTTAAAATCAAAACACTAACGTTGTGTACATTTAAGAAATAGAAGTACAAATTAAATTCCCTAGCTCAGTTCCACTAGAACTCTGGGACCAGGATTGAAACTGAATCTAAACTGATTTAGTACAAATAAAAAGATACACACACACACCCCCCCATAATTATTTACAAGTACATTAAATTTATTGAAAAAAACCCAACATACCAAGGTAAGGCATGGGAAAAATGCTTTGCACCATTTTAGGGTAAGAGTGTATACACAATCCATCCTTCCAGTTTCCACTTCTGCTGAACAGAACCATAGGCTGTTGAAAAGTGAAAGAAGCATCTCCAAAGATGTTGTTTCCAGTTTGTATGTTTTGTGGTTTATGAAAGAACTTTAATTCTTATGAAAAATCATAATTTATAGTATTCATTTTGTTTTCTTATATACTGGTGCTGATAGATGTATAAATACATACAATATTTCTGTTTCACTGCTATACTCTGAAAATCTGGATGGCTAGACTGCTATTTTCAGTATGTTCCTTGGGTACCCTAAGTTTAAGTATTTTGCTGTGAAATTACACTACTCCATGAAATTCAATGGCACTGCACCTGTTAAGAATTTTGCCAAAGTATAAATATTTAATTTCAGTAAAGATTTTCTCCCCATAATGACTGTTAAAGTTTTTGTTTGTATGAATAAATTCAAAATTTCAATCATCTAAGATTAAGGAAAGTGTTGTGAATGTGGTGAGAGAGAACAAGAGTTGAGAAAAATGCAGATTTCCCTGACACTAGGGAGTGTCTCCAGATTCTGCCA
The DNA here is from genome assembly GCA_003993805.1 of Himantopus leucocephalus. Taxonomy (NCBI): domain Eukaryota; kingdom Metazoa; phylum Chordata; class Aves; order Charadriiformes; family Recurvirostridae; genus Himantopus; species Himantopus leucocephalus. The sequence continues at coordinate 14,069,761 of RSEF01000002.1, forward strand.
AATCTAGCAACAACACATCTGAATACTTTATGAAAACTTATCCAAAGCAGAAAATAGTCTTTCCTGATTCCAGTGACCCTGGATCTTTTCACCTTTTAAGATAAGTAAAACATCAAAAAAATGTCATTGTCAGGTAGATCTATTCTACCAGCGTAATGAACTATGGGTACATTTTGGCTGTCCCACAAGCTTTTGGCTAACTACTAATCAAGAGCTGAAGTACTGTGAGTTTTTCTCATCAGGCAGCATCCACTGCTTAGCTGAGGACAGTAAGAGGAAAAATATTTAAAAGAAGCAAGGAATTAAATTCCGTTACCGGAGTACAATCTAGATGATGGGACCTGTTAGAAAACCTGTTTCTCAAATAATTTGAGTTCTATGGGTCTGAAACACATACTGACATACACATTTACATAAACACTTATTAACAATTTAGGGAATGATGTCTAAAATACCTAGTCCAGTATCACTGGCACTCTATTTCTGTCTAAGTAAGAAATGGAAAGCAGTGGAGGTGCTGTTTCCTTTTAACTTGGAGCTGTCTCAAAAGGTGGATTGAGTTTTCCTAATCTAAACTAATGTTGTGATACCTTTATTTTACATCAATCAAACTTCTTGTAAAAGCCATGACTACAGAAAGTCTGAGGTGGGTAACAAAAGCTGTACAATATATAGTAAATCCTCTGCTTCTTAGAAATGCTCTAAGCTCTGTCTATTGTAAGAATAAATGCGTAAAAGAGAATACACACACCATCTACAACACATCAAAAGTAAATGAAATGAACTCTTATCTACATTTCTGAGCAAGACTGTCAGATAATAATCCTTGCTTCAAAAAGGAAAAGAAAACAAGAATCTGGTCCACAAATCTTTGGCAATCTGAAAGGGATTGAAGTGTAACAAAACCTACAAACAAAGAAAGTGACTACCAGCAAATCATATCTCCAGAGCCGTTCCCCTCCTGCACTCTCAGGGCGGCACAGCTCTCAAGGCAAGTGACCTCCCACAGCAAGTCTGCCTGTGTATTTAGACTGACAAAGACTGGGGCTCAGCCTTTATAAGATTGTAATATTTGTTCTGCACTGTCCTCAAAGGACTCTTGGTTACTGCTGCTGTGAACACTTATTCTATATTAAACCATTTAAGACAAAATTATCTTGGGTGTAACTCCACTGAAGTTAATGAAAACCAGAGAAAGAGTTATCTTTAATGAGAAATAGCCAATGAAATTCCCAACAAATTCTGTACCTAGAAAGAGAGAGGGCTGGGATTATGTATCAACAATCTCGAGTAAAATGCATCCCAGGGATGCTGCAATTGCAGACTGAAAATTCAGATCCCAAGCTAAACCTCAGATGAAATCCAAATCTATAAGGCATGAAAATATATAATCTGCTGCCTTTCTTTGCCTCCGTATCATGTATTTATGAGTTCTGAGTGTAGTCCCTTTCTAGGTTAAAAAGAAAATCCAAACCTCTTAGTTAGTCCATTAGAAATGAGCTATTGAGTAAACATAATAAACGAGTTTTTAAAAATCTCAACTGATTTGACTCTCCCCGTGGAGTATTTTTTTGGGTTTGGTTTCCCCCTCCCCCTAAACTATGTATATTCATTGGTTCCAATGGAGTTACCCTTGATTTACAGCCATGTAACTGGGAGGAGATCCATTCCCCAATGGAGTACTATCTTACATTTCTTCTATGCACATGCATCATCAGTCTGGGCCAACTAATGACTACTGAGGCTGATGATCAGTAAATTAAAAATTCTCTAATGAGGCTTTGATATTGTACAGTGTAATGGCTCCAAAGGAGACAATACGGTCTACTGGGTCATTGATTTGTTAGCTACAAATTCTCTTTGTGTGCCATAACATTAATCAGCTTTAATGGCTCCAATGGAGGCATATTAATTAATTGCAGTTCCATTAATAACTCCCTGATTATGTATTTACCTGACCTAGACTGTATTGCACATTTTAGAAACTCTTTAATTATGTTTTACACAATAGTGGCTCCAAGGGAGGCTATAAATAGTACATTGCAGGTACTATTATTTCCAAACATTGTTCCAAATGTTATTTGACTAACATTGGGCTAATTTTAAGACAGATACACTGAAATCTTTTAAAGTTTATTTCATGAGTATAAATTAAATCCATATGGGCAGACAACTGAGAACTGAGAGTAAAATACCTAAATGATTTGTAGCCTTAGTTCCTAGAAGTCCCATTTGTTTACACAAAACAAGCTGCATCCCGATACAGATGGTCCACACAAGGCACCATATGAGGCCTTCAGCTGATCAAAGGGAAACATCCTCCTTCTGTCTCCGTAAGTACTAAGGGCTCTGCTAACTATAATAACTGTCAAGAAAGCATTGCACAGTGCTGGCCAGTTCTTCAGTGGAGAAGGCTGAGGTCGCATAGAGCTGGGACATGCAGGCATTGCACACAGAGCTACTACAAAATGTATAAAAACTTTACTAGAGAGGTCAGTAATTGTTCCTGAATGGACTCTCAGAGGAAGCTGTCTCATTTGGTTTGTCCCTCTTCATGGCAGTTTTTTAATAGAAGGAAATTCAAAGAATGGCAAGCATCCTGAAGTGTATAACTTCAAAGCTTATGATGTTACTGATGATTATATGGATCAATTTATTATATTTACTACCATCAATTGGGTACGTCTGTGCTTGCAAAATATTGTCATGATTCAGAATTTATTCTTTTAAGTTTAAAGCTAAGTTCTTCCATTTCTGGTTTTGCAAATTTTACTTTTACATTGTTGTCTTGAATTTATCATCACTGTAAACATAGCCTGCCTTTTTCCTTCGTTTCTACCCAATTCTCACATGTAAAGCAATAAACAAAATAAAGATATTAGACCAGTTAAGATAAATGGAGATAGGGTTTTTTCAATAAATTTTAATGTTGATTTTAGTCTTGGAACTTCCTAAGGAATTCTTATTCCTGGACTCTCTCTCTTACTCAAAGTATATTTTAGGAGACCAAGGGAGTATTCCCTTTCTTGTTTTTAGCAGAAATGGTAGAATTTCAGATCACTCCACGCCTCAGTGGGGACTGAATATAAATTTCAGCATTATACAATAGAATATGAATAGAACAAAACCTCAGTTTATCCAAGAATGACCTTCACAAACTAATCTTATAACTCTCTTTATTAAGATAATTAAGTTTATAAACAAAAGGAATTCACATTTCATCTGCCTGCACTTTAATATAACATTTTGTGTGATGGCATATGGGAGACCAAATAGAAAAAAAAAAAAAAGATGGGGTACATGAATATTGTAGAGTTGCCATACATTAGGAAAGGTAATGGGCAAGACTGATGGGAAAGATATCAGATCGGAAGGTGATTACTTATGAAATTCCAGCATCTCACTCAAAACTGACGTTATTTAATATTTTAAGAAAGAAAAAGGAAAAAAAAATGTGTAAGTGGCTAAGTTAAAAATAGCATAAAACTGAGACATCATCAGTGCATAAATTCTGAGAATAGCATTCAGAAAGAAATGCAAGAACTTGAACTTGGGACTGAAATAATAACACCAGTTTAATGTTCAGGCATATAAAATATAAGTATAAAATTAATAAAATTATTTTGAAACTAATAAAATATAAGCACTGCTATAAACATTAAAGTAACACACACGTAACATAAGAAATACATAAGATGAGAACTTCTCCATGTGAGCAAAACTAAAAATATCCACAAATACATTTTTAAATTAAAATTAGAAGTTTCTTACCCTCACTACAATTAAATCCAAACAAAACCTTTCACTTTAAGGCAATGAAATCTAACAGGATTTATCACAACACTTTTGGGAGGGAAGAGACAATGCAGTGCACACATTTGTCAGTGACTTTGCTTGATGGTGCAGAAGGACCTTTTCCATCTCACGTTTCTATTGTCTCTCACTTCATGAGGTTTTGTGTGAAACAGCTATTTATCAACTAAATCCCCACATCCATCACGCATTAGAACCACTGAACGACTGCTTTATCTTTTCTTCGTGAGAGGGAGACAAAGCTAGGTGTCTTCAGCATCTTGCAGTCCATATGACAGTAATATCTCCCCCAGTCGCATCATGACGCTAATTGGACAGTTGCGGAGGAAATAATTCAGCATCATCATGAAGTCTTCAGGATCTTGCCTTTTTTGTTAAACAAACATGAGCAATGACTGCAGATATGAACAGATATAAACATTTGTCAGCGTACATCTTACAGGAACCATGGCTTTTTGTGTCTCTGCAACACAGGATTTCTGAGAAATAGTAGCTACTTTTGACAAACGGTGCCATGCACTTCAGTAATAAACACAAAGCATGACTTTTGGCAGGAATGTCAACAATTTTATCACAAGCATTTCATTTGCCTTGTAGTTTCAGAAAAGCGTTATGTTGTGCTCAGGCAACAGGTTAGAGCTTTTTGTTGTCTTTTTTGTTTTCTAAGACCTCTTTGTACGGAGTGGATATTTCTCTTATTAAAAAGAGAAGAAAAAGGATGAACAGATGCTGAATGAATGGATTTGTACCAGATTTTTATCAATGTTATTGAGATCAGTGTATGAACCTTGTTAGAACAATCTCTTTTTGTACAGATTACTTAAATATAAATATAAACCAAGCATTTTACTATTCTAACATGAAAACTGAGGATATACTATAGAAAAGGTCACCAAACACATCAAATGAATGAGTAGAATTTGAATAATGTCCTACAGATAGGAAAAATATGAGCTTGCTCTTGATCTTGTAAAAATATTTATTTATTATAACTTATGTGGACAGAATATCTCCTCCATATTTTTAATTTCAACAGAAATAAGTGATACATATATATATATAACAGAGTGCTGCAATAACAACCATATCTGATATTTACAATTTTGGAAATGGGCTTACTGGGTAGTACATTGTGCAATGTAGATCATGTGTCCCACATATCTTCTTTTGCCTGCATTTTATAGGAGGGCAACGTGTACAAGCAAGGTTAAGATAACTGTTAGTTTATCAAACCAAAGCCCATTATATAGTGTGTGCACCTGTATCTATCTCTCCACTGCTGGTTAAAAAAGTGAATAGGAAGTGATTAAAATGCATGTAAAAACTAGGTCAAAAACAGGACAAATTTTGGCAATCACCCTGGCAAACTGGATTACATGAGAACATATAAAAACAATTCTGATTTGAGGCTCAGCAGCAAAGTAAGACCTCAGTAAAGCGGAATTATACTGTAATCTAAGAAGAAAGGAAAGCTTTTAACACAAGAAAGGTTAAAAAGAGGACTTTCAATGAAAGAACTAAAACTTGATCAATACAAGAAGTCAGAAGTAAAAAGACTGGAACACAGAATGAATTAAAGTGAAGCAAATGTCATCTGCAAGGCAGAGGAATTAATTGTTTAGGAGTCCTTTGCAGAGGTATAACCTGAAAACTAAATTTACCTCGACTGCACTCAGCCCAGCTCTTACATTTCCATTTACAGAGCCTGTCAAAATAATAGCAGAGACTCAGGTAACCTGAATGATCAAAAAATATGTCAATCTGGTGCTGTGGCCCAGAATTTCAAAACACAAAGCTGATACAAACACCAAATAATTTTCACTGAACCTGGTTGTTTCATGTCAATCTTTAAAGGATTATAACAGTCTCATGGTCACAAAAGCCAGGGTCATGGTCATTCTTAGCAACTTCAAAGAGTAAGAAACTGCAGGGTCTTTAAAATCCTCAAGTGAATTGACTCCTTTCCTTTGAATCTTCCTGCTGCCAAGATCTGTCATCTGTGGGCTCGGCAGACATCATTAAGAGCAGAGCTGAGTATGTGCCACGTCACAGTGAGGAGTCACCAGCTCCAGGAAGACGGAAGACATTTCTCAGAAGGAATCTACAGCTCCTAGGGGGAAAAACACACTTGAACACCTTCACCTAACATGGAAGTCAAGTTAAAAGGAAGGCCAAAAACTCCTAAGAGAGTCAAAGTGGAATGATCTGTGGACTGAATATGCTGAGTGGCCAGGATTTTCAGACATAAGATGCTCTCTCCTAGCACAGCACTGCTCTGGGCCCCCAAAGCAGCATGGCCAAAGGGAATCATTCCTGAAAGCTGTTTGAGGTTGGACAGTAAGTTGTACTGCCTCCCATGTAGTCTCGAACCATTGCATGTCCCTCTAACAGTCTCAACTTCATGCTTGTCTTTGACATCAGAAGGGATAAAATTCTCTTCTTACCTACTCTTTTTTGAGGGGAGGAGACATGAAGGAATGAGGAAGGAAAACAGTATTTGAGTGTCATGGTTTAACCCCAGCTGGCAACTAGAACCACGAAGCTGCTCGCTCATCCCCCCGTCTTCTCCCCCTACCAAGAAGGGTGGGGGAAGAGGAAAAAAAAAAAAAAAGGAGGGGAAAGAGAGAAAAAAANAGGGGCTGAGATAAAGACAGCTTAATAGAAACAATAACAGAAAAGGAAAAAAACCCCAAACAATAATAACAACAATAATAATAATGACATGGGTGATTCACTGCTGGGTGAATTGGCACCCTCCCCGCCCCAGGCTAACCCCCATTTATATACTGAGCATGGTGTCTATGGCATGGAATATTCCATTGGCCATTCCATCCTTTTGTGTATTCTTCTACGGGAAGCTGAAAAAAAGTCCTTGAATAGTGTAAATATCACTTAGCAACAACTAAAACCAATAGGTATAATTGACATTCCTTTCACAGTAATCACTATAAAGAAAATTAACTCTTTCCCAATGGAAACCAGGATGCTGCGACACAAGGGGCTGACAAGGAGACTGAAGTTGTATGGAAACGCTAATCACCCTGGAGAAGGTGACAGTGGCTACTGAAGAGGGCCACCAGGATCAATCCCAGTGCTCTGGGCTGCCTGCAGCTGGGATCTCAGATCTACTACCTCCATGTAGCTGGAGAGCGTGCTTGGCCATCCTCCTTCTTCCTCTGACAAAATGTGTATTTCTTTGCCTCAAATGTGTACCGTTTAGGTTTTGTTATTTATAACTCTAATATAGCTTTTCTTTCCTTTATGGATCATATGGTACAGCACTCCAAATGTGGGAGAGAGATATCTGTGGTCCTGGGCCTCTTAGCTCAGCTGTCTTCTGGAGAGTTACTTTTCCTATTGCTGTTTCTTTACCAGAGACATACTGGAAGGCAGCCTTGTCAACTTTTACTCGGCCATATATCTTGGGTAGTCTTCTGTATTTCCTTTATTTCTAGCTGCATGGTGACAAATATCTTAGTTTTGTCCTTCCTAAAGTCAGTCTTTGACATTTCCTGCCATCAATTACCAGTATTGGGATGAAAACACGCAATCAACTTGAAGTGAACAGGGGAAAAAAAAAGTTTTTTATGAAACTGTCTTTATGAAACTTAAAAATAATAACAGCAATAACAATGAAGCGTACAATGATCTCAGCTCTGCTTTAATTCTCTTCTTGTCACTTTACCAATTTTTATCTCTTTTCCGATATGCTTGTGTTGTAACTTCATCTAGTTGCTTTTTGCCTATTCACCCTCTTTCACAGCCTATTGAAAAAGTCAGCTGAAATATTTCCTAATTAGTGCAGCAGTGAAAAAAAAATGACCTAGCAAGTGCTAAAGTATACCTTAGGACAGCTTCATAATTGATACAAAACCGTCATTACATATCATGCTTATATTGTTTTCTCCTGCTGTAAGGATTTACACTTCAGATACTTTCTGTTTTCATAACAAGCCTCATAAACCCTTCAGGGACAAATTCTGTCCTTAGCTTACACCAATACAAATTATGATGTCTTTCATCCACTCTTAGAATCAAACTTCAAAAAAACCCAGTCAGAAACACAGATAGGTTATTTTATCTATATGCCATAAATATGAAATAAAAATCCCTTTTTAGCAATGCTAGAGATTAGTAGTATTCCTATATGCTCTACGTAGCTTAACAGCAGCAAAATATCAAAATACTCAATGAAGAAGTAAAGCATCAAACAATGGAATCCTATGAATTTTCTTACTGCATCACCACTGTGCACAGACCAATGCAATGTGTTTATTCATGCAGAAAATGGAGACTGTCCAAGACTTCTTATTTTTTTCTTTTTTCTATTTTTTTTCTGTAAAGCTGTTATGTGCTACTGTGCAAATGAAAGAAATAGAGAAAAACAGTTGCAGACAAATTAGTCGTCATATTCAAATAGGTTTAAGGAAGAAAGGATAGGCATTTGGCTCCTCATGCATTACACAGATAAAGTTAAGCATTTTTTAAGATTGCTAAGATTTTCTAAGATTTCCTAAGATTTCCAGGCCTAGAATCATGACCACCCAACCAAAGACCTGACAGATACTGGGAAATTCAGTAGGAATCTGGCTCTGTTTTATCATTTGGAGGGCTTATGTAGAAGACTTTGCCTGAAAAGTTGCATGCAGGATCCAGTTCTACATCAGAGTTCTTAATCAAGCGTAGAGAGAACACCTACAAATGTTGGATGCCTGGGTTACCCAACACTGAATTGCTTCCACCACTTGCACTTGTTGATAGTATGAGCTGTCTTTGAAAGCTGACGTGATGCCCACGTGCTCTCGGCTTTCTGGTTCAGGCACTTTCATGGACTTCTCCATGTATGTCCTCACTGAATCCCGAAAAAAACTGACTTTCGTTGCAATTAATAATGAGAAAAAAATTACCTTCATCATTATCTTTGGCAGGATAACCCTTCAGAGCAGGTCTGTGGTCTCTTGAGCCTTAATCTGAAGATAGGTATCATTCAAAAAGCTGAATAAGGTTGCAGAAAATAGCAAGGTTATTTACAAATGATGTATCATACTGCTTTTTTAGTCTTTGACAGTGTCCAAAAAGAAATAGCAATAACGGGTACGAGAAAATAAGAAAATTATTGACCTATTAAGGGGACATCTAGGGGACCAAAGAAATCTTATAAACAGAAATGTCATTTAGTTTTATTACTTCATTCATAGGTTGCTGAAGAATACATCCATCTGTCACTCTACTTTCCTCCAGCTGTTGGCCATCTCAGCTTGCAGTGTACTGGTCTGTCTCCAGTGGCACAGGTGAGCTGTTGTTTAAGGGGATGAATACAGAGAAAAAAAATAAAGAAAAAAATATTAAATGTTGACTCAATAGTAAGTGGATTCTGTGACTTCTCATTCTTTTATTATTTTAATTATGATGTTCCCTTGTTTGCTGCATAGCAGTAAGAGTTAAACTGACTTATTCCCAGCCTGAGAAGGTCAGTGAAGGTATATTCAGAATGTGTGTACATTTATGAGCAGGACACCAGTTCAGTGCATGTGTTCTTTGTCATGTGATGTGGTTGTAGACAGGTAGCTCAAATGATGTCACTCCCATTACAGGGATGCAACAAACCTATACAAACTATACCTGCTTTAGAATTGGCTAATATATATATGGCTTTAGTGCTTCATTGTGGTCACAAGCAAAACTGCCTGAAAGCTTTTATCTGAAATTTTTCTTTGATGAAACCTCTGCTTTCATCAAGGCTGTAATTTGGAAAGAAAATCTGAAAACTGAAAGCTGAGAAATAGTGATATAGATGAAAACAGCCTGTTTGTAACTGAATCATTTCATGGGTTTCCTGTTTTCTTCGTTTTTTTTTTTTCCTTTGTTTGGGTTTTGTTGTTGTTATGTTGTTGTTATTTACATTTCAACAGAAAGGCAAGCATTTCTAGAAAACAAAAATCACCTCCTTTGCACTGCAGCAAGCACTGACATGAGCTGCCTTGCTCAGAAGTGCTGCGCTAACTTTCGTCCATATGCTTTCAGGGTATTTCTGTGTAAGCTCTCATATTCAGCTGTTGCATATCAGCGTTTTTCAGAGAAGCTAGGGAGTTTAAATATGTAGATCTGAATTTCTAGATCATCTTAAATGTCATGGCAGGAAAAACTTCAGAAAAAGTTCAAAACAAGGTATGGTAGGGATGTTGGGACAAGTTTTCTTAAAGAAAAAGAGAGCAAAGTTTGTAGGACTTGGAGACTTATTAAAAATGAAAAAAGCTTTCCCCAACCTGTTGACTCTCCCGCTCAGCTGGTGCAGTCTGTTTCTAGCTGCTGCAGTGGTATATTGTAAACATTCAAAGCAGTGTGTATCCTTTTTCAGGTATGCAGTTGTGATTGCTCGCGAGCCCAGCGGTATGGCAAACAGGAGAGATTTCAGGAATGTTTGCACTGTTCATTCCAGCCTTACAAGTAGATGCTATCAGAAAACAGATGACAGGATTTACCCTGTTATGTAAGGGGCAAGGAATCTGGAAGGGTTTACTGTGACCGAAACTCAAATTCCAAACAGAGGCCTCACATTTCAGGACACGTTACTGTCTTCTGCAGCCCGTCAGCACCATTCTTAGTCTTAATTTGGACTGGCAAGAGCTCATGTAACCATTTTTAATTAAAAGAAAAATAAAATTAAAAAGACAACAAACCAAATAAATGGAATAATTAGCTGTCAGCAAAACACCAAGGATGACAGGACAAACCAAAGCTATTCTGGAAATACAATGCACACATATGCACATGCATACACACCGTAAAATGATAACTTTGCGTGAAGTTTTTTTTTCTTGAGTTCATTCATTCCAGTGACTGTCCTGTAACATGGTTTTACAGTTCACCTGGGTAATTAGCTACAAAAAAAAAAAAAAAAAANAAATTATAATGTGAGAGAACTATTTGGCAAAGGATCGGTAGACTACCAAAGAGTCATCCGGCAGGAAGAGGGAAAAGGTCAGCATAAAACTGTGGCTGTTGCTCTCTGTTACGAAGGGTTCATGAGTTTCCCCTCGGGTCGCGGGGCAGAGCTGCAGACACCCTGCGCGCCGTAGGGAGGGTCTCCAGCTTCACCTTGCATTACTCAGCTCAGGGCTGGCTCACGGCACGGACAAAGTATGAAGTTGTCTACCGCAGGTCCTACGTGGCATAAAATATAGGGGTGGCACAAAATAGGGCACAACACAAACAGATCACTAACCACCCACAGAAAACCTGAGGTGCATGAGTGGGGCTTGTCTGTTAGTCTGCTGCAACAAGAACAAAGGAGCAAAAATGGAATTCTGACTCACTGCCCATGATGTTGTTCAGATGGGTGTTTTACTCAAGGTTGCAACGTGCTGCAGACGGGTTGCTGTCTTTCCCTAAGGCAGAGCTGTGTTCCTCTTCCCTTGGATAAAAGTGTTCTTTGTTCTAGAAGACTGCATTTTTATTTTTATAGATGTTACCATAAAAATATATCTTATAAAGGACTCACATGGAGGAGAAAGCAGTAGTTTTATGATAATAATGTTGGCTTCAGGTCTAAAAATACAGTATACTTGTAAAGGAGATTTATTTTATTCAGTTTAATAAAATCAATGGAATCTTTACAGGACCGTGCAGAGCAGGACTGGACTCTGCTCTGAATTCAATCCCATGTTCCTCACATGTTAAAATAATCATTTTCCCATTTATTCAGTCAGAGGCAGTTATAGAAAATCATGAATAAAAAGCAGCTACCATAAGTAACAGAACAAATGAATGCCTCCATGTGCCTCCATATTCTTCTTAAAGGTTCCTGTAATCTCAAGAAAATGAAATTCTGGTTACCCAAATAAATATGGAACTTCATGCAGCTGATAAAATCTGATTACGGGAATGTGCCTTTTGAACTGAATAATCATTATTTTTTTTCCCTGTTATCTTTGTAAGTCCTACACTAAGACAAGGCATGCGTCATGTTGCATGAAGAATCAGGATATGTAAGATTATTATTATTTTTAAAATACATCCCATGGGTATGGCGAGGATTCAGTGATATGTCCAACATTTACATCTTTTTGTGTTCACTTTTTCTTCAATATATATATAAAATAGTTTATTGATGCAGTGTTAGATCACAGCAATGGCTGTTCATTTTTGCCTGATAAGCCTGTGATTTATTGCAAAGAATCAAATATTTATTAATCATTTGAGCTCAGGATATGAAATAATTTTTCAAGTTGTCCAGCTGAGCCCATCCAGTTGAATTTTCCCATCAATTGTAAGAGATGGTATAAACTTGGCCCTGAATGTCAATCTGTCTTCAGGAACAGTTTTAATTTCAGTCTCAACCTCCGCATCAATGCTTAGACAGTGAGTTATGAATTTTCAGTCTCCTAGCAGGACAAGTCCTTCACAAGTTCACTTCTGATATCAGAAGTAAGATCAAGCAGAGTTTTCTTAGTTTGATAAAATGTCACTAATTAAAAAAAAATCAAATAACCCCCCCTCAGATATTTCTTCCTGAGATGGACCTCTTATCTCATGGATATCAAGCATGTCTGTGGATTTTAAATGTATTTTCCCTCCGTTTTAAAGATACTGCTTTTCCGTACTGGAAATGAATTTGTATCTGCAGAGCGGGAATCCTTGCAGGCAAACTCATTCCATTAATAATTCCCATGAGACAAAGACAAATACCATTATCAACCTGGTTTCTGAATTGACAGTTTTAATGTTAAGAAACACCATTAGTACCTAATTCAATGCCAGACCAATATGATTGCTGTAAACCAAAATGGAAAACAATCAGTTAAGTATATTGCTTTAAACTGATTGAGTTAAGAAAACAAGGTTTTTCCTGATAGTAGATGATTTGGATTATGCTACTACAAAGGCAGACACATTCCAGTTAGGAGCCTTTGATAAAGAAATAAAAAATCATTTCCATAAAACTTTTGGAGAACTTCTAGACATGCTGCCACAGGAAACCAGAAGTTCTTAACATAAATCAATGTATCTAACTACATTAAATGTTTCTTTACTGAGGGCTTGGATTTCCTAAGCATTTCAACTGTATTTTGCACCCGTATGTTGGCAGAATGACATTTAAAATAACAGATTATATTTTGCTTTGCAAGATATATGATTAATTAGGGAGAAAAAGATATCTTTTGAACATTGTAGTTCATTTTGATAACATTTTTCCACATTTATTTTTTACAATCAGTTGTCTGGTTCACAAACATCAAAAACCCCACAATATAAAGTACTGTTTAAAATTAAGAGATTAAAATTAAATAACCATTTATAAATGAAGTCATAGCATACTAGAGAGAAAATATCCTACTTTTCACATTTATTTTTTAATTTTGGTCTTTAGATTCAGAAAAAAATCAACAACTATCAATATCAATTTTTTATGACCTAGGTTACCAACCAACGTCGTTTTTTATAATACTACTGATTGAGTAAAAAACTTTAAAAAAATCAGTTTTATATTCAAAATAATTCTACTTAACTATGGAATTTTATGTCTATGTAAAGCAAAAACTGGCATACCTTTTCCAATCCTAGTTTTCCAGCCCATACGCCATTCTGTAGTCTGAGATTAGTAATATCTTCATAAAGTAAAACTAGAAGGCAATATAAAGCACTGAAACAAGTGAAAATAGAATAGAATAGACTACTTCAGTTGGAAGGGACCTACAACAATCATCTAGTCCAATTGACTGACCAATTCAGGGCTGACTAAATTAAAGCATGTTATTAAGGGCATTGTTCAAATGCCTCTTAAATACTGACAGGCATGGGGCCTCGACCACCTCTCTAGGAAGCCTGTTCCAGTGTATGACCATGCTCTTGCTAAAGAAATGCTTCCTAACCTCCAGTCTAAACCTCTGCTGGTGCAGCTTTATTGCAAGAATTTTTTTAATTTAGAGAAATTCAGACTCTTGGCCCACTCTCATCTGATTTTCTCGCATAGTAATAGTAATAGTAATAGTAATAATGCTAAATTTAACCTATATTCATGTTTTATTATTGTGTTCTTTTTACCATTTTCTGCTACCTAGCTTGACCTAGCTCTATCAACTTCAAAATGACTGCACTGATCCAGATCAGTTAAAGATTGTTTCCTGAGAATAAAGGTTCTATATGAATTTTGGGCATCAGTCAGCAAAAAGAGTTATTGATGATTGTACCATCATCACCACTGAAATACAGTTGTTGATAAGCACTATGTTATTCTTTCAGAAAAGAGACTAGTGTATTTCCAGAGAGTCCCTGGCCTGCGTGAGCAAATTTCTCCAGTAACAGTGAGCCGACGTTCAGCATTTTGAAGCAGCTCAGGCACTATGCGCGAGGACTCCATCAGTTCAGGAACTTCTTAGCTGAGTTCTGCCAGGGGTATGAACCTCACCCAGTGAGCAGACAGGGATTTGCTGTCATCTCTCCTTCTGTCACTTACTGTTACACTCCAGACAGACGGCTCCTTCACCCTCTTATCAGTTGTGGTTTCTACTTCTGAAAGCAAGTTGAATTTCCTGAGACAAACCCAAAAAGTCTCTCTTCTAAATTTGAAGTGTGACTTGGGCTATCTTTTCACACCACATTCTTGGCAACTTCTTCTGTCTGTGTGGCTGCACATTTGTACGCAGATAACTGCACCCTCCCTCTGCCTGTCTGTAAAACAAAACCTTGGAAACATTTTAGCATACACGTGTGTCCTTCCTCCCAAGCCCATCTCTTACAGGGTCTCATTAACATGGCTACTGTCACACTGTAAACACCTACATTAAGAAACAAAAAAAGAGCTGCTTCAGCTTCCTTTAATGACTGTCTCCTTCTCACCATGTACACAGAACTAAATGTTCACTAGCTTCTCTATAAATTTTTGATCCACTTGTGAAAATGAGTGAGAAGTTCTGGTCCCAGAAGTCAATGATTCTGTATTGGGTTAGACTAGTGTTCATGTGTGACACTAAAAGGTTGTGTCGGTCTCTTCTGAGGCTAAACAGTGTTTTCAGGGCTTTGCACTGGCTCATAAGCCTATAAAGGGGACAGGTCCCAGTTCTCATCTGGTTTATGTTTTGGGTTTTTGGCAGGATAATGGATTATCTGATTTAAAAGAATTATGTTTTGTGGCTTTTATGCTTTTTTGGATTTAAGAGATTTACCAAGTAATTGTCTTTCCCAGAGTCTGCAGGATCTTTTCCCTGTATAGAGATTCTTCAATACAGTTAAATATTTCATTGTATAAATTATTTGTATGCCAGGTAAGTCTGGTTTATTTTCCTGAAAAGCTATGTAGCTACACAAAATTAAATAGTGTTCTTTCCTCTTTGTAGCTACATCAATAGCAATTTTTATAGACACTCTGATAACACTATACCACCTCACATACTAATAAAAGAAAAAACTTGATAGTATCAAATGCTATTTACAGCTAACATGCTTGCAATATATGCAAGACATTGCTGTTCAGAGGAAAAAAATCTTCACTCCGTTCCTAAGGTTCCAGTATGCACGGACAGAAAAAGGCAAAAATAAGGGACATGTGCTGTAATGGAATATTCTTGTATGAATGTTTTTCCGTTACCTAGACTGCCTGTAGGTCGGCACATTTCAGACTGTCAGTAGTCCTGAGTGCACAGTAGAAATAAAAAGCTGTGGAAACAAAAAAAACAAAACCTCAGAAGACTGCTGTGGTTGACCGTGCTCTGAGCAGGGGGTTGGACCAGATGCTCTCCAGAGGTACCTTCCATCCTCGGTGGTTCTGTGACTCTGATTCTGTGACTTTCAAGCTCAGGGTATGCCTATGTGTAAATTTTTCTCAATAAATCTTTTTTTCTGTAGAAAGAACTGTGATTTTGTATTTCATGATAGCTGAAAATTAATTTCCCTCTTTAGAGTTTGTTGCTTATTATGCTTTCAATAGAAAACTTGAATTCAAGGTTTTAGTTTAACAAAGGAGAAGGAATCATAAGGCATAAGAAATTTTGCATCTGTGGCATTTACCACTGCTGCAGCAATCCAGATCTCACTCTCCCTTGGAATTAGCACACCCTCAGCGTGATCTCCATTTGAACACGGAGTGATGATAATTGTTGTGATTTACATCTGAGAGCTGGGATTATCCCCAAGGAGTTTGGTCTGGAGTCAGTGTCTCAAAAGGATTGATGACCATTAAAGCAATGGCATTATTAAATTTAAAAGGGAAAAAAGCCAACGTTTTACTAGTGACCATTTAATCTGGAAAGAAAGCAGCATTGAAACTCTCACCCTCTCTTCATCATGCAATTACACTTTTGACAAACTGTTGGTTCCAGTTGCCTTATAAGGCTCCAACAAAAATAGCATGCAGCCAGCCCAGGATATTTCTGTCAGCCTTTAAAAGCTCATTCAGCTCCATTGTAGGATTAACTATGTTTTGGTGAATAACAAGGAAGTCTTGAACTAGCTAAGGATTTAAAAATCAATTTAATCCTTCATTAAAACACAGCCTCCTCACCTTTTTCTGACAAGCTTAGAAAGTCAGACAGCAATTGACTGAACTAAGTTGAAAAGTGTTTTTCTCATTAACTTTTTAATTCTGTCAGTAAACTAAAAGTCTAACATGTGGAACAAAAGGATTTTCTAATCATGAGTATTTTTACATTTATGAGGCAACTTTGGCTTTGCTGACATCAGATTGTGAAACTATGGAGGCAGATCCTAATCTAGCGTTTCCATAGCTCCTCTCCAGTCAGAGAAATATCATAGATATAAACCAGACAATGATCTGAAGAAACACAAGCAGAAGGGAATAAAACAGGGTGCTGTCAGTTTTATCTTTGCCTGTTTTGCTTTTAAAATACTGCTGCACTACACACTTACAGAGATATTATTCATTAGAACGATGCACAACAAATGAATGATGCATAAACATAAGAGCAAGTAGGGTTATTTGGTAAAGACCTCCGATTTTCTTTTGCCCTAAACTCACATTTTACCAAACTCACATGAGTTCACATGGAATGAATGCTTCCATGCATTTTTCAAAATATAAAATACAAAAAGGTAGGGCCCTAAACTTACCACCAAATAAAACCTGCTGTAGGCAGATTGTGTTTAAAAAATCATGGCAAAGGAATGGAGCACCATCAATAATTGACTGAAATATTTAGCTGGAGCCGTGACTATATTAGTAAGGTATTACTGTGACTCTCTTCAACAGAAGTTAATAAAGACGAGAGTCAGGTGATGCATTAGATTTCACTATGGACAGTTTCTTTACTGTTATACTGTTCCTGAAGAACCTGCCTAGGAAACTGCAGCTCCCATCTCCCTGATGTAAGGGAAAGGATAAAAGAAAAATAGAAAGCATACCTGAGTCTTTGCATTTAATAAGATCAGACTATGCAATTTAGGAGTAAGCTCCTGAACTTCACTAGCTCTGATAGCTCCAGTTATAGATATTTACAGGTGCTCCGAGGAAGGAAAAGGAAAAATGGAGGATAAAAGAAAAATAAAAACCCTATGACGTGCAAGGAAACACACTGTGGTTTTAGAAAGCATTGATTTAAAGCTAAAAAAGCCAGCTCTAAAAGTTCAGAAACCACCTGAGAGATCTTGGTTTAGAGTAAATTAAAAAAAAAAAAGTAATTTAAGATGGGATGCACCTCATCTCACTGCAGCTGTCTAAAATTTAGACAGGCTTACCTGCTGAGCTAGGATATAACACACTAAGAGACAGACACCTTCAGAGTCACTAACTGACAAAATTATAGACATGGTTTAGGATAGAATGAATTCTTTCTGATTGTATTCACCTCTCATGGGTGCCGGTTGGAGAATCAAAAATATAAGGCTTACACTGGACACCAGTCATCAGTCAACATTTCCATGCAGAGATGGATTTCACTCTACACACCCAACAAGATTCCCAGAGAATAAAGCGGGTTATCCCAGTGTCATGATAATTTATATAGTGGAATGATGTCAACACTGAGAATTGCTCTTACCAAATCAATCTAAGTACACACACAGAAATTAATTACTCTAGGAGCAATATCAAACCTCACAAACTCTCTGAGTACGTTGACTGTTCCAATCATGTGAGTCATCAGGTCGCACCAGTCTTTTAGCCTGTAAAGAGACATAGCTTGTATTATTATGACTATTCCTAGTAAAGCTATAATATAGTTATACATATGGATAGTTCTGTGAAACAGAAGTCTTTTCCTTAGAAAAGAAATTTGGAAAGAAGTTAATTTTGTTTAAATTGTCTTAGAGACCTCCAATGCCAATTATTTCCAATTAAGTTAAAAGGAAAAATATAATCTGCTTGATCATACAATTTCTTAAAATTTAGACTCTGATTTTTTTTCAAAAAATAGTCATCTGAAATGTTCAGGAACCAAATTCTACGTATTTTTTATAACTTCCATGAAAGTATCATTCAGCAATTTGTGGAATAAATAATCAGTAAAGCTTTTTTGAAACATCTAGATTTCTGCAGTGTTTGCAAAACAGCTGGCAGTCAGCTGATTTTACCTCATTAAATCCAATATGTCAGAGGCAGGTGCAGCTTTTACTTGCTGTGGGGGTGATAGAGGCAGTTTTCTCCAAAAAGGCAGCTGATCCAAAATCAAATGTTCCAAAGTCGGCCAAAGACCCTGAAAAAAAGTCCTTACAGAATATATAGAACTTTCAGTGGTAATGAACTGGATTGACTGGATATAAAATGGAACAAGTAGCTTTCTATGTGTGCAAGTAATTGCTCAAATTGAAGGACTTGATGTGTTCTGTCTGGTATACACCAAATATTCCTACCTGCTTTTTTATATTGGCATTCAGAATTCCCGATATTACTAGAAGAAAAATAACAGTGATTTTTTTCTATTGGACGCAATTATAGAGCTTGCACCAATACGCCCTCCAGACAAAACTACAGAGATAAATAACATATTGTAGCAGATGAAGGATATCTCTAAGGCTGTGAGCAACAGCAAAAGGCTGTGTAATGAAACGCGTTCACATCATTGCTGAGTGTCAAGAAAGGTGCTCTGGTGAGAAGTCCTGCAAGTAGGAAGACTCTCTCATGAAAGCTGTTGCACACTGGGCTTGTAGCCAGCAGAGCAGTCGTAAAACTCTCCTGCCCGCAGGAGACTCAGCCCTGCTGATCGGACCCATTGACCAGAACTGCTGGTCAGGGTCAGCCAGGAGTAGATGAAGAAGGTACTGGTTACTGGTAGAAGGAACAAGAATGTTGTGAGCTGAGCTGCAGTATGTCAGTGGAGGATAAAATAGGGGTGAAACATGGTCTCTTTGGAACTAAAGAGGGGAATCAGAGGGAAATGGGCTGGAGAACAGAACGGTAGGGATGCACACAACACTCTGGAACACAGGAGACCATTTCACTTTTGTGGCTATATGTAAAGCATTTCAAGCAATTTTAATTTCTCAAAAGGGAAATAAAATAAATCTGTTATTAAATTTATATGAGAACCTAACAAGCTAGCAGAACACCCCCCAGTGATTTACATGAGGCGCTGTTGTCCATGGATCACTGACATGATAGAGCGTAATGACATCTGAAAGAGTACTTGGAGACCACTATTTTGTGTCAATGAGCAGTTAAGAAGCCCTTAGCTTTTTGGAGCCTCAGTTTATTGTGTCAGTCTGTGGAGAAACAGACACTAAAGGCAGCAATATCTCCATATGATGAAGCCAACTGGCATCCTAACAGCATGCCTGCTCATATTGTACTTGGAAGGGCTTTTTATTCATGGCTAGCTCTGTGTGAAATAATCCTGTTTTTCATGATATTGCTGTGTGTCCATCTTCTGGAATATTAGTATATGAGTTCGAATTTAATCAGATCTGCAGGTAAAAACAGTAAGTTTTAAATTCAGACTTCTCAAAAATAGACATAACTGCAGTGTAAGAACATAAGTATTAATGACTACTTCTTCAAGCTTCAAAATTACTCTGAATAATCCAGCATTTTTAAACTGCCATATTCACTAGAGTTAGGTTCACTTACTGTCCCTAATTTGTAAGAGGAGGTGCTAGCCTCACCAGCTTGTTAGATTTGCAGGAAACCACCTTCAGGCTTTGCTGATGTTGTCACTCATAGTGCTAAAGAAACTCTTTGAAAACATCTGCAAAGTCTTTTCACTACCACCCTTTTAATCCTTTCCTAGAAATTGCCCTTTCACATAATGACAGAAAATTTGCCTTCTGTCAGGCCAGGGATATGACTGTTATTATCAAGTGGGCAATGCCTTCACTATATTTCCCTATTTTCCCCTATGCCAAATTGTTGTCCCACTTGATTTCTATTTGCTGTGTGTTTGTACAACATCTAGTGCTGTGAGATATACTGCTTCCTGACCGTGGCTGTTAAGTGATATCACAATATATCATCACAATAATAAAGTCTGTCTCCCTGAAAGGGCTGCTGATTCAAACACTGGTGTCACCCTGACATTGTGAAATCCTGCCTTCAAAATCTTGGCCTGAGATGTCAGATGTGTGTTCAGCAGTCTTTCCCTTCCAGCCAGCAAACAGTCCTGGTGCACTGTTTATTTTCATCCATGTTCTTTCAGAGTCTTAAATAACAAAAGACAGCATCTAAAATTATTGGTATTCCCTACAGGTCCTGATTCAAAGCCTTTGGGAGTAAATCCTTTCCATTGATTTAGGAGGTCTGAGATAAACCCCAATATCTGGGGAATGTAGAGCTATTACGCCTGTAGGATATCTCTCTGGAAATCATTGTCATTCTTTTATTAGTAACTGGTTTCATAGCAGTATAGAACATACAACTGCCTTGTATACCTTAATTTATCCGATAATCATTACTGAAACATGTCAAAGAACAGCTATGAAACATTTAAATAATGTGAGTAAGATGTTTCTTATGGTCAAAAAAAGATGCGGGGACTAAAATATTTCAAACTGATTGGCAGAATCAGTCAGAACACAGAACCAGTCTTGTTAAAATAGCTGAAAAAATTAGATCCATCATAAGTAGGAGAGGTTTTTGGTGGGGTAATTAAACAGCAATGTCTTCCTGTCAAGAGTATACCAACCATTTCTGTCCAATCAATAAAACTGTGATTCTGCCTGCATCACTTATGTTTGTCCTCTTTTATTATTGGAACATGGCTTCAGTGCTCATGGTGTAATAAAGAGTATCATAATTGTCATAATTTCAGACCATACTGGAAAATTCCTTATTATTTGATTTCTTTAATTTTCTGGTGAATTTTATCTCCCTATTTCCATCCACATAATTCCTTATTTGGATTAAGTTTAGTGCATAGGTAAAAAAATACCACATATAAGATTGTTTTTGCATAGGCCAGGTTTAGCTCTCATGTCCTGCTTCCTTGCAGACTTTTTTTGGCAATAAAATAATTTAAATATGTGAGAGATACAGATGCAAAGAGACCTGATGGTGTCTAAAACAGGTTGGCGGTTACAATATACAATACTGTTTCATCCCTTCTTTTTCACTGATAGCAAAAAATGTGCCATGGTACCATTATACATTGAGACTATATTGATATATATCGAGCTATATATATTGAGATTATATTGATAGATATACACACCACTATATATTGAGCCTTTTGGATAAGAAAAGATTTTGGAGTGCTGGTAATGACGGCAGGGATCCTTTTCTTTTTTATCTAAACACTTCATGTGTTTTCTCAGGCAATCTCACTGGAATATTTTCCCTTGACGGATCATGATTTGGGGATTTCAACTTGTAATGGAAGCTGTACTGTGAAATCTTGCTTTATGTTGTGATGCATGACTTCTCTCTCCATCATCTATCTCCTTTCCAAGATTCTTCATCCCCGCCTTCCCACATGCACACACATCAGCAGATCCACATGCATGACACCTCCCTGTTTTATCAGGGAATGTCTGAATGACACTTGCTGGAGAAAGAGATTGGATTGTACACAAAGAGTAAAGCCAAATATTGAAGAGCAGCTCTAAGGCTGGTTACAGAGGATGTTGAAAAGAAGAGACGCAGCATTGATTTGATGATAATGTGGCATTATTGCCACCTAATTATTTGCGTAATATCATTGGTACGCGTTGATGAAACCTGTGATAGGATATTGGCGTACTTCCTATTACTGCCTGGGTGGTGATGCTGACAGCGTTGAAGGATAGGTTCTCAAATGATAGGTTCTCAAATTGTTCTGCAGTATAATATTTCTGTGGCCCTAACTCATTCAATGTCATTGTTAATTAGTTATTTATTGTATTGTTATTTATTCAACAATGTGAACAGTAATGTTACGAATACTGGTAGACAAATTAAAAGAACCCTAGAGGCATCACTTTAAAAAGTTTTTGTTGGAGCCTGACTTGTGACTTTTGAACACTTAAGGCTGACTTTTAATCAAATTTAATTTGACAAACTTTCCTTTAAAATACTCCTTGAATATAAGTGCAAATATACATGACACACTGAGTTGGCAACATCACCAATTAATAAGGCAAATTGACACTTTTCTCTATGAAATCCTGGGGTTTGGTCCATGATAACGTCACCAAAATGTGACCATTGTCACCATTGGAGCTGTAATAATTCATTATACATACCAGCAGTACACTTTGCTCTTCTAGTAGGTGCAGACCTACCAGGCAGTGAAAAAAACAGTAGGAAGCCAAGTATGATATATACCAGGTAGCTATTTACTTTCTCTCATTTTGTTTTCAGGGAAAAAAATAAAAGCAAAAGATGGCACAACAAACAAGAATTTTTGCCCTTCTTTTTTCCTTCAGTGGTCATCAGCTCTGTGGTTTAATCTATCCCAACTTTATGGATTATTCAACTCTAAGTTTCTTCACCTGGGCACCATGGAGATTAAAAGATATGTAGAGATAATATAGAGATTATATAAAGATCAGAGATCTAGGTGCAAAGGCACTGGGACTTTCAACTGTGAAACTATTCTGTGAAGCAAAGTGATAACTTAACCTGACTTTTTGAAGACTGAATACCTAAGCTTCATCAAGAGCATCCACTGACTGTCACCATTTTGTTTACTGTGTGACATAAAATAACTACGGGTAACCAACATTATTAAATACAAAACAATACTGCAGAGTAACCATGCTATGAAATCAGAGATTTTAAGAACCACAGTTCCTTATAGATAGTTTCAATTATTTTATATATTTAATTTTTTCTAAAGCAGGCAAGCCAGGTTTTTTTTTTATGATGCAGCCACCAAAGAAAGTTGATTTGTTGAAGCATTGACAATTTCCATCATTTAAATTAAATGATACTCCGTCTTACACCCATTCAAGATGTTCAGCACTACCTCCCCCATGTGTGTATACTGTCCAAGTAACAGGTATGTTGTGAAAACCAACAGCCATTGTTTATGCCAAAGGGCAAGCAGATATGTCATTCTAAACATTAGCCTATTAGGCTGAAAAGCTGTAAGGTACTGCTTCTCACTATCTCCAGCATCCATTTGCCAATAGGCTTAAATCAGTATCATCCTTGGAAATGCTTACTAATCACTAACGAGACAAGTATCTTCTAGTCTGGCAAAGCACACCCTGCATTCTTCAATCAACAGAATGCGAATCACTGCATATCCTCACAGCCTTTTTCTTTTTCATTACTGCTACTACTGCAGGTTCCCTTTACTTCAGTTAACCTTGAGTAAAAGGCTATCAAGGGTATGAAAGTGGTGAGGTTTTTCCTTCTATATTTGGCTGTTCTTCAAACAAAAGTACGGGACAAGCATAGCAAAAATTGTGCTTGAAGAGAGAGCAATTACAACATTTTGCATTCATATGTTTTAAGCTTCTGGGTACTATCTCAGAAAGATATCAGCTGCTCAAAAGTTCAGTTAATTTTTGATTTGGGCAACAGTTCATAATTATTTTTGGAGCCTGCACACTTTACACTTGTCCAGTCCAGCTGAATTTCTTTCAGATGTTCTTTATTGAGGAATGCATGATCACTGTATTAAAAAACAGAGGATTAGCATATGCTATTCACAGTTATCACTTACCTCTGCAGAATAACACCCAGAAGACTAAGAATTTCCTCTGTACACATTCTTAGAAGTACTGAGGTTTTTCTGTTTCGTACTCTCCTAAACAAGGTCTTTACAATTCTGCTATTAAAGGACAGAAACAACAGAACCCTTCTCAGGCTCCATTTTAAACATTATTCCTCTCTTTTTTGTTTTCTAAAGTAACTAGATTAGAGATGCTACAGTATCCCATGCAGCCTCACAGTGGTTATTTGCAAGATGGTGCATCAGATACTCTTTATAATTGCCCCTATGAGATGGTAGTTTTAGTTTTTGCACTGACCCAGACATTTTCTGAATGTACCCGTCACTTGCAGTTCCTTCAGAATTTGTCCTTGAACCACCAATGATTAGTATCAGGAGATTGTTTTTCTCACTGGAGGTACCTAGTCTTTCAGTTCTCTGCGCCGTGCTTTCTGAGACTATCTAATTTATTTGTTGTATAAGCTTCATGAAGTGTTGTAACTCTCTGGCACCTTTGAAATTGCAACATCTACTGCACATTTTGGGGTCAATTCTGCTTCTTTCAAAGACTGCCTTCGGATTGCATTATTTTGCATAACACTCACTATCCATTCTTTTAATGCATCATTTAAACTCCCTCCAAACTGGCAATGCTTATTTAATTGCTTTAATCCAGTCACATATTCAGCAAATGTTTCATTTTCTTGATTCTATCTATAAAAGCAGAAATGCTTTGCAATCACAAGTGGCTTTGGGGATAGGTAATTTTGCAGAATATCCACAGTCTCAGCAAAGTTTTGTCTTTTGCTTTAGTAGCATCTGTAAGGCTGTACTACAGGATATAGTTCTGGTGGCCATTACACTCAGAAAAACAGCCATCTTTTACATAGTCTTGAGATAATAAAATAATATTCAAGTCTTCCAGTATAGGTAGGAGAATCCTTCATTAAACTATGAGATAAACTATCTTGTTCAAAATTACTCTACAGTTTATTGTCTCATCCACTCCAAAGAATAAAAATATTCTTAGCACAAGTGTGGCAGGCTGCTGGCTTAGCGTCATCCACCTGGACAAGCACCTTCTGTTTCTCTGTATTCTGTAGTATGATTCTGTTCTCACGGCTGATTAGGCTTTGACTTCCAGGATACCAAGAACAGGAGCAATAAAAAGGTTACCTTGATGATCTAGAAAAGTGGTGTGTTGTTACTCTGATAGGTTTCTAACAGCTGCTGCATGGGAAGACATGAGGTAGTACCTCACTTCTAAGCACTCTAGGCATGGCTCAGTCTTTAATTATTTGATCACATCCAATGTTAACATCAGGAACTGCTTATTCAGTGCTCAGGACAAGGCAAATCTGGTGATGAACCTGAACTTTGGAATAAGGGAAGAGGTAGGATATCAGATGCTAGTCTCTTTGTGTGTATCCAGCACGAGGTTCAGGGCCTGAGATGCGTATTCTCACGAGCACAACTGATGTGAGGGGTACTGTGAGCTCACACAATACTACGCACTGCTAAGTAACTTAACCAGACTTGTGTACAAAGCCAAGTCAGTGATGGGCATTCACACTGAAGAACTGGGAAGACTTCAGTCTGTGGGCCTGAGGATACAGTCAAATGGAGGCTTTTAACGGAAGCGTGGCTGCCAATTCGTTAGCCATATATTTGCCATACACACAATCAGTTCACGTGGGTTTTAGATAACACACAGAGCAGGATTCAGCATCTCACTGAAGAAGACAGCTACCTTTAGTTGGCTGCATGAGCTGGACATTAAAGCTCCCCATACAATTGAAGAGGATTTGCCCAACAGCAGAGTTTAGAGAATGATCCAGTTGACCAATGATAGACATGACTTACCTTGTTCAGTTTGCCTACACACAGGCCTTGATTCTCATGTGAAATTCCTTGTTCTGGCTGAGTCCCTGAGGACCAACACCTATGACTCAGGTCCTGCAGGATATTTGAAGGAGCTGATGGAGAGCTGTTGGGATAAGGGACTTCAGGTGGCATCAAATCTGTATGGCTTGGCTGAATTCTGAATGTCTACTTTAAAGTGAGGTAAATAGCTCTCTGCATTCCACCAACCGTATTAAACAAATCTCCATATAGTGAGACCTTCAATACACTTTTCTTTAGAAACTTACAGTTTAGTGTCTTAACCTATGAGGGAATCCCTTTGTGGCCATGTGTTCTCATGCAGTAACTCAGTTAGCTGTTTCTGTCTTTAGCTTTTTTATGCCCCATCTTTAAAATTAGGATAATGCTGCTCCTTTACTTCTGAGGTCCATTGTGAAAATAAATAATGGTCAAATGCTATAGTGAAGCGCAATGGATCACAGTACAAGAAGGAAATGAATAATTACCTCTTTGGTGCAGGTTTTAATAGTTTCCAGTGTATGGGGTGCAACAAGTGTATGGTGTATACGATGCAACAAGTAATAAAATACCTTTCTTCATATGAGTTGAATAAGGCAGGGGCAGTATCAAAAAAGAAGTATATGATCAGATTTGGTCACAGTTCATGAACAGAAGAGACAAACTCTGCAGGCAAACTTCACTGTGGCGTATCCTAATTCTGAGTCTTGATTTTCAGTCTTAGAAACATTTTAAATTTACTTTTTTACATATTTTATGTGCAGAACATTTATGGGTACATAAAACCTCCTTTACTTCCCTGTTTCCTCCTCACAAAAGGTAGTCCAGTAGAATTTCATAACAATTCTATTTCTTAATCTGCTACTAAGATCAACAGACTGAAAAATACAACTTCCTCATCTCCTTTTATCACCTGCCCTGTGAAAACCAAGACAAAAGCTGGAGATTTAAATGAACCAAAACAAAGATCTTAGTATTTGAAAATAATTGTTTTATTATGTGATGTCATCAGGAAAATGTCACAATGCTGCAAAGAGATATTGTATGTCTGACCTGTTTGAAAAAAATGGTGAATACTTTCATGGTGTAAATTGACACCATGAAGGACCACAAATCACTGAAGTCTTCACTTCATCCATCATAGAAGAGCCAAATCTGCCTACATTATGTCATGACACATGTTCACCTAGTCCATCCATTAAAAAGTTCAGTGAGACCGATGCCATTCCTCATGAAAAGAATAACAATTTTATTGTTTGTCTTCATCTAGCACAAGTCACAAGCAGGCTTTATGGAGCTGGAAGGAGACATCCACTGCCAGAAGACCTTACAGCCTGAGTAGACCTGTAGGCATCAGCAATGTATGTACATGTCTGCAGCTGACCACATCAGTCTTGAAGCTTCTCTTATAAACAAACTTCTTTTAGAATATGATTCGTCTGACTTATTTTGTAGACCTACTTTAGAATAAGGCAAATTGTGCCACTGACTACCGGGTCAGAGTGTAAAGGGTGTGAAAGGAGAAAAGGGAAAGTAGGTCAGGTGGAAGAGTCTGCATGGAGCTACTGATAAATTCAGTCCCCAGTGCCCAAATGAATTTTCATCCTAGTGTCCTCCTAGATAGTTTGAGACTTTCTGAATCTTACAGATTCCTAAAACTGTTCTGCTTATAAATATGCTGATCGCTAGTAAGACCTGGAGACTCTGGAGACATTCAAAACCCACTTGGATGCCATCCCGTGCAACCTGCTGTAGGTGAACCTGCTCTGGCAGGGAGGTTGGACTAGATGACCTCCAGAGGTCCCTTCCAACGCCTATCATTCCGTGATTCTGTCATTCTGTGATCTCTCCATGTAAACAATGCTGGCTTACCTCATACCATCAGAGTTCAAGTTTTTTAAAAGTTTACAATAAATTAGTTTGTGGTGTTTTTCTTTAGTTATCCAAAATGAGGTTATAGTATTAATATAATAGATAGTTCTGGCTCCTATGGTATGACTAGCGTGAACAAAGCTGAACAAAGCCAAAATGTGACTGAATAAACTATGTAACCAGGACGCCATTTCTTCATCATGGAATCAAAGGTGTGACATAAGGTCTTTATCCACATTTTCTTCCATCCCTCAGATAAACTTTCTTCCAAGGGAAAAGGTCCATACTTTGCCCTTAGGCCAACCTTAAAACTATTGCTAATAACGGGATCCACATCTTAAAAGATTGAGAAATTTGAGAGTACAAACCACATTATTTTTGAAGACGAAATATAATGATAATTGTCTTAGAATTTTAAGATATTGCCTTGTTTTACTAATTAAAGGAATGCTGAGGAATTGCAATACAAATATTATCATTTACTTGAAGATAAATAATAAACTACCTAGAGGCATATATAAAAGCAATGATTAAATGACTACCACTTGGGTAAGTTTGGATATGAGTAGAGACAGAAGCAATTCAAGAAAGAAAAAAGCAAAATTTCAGAAAAAAATTTGTAGCTATTTTTTTCTAGCGTCAATACGTTGAGGAAGAAAGGTTCAAGGTAGAGAAGAAAATAAAGATACCTACGTGGTTCCTGCTGAAATACAGATCAGGTGTGAAAATAACACATATTTCATCAGAGATTAAGAGTCACCTGAACAGTTTTTGAAAAGGCTTACAGAATATTAAAGATGAAATGACTTAGACTACGAGGTGGGTCTTGACGGCATCCAGATTTGGGAATGCAAATGATTTCTTTTTCGTAGGTTCCTCTGGCAGTTTGTAATGTTTAAGGAAGTTTGCCATCTAATCTACCTAAGATCATTTATGGCTGATGATTTTGCTATTTGTTACAAACTACCTGTGTCCTACAGTAAAACCACATACATTTCTGAAGAATATGCAATGTAATATTATACCAGCTGCATTTTAGAATGCTTTGTAGATTGACATACAAAACTGCTTTTTCCTCCTGACCACTTAGAGAGTTAACACTTTTATTCTGCTTTCCTAAATCTCTGTCATTTTTTTCAAGACATCTTTACTACATGCCTACTACCTTCTGAGTACTGTAAAAAAGCTAACAAAACTGAAAATCTGAAAAAATATCTCCAGCAACTGAGCAACAAATTAAGCAACGTATAAAACTGCAAACTGTAAATAATGCTAAAAGCAGAAAAATATGTAGAAATATATTTTCTTTCACAAAACTAATGAAATACTGGTTTCAATGTGTGTGTCTGTGCTTTATATTATGAGTACATTTTATCTATTTGAACATCACATTTCCTGAGGTATTTAATTGAAAGTCAATAGACCCCAGAAAGTCCCAAAAACCCTGTTCTTTCTTCAATGCCTTAAAAACTTTGAGGGGTTAAATTAGTGTCTCTGCAGGATATGCAGTGCTTGTGACCAGAAATGCAGCTCTTCTGTAAATGCTGGTTGAACAACTAGAGGTTTCGCTCAGACTTGTAACCCACTTACATGTGTATAGATGAGATTTAGGTTACAATGTCTCTCTGGATTTACACTGAAAGAAATTTTATAGGATACAGAAACTTGGTCGTGACTGGTTTATTTCCTTTACCCCTTACAGTGTTACTACACTATTATATGTCCATGACTATTCCTGAATGGTATTTTCCTACAGAGGTCTGTAAGAATGTGGTTTCAGTAAACTGAGAACAATAAATGAAGCAAATATGGCTTAAAATAACAATAATAAATAATCATATGGACTGAAGACCTTTCTTGTTAAAACTGAGCCTTGAAACATTTATATTTCTCAGTGTTGGCTATCGACATTGTGAGCTAAAGAAAAAACTGGAATTCAGTCTTCCAAAATCTGAAGACTTTGAAATTCAGTCTAATCCAAATTTTGTAGGTCAGCCCCATCTGTACATTATATAAAGCTACAAGAAACTAATGAGTAAATGACTAATGCTAGGTGTTGTTTATACCAGATTGCTTCAGTCTGAATCTGTAGATTTTTTTTGGCAGAAATATTGTCTACATTGTTTCTTGATCCACTAATTACATATACAGAAAATCATGTACTATCAAATGGAAGGATCCAGAAAATACTGAACTTTGAAGAAGCAGAAGAGTTCTTACATGAGGCCTTTGTATGCTGGAAAGCGTGAACGTGCCCCAAGTGTGGGGCTTTTCTGTAATCAGAGTCCAAAACTAAGTCCTGTCTTGCTCTAAGATTCACAGATTGTGCCAGATCTTATGTGAAACATGACCACACCTTATGGTGATGAGGAGGTGACAATGTCAAGCACAGACAGTAGTCCAAGAAACACAACTGAACAATTTGAAGAAGGCAGGCTGGCTGCAGTAAGGTATTAAAATGTTCCATAACAACCAACAGAGCAGTTACAGCACAATGTTGACAGAAGGTTGGGTTGAGTTTTATAAGGTGTGTTGATGAACACAGCTGGGAAGCAATAATAGCAATAATAATATCCACATTTCCCCTATGGGCTGTTTAGGCTCTTCTTGCAATCATGGAGCCCTTACCTTTAGTGCAGTGAGAAAACTGGAGACTTGATTGTCAAAAAAATTGTTTTGCTACTTAAGTTCAGGGACTTTCCTATGACAGAAAGTCATCAGAGCTAGATTCAGTCAAGACCATAGGCTCTACGCTATCCAATCATCAAGCACTGGGTCATGAAGTGGTAGTCTGAACCTGGCTGCCACAGATAACATTTTGTATAAAACGGAGAGGTGTAGTATGGGTGCTCAGTACAGCCAGAAATCTCAGCAGGAACCAGCCTGGACCCAGGCAAAACAGAAGTCTTAACAACCACTTCTCAGGTGCCACTAAGTGCAATGAGCAGACATTTTGTCCCTTAGGTATATGACCCCTGAGATGAAGCAGCAAAGCCTTTTCTCCTGATATGCAAGCCTACCTCTAACAATTTCTCTTTAGGGAAAAGTAAGTGGTGCCCTTCTCTTGTCTATGATAAACTCATGGTCAGAGCATTTCAAGACCCAGTTCTGGCCACAGCCTGAGAGGGGAATTAGATCACCTGTTTCCTTGAGAAGTGTTTTGCAAACCAGTGTATTGCCTACGTCAGGCTATTGGTTGTTCTCCAACACTCTCAATTAAGTTCTTTTCCTACAGGACTGAATATGATTCAAAAATCAGTATGCAGAGAGAAAAAGCAGAAGGACCCCAAGTCTGTAGCATAGGGATTAGAATAATCAACTAGAAGTGGGATTCCTTATGTCCAGTACTGCTGTGGCTTTTGTTTGGGGATTTTGAGATTTTTTTTTTAATTACTGTTGTCGTTGTTTTAAAATGAAATTATTTTTAATACAATGGACTTTGAAGCATATACCTAGTGCCCCTACACATACAAATATGTATGTCACCAAATTTTCCTACATGAACACTAGTCCTGTAGCTTGCAAGAAGCAGTTCTGGGTTCAGACAAGTACACTAATGAGCTCAGAAGTACATTGTGTCTATATAAAAGTTGACCAGACTCTGGAATGTGACCCAGACTTCATAGATATATTCCACTGACTAGTCTTTTAACACTGTGGACACTTTCCTCCAGACTTTTTTTTCTCCCCACAACTTGCCTGGCTTTTAAGGTCTTCATTCTGAATTTAATCATGAAGCAAACTAAAATTCCAGGATTCCATGTAGTTTAAAAAGGCTTTTTGGATATCCCTTAACAATTTGTTGAAGTTATTTATTTCCTTAAAGATGCCATCAATTTTTCTGCAGCTGGAAATCTTAGCTGACTTTACAACAGCATGGGTTAGAATGTACCGCTATTGATATTAAATGACTACCTTGAAGCTTCAAGAGCGTGTATTAAAATTCTGGTCATTTTAGTAGGTCTCAGACTGATCTTGCAGTATCAAAATTGGCATATTTATCTATTGATTGGTTGATTTTTCCATCCAGGGTGAAGTTCTTTGCATATTTTGTGGGCTAGGCTGTAGCATAGACCAGCCACTAATGAATGACAGATTCCTTAGAACTGGAACTAGAAAAAGTCCTTAGAGAACTCTTAATATCTACTGAGAGAACCTTGTTAGGAAACATGCCCTTTGAAACAGTTTGTTCATTGTTGACATTATTAATCATAACTATTACTGATATGTGTTTCATTGTCTTCAGTTTTATTATTGCTAGCCAGTTTTGTATTCCTAATGTCCTGTTAATCTGCTTTTTACTGGTAGCTGGATGACTAATAGGTGCAGCGCTTTGAAAAAAGCTTTCTGCAAATGCAGAACTCAGCAGAGTTTCAACATTTCTTACAGATGACATTCTGAAAGTTACATTTCTCTAGCAAAGTTAAGAGGACTAAATATTCTGGATGATTTTCTCAAAATGCCAAGCGATACAACTTTTTCTTAACCCCATAGCTCTGTTCCACAGCACTTGAAAACTTAGTCTACTGACCCAATTGTAATAGGATCCAAAATAATTTGTGTTTCCAATTAGAAGCTATACAGTTGCCTTAAGGGACTGTTAGATTTTTCCATTTGGTAAATATTAAAACACTAAAGTGCCAGGGGCTTCTTTGAGGATTGAAGAGGACAAGCAGAATAGGCAGATGATCATTAATCTCCTGAGTCACAGTTAAGTCTGTATTTTTGGTGAACTTTGCTGGAGCATGGGAAAAGATTTTGATACTTGTATTCAGCAAGTGAATGGACTGCATGCTAGATGAGAATTTATAAAAGCAATCAGATGCAATTCTCATGAGAAGGCAATTAAAATGTTTGACTTCCAAATAATTTAGCTATGAAGTTCCTTGCTACAAGAAAGAACCGAAGGCTGGGATTTGGGGGATTTAGTTTCTTTAGTTCTGTAGTTGGATTTATAGCCTAAGACACAGGAGTTTAAGATTTCTTCTGAGTAAGAAAAGCAGCACTGGGAAAAAATGGCTTCCCTGCCTCAGACAAATAGCCTGAATATGGGTTAGTACCTATTATTCATGGTTAGAATAGGGTCTTGAATTAGAACCCATCCAAACCATTTCCCATCAGTGACTGAAATTCTGAGAATGTAACATAAAAATTACTGTGATCTCAATAATATTTTCAATTTCAATAAATTTGAAAAATTCCAGACAAACTATATTCTCACACCTGTTTTCACCCCAGAACAATTGACTATGTCTTACAATGTCTTACTCTCCCCTTAAAGTTTAGCTATTGCAAAGATTTTAGCCGCAGAAATATGACTGGTGCTCATCGATCTATGCCTCTACAGTGCTATGCATATTTATGAGGTTAATGAATTATACCTAGTTATACTTTCTTCTTTTTTAAGAAGTATCCACTGCTAAACAAAAAGACTCTCATTTAGCTCAAGGAGCTGACCTAAATTAATCACGGCCTTGTTGCAGAGTCATGAATTATTTCATATTAAGATCTTTCTGTGGATCTCATAACTGCATGATAAACAGCAGCATTTATTGTCAGTTATGTGACTGGTCAATAATGAGCCAGCAACATGACTATACTGTATTATGGAAAACAGAGGTTTTGTTCCTTTCATTAAAACACGGATTTATTAAACTAGTTGTGCATATTATCACTTTTGTGTATCTAAAACTCTATTAGACAACTAAGTGGATGATTTCTAAATGAGGTAAGTTTAAGTTAAATTTTTACGTGAATTAAAAGTTTACTAGCATAAACTATTCCAGAGTTGTGTATCATACTTTCTTAGGAATCTTTCAGGAGCAAAAAACCATATCATCCATGTATTTCTTAATATTTTAGAAAGCTTCAAGACTGAGTAATTCTGATGCCACCTCTTTCTTGTGGCTTTCATTCTGCATAGGTTTTGTCGGCAACTGAGAAATGTTGTATCTTAAAGACATGCACTTATTCTATTTCCTTTAACAAAGAGGACACTAAACATATTTACTACAAATCATGGAGTTAAACCAAACTGCATAACAATAACACACTCCTCTGCAAAGGGTATGGAAGTAGGGCTCTTTGAAAGCTGGACAAACATTGGCAATCAAAAGCTACAGGAAAGTAATCTTATTTTTATTACGTACAAGGAATGTTTTCCCAGGAGTGCCGATGCTTGCCAGAAAATAAATAAGAAACTAGGATAAAAGAAAGAAGGAACGATTACTTGAGTTATACTGCTCGGCCAGGTTTTCCTTAGCTACACATACCCATGAGGAGTTGGGTTTCTTCTGTACTCAGCTACAATTGATGGAAGTAGCAGCCAATAGACTTTGTTACAACCTACACCATTATTGTTCAGGCAACCATAGAGTCTCAACTTTTGCTGCATCTTTCCATATTCACATTTCTAAGCCTGGCTATAACTCTGAAAGCCACCAGCCGTCGCTTCTTAAAGAGCTACAGCTTGGTGCCTGTACTTGAATGATTAGTTCTGAAGTAAGATCAGAGTGAGAACGAGAGAAAGAAAACAAATAAACAAAAAAAAAATCCTGGTTTAAAATAATAATAATAATCCCCCAGAACACAAAAACATAAATGAAATGGGCACAGATGGGTTTGGTGTTGAAAGGTTTTTAAAAAGACTAAAAATTAAGGACTGCCTGCCAGTAAGCTGTGGAAGCAGGATTTTTGAAGTCTGATCTGACTTTGGAAGAAGAATAGAGATCTCTCAGCTAGGAAGAAAGTTACTATAGACAAGATAAAGCAAGACCTACATTCAGTTTGCTAAACACCACGAGAAGCTACTTCCACGTGAAACATCTCTCTGCTGTCCAGGGCTGTTACCAGTGCAGATAAGGAGATAATTAAACTTAGCTACAAGGCTGTTTCTCTGCTCTGGAGCGGAGCCTGTTCCTGGGGCTAACAGCAAGTGGGGAGTTGTAGCATGTTTTCAGCTAGAAAGGACTGAAAAAGGGCTGCTCAGACACAGCAGCGCGGCTGTTCCTCGTCCTGCGCAGATGCTGACCCGGCACCCCGCTAACAGGAGCTGCTGCCACAAGCAGGGAATTGCTCGGGCAGTCACACAGGGTGACTTACCCCCACCACATCCCCATGCTGCCTCGCTCTCTTGCGGATGCAAGTCCACCTTTTCCCTGCCTGCCCTGCTCCCTCTCGGCCATCACTTTATGCCAGACACAGATCAGGAG
This sequence comes from Himantopus leucocephalus, assembly GCA_003993805.1. NCBI lineage: Eukaryota > Metazoa > Chordata > Aves > Charadriiformes > Recurvirostridae > Himantopus > Himantopus leucocephalus. The sequence goes on from RSEF01000002.1 coordinate 14,104,556, forward strand.
CTGCAGTGCAGATAGATTTATCTCCAAAGGTTATTCATCCCTCAGGGAAGAGGCTGACAGCATGAGTCCTTAGGGGAATTACTGGGAAAGAAAACGTGCAAACAGGCAGGAAGCGCTAGGTACCAACTGGCACCCGGTGTCAAAATGCCTACCACGGCTTTGTGGGCCAGTGTGGGGGCTGAACCCGGGATGGGGATCCGGGTCAGACACAGTCCTGGGATGGCCAGGAAGAGCAGGGCTGCAGCAGAGCTGGAGACCAGCTGGGAACCTGGCCAGTAAGGCCCATTAGTGCCCTCAGGACCCTGACTTGGTGTTAAAAAGACTAAACAGGTAACATCCTGTCCAGACAGCCAGGATCTGCAGAGTTAGGAGAAATTATGTGTGTGAGTATTTTTTTGCTTAACATTTCCTGTGGTTCTAGTTGGAAACCTCAAAAGAGCTCCTATTTTCAGGAAGATTTTCAGGACTTTTTGGCTTTTTCAGAACTACAGCAAGAATTGCTTTTTTCCTCCCTGTAATTCAGTATGTCTTCTCAAATTACAAGAAACCTTGGAGTAATTGGTTCAAGTTCAGTTTGACCTTATGGTCAATTTTGGGTCAGTTCTTATTTTTACCTATGCTAGTTTTCCCATGCTTAGTTTAAGGACAGCAGTAAATGATTGAAGCACCTTTTCTAATTGCAACTTCGTTTCCATCTAAAGTGAAAGGCAGTCTCTTACTTGGTGATTACCAGACAAGCAGTTAAAGAAAAGATAGATGGTTTCTGTGGTTCCTTAAGGCTTTACTAAATAAGATTGATTTCAGTCCTCTGTCTTTTTTTCAAAAAGCTAGTAGATTCTTTTTTAAATTAAAAAGACCTTATTCCCTTTACATTCACAAAGTAAAGATTGATGTTTCTTCACCTGTTGGATATAAAACACACATTAAAAAAAAAAGCACAAAAAACCCAGACATGACATCTCTCCTTATTTTGTATAATAGACTTAAAAAAGGCTTCTGCTCCTATTAAGTACTTTATTCAGAACAACTGATATTGCAGGTGGGTTTGGGGTTTTTTTTTTGTTGGTTGGTTGGCTGAGTTTTGTTGTTGTTCAGATGTCTTTAGACCATTTCTTTTCCCAGTCAGGGTATGAGTTTTAGTTTTCAGAGAATATATGGATTCCTACGTACCAGACTGCTAACCAGAACATATTAGGAGCTTACCATCAGCAGTATACAGCCATACCCATTTAGAAAAAGACATTAAGCATTATTTCTCCATTTTCTTTGTAAATTTTAATGAAAGGACATTTTAGTACTTAAGAATTCTAGAAAGGTGTTCAGAGCATCTGTGCTTTCTTGAAAAGCAGCCAAAACATCATCAATATACCTCAGCTGCAGTTGCTTTCTTGGCTTCAGTAACAGCACAACATTCTGTCCAGAAGATGATATGAAGATATTAGTAAATACTGGACTAAAATCTGTTTACAAGGGTTTAGTGACAGAAGGCAAGGAAGGCCACTAATAAAAAGTCAGAAAGCACTTGTCGGATGGTGTGAAATCACAGATAGACAAGCTCTGGTTCATCATCAGGCTCCCTTATTAACCAGAAAGGGCCAGACTGTTGTGCCCTGTACCCAGTTGTGCAGAGAGGTACAGTTAAGATCTTCGCTTTGCTGCAGGTAACAGAAAGCCAAAATCTGTGATCCCACACATCATCCTTCATGAAAGGAGAGGAGAGGTAAGAAAGAGGTCAGGGAGTGACAGAGACTCATTTGGTTGTATAAAGTCTTAGGCACCAGGCAATGAGGAAGGGAACAAAGACTCTTCTGACCTTCTGGATTCTTTTTCTATCTAGTCCGTGGACTGGCATGGTTATACACACAGCTTACATATGACTAGAGGCAGTAATAAAATAGGATTAAGACTTGGGGAAGTTTAAGCTATGTGAGGAAGAAAAATGGAAGATGTCTAAATTATAAACCAATCTACCTAAATTAGACTAAAAGCCAGGGAAAATCCTTGATGTTTTCCTGTCTGAGGTTCAGCAGTGTGCAGAGTAACCAGAGTAAAGAGCAGAGGTGTCTGGAAATTAGACTGCAGGCAGAACTTTGTTATTACCTCTGTCTCCCACATCATGCCCAATCTTAAATTGTGCAGCATCCAACCGACAACTAAAACCTTTGTCTGCACCTACCTTTACTCCCTTTCGGCCATGAAGAAAAGCTTGATAGCTTTTCTTTTTCTAAGTCAATTTGCCAGGCATAAACTCCCTTTAAAAATAACAGACGAATTGGCGTCTCAATGGGTCATCAGATGACCCTTTACAAAGCATGGGATAGACAGAGAAAAACAGCAGAAAATATTCATTTGCTGGTCATTAAATTTTCTTGCATGTTTTGGATCAACAGACGTACCGTTCTTCAAAAAATATCACATTACTATTCTTTTGGGGAACATAAATTCTGTTAGAACCTTGCTTTCAACCTAGAGATAATCCAGTAAAAGCATTCTTCTACACTAGATTCCTAATGTAGTTCAGCATTTGTGGTGAACTTGAGAGCAAAAAGGCAGTTAAATTAAGAAGAAAATAGCTGTTCATTCAGAACAGCTAATTTTTTTTTAAGTCTTAAAGTCAAGTGTCTCCCATTAAATATGAATAATAGGGGAGAAAATGAATAAATGACAAGTTTGCTAATTTTACAGCCAATGTTTTAACTGTGGTAATGGCAGCTTTAGCCTTCTGTATTATAATGAAAATTGACACAGCTGTATAAAGTCACCCATCCCTGTTGTGATTTAGCGTAGCTGGCTAGTTGTTCTCAGCTGTGCAACTGGGATATCATGTCAGAGGGGTTAAGTTAGTGTATTTATAGGAAAGAATTTATTTAATGGCCACTGTGCTAATAAAGAATTATTGGATTTGAACTCTGCTCCACCACACCCACTCCCTTCCTTTGCTAATACATTCCTTCCTCCTCTGACATGTCTGGTAAGCTTGCCAAAGAAAAAAAGAAAAAAAGGCAGTTTCTTAGGATCTGGCCCATTTGCAGCAGTAAGGATTTCCGTTCTGACAAAGGATATATAAATCTTTCAGGAATCTGGTCCTCTATATATCCAAGCTATAACTGGAAGATGTCTGTCCTGCAGTGTAAGAAAAGCATTTGGAACATAAAATCGTTGCATCTAGCTTAAAAATGAAGTGATGGATTTGCATTATTTATTTAGGGGACTTAATGTCTTATTTTATTTTTACTTCCCTTTCTTTTATTCATTCACAGCTCTTTTTCTGTCATCATCCCTTGAGCTCCTTTGTACTCTGCAAGGCTCTAATTTTGCAAAGTAGTCCACTGTGAACCTTCCACTACAAACCTTCATTTACAATTGTGCAATATCCTCCCTTTCCACTACACACAGAAGCTGTAGTGGAAGTGGTCTGAGGATGCCCTTTCCCTTTGCCTGGAAAGCCTCCCAGACATGGCTTTCAGTATAGGAAATGAACGAATGGCAATAAAAGTAACATAGATTCACACTCTGCTGCCTCTTAAAAGAACGGAGTGAGAAGACACTGCTTAATTACAGCTTTCATGATCAATGATAGATTCCTACTAGTGGTTTTGTAGATAAATCTGGCAGACTGGAAAAAACATTACAGGAGATTTGCAAGATAGCCTCTGATTTTTATCCTATTCGAAACTGGACACACTGCATTGCTCCTTTCTGCAATGTTTGTCAGCTACACACCCAAGGAAGAAATCTAACATTTTGTGTTGTTGAAAGTCCTCTTCAACATGATGCTGGTGACTTCAATGGGGTTTTTCATGATGGTGGCTGAATCTTAATGGCAAAGTAGCCTCACATATCCAGACTATAAAATACAATGGGAACCTTTGATCTTGCAAATGTGAGGAAATACCAGCATCTTTCTGCACCACTAGTTTCACTAAAGTCAGTCAGACTTAAACTAATACTCATTGGGAATCTCCTGCTTAAGAAAAAAGTAAAACTGACAGAATATCAGAGTAATTACAACAAGAATTGTTTCAAAATTGTCTCAGACCTTGATAATGCTATGCTGTCACCTCTATGAGGGCATTGACCACCTAGATGCGCTAAGGCAACTTACCATTATGAATCTCAAGCCAAATGCAGAAAGTTTCAGTTACCCCAGCTGCCGTTGTGGAAGTCACTGTCTGTAGGATGTCTGACAAGTATATCACGAGTAAAAACTGGGACATAGTGCTACTGGTGAACACAAATTCCAGGAGAATTCTCGTCAGTCTGCCAGTTGAGTCATGCACATAGAAAGAGATTAAAATATAGTATTGTTGTGCCACAATTATATGTACCATGAAAAGTCATTTATGTAGTGGAATGGCTTCTCATTAGTAAGAGCCAAATGGTTGAACTGTTCTGGCTCCCAGAATTTCTAACTTGCATGCAGACATTTCAAAATGACAATATATCTCTGAATGCCCCAGAACTTTATTTGGAGAAACAAAAGTTCCTGTAAAAGATTACAAGGCAGAAGAGATTTTTGTTGCCCTCACATGGCTTGGTTGCATTGGAAGCATGGTTTGGTCGCTGGAAGGATTTACATCCAGATGTAGAAAACTTCTTAAACTTCTCAAAAGCAAACAGAACTAAGAACTTCACAAACTGGTACTTCTAATCACCTTTCAACATCCTGCATACCCATTCTGCAATATACACAGGACTGAAAAGTGATAGAATTAATGAAGATCCTTACTCAGCTGAAAACAGAAGTACATATTTTAATTGTGGCAAACATCAGAATACAGCTGCAGCTTCTGTGCCAGGAGGTTTTAAGCCAGCCTGCATGATTCGGAGGTCCTTGAAGTTAGTGAAAATCGTGCCATTCCACTTTCTAAACTTTGGATTTAGTCAGCAGTGTGTCAAACCCAAATAAAAGTGGAAAGCAAAAAAAAAAAAAAAAATTAAAGAAATCATGACACATTACGAATTTCTATATCTTTCAAATACCTTGTTCAATTTGCTTCAAATTCATAGTAAAACAGACTACCTTGTAGAAAAACAAGATATTCAAAAATTCTGAATTTGTTGTAATGGAGTAACAGTAAAATATGAAATCTGTGCTCTAAAGACAGATTGTTTACTTATACTTATGGAGAGGGTACATTTAACTAACTACTTTTAGAAAAAATGCCTGAGTTAATTCAGTGGCATCCTTAAAAATACCTTTAATATTTAGTTAAATAGGTCTATGGACTGGTTTTCATTTATTTTCCTTTAAATTTATTTTCTGATGTACATTAAAAATAGTCTTCCATTTAAATATTCTCATTTTAGCTGAAGACATGATCAGTACAATGAAAGTCTTAAAACCTAATTTGTTTCAATGCCATAATATATTGTTGACATACAGAAATTGCATTCTGTCCAAAAAAAACAATGATCTCAACAGAGTTTCAATGGAAATTTCACACTCTATATCAGTTGCAATTGAATTTCATGATAAGGGGCATTAACTCCGTCATTTCATCATTAGTTCTAAATATCCTGTACTAGGTGTTAAGATATATATGCTTCAAGGTGGTTCATTATTAGGGAGGAGAAGATAAAGAATTTTATAGCTTTTAGTTATTCTGGTTTTATTTGAATAAAAAAGATTGTCAGGTGTTCTTTTTGCTTTTCTGGAGTAATTAGATACACATTTTAACTCATTTCTGCTTTATTTCTGACCCATGTGTTTTAGCGTATTTCTCAGCCTGGCACATTTTTCTCCCTTCATTAACAATATATGCACTGGCCAATAGTTTATTTCTAGGAACTGGTTAACAAATACCTATGAAAATATATCCCATTTCTTCTTCCAATTTGCCAGTGTACAAAATGAGAAAAGTGGTTGAAAGATTAGAGTAGACCCTGGAAGTAACCACCCCATAATTCAGTTAGGGCTCTGCCAGTCACTTGAAGTGTGCTCCTGGACTGGGAGCATTAGTTCTCTGTGTCTCTGGACACCAAATTACAAAATGGCTGTTTTCAGCTTGCATATCAGAACTATCTGGGAAAAAAAAAATAAAGAAAGAAAAGAAGAGAAAGGTTTATAGTTTTCAGAAAATGACTTCTCAAACCAAACCCCAAAATTTTACATGCAACAACCGAAACTTCCCCTATATCTTTAGACATATGGTAATGTTGCTCTTTAAAGTTTCACTGCTGGTAAAGAATTGAAAGTAGAAAGAGCAACCAACACTTACAAGGTTCTCGAGGATCCTCCTCCTCAATTCTCGAAAAAACATGCCAAATCTAAGACACTTTGCACAATAGGTTTTAGACTTCATAGGTCCATTTTGCCCATAGATTTCTGGTAACGGCTACTAGAGCCCCAAATCAGAGCCCAGTGATGATCAGAAATTGTCAGCAGTCCTAGCAAATTTTTTGGAGGGACTAAAAATAAATGTAACTATTGAAAATTTCCATGGGATTACTGCACGAAAGCAAGAAATTCATTATATGTATCTGCAGATATATTAACTGAACATGACTACATGACAAAATTATAACCATTCTGGATGTGGAAAATGGGAGTAAATGAGAATTTGCACTTGCAACCTTCCCCAATGGAAATTGAATACGCCCACATCACCACAGGTACACTTTAAAGAGCTCTGAGCTAATACAAAGTTCCTATCAGTTCTGCTTTTGTGGTTTCTTACAGAACAAGAACCAACAGTTTACTGCAGAAACAGGTCCTTGTGTGTGATGTGAACTCCCTGAAGACTCTTCTGACTGCTTTTACTTAGACCATGAGATCATCTTCTTCTATTAAAGTTGAGCTGCTAACTATGTCTTAGTTGAGTCCACACACCGGGATCCAAACACTAAACATGTTGAAGAGTAAATTGGAAGACAAATGCAATAAAAAAGTAGCAACTTTTTGAATATACCTGGCACTGAGCACTTTTTTACCCTTTAATATTATCCAAACTTACAAAGAAATGTCATTTTAAGTTTGGTGTCAATTCAATTAAATAAATAATAAAAAAGCTGAGTAATTTGTTACAAAAAAAAAAATTTGTTACAAAAAAACCACATTTGTTACAAAAATTTGTTACAAAACAAATACAAACCCAGAGCTTCTTTAATTAAGTTCATTATAGATGCTAGTAAGATCTAAAAGTTGATATACTGAATATAAGAGTCAACAATACAGGCTGAAAAAAAAAGTACCTCTTAGAGCATTGTAATAAAGCAAGAAAGTAAACTCACATTTGAATGTAGCGATAGGTTAATGGAATATCGGACTGGTTTACATTGGAAATTTGCCTCAGATGAAAATGACTATAGTCCTGCAATGGCAATGAAATCATGGCTGGTAATCACCAGTGGAAATTTGTTCCTGCTGGCTGGGATCCCAAAGCTCAACAGAAGAATGAAACAAGCAAGTCCAGCGTTTGGGATTACATTCGAGCAGGGATCTATTTGAATACTGTCTGGAGTTTGACCTGCTAATTAACTCCTATTTTGAGAGTTGAAAAGGAAGACGGGACTTCCGTGGGTGTGCAGTCTGCTACTGTATAACATTCATGTTAAGAAGCAAAAAGGAAAATGCCATACTAGAGTAAGCCAGAATATGCTACTTACAGATTCCCTTCTGCTTTCACCATAGAAATGAAACTTATCTGAGTGAAACAGCTTATGAAAAAATCCCCCGCACCCAGTTGATTTTGTATATAGCTTTTACTTGAGATCTCATCAAAGAGAAGAAAAGCCTATTTTATATTCAGCTACCTCTTCATAAAATGTTTTCGCATCAGTAAAGCAGAATACATTTGGAGATGGTCACATTTCACTTCTTAATGGACCTGATCTGGCATACCAGAGAGAACACTTGGGACCATTCCAGAATGAATTATTTAGGGCAATTTTTATCAGACATAATCCCTAAGCCATTCAGTAGATTACCAAAACAAAACAAAAAAAGCCCAGTCCACCTCTTTTTTATATTAATTGAAGACATATGACTTTTTTGTTTTGTATTGTTTTGCTTTAAATCTGATTTTCTGAAGTAGCCTATGAAATGATAATTTTAAAATCCTCTTACGATACATTGTGATGTTAATTCTGATGTTAATTCTGCTAATTTAGTTTTTTTCCTTTAAGACCTTAATCCTGTTTCAGTGGACACAGAGCTCACCTACGTGACAGGTTAATTTCCAATATATTCCGTGTTAAATTCTGGAGAGTATTTATTTAATTGACTAAGATTAGGCATGCAAGTGAGTCAAAACCTTTCAAAAAATTCTTATTGGATTCCAGTGTAGCAAAGTTTCTTTTTTTTTTTTTTTTCCTGCCAAATGAATTATACAAGTGTAACCATCTTCGACTGAATTATCTGAATTTGAGTAATGATATACTCTTCGCATATAGAAAATCTTAGACACCTACTGCAATTTGTCACAATGCCCCTTTAACACTAAGGAGAGCTGAATATTTAGAGTAGTAATGTGTCACCACATGATTGCCAAGATAATATGTGCTGTGTATAACACCCAAGAACTGCAAATCCCAACTCACTTATTTTCTATTTGTCCTTGTCTCCTGAAGAATCATTTGGTTCCTAAATCCTCCCTGTGACTTTCAAAAGTAGTCTTAAAGCTAGATGAATTTATGGTTGGTTTATGCCAAATGAGTTCCTAACATGCATGGCTGCTGGAATTACAGACACTGAGAAAATGATCCACTCCGTATATAGTCACAACCTAATATTCATGGGGAACCGAAGGTATTCAAATCCTCAGTGAATTTTAAAACGAAAACATTTGCTCTGCAAATAACAGCATTTTGGAGGGTATGGAAAGGACATTGCAGCTTGTAACTCGGGTACATTTTGGATGGTTCATATTAACTGCCTCATTGAAAAGATGAAAGGGTATCACCGGTGTAAACAAAACCTGTGTGAAACAAACAACCAATTCATATTAAGGGAGCTATAAGTAATCGAATGTGCAATGGAACATGCTGTGAAAATGATAAGATTTGCATACTTTTCTGAGAACTTTGGAATTTAACCACAATGGCTCTCCTGATTACATTATAACACTTCAGTAGCAACACTGGAAATATTATCTTTTTACTGCAAAGGACACTTCAAAATCTGTCATTACTTGTGTAATATTAATTGAACTGAAATGCAGCCCTTTCAACAGCTGGATATAAAAGACTTCAGAGGAAGCTGATGTCTACTGATGGAGAGTACAGAACGCCAACTTAGAAAAACTGTATCAACTGCTCTCTGAGACGGTAATATTTAACTCCAGTATAAGTTTGTGTATGCATGTCTGCTACATGTATACTTACTTATGCATTCACATTAAGTATTAGCATGTACTTATGTATAAGGTCTATGCCTAATGTCTAAGGTGTAAAGATTTAAAAGGATAAAAGCTGAGTTATAAAATACCTTCATTATGGCACAAAATTTATTAAACACATTACAATAAATGCAATGACATACAACAGGTACAATTTAATGCAACATTTCTTGTTCTTTTGGGGGATTTTATTCTTTCTGAGCAAGATCAAGTACTGTGAACTATGGCACAATATTCTCAATAATGATAAAATTAAAAAAAACCCAGACTGATATGATGAATGATGTCCATCTTGGATACTGAAAAAGTCAGGGATCCTGTGAAAAGCTATGCAAGTGGAGCTGATGGCAGGGTTACAAAAGACTGGCTGAGTGACGAGTACGATATAAAGGGACTTGTGCTTTCAAGTCTGAGCCACTTTTGAACTATACAAGTGATGAATGCACATAGGAGTTAAAGAGGTAAGGAATTAAGGTTCTATGAGCAATTCCAACTTTTACACATCATAATTTTGTTTATTTCTTGGCTTTGTCCCTCTAAGACTTTCCAGTTAGCAGTGAATTTTCTTTCTTTCTTGTTTTTGGTTTTTTTTTTTTTTCAGCACAAGGTTAGAATGTAAGCAATTTGAGAAATGGTTAAGACAAAAGGAGCTTTCGTCACGCAGGGCAAGCATGTGACGTGATATTGTTCCTGTACTCATAGATTCAGTCCTAGCTCAAAACTGGAATTTTCCTTTCTTAAATTCCATTGTAAGATGTTAATATCACAGTGTTTTGGAGTAATTTAGTTTGGGTAGGACCGCTGCTGGTCATATGGTCTAACCACCTCACAAGCAAAGGTCCAACTTCAAAGATAGGTCAGGTTGTTCTGGGCCTTCTGTTGTCCAGTTTTGAATATTCATGTCTAGGAGCGTAGACTCCACAACCTCCATGGGTAACCCTGTTGACCACAGTCTTGGTGAAGTAAAAATTTTAAATATTCAGTCAGATTTCCTTGTTCCAGCTTGTGCTGTTTCTATGCATCTCTGATGTGAGTCTGACAGTCTGCTCTGCACCTTCCCAGTAAGCGTTTGTAGACAGAAATATGGTCTGACACCATCCAGGCTGAACAGTCCCAGCTGTCCCAGCCTCTCCTCATCTGAGACATGCTCCAAGCCCTTAACGACCTTTGCACCCCTCACTGGACTCATTCCAGTGTGTCCATGTCTCTCCTATACTGGGGAAGGATCACTTCCCTGCACCTGATGCTCTGCCTAGTGCAGCCCAGGAAGCTGTTGGCCGCCTTTGCTCCAAGGGTGCGTTGCTGGCTCGTGTTCAACTATGTGTCCACCAGGAATGCCAGGTCCTTTTATTCACGGGAGCATGAAGCTTTGCCTGATACTCTTTCACAACTTTTGAGGAAAGGAGGTAATTTTATACATGTCAGATGCAACAATAGAAGTGATACTCTGGGGCTATCAAAAGCATTCCATAGTGCAAAGAGGAAACACTAGGAAACTTTTCCGTCTGCTAAATTTTTATTGCCAGCTAGCCGAGGAACAAACAATGCAGCTCTTTTTATTTTTATTTACAGTTGTACAAAATTAACTTCAAATCTGTAATTGTGAATTTGCAAGTTTTAGCATTTTCTTTCCCTGTTGGGCAATACAATACCAAACATTATAAAATTAATTAAGAGATATATTTATACCGTAGAAACATTGCAGAGATTCATAACAAGGGGAAAATTTAACATTGCAGAATTTCTTAGATACTGAGCTATATATACTGTATGTAACATTTGACTTTCTGCGTAGCAATATAGAAGTAGGGAAGAGGAGTGTGCTTCCATGGGAGCTAAAGGAAGTGGTTTGCACTGATTTAGATCACTAATAAAAGACCAGTGTGCCCTCCCCTCTCTCCCGTGAACAATTATCAAAATCAGAAGCACAGAAGAAACAGCGTACATGTAAGGGCTTCATGTAGAAGAAATAGATGTGGATAGCATTCACATATTAACGATATAGCATATACTTCTAAAATGTCACATCACAACTACATTGAAAAGCTATGTTCCTATAATATTCCACTGGGGAATAGTTTTATAATTCCTCATAAAGCTTCCAAGTCCCTTGTTGTTATTTTCAAATTAGGCTATCTCTGTCAGTAATACGCTAAAGACACTAAAGAACACAAATCCAATAAATGTTTCATAAAACTATGCAAATTAATAACTAGACTTAATCCGCCAGGGTCTATGAAATTTTATATAGTAGCTGCAGTTGCAATTAAGCATACAGTAAGAGGCCAGCTCTGCAGAGGAGCAGGTGAAACTTTCATCAACTGCATTAGAAACATAACACTTAGACTGGCTGCAGATGTAATGATAGCATCATAAGGTATGAAAAAGTAATAAATTAAGGGTATACCATCCTCACATTGCTAATGGAGCTTTAGGAAGAGAAGTTAATGGTGCAGAGGTCTTGGCCGTCTCCTGTACTGGTAAAAAAGTCATGACTTTACTGAAAACAGTCAGTCAAGCACCTACTATAAGCCTGAAAACATTTGAAAGGAAAAAAGAAATCTATGCTATGCTTTCTCAAAAAGAAGCCTTCTCAAATTACTTGTTGAGATCTGGTTCAACATCCTCCAATGCCAACAATACAGTTTTGGAACATGCACCGATGAAAAAAGTTTCACCCACTTAATAATAAAGGAACAGAAAAATATTTGGAGAAGTAGTTAGGAACACCACGTCCTTTGGTCCATGCATTTGGGCTCACTTCCCAAAACAGAGTTTTCTTGATCCTGCTTGCTGTAATTACAAGAGTAAAACTGTGATCTCAGTCCCACAGGTATGTCTGTCATGACCTCTCCCAAAATATGTTGGGTTTATATGTATTTGGAGATCTGGCTCTTTCTTTATCCAGGACTTTGTGTTCTCTGTTGCAGAAACACAAAGTACTGCAGATCTTTCTTGCACTCTGAGTCCTTCCCTTCCTTGCAGACACATGGACAAACAAGCATTCTCCCTATGCACGTAAAAACATAGATTCCTTCAGAGGATTAGTTAAGGACATTAAAAAAGCAACCAGAGTGCACTGTCAGAAGGACTTACAATATGGACTACATAGAAAGCTTTACTTAGAGGCCAGGAATTAAGTTTCCAGTAGAACAGAACTAATACTGACTTCAAAGATATTTATTTTAATAATAAGAACTGAAAAGCTGGGCCAAAATAAATCTAAATTTACACCCTGATAAACATTTGTTTTAGACATTGATTTTTGTTGATACGGAATTAAAATGCATAATAATGGCAATGGATTTTCTCAGTCATGCTGACAGCATGGTGCATTAATTCCTTTACAATGTTATGTCACTCAGCTATTGAAGTTCCTATGTCAATCTTGTACTGACAGAATTTTGGCCTAGAATCAAAGCAGCTTCACAACTCAACTGCAGTAAACTTCACTAAATGTTTTAAACCGAGATAGGTGTATTTCTGAAAAAGAATAGGGAATTCCAGCAAATACACTGAGTTTGAGGATTCCTCTGGTAGTTTTCCCTGTGGATGAACCATATTGTCAAATGACTTAGATCCTGAGTTTCTTCGGGGTCTGATCTCCCAGGCCCACTTCAGAGAGTCAGTATGGCAGAGTCTGTCTACGCAGAACACCTCCGACACTGTTCTAGCATGTTCTGCTTTTTAATGTCTGCACATGCTCTCACATTAAGCCCACCATTCATCACTTTGAGCAGGAAAAAGAAAGTAAATATGTGCATGTGCGTGCGCATGTTTAGTGTCTCAGGGACACAAGTGTCACAGAGAAGGTGTGAAGTGTAGCTGTTGCCCACACCTAGTCCTTTAAAAAGGAGTGGGCGTGAGTCCTCTGGCCTCCAACCTGTGGGAAAGACAAATATTAAGCTGTAAAATCACTGTCTTTCGTGATGTTGATTGAGCAACAATATTTATCAGTGCTTACATGGAACTCATCATACAAATTCCTTGGAATCAATTTTCAATGTCTTTTAGACCTCAGTAGAGCCAGGTTTTTATCACAGAGGGAATTACACGGAAGACTTAAAAAGTGTTTCTCTGTTTGAGTGTTGCAAAATAGCACTTATAAACAGTCATTAAGATCCTGAATTCTGATGTATATGATCATGTCATCTGATATTATAATCATTCTTACAAAGAGGAATTTCTAAGCATGAAAAAGTATTTCCTGCACATCACTCATTATGTCCTGTGAAGTGTTTTTAAAAAAAGGTTCATTACAGAAAATGTATCCGTACTACTGATATTTGGTGGAAAAGTTTCAAACTTCTAAGCATAGATATCATGAAACTGAAACATCTCTATGCAATGTAGGTGGTTATGGACAGAGACAAATTGTCAATCCTTTAGACAAAGACCTATTAAAAAAAATAAGTCTAACAAGTCTGAACTGCTCCACATTCATTCAAGAAAAAATAGCCCTAAAAGTAGATCCACTCTGGCTGTCCATACAATTTCTCTATAGAAGTTCACTAGGAGTTTTTTTGTCTTTTTTTTAAACAAAACCAAACAAAAAAAAGCCACAGACTTATTTCTGAACCCAGACTTCATGATCTAAACATTCAAAGGTGTTGGGATGGTAGACTGTAGGGTTTTGACCCCTTACCAATAGCAATCACAAAGCAATCCAGTGTTATAGCATGGGTCACTGTTATAACTTACATTTATGTACCTTAACTGAGTCCTACAGGACATAAAAGTCTTTCCCATTGAATAATTCGGCTCATTGTCTTGACTGTCCGTGAGTTTCTCAGATCGGCAATTCGTGTTGCTGATCACAAGTGACATTAATACGCTGGCTGTCATGTAATGCATTTAAACTTGCCTTTTACTGTACAATGCAAATGCATTTTCTCTGAGAATTCTGAGTGCAGCTTAATAGCCAGGGAGGAAATGGGATAATTGGTTAAAGAGATTCACAGTGCATTATTAGTATTTTTATTACTGCTGTAATTTTATAGTGTCTTTGATTTATGAGACAGAGGAAAAATGAAAAGGCATTCTGTATCTTTCCAGTTGCTCTAAACTGCTTTGCATCCAGAAATTAAAGTGCTGAGTGAGATGCTATAATGAACCTTAGGAACAATCATGATTATTTTCCTGATTTAGCATTTGTATTAGTCTCAGCATCTCTATGGCCATACCACTGCCGCTGCAAATGAAAGCAGTCACTAAACAACTGGAAAAACATCACAAGAGTATGTTTTTGCCAGCACCTCTAGCTGTATTAGGAGTTGAAAACATTTGTAAATGTTGCAGTTATTAGAGCTATATTTGGGTAAGGAAAAAGAAAATCTTATGGAACTAAAAAAGAATAGTAACTGAAGAAACTTAACTTTGAATATAGCAAGTTACTATGGCAAAATGCCTGTTGAAACCATAAGTTTGCATTCTCCTTTGCTACTATATTTATAGCATCTTTCCTCAGTTTCCTTCACTGTGGCGATCGTGTGGCATATTATATGTTCTAAGAGATAACCGTTAGTCAGATCCAAGTTTTTTTACCCAGCCACAATGCCGACAGAAAACAATGAGTTCTGCTGGAGCAAATGGAAAATGGAGGATCAGGCACGCTGAGAAAAACGTCAGAGGAATGCAAGCAGTGATGGAGAGCTGAACATTGAGAAGATGTAAATTAACCATTTATTTTCCTCATGCATGTTGGCATTGTGTTTTCTTCTGACCTTTTGCAACTGCTTTAGAAACATCCACAGACTTAAAATGGCTATTTTACACAAGCTAATTACATCTCCTTCCCAGCCCTTTGGCAGAGTTAAGACACTTCATTTTATTGGCAATCTAAATTGAGGAAAATTGAAATTAAGTACTATACTGAAACTCACTAATCAGATAAAGAAATAGACATAAGCAATCTAAAGTCACTAGAAAAATATTAAAATCGGTTATTAGGTACGTGGAACCTTTTGTGTGAGTCAATTTAACAATGGTGTGAATCAGTCCCATACCCATATTCCTGCGCGGTTACAGGACGCCCTGCTGTGAAAGGCGACGTTGTCGTTGGACACTTAGTCAGATACAGGCTGGACAAATGTTGCCTAATAAATCTCAGGGTGGCGACTGGAATTCAAAATGCACTCTCAGTGGCAGGGAGAGAGATGAAAAATAGCTCTGGTCAAATGACCACCTTGTGATAGCAGACTGCAAACCACACATGACTTTAAAGGGCTAGCTGTGCTGCTCCTTTCCAAATCTAAAAGGATGCAGTGGAGAACTGGAAGAACTTTTAGAGCTAGTAAAAATCACCCAAGTGTTTTCTATTGATATTTCCTTTTTGTTGCCTTTTCTATTAAATTGCATTTTTTCCTGGGAAAAAAAAAAATGTTCTCGGAGTTGTACATTTTGGACAATGTTGATCTCTAGCACCTTTTTATCTCTGAGACCCTGGAAGGCAGGCAGTTAGATTATTGCTTTCGGCCTGGGAATAAATTGCTGGAAAATCACTGGTGACTTCGAAACTAGCAGAAATGATCAAGGAAGTGGAAATTTAAGTCTCTGCCTGTGTTACTTACTGCTGTGGCTTACCTCACTTCCAAACAGAAGTCACAGATCAAGCCTGAGTCTATTTCACACCAAAAAATAGTTTTCTTTTTCTGTTCCTTACTGTGCTCAGCAAAGCTTATGGTTAAAGTCATTTTCAAGTTCTAGTTTATTAATGTCAATCTGTCTACCTAAAATACCTTCTACAGTGTTAATTGGATATATTATTATTCTCTTCCTGCCAAAAACTGTTACACATTTATGCTTTGTGTTTTTTAGTAATAATTAAATTTCAGACCACTATTAGTGTTTCAGAACCTGGTAAACCAGCTTATATATTATGTCTGTAAAGTACCTGATAACAGAAGGATTTATATAAATGCATGTTATTGTTCTCAGCAAGAACTACCTGGCATGTGCATAGGCACAGCTGAATTATCTGTGACCTCACGACATTTTCTTTGTCTTAGTTCCTAGTTCCAGTCTTTGCTTCTCTTGTCTATAAAAAGGGTTCTAACAAGCTGCCCACAGTTGTTAATTGTTATCGTTTGTATTTCATATTAAAATGCTTTCACTTAGTCATGTAATATTAAATATTTTTTTCTGGGGTGAGGGGTTGAGGATTCTGACACAGACATCCAATTTCTGATTTTGGTTACAAGTCTATATCACCCTCGTAGCTCCACTTAATTGAAAACAGAGCTTGCCTGTAAAACATCATGATTTAGAGCTGATCATATAAATATCCAACCTTCTGTTCTCTGCCTTCGTGAAGAGTACTGTTTGTACGTTCACATTTTCAAGCTATGATGAATTGTGCCCCTTTCCCTCACTACATTTCCAGGCATCTGCAAAGCCCATATTTAAGTGGCTCAGTGAAAAGATTGTAAAACATATTTTGAAATGTAAAAGTTTCCAATAAAGTGCACTTGCCTGCCTTGTGAACTTTGAATTGAAGACTATCTCTAAGTATATTGCATTCGCTGCTTGGTTTTATTATCCCAAACCGATAGTGACTATTGCTTTCCCTTTCGTTCTGTTCTTCTTTGTTTTTGTCGTTCGTCCCAAGGGTATCATGCCCTGGGTAATAATAAAATAAAAGGTTCATTCCTCATGCAGCGTTCTGCACACTGACTGAATTGTTCTAGACTCCAGAGGCTGAGAAAGGCAAACCAATGTGAATGATGATAGGTGAAAAGGTCATCGTTTCATTCCTGTATAAAATAATTTTTGGTGCCCATTTCACTTTTCCACTTTTTTTTTCTTTCTTTCCTGAAGGCTTTTGTTTTAAGTCTCTTTTTAACTCTCTTTAAATGATTTATGATCTGTTTCACACTTTGTTACCTTTCTCTGCATTGTAAATGTCAGTGTGCCACATCTGAGAGATGGGAAGTTAACATGCCGTGGGGTTTTATTGACGAGTCTGTGTCAGTGCAAAAAGAAAATGTTTTTAGTTGGTAAAGCACTGCATTTATTATCCAAAATCTCCTGACAGTAGTAATGATAACACATGAATGAGATGAATTACTGTCAAGACCTTTTCAGTGTGCTGGAGCAGAGGATGAGTGAGACAGGGAGAAAATTCCAAGATTTCAGAAAGTGGTTTCTATAAGAAAGAAATTATGTATCACATACTCAGCATATGTGAGTGTACGTGTGTACCTGGCATATACACACAGACATGTTTACATATAGATGAGATAGTAGATATGAGAAGACAGCATTTTTTTATTCTCCCAGCTGAGAGGCAGCTTTCCCAGATGCCTGTTGAAACTGATTGGGATCTCAGACCTGCACTCTGCCTCTCTATCAGCCACTAGTCTCCAACTGACCTTGAACAATTCACTCCAGCTCCCCTTCTCCCAGACTCTTGATATGTAAAATGAAATTATTGATCCTCCGCTCCTTTGCAAAATGCATTTGAGATGCACTAATAAGCCATGAAATAGGTAGAAAAAGATGTGAAACATCATACACCCATATTTATAACCCCAAAAGATGCGTTATGGAAATGAGAGCTGGCAAAACTTTCTAGATTATCTTTCATGGGTACATTCCCTGAGATAGGAAGCTTAATAATTCTGTGTACTTGAAAGTCAGTTAACAGGCTTCTCCTAAATTCACAGAAGGAGCTAAAGAAAGTCGTCATAAAATCTTCACACAATAGGGACAGAAAAAAAAAGTGTAAATGAACAAATGAAATATGGGTTACTAGGGAAAGGTTTCAATCCCATATTCAAATTAGGCATGCATTCACTGTGTGCAGAGTCTTAGGACAGATTTAAAATACAATAAACCTTTCAATTTCTCTGTGGCGGCTACACAGTTAGCAGAGCATGCATGCAGGTTTGTGTAGACCCTGGAATTTCACCAAACAGAAAGAAATACTAAGTACATCCTTTCAGTTTGCATTTTCATACAGTTAATATACCCCACTTGCACTGCTCTACTAGCTGCTGGGTTCAGCAGAACCTAGGTTTTCTTTCCCAGATATATGTAATTTCTCTTACCTTCGTTATAGCAACTTCAGTTTACCTAATTTCTATTGTAGCCCATAAGTTTCCATGGTAATAATAATGAACATCTATTTTGCATCATGCAACTGATGAATTTCTAAAAACCCAACTGTTAGAACAATTCTTCAGTTATAATACTACATATTTAGTTCCTGCACACATGCACTCCCCTTTTCTTTTTTTTGGGGGGGAAAACATCACAGGCATGGCTGATACAAGAATTGCCTTCCAAATATTTTGCAATAGAAAAATGGGGGTTTAGGTGAGCTTTCCTCTAGAAAGGAAGCTAGGAGTTGCTTAGATCAGTTAACCTGTGTTATGGGTGAGAAAACTGACTACGAATTGACAACATCCTGTTGTAAGAGCACAGAAGTATGCCTAGAGACCTACCATAGATTGACGCATACAGAAGAAAGACAAAATTGGGTCCAGGATAGTCTGAATGACTGATTTGTGTCTATGGTTGAAGCTAGAGGCAGGTCAAGTAGTGTATAACATAGAGGCTGATATCTTCCTTGGTCTTAAAACAGGTTCATTCAAGTTGGTCACCTAGGTTTGCAGATGGGACTTTTGATTATTTCCTATCCATCTGATAGATTAAGGGTAAGTAATTAGAAGACTTATATATGAAGAAAATATAGTCAATTGCAATTTCCCAGTGGGTCAAAGTGGTGCTAAAATGGTCATGAGAGTCCTAGAATACACAGTATAATAGAAGTATAAGTATCTGGAAAAAACCACTCTACATTGCAATTTCTGAGACATGGATCCTTAGCTTCTTTATTTATGTCTTTTGCGTTTCATTTAAAAAAAAAAAAAAACCAAAAAAACAACTAATGTGACATACTGTAAGGAAAGACAAATATTTCTCCTTTGAGTAGGTAGCTATCAACATTTGACCCAACCTGAGTATCTTTCTACCAGACTGTACAGAAGCCAGCAACTCTCACTGGACTTGCAGTGCTAGCTCTTTTACAATTAGATGTACAAGAATGAAGGCTAGGTGTAAAACAGGCCCTTGATGCTGAAACAGCTTTTAGTCTCCTGTATCCTGACACTGGACCTCACACTCACTCTCAGCTTGGCTCTCAGACTCCCTGTATTGCACATAGAGACTTGCAGGTCTCTGAAGTGGAGCCCAGACTTTCAGTAAGTCAAGCAAGGCATCGTCTATGTGTGTTATTTCCAATGTTCAAATTCCAGACTCAGACAGCCTCCTACCATGGGGCACTGAAGTAACTCTTAAATACCTAGCAAGAACAACTGGCTGAACATATTCATGGATTTTACACTACAGAGTCATCGGGTAAGAAGGGAAGGAAAAAAAGGCAGAGGTGATAAGACAAACAAGGAATACAAAAGTTCAGAGGAATACACAAAGGAAATAGAACCTCAGGGCTGTATCACATCATCAGAGAAATAACTTAGATATTTGTCCAAAGAATTACAAGCACCAGCAATGATAAAGGATGTCTGAAGAAAAGTAAGAGATGGAAAAAATATTTTAAAGTGTGTAAAAGACAGAATATCTTTTGGCACATTAGAAGACATACAAAGCCACTCAGTGTAACCAAGGTGCCAGATTTCTTAGACAAAGCAAAGATTCTAGAAGAAAATTTCAGAACGCAAGGGGTGCTGGGGAACCACAGAGCTTGATCAACTCAGTAGTTCTCCAAGAAGATTTAAAAACAACCTCAAGCACTAAGACAGGCATGAATGCAGAAGCTACAGCAATTAGTTTATTAAATGTGAGAGGCAGAGCATTAACTAAGACATTTCAGGAATAAACTAAGACATCCATGAGAGTAGGGCAAGTGAAGGAGTAGACCAGGTTTAGACCAACACAACTGCTTAGCTGTTTGTGATAAAAGAGATCCTGAGGAAGTTTGCAGAACAGAAATTATTATATTACTAAAATTTTATAAACTTTAAATAGGCTTTTGATAGTATATGAAAGAAGACAAGTTTTCAAGATGTATATTATTCCTGAGAAATAGATCAGGCTGGTAGATTGCATCTCCAGCAAGCTGAGGAGTCCAGCGAGAGTAGACAAGAGGTTGATCATAGTATGATATTCAGGGTGACTGTAGCATTCTGTCATGGGATACATTCATTTTACTGCTAGAAGAAATCATAGTTTTAGCTTTCAGACATGAAACAGAAGTCATGCTATATAAGGGAGTAGCGAAGCACTGTAGTTTCACTGATGGCATTGAATTCATAGTCCTGAGGAGGCTGATCTATCAAGATTAATTTACAATGGAGACTGAGAAAGCAGAAAATATGGAGTGAAGACTATCTGGAAAAATTTAAAAAATTAAATTGTTGGAAGATAAGAGGAGAAAAACAATATAAAAATTAAGAGACCAAGGACTACAACACATAGGAAAAAACCACATTGTGTTTTGAAAGATTATGTATTACTGAAGGGATAAAAGAGAAGGAGTCTAGTTACTGCTGAATTTGTAAAAATTGACAAGATTTGAAAGAAAAAAATGGGGTTTTTTTTAAAGTAAAAATAACTTGAATACAAGTTATGACTTTGTCATATAGGGCTAGTTTTACACATTGAAATCCACAAAGCAAGACAACAAACAAAAAATACTGACTCTACAGATGGGTTCCCTGAGGGGAATACTGCAGAAAACAAAGGTGAAGTGATAATGAAATGGTTAGAACAAGACAAAATAAATTTACAGATGATCTAAGGCAGTTAACTGTGGCTGCTTAGGTTTGTGTTAATTGTAGTCCCCTAAGAAATGTCAAACTTGATGAAACAAGGTTCAAGCAATGAAACACAAGTGATCAATGATAAGCTGGGTATATTAATTAGAAAGCAATATAAAAGAGAAGGAGTTTTTAAATGTTCAGTAAAGGACAGGGGGGAAAGCCTGTTAAGCATATTAAATTGAAAGAGAGAAATTATACACATACAAAATACACATCATGAGATGATACATAGCAACAGAACTGGGGGAAAAACACATTCCAGTGCTGCACTTGCACAAATAAACTCCTTATTGTGTCTTCTATTTTAATGCAAAGACTTTCAAATCCAATTGCAAGTAGAAAGCCTGCTTCAGTAGAAGGTTGCCAGCACTCAGTACAATTTTTAGCCTAAGCATCAGAAATGTGCTTGAACCTATTTACAGCTGAGTAGAAAAATTGAATCTGCATCTTCCACAACCTAGAAAAGTATTATACCCGCAGGCCAGGTGTGTAACTGGGCACCACCTTTACTCTTCCTGGAGGGTGGCTGAAGGAAGGATTGAACCACATCTTGCACCTCACAGTGACTGCCGTACAGACATCTGTGCCTGCAGACAAGAAAGGGGCAGGATTTCAGGCCTCCAATTGCTCTCTTTGTCCTCTGGATGTAGGTGACTGTCCCGTGGGCTGCCTAGCTGGACTGCTTCCTGAAGCGCCTATTAGTCATCTTTTCTCCAGGAAACCCAAACAGCAATCTCTACTCTACTTTGGTGTTAGGTGTCCAAACCAGGCGCTGCAGGAGTTAATTTTTGAGTATCTCTTCTTTGGCCATACTTTAGTGAGAATAACGGCATGCAAGGATGGGACTGCTCTCTTATCTGAGTTTAAGAAGGTTTCTTGGTGTGAGCTGTTGTTTAAACTCCCATAGTCAATGCAGATCTAGCTGATACATAGGTCTAGAGGGTTTTTTAGATAGTTGAACATCAAGTGTTTGCTTTGAGGTAAACTGAAAAGATCTCTAAAGTTTCTATCATTTGTACTGACTGCACATCAAGCTTACATTTAGGACATGATGTTTGAGTTATTTTCTGTGAGTTAAACCTCACCTCAAATATCAGGGCAGTCACTTGCAATTTACTTCGATTGCTCACAAATAGGTACTTAATGCAGTACCTAATGACAGTATGTGAGATATGCTCTTGTGACAGGGCTTAGGACCTGTGGGAAATCTGTGCCATTTGCAATACCTCTGGATGCCAGATAGGAGCATCTGAAATGTCACTAGCCACCAGCAGGTGGGCAATTGAATCAAGCCTTCAAGATATATTGTATTTATGGTATGCAGTATAAATGAATAATAGTCTGGAGAGCAGTTTGAGCTAAAGTAGCATTTTGGCAGTTTTGAAGACAGTACAGAAAAAAAATATTTCAAAATACCTTGATAGTTGAAATTGCTTCATCTAATACTTTCCATCACATTTTCTATAGTATTTACTTTCTGGAGTGTTTTTTATTCTATCCAGTTTGGAGTAGAGTAAATAACACATATATATGTATTCTTTCTTTTTATTTTTCTTAAAAAATAAAGTATTAAAATGTCCTTCATAGAACATGTGCCCTTAAGTTGACAATGTTGCTTACACGTTAGTGAAAACATGACACTTTCTGACATTTGTAGAAATAGCAATTACCCTTGGTCAAAACAAGAAACTCACCAAATAGAAAGACATGACATATTTTAAATATGTTCAAAACATGGTTAAAATTGGTTCAGCAAATACAGTTAGTGAAGTGAATATCCACTAAAGAAACAGACCCAGTCAAAATATCCATCACCTGTGAATTGAAACAAAGCATAAGCCCTGTGCTAGACCCGTGCTGAATGAGCACAGTGGCTATTAACTGCTTTTCACCAACTTCAGCTTCACTTGTCTTTCATGTCTCTATCCAGTTCTCTGTCTACTGAAGTAAACGGCAAATTTTATAGCAAGCAAACTATAAAGCTCAGCTATTGTGTGAATATTTACCATGTGCTTATATTCTCTGTTATTGTCAGCACAGAAAAAAACCAAAAACCAACAAACAAATTCAATAAGGCCTTGTTTAAATTGGTGGCATTTTTTCTGGCAATTCTTTTCAGGAGGTTTTAGGGGGATGCAAATTGATGATAAAGAATCAAAACCTTTACAATTCTAGGAGTACCTTACATAGTAATATGTCAACCAATATACTGAGGAGACATCAGAGGTTGGAACAGGAAAATAAAGTTTTTGCAAGGACTAAACCCTGTGTAATGTTTAAATGTGGGAAAGCACCTCTGTTATTCACCATTTATAAATTCAGTAAGTACAGTTTGCTCCCTAGCCTTAATCTATTTGTTTAAATCTGATGATTGTAAATGTTAATTGATCTTCTAATCAATGGTATTCAAATAAGCACCAGAATTGTTACAAACAGAAATAAATGAAAAGGTGAAGTAACCTCATAAAAAGTCATAGCCAAACATACACAATATATCTTCCAGCAACATTTGGACATTTAGATCATTCCAATAGCAACAAAGATGAAAATCACATAAAAAATGTTCAAGAATATCTTGTGGTATATTTTTTTGCTTCTTAAGTCTTCGTTTTTATGTCTATGCCGTTGCAGAGCAGGGACACTGCACTAGTTTTGTAAATAGCCCAAAAAGCTGTTACTGTTTCTGTATTCCCTGTTAATTGTCTTACAAAGTAAAAATAAACTCTTCTAAATTGAAGGCTGCAGTGTTAATACACAATACTAAGTTCCAGTCATGTTCGCCGTGAAGAAATAAGAAATAAAATATCACTATCCACTGTTTCATAATTCTTCATGCTCATTTGGTGGTGGTGGTGGTGGTTGTTGTTAGCAAGTGTTTCTTTTGAATTTTTTGTGCGTGGAAGGCAGTCCGATGCAGGGATCTCAGCCTACCTTTGATTTATGAACCAGCACTGTTTTTCATGGAACAGCTTTGTCAGTTCAAAAGTGCAGGCACTGAAGAGTCAGACTTTGGAGATGAACAGTGGAAAAAATCTTATTTCCCACACAGCAAGAAAATTGACTAACAATAGGCTAAATGGAACTTGTGCAGAAACCCAATAAAACTATGTTTCCTTCTAACCAGTTCCCCCTCTTGCATCTCTTCACATGGGATCATGGACACGAACAAAAGTTTTTGGTACTAAGCTGCAACTTTTGAACGTTAGCAATGTAGTATTTTCTTTACAAAGTCCTTGTTTTTCTCTGTGTCGTACATTGCTTCAAAATATTGCTCTCAGGCTAACAATGAAGGGGATATCCACTTTCAGTCAGGAAAAAAGGAGGTATAACTCATGAACAGTGTGGTGTCACTCAGACAAATGGATTACACTACATAAATATATGTTCCAACATGTACCAGTAAAAACAATTAAATTTACTCATGACTGTGCAGTATAACACCTTACAGTTATATGTTACTTCTCATTTGCTTGACAATGGAAGTTTCCATAAGAAATAGGAAAGACTGGTAAGTTGATAGTCTCTTGGTAAGATGGCAGTCACATAAAGAGATTTTGAAATATCTAAAGACTCTGACTGATTTTCTTCTGTTTGGTTTTCCCAGTGATTTTGTATCCCTCGTGCAGACTGGGAGCTGAGCAAAACATGCCAGTGGTATCTGGGCTTCTGCTTTCCCTCAGATCGGCTTGTAGCTCACTTTTTTGTTAACCAGGCATCCCAGATTTCCATGTCTTTTCAGGACATTTTTTATGATGTTTTCTTTTTTGGCACCCTTAAGTTGGGATTCTTTTCATCCAGATGTGGAATTGTCTATCTAATGTGTCTCTGAGATTTGCTTTGCTTATTATATGGGCCAGCTACTACAGCATTGAAGTGATTTACAGCCATGAATGAAATTTACCCTTACTTTGTCCCCAAGAGGAGAGGAGGGAAATACAGGAAGCCGGCTCAGCCCTGCCATGCCCATGTATGATTCCAGAGAGCATCTGAAAGCACGCTATGCACAGCACAGCTGGACGACAGCCTCAGAAAGGCTATATTTAGTCCCATCACATAACAGCAAAATACGGCAGACGCCTGAATGGTGAATAAATTCCTTGTACTTTTCATTACCATTTTGAAAGGTGTCTCCAAAGGGAAAAAAGTCCCTTTCCATTAATAAATAAATCCTAGGTGTCCGTTTTAATTGTTACCTTCTTGTTTTTTACTGGGGACTGTCAGGTTTGATCTTACTTGATTTTACAAAGCATGCAGAGGAAATGGAAAAGGATGTTTAGTATGTAAGCACCAGGAGACCAAGGTGTTGAATTCTGCTCTACTCATATATGCAGAGGTTACTAGGAACTGTGGTACTTATTGCTTCACTTACAACCATTTATGCTTATCTGATTTTTTATCTCTAGGGTCCAGTCCTGCTTCCAAAGAAATTCTGAAAGCATTAATCCTTGTCTATCAGTGTGTTTGCTGTGAATTTACTAGAAAGCAATGATAGCAAACATGACAGGAAATTAATTTCAATAAAAGGAGTTAAATACAGAATATAATGGCTTTCCTTATATATATAATGTACATGCAAGAGAGTCTTGTTCAAGTATGTACTCATAAATGGTGATTACACACATATACACTTGTCTGAACTTACAAATATGTATGTGTGTACGTGTATTTTGTTAGTAGCAGCACAAACGTAAGTTTTGATGGTGCCAGAGGAAGGTGCCAGAATGTGGCACAGAAAAATTGTAGATAAATGTGTCACATACATTTTCAGCAGGATAGGGCATGATATTTGAAGCTATTTCATATAAAACTTGTCCAACATAAAGATATTAAAGCTCATGTATGTACAATACATTTGTGCATATATATGTATGCATGTGTACATCAAAAGAATATGTAACCTCTCATTTGGTGTTGGAAGTAATTATTACTGCAACCAAATAAGTTATGTGGTGTTAACTAATCTTAATAAAAACAGGCTCCTTCATTTTCTTGTTTGTGATGCTATCATTCTAGTCACCTCTCCAGGCAGAAGGCCTCAAAAAATAGTAAGAAATAAAACGTCTAAACCTGTCTATTTAGAGGCTCTGCTTCTTACGCAATCTGGTGGTAGGTAGCAAATGCTACTGTTTGGTGGTTTTTACGCCTCCTTGGTGGCAGTGGTGTGGTCCAGAGGAGTCAGACTCTTTAGCGCTCTCATTTTCCTAGTTCTTCTGTTCAATTTTATTTTTTGTGTTATGGTCAAGTACAATCTAGGTTTTTAGTGGGAAAGTGAAATAATTCCAAGGAGTTATTCCAAGTTTTGTGACGAGGAAAACAAAAATATTTCTTGATACAGAATAATGTAATAGGTCAACTCTCAAACAAAAGAAGAGCAAATGAAAGGAGGCAGAGAGACACAGTATTTCTCTGCGTGCTCTGTAAAAGGGCTGAGGTCATGGAATTGTCTTTTTACCTAATTTCTTCACAGAGAATAGTGCAACTATTTCAATGATGCTTTGGAGACCGGATTTTAAGACTGGGCACACACATCTTTTGGCTGTAGCTCTGCCTCATCCACCTCTGAGCTGCTGCTGTGATCTCTCCTGTAACCCTTTTCAGTCAGAATAAATCAGGTGACTGCTAACAGCTTAAATAATAGGCAAACCCCCTTAATGTAAAGACCTTTTGTTGGAGACCTTTTGTTCCTATGCAAAAAAAAGCCAGTGGCAACAGCGTACCTCCTGCGCCCCACCAGCACAGAGAATGAAGCTCCATGTTTCTTTAGCTGCCTGTCCAGTAAGCTTGTTTGCCCCTAAAATGAGACATAAAGGCACCTCCTTTTGCACAAGGCTTATGACAAAACCAGAGGGTGACCTTAAACTGGATGATTTTACATCTTCAGTAACTCTTTTATTAGAATTTCTTCGCCTATTGTGAGCTTCTGAGATGGTTTGTTAGTGACTAAGGTAGAAGACAGCTCCAACTGTTTTCACATAAATTATTACTTCCTAAATTGCAGTATGTGGTTTTCCTAAAGTTACACTAGAAAGGCGAACCTTAGAAATCAAGCATTTGACTTATATTTTTTTTTTTTTCTGGATGTTGCAATTCAACTTAATCTCACAACCTTAAGTTTTAAGATCCATTTTGTTATTTAAAAAGACATTTTGCCTACCTTAGCTGCATGAGCATAGTAATACTTGGTACTTGAGCAGGGTGACATCCCATTAAACCAAAATTCTGAAAGCTTTAATCCTTTCTTTTATCGAATCTCCATTAAATTGGAGTGTTTGTTGTATAGTTGTTGACAAAGAGCAATGGCTAAGACTCACTGTAGGTAGTTCTTTTTTTGTGTGGATAGTCAAAACAAAACAAAAATTAAAAAAGCAAAACAAAATGTAAAGCTCTACAAAACCCGAAACCCCAAGCAGATTCCGAATAAAGTTTCACTGACTATTATTTCACGCACAAACTTGTATACACAAGAACAGGTTTTTTCATAGTAACTTACTATGTTTTGTGATTCCTGTAAAATGACTTCAAACCAACTACAGTAATTGTCCTGCATGAGTCAGAAGGATTCTCTGAGGCATGCATATTGCTCTTTCATTTCACAGCAAAAGCAGGCTGCTGCAGAAAAATGTTCATTTTCTTATTTCAAAAGGTCTGTTGCTCTGCCTCCACAATTGTTGTGATCTGAAATTCAGTATAAAATATAGAAAAGATCTCTTTTTAATTATTACTCTTACAAAAATGAGAAAGGTCATTGGTCTGATCACTGAGACAAATTTGTCTCTCCTAGCATTTCTCATAATGAAGAGACATTAGATTAACGTTCACTTAAATAACATGATTAATGGTATGATCAGACAGTAGCTCATGTTGGAGCAGAATAAGTGTAAACCATCTAATCAAACAAAATGATTGGGGTTTTTAATTGTTTGTAGCAGTATAAGGTCATATGAAGTCCCTTCTAGTAACACATCTTTCTCTTCCTATATTTTATTTCTCCCTTTCTGTCTTTAGAATGATCATTAGTTATAATTAAAGGAAAGCAAAGCAGTTAGCTTGACAAGCTCAGGATTTGGGAATTATTATAGTCATTAAAGGACCTTCTGATAACCATATTAAACTTCATCATCCACATACCATCAGGCTTCTCTCTGTCATACACAAAGCAAAGTACATCAAGTACAGCAGTGTCTTGAGGGAGCGCAGCAAATGTATCACCTGATTTAACTTCACTGAAGTGAGTGGAGATAAACTCTGGATTAAATTTGTCCTGTGTCTTCCCAACATTAAGACAGTCAAGAATGAAATCAGACAGTCTGACTTAGAGGGGTTCTTACAGTTCTTGCCATTATTAGAGTGTGGTAACATCGTATCAGATCCTCAAATGCACCCTTATATTTGATTCATTGTTCCACCTCATGTTCTGTTTGGAGTTCCTGACAAAAAGTGACCAGAAATCTAATTACAAGAGCCTGCTGCTGTTTTAATGCCACCCAAGTCCCTGGACTTAATTCCTATTTCCCACACCATTTTAAAGAGTCACATCTTAGCTGGGGTGAAATATAAATAACATTCTGAAAATTAAATAAACATATTCTTCAATCCATGTTCATATGTGGATTACTGCATTTGCAACATTTCATAAATTTTTCTCTTAAGATTTGCCCAATGAAAAGGAACTATGGCTGAGGCAGAAGGAGTAAGTGACCTACGCAGAAACAGCATCTTAACCTTACAAACATAGGGAGAGACAAAAATTGCCCTTCCTGGTACAGCTCTGAACCCCTGACACAGAACGGCATAATGCACTGGTTTAGCACATCAGTCACTCAGAGCGGTGTTACTTCACACAGGGCGCAGTGGTAGGCTTCGGAATTTGCTTACCTGCGAGCCACTCACGGCAGCGATCAAAGGTTACCAGCAAGCTGATTAAAAATCTGCCTGCTAGACATCTTTCAATATGTCACAACATGTCATTTTGTGCTATGCATTTCAGAATGAAGTAGCTTTCTCCTTTTAAGACATTGTCATTTGCTCTGTCAGTTTGCTTTAGACTGGAAAAGCACCAGACTCCTTTTGATAGCAGCTACCCAAAACATAACAGTTCTGGAAGCATAGAAAAACAATCCCTATTTTTTGTCGACATCTAAAGAATGAAGGATAGTCATTCTGTGAGACTGAAAAATATTTCTCCCCTTTTAAAAAATTGTTTAATCAAACATAAGTAAAAGTGAAGAGCTAACATAAACGATACAATATTTTCTTTCTCCAACTACACGGTAGTGTACTGCACACTTTCTAAGAACATAATAGAAGGAAAACAAGAGAAGGTGATTGTGCCCGTTCAGTCTCAGCTGGAGGTGTCAGGCTAGATTTTGTGTCACTTGTTCATTTTATATAAAGTCCTTTTTCCGGATCTAATTTCTGAGTGTGACTTTTGCAGTGTTATGGAGAAAGTTCTGATTTTTTGGAACTGGATTTCTTTCCCTACACTTTTACTCTCAAAACATATTTTTTTTTCTTGCAATATAGAATATTATTCTTGCCTTTCTTGCATCCCCTTTTCAAAGACCTGATGGTAGGAAAATTTCTAGACAATATTAAAGATAAAGGTCTCCTTCTGGAAGCAGTTATGCCATCTCATGAATGTGCCGTGATCTCGCTGGGTAAAAGGAAGCCCTCAAAAAGACAATTAGGCTGTAGAAGCCTAGAGAAAGGACTTTAAACAAAATGACTGCTTCCCCTTCAGAGACAAATAGGAGGAGACATCCATAGACTCATTAACCCACTAACTGAGGCCTGACATGAAGATTTATACCCAGGTGTGGTAATTCACTTTCTTTATACCATGCTGTCAAGTAGAAGTTCTCAGAGCTGAGTTTCTGGTTTGGTTGGTTGGTTGGTTTTTAATGACTTGGACTCCTAAGTTTTCACACATACAACAGCTGTACATATCTACGTTAGAAGAACATTGAAGGATGCCTGCATAAATCACCTATTAGGGATACATTCGGGAAGACGCTTACAGACAGAACTACAAAGAGACTTGAGTACTCACTGTTTGACTTTAAAAATCCAGCTCGGATACCATCTAACCTTCATAGTAAATGTTTCCTTTTTCACAGAGGAGCTGTTTTGGATGAAGCGGTTAGAGCCAACAGCTTTGATGCAACCATTCATTCCAAATACAAATGAGCACAATGGAATTATTCCTGTAATGGGGTGCAATTCACCAGTACAATTTAGCCAGAAATTAGTTTTGTGTCATTGACATCGGTGTGAAACAGCAGATGACTAATGAAACAAATGACACAAAACTAATGAAAGAGCATGGTAAATTAATATGCGGCCCTTTCTATTTCTATAAGCAGCTAAAAAATATCTCTAATGGCTTTCGTTTGTGATTATCTACAGCCAGTATTTTTGAGAGAATCATTGATCATATTCAAGGGACTAAGAAGTGAACCCCACTACTGCCTGCAAAAGTCTGCTGTGCCTCCTACCACTTTGACAAATTGAACATGCCAGCTGCCAATTATGCTAATTTTTAGTGTTGATCTACTGTGCTGTTTATTACTGAACTTTCCAATTTCTTCTTATTAAAATTCTCACTTCATTTTAGAATGGTAATATTTTCATGATCTTTATCTTTGCCCTTATTTATTTGACATGAAACATTAAAATTAAACCCTCTAATTCTTTTTTTTTCCTTCTTTTCTTTTTTTTTCTCTGGCACATAATGGATTTGAGATATTATTCAATGAAAGTCCAACATGATCTTTCTTTCCCCATATTACTCTCACATTCAAGGCGGTTGGAGGGGTAAAATCGCCTGCACAGGGAGTTTTGTTGCGCTCAACCTGACAGCAAATTACCAAACTCATGTAACAGTGTCAGTAACACAAGACATAAGACTACAAAGTCTTCATAGAGTATGATTTTATCACCATTTGGACAATAGAATCATCTGATAATGTAGCACCTCTTCATGTGTTACCTTGTATCTTTCAGGCAGCTTTTCCACATTTCCTTGAAAATGTAGTAGATGTCCTTGGAATCCTGGAATTTAGAGTGTATTAAAATGTCTGACTTGCACTGAATAAATTTCACCAAAACATTTGCGACCTTGAAATGATTAGCTTTGTGAAAGCTTTCTTATGCTGAATTTATACCAGAAATGTTAATGGAAAAAGGAGAAACAAAGAGAAATTAATCATGAATGAAACCTTTTACTTTCAGAGGTTTGCAACAAGTACTTTTACACAGACCTTATTCTTAGGGAGAAGGGTAATTTCTCCTAGAAAGCCCATCTGGAAATTTCTGTCTTTTTTTCCTTGAATATTGCCTGAATTATTGCATTTGCTGCCTTTCTTGTGGTATTTCAGTATTTCCAAATGCAGCCTGTGCCAAAAGAAAGAGTTACAGAGAGTTGCAAAATTAAAACAGAAAGCCAGCTGTATTTTTTTTTTACATTAAAATATTAAGGTTTGGGTCTTGGTCAAAGGTTTTGGTGGAAGAATTCAGGAGAGTTTCTTCTTTCAGTTAACATGGCTAAAATTTATTGAGACACAATCCTGACATAAACCTGAAAATAATAATAATAATAACCATTCCCTCTCACTTCTATTTGCAGCACTGTCAGATCTACTAAATGTGCCATTATCATCTCATAGGACTCTGTTGTTCTCTTTGTTTCAGAGTTGTTACTGCTAATCCAGACACTCAGTAATCTAGTTCACGAGGTATCTTTAGCAAGATTAGCAATGTTTAATACTTGGAGGACTGACTTTACTGTGAAATGCTGGCATCTGCCAACATAATCCAGACAGCCTTAAAACAATGTGTAGTGCAGTCAATAGTCACATTTGCAAACAAAAGTTAGAAGGTATTACATAGTAGTTTCTAAGTGACACAAGAACAGTATCCTTGGAATTAGTTTAAATATTGGTCCAAGCATGTTTTATGCAAATATCCAGGTGACAATTTCCAAGGTTTCCAGAAAATAATATTCCACAAATTAACTGAGCATAATTAAAACACTCTGGACCACAAGTATTTACATGAGTTAAATATAACACAGTAGCATCTCACTAATCACTGATGTGGGTACCAAGAAAAAAACAATTCATGACATAATTGAGAGCACTGATTTTTCAGATTTTGTTTCCATTTTTCTGAAAACCTTTTTCTATATTCCTTCTTCCCCTGAGTAGTAAGGGTACCCAGAAAGCAAACACTGATTCTACCCACCCTTTCTCAGTGTGTAACCCAGCTTGCACAAAAAAAATAATTTATTTCAATTTCTGTCAGTGCAAAGGCTGGTCTTATGCATACAAGTAAGATCTCACAGGCAAGTGAAAGTAATAAAGACCTGAACATTGCATGCCCTTATTAGGAAGCCCATTTTTGGACAAAAATCTCATGGAAAAGGAGAGCAGGATGAGCCAAAAAAGGACAATGAGCTGTAGTACATGTTGAGCTGTTACCAGCAGTAAACACTCAGCTTCCTTTAGCTGACCATGAACTGATAAGAGCAAAGAATAGAGATCCACTGTCTGAGAAGAAACACAAAACAACATCCACCGGAGTGAACTCTGACTTCTGTGCTTCCCTGCAGTACCAAGGAACAGGAATGTAACCCCATAGCTTCTAATTTTGTGCTCTTGTTGATGATGTATTATTGATAACAGTTATGATAATTGTGAAAAAAATGGTTTATTAACTAAAGAGCCCTATAAGCTTCTTTGTGAAAGAGGGACTGAGAAGACATTCAAGGGAAAACATTCACTTTATTTTTTACATACTTTGCATCTTAAGGCTTTGTTCTCCTCCAGGTATCTGGAATTTCACATTTCTTAATGAGTTTCCAAAATGTTGATATTTCAGTATTTTGGGCACTCTTGGGCTTTCTTTTCTGTTCCGTTTGTCTCTAAAGGATACAGCTGTCTCAAGCAGAAATAGCAAAGCTGCCGCTAAAATTGAAAGCTAACTACTCCTGTCAGCCCTGCACTCCTTACAAGTTAATTCATATTCAGGTGTGGATCTTGTTTATGCATTTGTAAATTTGTGGTTCCTTTTGTAGTGAAATAATAATAAAATAAACCAAGCCTGGGAATTTTATGCAGTGTTCTGTCTCTGCTTACAAATGAAATTATTCTATGCCCTCTGCTCTCCCTCAAACCAGCAATAAATCTGTATAATTTTCAGAAATTAACTGTAATTGCTCAGAAACCATACAGCTAGAGCCCCATTTCTGAAGGTATAGACAAGTGATACAGACTGCCAATCACATGATTAGTGATAATAGTGATAGTGATGCTTAAGATCCTATCTTTTTCAAAGGTAGATCGAGGCCAGAGATACATAGACACCCGCCTGTTTGAGTGTCCAGTGAATTTTTTTCAAAGAGTTGAAGCACGTCATATGAGGAAGCCACCGGAATCCTATTCAGGAGGATTTAGGGCAAAGCTTACAAATGACTGCAGAAAGGTATAGCTGCTATAATGCTCAGTCTAAATCTTAGATGTTTACAACAATTAATAATGCCTACTTGAAACCTACAATTCCTATTTTTGACCTACGTTCAAAACACACCGTATTCATATAAAAGTGTAAACAATAGCTAGGGGATACCTAGACTGACCTTCATAGAGGTTAATAAAAAAAGAACTGGAATGACTAAGCTGGAAAAGAGATATCATGTAGATATCCAAATGCTTTGTTGAATATCTTTAATTTTAAAACAAAAATAGCACTTCTGTTTGAACATGCACTGTCCTGTCCTGAAACTTACAGGATGATCTTGAGGAGTATTCTAAAATGTATTTCCAGGAAAAGCAGTATCTGACCAGAATATTGCTTGGTTTCCTTTCTGCTGTCACCTATAAATTCTGCAAAGTTTTTTGTTTTTTGTTTTTTGGTTTTTTTAACATCAGGTACAATGGCAGTAAAAACAGATCTGGCGTTCTAAAAAATTCACATAAACATATACACTCACACATAAAAATCTTCCCGTCATACTTGAATAAAAATTGGACCCAGTATCACATTCTTAGATAACTGCATAATTCGTATGAAGGGGAGTAATATAACTGATTGTTAAATGCTAAATTTACTGTAGATATACAGACAGCTGAATGAGCATTTCACCAGGATTTTTTTGTTCATTTTCTTGTTTGTTTGTTTTCTTAAGGGAAGTAGTTTAAGTCTGAGCAGATCAACACATTCCTAATCAAAACCAAGCCTCTGCCTTATGGGATTGTGCTCAGAATGATTATAGTTTATGGATGGGTACTCTCCACTCAATAAAGAATAGATGGAAGAAAGATAGGTTGACAAAAAAACCCAAAAGAATAACAACAAAAAAATCACATACTTCACACTGACTACCAAAAGTTATTCTATGTGACTTGTATGTATCTAAGAATCGGATGGAAAAGTAAAAATCATGAATGCTATCATTAATATTTTTAATTGCCTCTGTATCTATCAGAAAACTGTAAAATTTTTAGATAGTGCTCAAGAGCAGACAATACAGAGCTGAGATAAACCTTTAAAAAGCCAGTCTGCAACTGCCCTTCCCCCAGGAACCAAACTGCATCTCAGGAGAAATGCCTTCCAAATAGAATACTGAATCTCACCTGGAAGGGTGCCATGTATATACTCTGGCATGGTTAAGGGTGAAACACATTTCAAAAGGAGATGCTCAGTGCAATCAGAAAAGGGGAGGTTATGGAACCATTTACTACAAATGGATATGCTGGAAAAGATGCTATATTGGGCCCTTATAGAGGGAACGCAATATTGGTGCCGGATATTTAGCAAGCAGAACAAGTTACTGGCAAGTCGGAGCTTTGGGTACTATTCCACTATTGCTGGGCGGCTGGGCTAAACAATCTTGTTGAACTTCTTTTGCGTAACTGTTTCCGTAAGGTGCTTAAGTTTCTGCCAAGGCTAGCTTCAAATAACTTAAATCTAATTTTCATAAGGGAACATTTGCATATCCCTTGTCTTTTGATCAGGGCTTTCAGTACTTCTGGGCAAAGAAATCCACAATCAGAAGTTCCCTCCCACCTATGAAAAAAAAAAAGACATAAACAACATTTTCATACCTGAGAGACTGATGAAGGGCTTCCCTAATGCTGTAGGGCATTTTGAAATGCCTAAATGAATGGTAGCACATAAGGGCTGAGTACAGTTCAAGTCAGTGCAAACACCCCTCATGTTGATGTAACAAGTGATAAAAACTAAAACAATGGTCAATAACAGCAGTTTCAGTGTGATAAGGGTTTTTTTTTCATGATGTAAAACTGACTCATCTTGTACCTTGCCACAATAGCTGTTTCCTGGCAGGATTACAGATAGCAAAGGTATTTTTTTCACGTGCTTTGCCCCAGAGACAATTCCTTCTGGAAGGAAATCGTCATTCACAATCCAGTTCTCAGCTGGACTCATTGGCCTGGCTGTGACATGCAGTAATTAGATCATCTGAAGTACCATGAGATACAATGGGGTCTCAAAGACACTCTAAGAAACTTGTCACTTCCACATGGAAACTAGTCAGCCCTGGAGTACTCTTTTGGGAACTGCCATTTCGGAGTCTGTGCCTCACGCTGGAAGTTTGCCTGCTCTGAATTCCCCTGGGAAAAAAGCATTCAAGTGCAGGATGACAATTTAGTGACAACATATGGCAATAGTATCTAATAGTGACATTTTCCAGGTACAGACACAATTTCCCTGATTTCATTGATTTCAGTAGTTGTGATATATGCAAACAAGGACAAAAATCAGTACTGGAGTCAGCATCATTGTATAAAATGCCTAATACAGTGTATACAGTGTGTATACAGACCTCAGTGAGAGGAGAAATCACACATTCTTATTCTAGTGTTACACCATTACATGCAAATGTGTTTTCTGTTACCAGAGCAGGTGTCGCTTTGCATTTCAGTGCAGAAGCAGAATACAGCCAAGGAAGTCACTGTATTCCCACTTTTTAACAGAAATTTCAGATTTGTTCTGTCTTAACTCGACAGTTTTTCCTATTCTGAAATAAGCAGTGCGCGTGTCTCTTGCTCTTCATGCAAGAGATGGATACTGTTCAGAGTACGTTAGTCAAAATGTAGTCACTGGATACTGGGAAAGGGTGTCACAGTCTTAACGATACCAGGAAAACTCTATGGAAGAGACATACCTGCCTCTACATAGGCATGCGTAGGGAACGTAAGGTGATGTGACCAATGCTGGCTGAGAAGCTAAGTTCACCTTGTTCACAATTTATTAGACAACATAAAATTGTTGTTACACAACCAATACTTTGCTGAGTCCTTTCTGAGCTTTTAACACTGTAATCTTTATTTAAACAAAAAACACCACTTGATAATTCTAATGATGCTAAATAATTGAGATTATTAGGGGAAAAAAACCCAAAACCAACAACACTAAATGGCACAGTACTGAAGTAATTTAAGCAGAGACTATGTTTTGCTAAACTTTCCACGAATATTTTCTTTTTGTACAATGGTAATTTCCTCTTTTTCCTTTAAGTAGCAAATTTTTCCCTGAAATAATGTGTTTTGTTATTGTCTTGTTTGTGTATTGTTGACTTAATTCTTTTTGTCTTATCACATTTATGTGTAGAAAGTACACACTGGCCTTTGTTACTTCATGTATAAATTAGGGAATATATTATTCACATTTCTGCCAGAAATTCTACAGTGTGATTTTATGTATTTTGGGCTTAACTCCAAAACCCTAAATGCATTAAGATCTGGCAAAGTCCACACAATGCTACTCAAATTCATGATGCTCTAAGGATGGGTTAAGGTACCTTGCATGTCCTGGGAGAACATGTGAAGTTCTTCTGTTTTAAAGCATCAATGAGAAAGCAATCAAATTAATGGCATGACAAATAATGTGGCCGTTGTTTAGTTTTTTGTATCAGAAATAGAAGAATGTGTATTTCAATATTTCATCTTAAACGAAAATAAAATTTTAATTAGCAATATAAGAAATAATAATAAAAAAGACCCTGTATCACTAAGAAAGACCTCACGTTTATGACATTGCACTAGGAGAAAAATAGCCCATTTTTATAGCATTCCTGGCTTGTGAATGTGTTTGAATTAGTGTAAATGTGACTGTGGCACATAACTCCAGTGAAATACAGCATATTAGGAATGTCACAGCAAGGAGGAGGCTTGATGATATTTACAGTTAAACAAAGCCAGCCGTGTTTTTCACATATGAAAAACAAAAATGATTTTCAAGTTTGCTTTTGTTTCTTAAAAGCCTGCCAAATGTCAAAGGCTTTGGAACAAGTGCTGAAAATTTCAATGGTATTTAAATGAAAACCTTTTAAGTGGCACGTAGGCAAGGCTGCTGCTTGTTCTGCTCTATTTTATGAAAAGATGAGAGAGGGAATCCTCTAGAAGGAGACCAGAAGTTGTGCAGATGAATGCTATATCCAACGTTTTCACTTACCCTGACCATGAAGGGTTTACCTTCGGCCATGTCACAAACCCTGTACAATAAAACTACTGGTAAAAGTGTGACCCTCATGGGGAATCTGGAGATCAACCGTAATACCAGAATATATGCTTTAGATTATGGATTTTTTTTTTGCATCAAAAAGGAAGTCAGTATTTAAGCAATTTTACAGATTTTCCCCAGCTTGGTGAAAGGATCTCCCCAGACTATGATGAAAGAAAGAAGGAAAAGATATTTTTTAGTGCACCTAATCCAATACATTTTCACAATAGAGGGTCTGGTATGCAGTCAAGGGCAATTTTCTGTTAGTCAATTTAGATTTCCAGTCTTTGCAATATTTGAAGGGTTTACAATCACAACTCTTTTATTGGGCAGAGCAGCATATTGATCTTGCTTTGATAATACGGAACTGAGGCACAAAGCAGCTCAGAACTAGGTTTTCAAAGATATTGGGGTTCCCAAAATGCAGTGAAGAGCTTCAAGATTCAGAAAAGGGTATTTAGACATAAATATTGTCAGGTCTGTGCTGGTTTGGACTCGATGCCTACATTCCTTTAACGATTCCACATTGTGCCCAACAGCACTTTTGCATTGCATTCATCTCTTCAAGGACTCAGGAAGTGCACGGATACAGTGGTGTTTGGGACATGTTAGTTTCCAATGAAGCTATATTGTATCTACTGTCAAAATTTAAGCATAATTTAGTTTAGCTGCTTTTAAGAATTCAGAATTGTGTATCTTCTGCAATAATTCCTTTGACTGGTGTTTTTATCGTTTTTTCCTGGTATTTCAATATGTTCCTTTTTTATGAAAGAACACTGAAAATTGTGTAGTTCCTGTAAGACACTATATAGTCCCAGGAGCAATGAACAGACAAGATTTTGGGTTTTTTTTTTTTCTTTTTCCTAAGTGACTGTAAATGAAGATTTATCAGAAGCTGTTTGTTTTTACCAGAATTTTATATAATCCATTTGCAATTTGGGAAATAAAATATTTTCTCACATCTCTAATAATAATTAGCTTAGCACTCAAGGCAATAAAACAAAATCATTTAGATAATTGGAAGCGTCTAAGTAACCAATTATTTGAAGGTCTCTTTGTGGCTTAAGGAGAACAAATAAGAAAGTACTCCCAAAATGAATATCCAATGCACAGTCTCTGCAAATGTTTCATATGCAGACAGTATTATGGATGCGTCACTTGCAGTCACCTGCAGTGTGTTAAGTCATTTTACATCTGATGATGATGTGGTAAAACACAGTGTGCTCCTGCAATGCCATAAGAAGAATGCAGAGCAAATATCTGAAACACCTCTGAATGTCCTTTCCAGATTTTCAGTCCTATTGTGACATTCTGCTGAATCCTGAATTGCACCACCCTCCAAAATTGTTATGGGATGCAAGATTCCTCCAAATCCCCTGCTCTACTGGCCTCTACAGGCATAACAAAGGCAAATTGTTATTTTTTCTACTATGTCTCCCTTCAGGTTGACTCAATCTCACTGAATAAGGTATAAACAGGAAGAAAAACACGCAGTGACCACTTACTAAATGCTGTTAAGTAAGAGAGTAACGGGGTTCATTAACCACTTATACTTCTTATCATGACTCCTAGGCTGTGCCTCAATGAAGCCCATAAATTGCACTTTTCTGAGAACATCCAGTCCTAAATTACACAAATAGTTACTCTTATATGCTCTGCCAACAGTTGAGCACTCTGGTCAGTAAAATCCTGGAATTCATTTTGTGTAGCTTGGCACTCTTCACAGTGATCTTTCTTTCTTTATTCCTTGGCAAAGCTCTCGTTCTTGGAGTGATCAACAATAACAACAACAACAAAAAAAAAAAACCCACATTATAATCTTACTGCAAAGGTAGGGGTTTAGCTTCCTGCTGCAGGGTAGTGTCAATTGTCAGCATCTTGTTTGGTTTGTTTAGCTGGCTTTTATTCTTCTCTGACATTTAGAGATTATGTGTTTTCCTTTTCCTCCTCCTCATTGCTGGAGCCATCTGTGGGCCTTTACACAGACACATCCATTAGGAATATTAGATAGACAAAGCTAATGTGCACTGGAGTGAAATGACAAGCTCCTTTTCTTAATTAATGCCTTCACTGCCTCTCGAGTGAGGATTGCAAGCTTCTGAAGTAGTTTGGAAATGAATTTGTTCTTACATTTCCATGAGCATTTTTCTACTGCATTTAGACCGTTCTTTAAGTTAAACAGTGGAGTGTCCTAGGATCCTGGTCCCCTGAAACGACATCTCCACTTGTGCGTTAAGCACTGGCTGGGACCAACCCTGGGTGCTGGACCTCAACCGTCTGCACTGTTTGGCTGTAAGGAGCATCCCTGCTGTGCTGTCAGTCTGCCCAGTTAGTGCTCTGCCAAATCGTCCCCAGGCCCTCCCTGTTCGGGACTTTGCATTGGCCCCTCATGATCAATAAACAGTTTGCACCAGATTCCTCCATTCTGGAGGCTAAAAGAACTTAGTAGTATGACTGACCATCCAGTTGCGGAACATGTTAGAGCAACCATTGCTTCGTTCAGTTTGTCCTGGGCTTTCTGACTGTTCAAACTATAATCCAAGAGGATTTCAATTCAGACGCTGAAAACCAAGCCCAATACAAACTTAAGACCCAGCTGGGGCAGATACCAGAGCTGTGACCTGGGAATACTTCACAGCTACAAATGATGTAGATGTGATAGAAAGAGTGTGAACATTGAACACGTGGACCCCACATATCATACTGACAACAAAAACAAAATATTAAAACACTTACGTGAATAGCAGAGATGGGAAAGTGGTTAAACTCTGTCCCTGTTCCACCTTTATATGGCAGTATTCTCAGCATGAAGGAAGAGAGCTGCCGATATCATCTGATTGCTGCATCTCATCATTATTGTTAATACCCACCATTTCCATAAGAGAAACTAGGTATGGTTTTTCAATTTCAAATTTTCCTGAACATTTTACTTACTCCTACCTGCCACTTCCTTACCATTGCAGCCAAGCTAGGTCTTAAAATATTGCCTTTATATTTCAGGATTTTCCTTTTATCCTTTGTTTCTTGCATACAAAGTCTGCTTTCCTGATATGTGTTTTGCCAGATCCAAAAAACAAGTTTGGAATGTAGGTATGATCAGTTCTCTTGATCAGCTATCCGGGAGGTAGGCAAGTTTTGTAACATTTCAACTTGCTTTTAGCTGTGTGGTGCAAGCTGTTTTCTATGTTTACCCTAGTCCTAATTTCATTGGTAATAGATTTTTTTTTCATCTTAACTTTTTTCCACATTAAAGTATAAATATTTGTGCTGCATTTGTGTTAAATATTTAAAATTATTTTAGAAACCAGAACTTAGGGAGTTCAACCTTCAGAAGGTCTGAACATTTTTCCTTAGATACACATAGCTTTCTGAATCTCTTTTCCCTTGCATGGACTTCCATAATTTGAATTTATACAAATATCAGACATTAAAGTAATTTGGTCATTGAATTTCATTTTACTTTGTGAAGACCTTCTATGCTCTCTTATGCTGCATAAGCACATTCATTTATAATATTTAGTTTTAAAATCTCTCTCATGTCTACTTATTGCTTATTACATAAAATTAGAATTAGATAATATCTGAGCAAATACATCTAGAAAAACACATTAATCAAAACTGGAAGATTATTGTTTGTATCACATTAGCTCCTGCAAACTTCAGCCATAAATCAGAGCAAATTTTTTCTACATACACAGGCTAACGGTGAGAAGATTTTAGGATTCTTTTTTTCTAGTGGAAGATGTAAATTGTAAAGATTTTACTAGGGTGTGCTAAAAACCAAAATCAGTTGTAATTATATCAAACATATAATTGGCTCAGTTCAAAATTAATCCACACTACCACAAAAATAGCATTCAAGTGTCATATACCCTTAGAAATACCTCTCTGCTGAGATCCCTCACTAACCAGCGTGCTCCATAGCATGCTATCATCTCTGTCTTCTGGCTCAAATGTTGAACTGTACCGTGATTAAAACACAGCAGGAAATCTAGTCCTTATTAAAGAAATTAGTGCAAATCATCCAAACTATGAGGCTTCGTAGTGGTTCAGAAGACATTTACAGCTATGTCCATACTAGGAAACTAGTGTAGAAAGAAGCTATATGATTGAGAAAACTATTTGATCTGGAATTGCTATGTGATTGCCATGGAGAGAAAATCAATTACTATGCTCTTACAGTTGTTTTAAACTCTTCATTAAATATATATATAAAAAAAACGCATGCCTGTTTGTTACTTGAATTTGTCTAGTTTCAGCTTCCACTAATTGGATCATTATCCACTTGTTCATTAACTGAACAACACTGCTGTCAACACTTTGTTCCATATATATATATATTCAGACTCTGTGAACAAGTCACTAAACCTTCTTTTGCTGAGATAAAATAGATTAACCTTTTCACATACCTTTATATTATTTTTAAGTCCCTTTATCATTACTGCGGATTTTCTTTGAACCCTTTCCTATTTATCAACACCTTTCTTGAAGCACATATTCCAATTCCAGGCATATTCTTCCTGAATCACTAACATCACCATCAGTCATAAAGCACTGCTACTGTTAGAATTCTCTCATTTTCGTGTACAAGAACCTTAGCCCTTTTGGCCATCACATCAAGTCTGGCAGTCTTAGCAGACGATTGATCGTGCATCTCCATCAGACGCCTCTTTGTATGTTTTTGATCTATACCAATTGGACCACTTCCAAATAATTTTTGGACACAGTTCAGGTGCTGAGTATGGGTAAGAGGCCATTTAACTAGGCTTTTCTCATCTGAAAAACATATTTCGAAGACAATGAGTTTATATGGATGACGACAATTTCCTATCACAACACTTGAGTCCTTTTCAGAGTAGCTGCATCTCCAGGAGTCTTCCATCATATATTTTTTTCTATATTTCTACATACGTATATTGTTTCTAGATGCATGACTTTGTGAAAATTAAAACTCACATTTTTCGTCTGTGGTGGTGGTGTTGTTGACCAATCTATATTGCCTATTATCATTAGACGGGTAAGCTGTCTTTATGTTCACTTAACACTCTTCCAGCTTTCTGCCATTTGCTGGAGATCTTTTTATGCTTTCTAGATCATTGACAAAATAACACGGGATGAAGAATCAAATTCTGCAAGAATTTTTCAGAAACATCCACTCACTGATGATTAGTCATTTGCAACTTGATATAGAGATCTCTTAATTAACAGATTTTAATGCATTTAATGTGTTGATAGCATATTGTTCAAGTTCTTTAATCAAAAGGGCATGCGATGTGAAATCAGGAGTTTAATCATACTACATGAACACTATTATCTTTATCAGCCAAATATTTAATCTCATCAGAAAAGATATTAAGTTACTTTGACATGTTTCATTTTCCTGAACCCTTGTTGATTGGCATCAATTATATGTTCTTTCTTTAATTCTTTGTTAATTAAGATTCATAAATCAAGTTCTGTATCAGACATTCTACTACCACTCACTAAAAGACTGTTTCTGCCCCTTTTGGATGACTGAAATATGAAAGAATGAAGCGTAATCAAAGGTAATGAATGACATAAGAAAGAATACGGAAACAGTACATGCTTGTTTCTTCACAAACACTGTAACTATGAACAATCACCTGAAAATCAGCATTTCCCCAGATTTACATGGAAAAATAATAACCTCATAATTACCACAAATAATCACAAAGCATGAATGATCAAAATGAAGAGCTTTTTAAAGTGTAAGACAACACCAAAACTTGTGGCAACGAGGACAGTTTGTACACAAAAAGCCTCACTGCATTTATATTGTTATTCAGGTGACCTTATAATTTATTCTCAGCTAAGTAGGAAGTCACTGATATTCCAGTACAACTTTGGTCAAATACTTTTTTATTTTTAGAACAAAATTAAAAAGGCTTATTTTTTTTCCTGAACATCATTTCGTGTTTAATCACCAAATATTCCATTTATATTACTTTGTA
Organism: Himantopus leucocephalus; assembly: GCA_003993805.1. NCBI lineage: Eukaryota > Metazoa > Chordata > Aves > Charadriiformes > Recurvirostridae > Himantopus > Himantopus leucocephalus. Next base: position 14,148,170 of record RSEF01000002.1, read on the forward strand.
AAAATTGTTTTCCTAGTTTTACATTCAGACAGCTAAATAAGTCAATTTAGAAAGAAAATAAATTTGTTGGTAAGTTTTCCTGATATTTTGCAGCAATTCTGTTATTGCAATAGAGACCAGTTTTTTTCATTTCATAATTAGGCTTAGTTTAATTTCAGTTTATTTTTGTGAAAGACTGGAAAAAGGCAAAATTCCATTCCTTGGGCAAAGAAGTGGATAAAATGAGCAAGGATATCAAACTCCACTACAACTGCAACTTTACAGATGATTGAATGTCAACCTGGCATGACAAAAAATGATCAAGAAATGCTAATTAACGGCGGAGAAAATGTTAGGGCTGGTAGAAACAACACTGTCAAATGATAAATTCAGTATTTTACACACTGTGTTCTCATTTATTACTTTTATGAAAAGTAGAATTTGATTAATGAAAGTCATCTTCTCTTTAAATTTTGACACGTCATTATGCTTCAGGACTTCACATCTGAACTGTAAAATGAGATTCCCTAGACCTGATTCACAAATCACCCAAGATTGAAGAATACATAACCTTTCCAAACACATTCTGGCTTTAAGTAGAAGTTTAGTTTTAATGTATTAGATAAGACAAAATGGAGATATCTGATCTTTTCTTGCTGTTTGCATTGCTTCCTGGAAAACCTACTTTCAAAAACGTAAAGAAGACAGGACTATATCCTACTGAAGAATCCAGGTATGTACAGTGTCAGTATTGGAATCCTGGTGATTCTACTCACAAAATTTTCCATTCAAACCCCTTCAAAATACCCACACCTTTAAATCTTGAAGGATTAGAATTTAGTGCAGTCAGCTTTCAAAATTCAGAGCAGTAGCTGCCTGATACAAGTCCCCTGCCATGGATGCAAATCCTTCCATAGACTTCAAAGGATTTTGGAGTAAGTCCTAACATTACAGATGGTGGATAATTCTTAGTAAATGGCACATCAGACATAAGTGGACACTTTCTCCCTGTAGGAAACATAAATAAGCCCACTTAAATCTAATATTGTTAATGCTGTAATGATTTCTGAATACTTGATTGTGATTTTTTAATGATATCAAAAGGAAATCTTGTCAAAACATGTTAACTATGGGCTTACTCCTTTTCAAACATACCCAGTAGAGACACATGCCCCTATTATCCATAGGATAATAGGAGATGGCTCCATTAGTCCTTTAAAAAATATAGCATAGACAATTGATTCTACCTTTTTCTAGTGGTTTGGAATCATCATACAAAAGTCCTGATGTCACTTCTGAGAATCACTGAACCTCATTGCCAAACCCTGAACCTGTAAATAGTCATTTTCCAGTGAGTGCCTCCACTTGGGTACCTTGAGTCAATTGATTAGTTATCATTTCTTGATTCTGTGAGAAAAGTGTGAATCTCTTGACTTCAGCAATATTAATCAGTGAGTTTGATTCTCCAGAGAGAGGATAAAGGGGTGTAACCAAAATTAAAGCAAGGTGAAGGTTTTAATATAACAGGGGCAATGTTTTCTAATTCAAGCTTCCCTGAACTGATTTAGTGTATCTTAAAAATAGAGGAGAGAGTGTGAGGGAAATGATAAAAGTGCTGATGAACAATGTTTCTTATAATACATACAGCTGATTCCTTTGATGGGACTCCTCTAAAAGGGCTCTGAAAAAGAAAAACAAGTATATAACCTACTGTAATTTATTTTAGGTGCTTGGAGACATATTTCCTATATAGCCTATGCAGATAGACAGAGGTCTCCAGAGACCTACCGGGTGGCCTGAATTTGGACAAAGTGAATTCCCTCCAAAATTATAGGCTGATAGTGATTGACACATGTAGACTGATCTGAAAATTTGAGATTCAATAGCTTTTATTTTTCTCTTTTAACAGCAGAAATGTGAAAATTAACCAGCTTCAATACTTTCCTGCCAAAAAGTACTGGAAGTATATCATAGTTATCACATTAATCTTTTCCAAACAGTTGTACTGCAGAAAGAAAGCAGTATTCTAAAACATGTTTGATCTTTCCAAGTTAGTAAATACTGTTTTAGAACTGCTTTCTTTACTCTTTCCTCCAGAATGGTATTTTGAAACTTAAAGTCTTACAGACGAAAGATTGCCAGGCTGAGTGCAGAAAGGTATGAAATGCAGTGTATTTTGCAGTCATTCCCAGCAGCTGAAACCTGCTCCATCTTCTTTTCGGTGTCAGGGATCAGAACAACCATTGCAAATGCAATGAACTTTGAGCCATTTCTTCAGGCAGGTGGTTGATACTTCAGTGTGTACTAAATGTTAACATATTATATTGCTAGGAATAGTACCAGAAACATAATTTTATTAGGGGTTCTCCAGACTCATTCTACATTTAAAAATAGAAAACAAGCCTAAAGTGAGATTTATCTCTTTTTAAGTATAACAGAAATTTTAACAGGTGGGGAAATAAAAGTTGAAGTCTCAGGGAAGATAGTCCTCTCAGCCCTGTCTATCAAGCAATGTGCTGTCATACGGTACATTTAAGACACTGGAACTATATGCAAAAGCAAATACATTGCATTTTCTTAGAAGTGATGAGAGAGTATTAAACCAGATATTCACTGACAGAGTGAAAGTTCAGGATTTTACTTTAAAGATTAATAGATTATTAATGTTCTTGTTTACAGGCAGAAATATACATATTAACCCTTAAGCTGAAAGAAGAGAGTGTTTTAGGAATGGAATTTTGCTTGCACATAAGTAAGGAGATGTTTTATGTCAACAACTCTGGAAAAGTTCTTATACAAAAGCTATAACATAAGTTAGATACATTTGTGATACTACGTCATGCTTGCATGCATACTCACTGGGCTTTTTCTATGATTTTTGGTAATAAAAATAATCCAAATGTTTATGGAAAACAAACTGTCACCTAGTGTCAAATTCAATAATTGAAAGTGTCCTCTAGAGAGCAATGGGACTTATCATGTCTGATGTGTGTTTTTCTGCTATTTTTACAGAAGACGATAGACCACTTCACAAATGTCCATGTCATAGTAACTCCTGCTTGGTATGTACTTGAGGTAGCTAAAACTAACTGTGACAGCCATATAGGATATAAACACTTGATTAGTACTGGAAAATGCATTGCAAACACTGTAGTGTATAAATTTCTTATTTTACAGCAATATTTCAAACTTGGATTTTATTTTTTTTTTACCATATCTGTACTTGTAAACGGAGCTATTATAAATCCTTTAAAACCCTAAAAATAATTAGTGAATCTTTGGGGGTTTTTTACAGTAATTTTTAGCCAACATGAATTAGCTCCTTTTTCATTGCTCTTTTCTTATTTTCATGGTTTTGAGTCATAGCCTAATGTTGGTACAAAACCTGTTGTCTAATATCTGAGTTTTAAAAGGCCATGTTAATCATTCAATCTGACTTATTTTAATTTTAGAAGGAAAATAATTCACTTTGCCTACTGCAATTTACTGATATAGAATCTATCTTCTTCCACACAACTCATCCTCCTTCCTTTTCTCTACAGTTTCTCTCATACTGTAACTCTTGCTGGAGGACTTATTTGTCAAAGGTGCATGAGGAGGATTGAATGGCAGTTGATATGCCAGAAAGATTCTGGCATAGACAGCAATGCAAGTCAGAACAGTCGTAAAATGTTTTAATTTTTATTGTATTATTCTTTCTTTCCAGAATTTGCATTTCTCATGGCTGTGATGGAGATGATCCCACACAACATATAGCAGTGAATAAATTTGCATAATAAAATTCTCTGGAATCATAGAAAACTCTTAAATGGAAAGAAACTTTTTGCTGATATGCTAAATCTTTAGCTAAACTGATAAATGAGACATCACCACTGGAAGTTTTACAGTCGTCTTCATTGTCCTTCAGTCTTGGCTCGTTTGTTGGGAATCCAGGAAGAGATTCTACTGATACAGTGGACTAACAAAGAGAACACTGTGAGAAGTAAACTGAGATCATGCAAATCACACCTGAAAGTCCACCAAACAACTATACCGTACTTTCATCTTATTTTAAATTACATTGTTCTAAGTTCTTTGGATTCATGAAAATGCCTGTTATCTTCAAATTGAAGCATACTGTAAAAATAACGTGCAAGATAAAAGTTCCTTAGTATATTTGTCATTCAAAAAAAAACCCAAACCCCAGCTTAGATTGCTCAGTAAATCAAAAATCTATTCGCAAACATTACCATGCTAAACAATCTGGTTGTTTTACTGTATCTTATCTTTCATGATGACCACTGATATGTATGTTCATGTGAGCTGATCCAATTGCTAAATTAAGAGAAAATGCAATAAAATGTAGCTTTGATAATAATAGTCAGACTGCTTTACTGTAAGATTCTAAATCAACCTCTAAAAAATGAACAGTGTTCATTTTCTGCTAGAAAATAAAAGAGCAGGAGACTATATTAAAATATCTTGACATCTGTAAGGTAATCAGTTCTCTGACATGCAAATAACATAGCTTCTTACCACGGCATCTGTTTCCATCCCAAGAATAACCTTGTTGGCTAAAAAATGTGTCACGGGTCAGCAAGAGGAAAAAGAAAAAGGTACAGGGACAAATAACATTGAATTAAAAATAAATTTAAAAAGCTGCACAGGTTTTTAATTTACCTCAACATTTGCTCCTAATTTTCTAGTGTAACATTATCACACTTGCATTTATCTTGAGAATGTTTTGCCCAGTCTGTGAGCCACAAGTCTAATTCATACAAAACAGACTCAAAGAATACTCTAGGCTCAAAATACCCGTTTAACTGAAGCCACTCTAGTCATCATCACCATTCTCTAAATCACCATCATCATCATCACCTTCTAATTCCCTCTAGCTGTATGGATTCCTCCATTAAAAAAGTCTGTTTTGGATGTAACTTGTAATTCTCTCAGTCAGTGCCTCTTTCAGTCACATTGCAAGCAATCTCCAGCTTGCTCAAATGTGAGACTTCTTTTGTTACAGGATCTGGAAGAAAGGTGAGATATTAACAGTTCCAAGAGGGAAGTGTTTTCTTGATGAGTAAGTTTTCTGCAAATCAAGGCATCAGAAAGCTTGTGCAATGACATTTACAATTTGTGTAGGCTGTGCTCCATGTAGAATCCTTTAGGTGATGTGATATGGAAAAATGTGAGTTTGTAGTGAACTCAAGCCAGAGCCACTGTGACCTAACACTGTGCTGAATAAAGGTTGGAAAAAATATTCTCTTGTCTCTCTTCACACAGTGCTATCTCAACTGACCAGCTTCTTCATGGTATCCGGCAAGCTGTTTTCCAGGAACTTGTTCCAGGTGTAATAAGTCACATGTCTTGCTACTGGGAATTGAAGGAAATTCAAATGGACAAAAAGGAAAAAAATGCTTAAAAATTAACAACTGAAAACTCTGTGCATCTCAGATTTATGAGGCATCGCCTCCTTCAATTTCTCCTCTGAAGTCAAGGCAGTTCTTGCGTCACTGGGTGAGGACTCTAATTCACTTTAATTTTCTCCAATGTTTTTCATAGCAGGAGTAGATAATTTAATGTAAACACAGAAAGTAAACCTTTCCACTCAAAAGGGAAGAGTTTCCCTCATGCCCAATGCAATAACAATTTAATGCCAATGAAATCACTTAGCTACACCTCCATGAGTGATTTGTCAGAACCTTCCATGCACAGATTAACTTCCTTTGGGATTAAAATACTGAATGATAAGTGGTGAAGAATACACAGAGGCATATCCTTCATTAAACCTGCTTGTTCAAGGCTTTGTTAGATTAAAAATCAGTTAATTATATGTTTCTATTTCTATTACTAATACCTTTATGTTACTTACAAAAATTTTAAAAACTCTAAGAGCTAAATTCTGCTGCTCAGCCCCACCAGGATAAAAGCCATCTGGCTTCTATATACAGCATAAGTTTGATTTTGGCTGATGAATATCACACACAGCTGAGAAGGTCCAGCTAACCAACTGTCTTTTCTCTGGTAGTGGCCATTAGCAGACACTTGAGGAAGGAGAACAGAATGCTACCAAAGCATTTTCCATTCTCCACCTTCAAGACCAGCTGAGTCACAGATGGTATAATTGCATCTAATATGCTCCACCCCTTTTTTTCTGACAATTTTTGATTGATTTTCCAACCTGAGTAAACTTTTGGTATCAAAAAAGCCATGTGGAAATAAATTCCTTGGTTTAATCATTTGTGTAAAAAGTATTGCCTTTAGCTTATCTTAAACCTGGTACTTTTGGTGCTTTCGTTCTTGCACTGGAGGCACATAAAAAGCACCCTGCATGCTTATAGCTGTCCATGTACACAGTGAAAAAATGAGTTACCTCACATTAATATCATGTCAGTACCATTAGTCCATGCTGCTTCAGTATTTTGTGATTTACTCTAAACCCACATGGTTTTCTTAAATAATACATATTGAATTACTATGAAGCATTTCTGGGTTTTGTTATCTTCCTCTGCACTCCAAACCAAGTCTATGCCAACATTCCAAATTCCTTATTAAATATATTTTTACATTACACAGGATAAGAAGGGCCCTTAGAGTTTCATATATTAAGCAGGTGGCCTTAATTGACACAGCATGCTGTCTTCTTATGCTACACAGTAAGCTTAATATCTCATGCAATGTTTTAGTTTGCTCTTTGCAGCTATAATGTGTGAAATGTACATTCAGTTAGAGGATGGAAAGCTAATGTGTGGTGACGAAAAGGGCAAGGTCCTCCTACAAATGTCTAACTTGGCAGATGTGCCCTTTCTGCTGTTTTTGTAGCCCCTCCACCAAGCATCCTACATCCCAATCTGTACAAACAGAAGATCCAGATCTTCCTGTGGAATTAAAACATTCATTCCGAGTTAATTGGAGGGGGTTTGTTTTCTTTGTCTGACAGGTTGATTGGGATAAGTAAGCTGTAGGGATGTGAAATAACAGCCCAGTCCCTCACACCGCAGCTATCAAGAAGAGTGACAGCGTCGCTGGGGCTCACAGGTGCTATGGAGTTTGGTCTCACAAATGTTTTCATCATTTGCTCTCTTCTCAGGGTACATTGCAGCCATTTTCTGCTCACTGCAGTCCTCTGAAACAGAAGTGATTTCCTTCCAAGTCATGAAGCCAGTTAGATTTGACTCAAAAGCTGAACTATTTAGACTAGCCCTCTTCCTTGCTTCACCCTTCCTGTGAAACAAAAAGCCAGTGGAGTTGGCCTACTTGAACAGACTTGGCTAGCTTAGCATTTTCCTTCAGATGGGCATCCTCATATGACCACCTTAATCAGCATGTTGCTACAGGGGGAGCTGAGTCAATGCTACTCATCACCTCATGGTTTTCCTTAGGTGCAAGCATGTTCTTAGCATTTACGCTTACTTCATATGCTTACGGTAACCAGAAATACATCTTTTACAGCGGTCTGTCTGAACATTTTCTGCACACTACTGCTGTGACTGAAGTGCCATAACTTAAGGCTCTGATGTACTTTATACCTTTTCAAATTTAAAGAAAACTGGACAACAGGAGGGAGCCTTTTGCTCACAGCCTCAGAGAATTAGCAGGTTTCAAATAAAATGAAAAAAAAAGAATTAGTTATTTACTTAACAGAATATACCATCCCTGAGGTATGTCTAAAGGACATGTTGATTTCCTGCTTTTCTTTAGCTGTGCCACTTCCTCAGCACTATTCTTGCAGAACCAGCGGGAAAAAACTATAATGACTGGGTCAAATGCTGAAGAAATAGCTTATAGCCTTTTTACTGAAATCTTGCGGTGCGCAAACTCAGCATGATCAAAACCATTGAATTTTCTCTATGACTAACTGGTGTTTTCATCACTGCACTGCACTTCTGTAACAATGCTCTCTGTCTCTACCTTCATACCTGCCAACTGTCCCATTTTCAGCCAGACAATTCTCATTTTTCTTATCTTTTTTGGGCTGTCACATACTTTATCTGTCCTGTCCGGTTTGTTTTCCCATGCACGTTAATGCAGCTGAGGCAGAGGCGTTACGTCACCCACAAGGATGCACCAGGCCTGCATTATTGGGGTACGCTATGTGTGGAGCAGGCTGAGAGTTAAGAAGAGCACTGTTTAATCTGTTTAATGCGAAGGTGCAGGGTGTGGCTAGCTGTTCAATCTTCTGGCTGTTAGCACGGCGCTAAAGATAGCTTCAAAGCAAAGTAAAACCTCATGGCATACTCTGTGCACTGCCTTCGTGTAATATACGCTGAAAAGAGCTATTTATGTATTCATACAATGGTACTTCCTTGTTGTATAAAACATCAGAGCGCTTTTTAATATATGGCATTCTGATGCATAAATCTCAAACAAATCAATCCCTTAAAGCACAAATGAGTACAATCATTTTAGGTGCCCCTTTTTCTTCCTTCACAAATAAATGCTGCATTAAATAGATTTTGGAGACAAAAATAAATGAGATGAGAGGCCTGAAGTACTGATCTCATCAGATACCTCTCAGCTCCGTTCTTGATGCCAGCTTTTCAAGCGGCTAAACTAGAGTTCAGTACTTTTATGATCATTGCCTGTTAAACAAATAGCACACTAAGAGAGCTATGTAATTGCCTCTTTTTGAGGGAGAGAGACATGTCCAGGTTTCCTGGCACAAATATTTCCATTGTGGCATAAGTTTGTGACCCCCAATACAATGAGATGAAGATTTCTAATCTTGCTTTCCTCCTTATATTTCCTGCTAAGTGGAGAGATCTGACATGAATAACTAGCCTCAGACTGTCTGTGTGCATTCCTTATATGAAATAATAATAACAATAACAACAGTAATAACAACAATAACAATAATGGTGGTAATAATAATAATAATAATAATAATAATAATAATATAGAGGACTCTGGTAACTCTGTTAAATAACCNTAGAGGACTCTGGTAACTCTGTTAAATAACCTGATAGGGCTTTCAGTGGCAGGCATCATAGCAAGAAGATGATTCACACAGCACACATGAATGCTTGTCATCCTCAGGGGCACACCACAGCAAGTCCTATTAATGATTCATCGGGTGGAGTTTTCTTGTAGAGCTGCATGTTCCAGCTTAGCACACTGCCATTAGCATTATCAGTAGATCAACAGTATTCAAATAAATGCTGAGCTCACCCAGTCCCAGGCAAGAATGCCAAAGGGATACCAGTTAGATACATGGCATAAATGAAGGGAAGGAAGGAAGAATTAAAGCTACTGGAAGCAAAAAAAACCAAAAGATATTTAGGCTAATGCGTTGGTCATAAGCAGCGTATATACTAGCAGCATATGTGACACATTATAGTTATAGCTGGTCAGGAATACTAGGAATATAATAGGGGCAGAATATATTAGGAACATACACTGTATGTTCAGCAACAAAAATATTAGGCAAAAATGAGGCTAAACCCACATTTATTTTACAGTGATATTATGGTTTTGATGGTCTCCCACCAAAATGCCAGCTGGTTTCCAGTAGAACTCTGCCTGCTGTCCTGGCAGGCTGCTGGGACATCATGAGCTTACATTTCCAAATCAGGTTTGCCAAGCAGATTTCCTTTAGCAAAGAAGCCCCTCCTTTCTGAGGACCTGAGTTACAGGAACAAGCCACAGAACTGATTTCCAAGTGCTGGGGACTGCCTTCTTCGCAGGCTGTGCTCCTGGAGCAGGGAGCCTGGAGGGGAAGCTCGTACCAGGACACCCCCGTGGGGTCTGAGCAGGACTGGTGATGCAGCAGGGGTTCACTCTGGATCTCACCACAAATCTCCCAGGGCTACTCCTGTCCCAGCCCCTGTTAGATGATGACTTGAGCTCCAGGAAGCTCTCAGGGCTGATTCTGGCCCCAAGTTTCTCAGACCAACTCTTCTGTCTTTTCAGGGGTTTTTGCTTTCTGAAGGAGGGAAAGAGAGAGAAAGAAATCAAATTGCTCTTAAGCAAAAACGTCTTTGAATTCCTTTTCTGTAGAAAATGTCAGGATTTTACCATTTACATACCAACTCAGACTGAAAGCTTTTAAGAGTACCAAAATATCCCATGTATCCCCAAATCCAACGTTTGACCTGCTCCTGTTACAGTCACATGGAATCGTGTTAATGAAAAAGGTCTGTTGTTGGGGGATCTATTATTAGTATATCTTCCAGCTGTCTGTATTTATTCATAATGGAACATTCATTCATTTTCACATTTTTCTAGCAATAATAAACATTTCAGCCTTCTGTGAATCAGTGGCATTATGGTGAGGGATATTTTCTTTTTGAAAGACTGATAGCTCAGGAGACCAGTAAATGAAGAGACAGAAGTGCAGAATGCTCCCTGCTCTGAAGTTTAGAGAAAAAGCATGTAGCTCTACTTGTCTGCTTTGAAGACAGACTTCAAAGTAGTCATGTGTTAAAATGTGCACAATATGACTATTTACCATATTAATGAGAGAATATGGCAGTTCTCCCTTATTAGAAAAAAATATTTGTGACACTTCTTTTCTTTTGAAGTCAGCTGTTGATTTTAAATCAAGCAGTTAACATAATTTTTGTCAGTCCCATTCTGAATGTATGTGGGTCACTGTGTTTGCATTAAGTGTCAGGATGGGAAAACTGCCTTCGTGAAAACTATGCTTTCATGTATTCAATTTGAAAGATATTCATTCCTCCATTACTCATGTTTCCTCATTCCATTGGAGAACGATGACATTCGAAAGTAGGTAGCCAGACTGACATACAAAGGGAAGCACTTGGAGCCCATCTATCTTGCTTGGAGGAAAACTCAGAGGCTTAATTCATTACACTTCTTTGAAATCCTAAGATGAAGACACTATAGAATTGCGAAGTACTTTTATTATTAAGGGAGCAGGGGAAAATTTCACTTTTTTACATTCAAAATAAAACAGTGAAAGTCTTCCCCCAGGAAAGTGCACTGGCTCAATCTGCTTCATTCATCATAACTTTTAACCCAAATGTAACCCTGACCATTCTGTGATTCTGTGATTCTGTAATGTATACTTTAACCTCCATTTCTCCCCCTGCTCTGTTTTACCCCTTTCTTCATCTGAAGTTTCTCTGTAGAGTCTTTAGTTTGTCACTCTCTTTCCTCAATGCAGTCACAGAAGAGTAGGAAAACTTCCCTGGCAGATGTATGTCTAAACCTGCTCTGACAAAATTCCTGAGAAGAGGAATCTACAGCCTCTCTAGCCAGTTTGTTCAAACTGTGTTCACCATAAAGAGGAGAATTAGAATAGTTTTTCTTTTGCCTAACCTGAGCCCTTTTTACTACAAAGAAATTCACTTTCTTATTCTTTTTAAGACATTCCAGAAGAGCAATTTGAAAAATAGCTGATCACTGCCTTCTAACCATACCTTTTATCTATTGTCAGAATTTTATAACATCTTTTTCTTCATTTCTCTTTTCCTATGTTAACCACTCCACATGAGTTAAGGTTTTGAAAGAACATTTTCTTTTTACTGCTGTCTTCTAGGCTTTCTCTGGGTTATGTGTCTTGTAAAGCTGCATTTTAATGAGATTACAAGAACTGGACACCACTCCTCAACTGAGATCACACTAGCATGAGGTAGAATGAAATAATTCTCCTGATTCCATCCCAAGCTGAAATTTACTTTCTTCACAACAGCAGCTACTTTTAAATTCATCTTAAGCTTAAGAACTACCACTCTCTGTGACTCATTGTGTCTGAAAGGTAGATTTAATTCTACCTTGGAGCTGGACAACGATAAAGACAATTTATCACAGAATAGTTAATGGTGGAAGGGATCTCTGGAAGTCACCTGGCTTAAAGTGTGACCAGCTTAGGTCATGTTTTTCAGGCATTTATCATCCAAGTTTCAAGTATCTCCCAAAATGGAGAAATTCCCAACCTTTCTGGGACCCTCTTCCAATGTATGGCTACCTTCACTGAGGATTTTTTTCCCCAAAATATCTAACTGGATTTTGTGTGGTTGTAATTTGTAAGCATTGCTTCTTTTTGTACAGTCCTGGCTTAACTTGGTCCTACCTCCTCGCTACAGACTTGTCTGGCAGCCACTGGCCTCTATTTACCATGGGACCCGTGTTGGTGAAGCCACTGCCTGGCCTGCCTTGCTCTTACCCTTGGTTCTGGGGTCACCTTTCCTTACAGAGCTGCCCACTCTCTCTGACATTCTGGGACATGCATATAAAAGGGTCGTGAATTGTTCTGCTAGTTCAGGAGGAAATACTAATAATGTGCATTTTTGAGCCATTGTCCATCTGGCTTGCACTTACTGCTTTAGTCTGCTTATGAAAAAATCACATGGAACTTATTAAAAAGTGGATAACACTAAGTAATAACACAAACTACTTAATACTATACAATATGTGCAATATATAGCATAGGTCTTTAGTTTTCCCGAAGTTTCTTCCTCTATGACTACAGAAGTCAAAAGTGTTATCCCTGAAAATATTTGTAACAGATTGTATCTAGGAGACAACCATCAAAGCTTGAGAACATCCTGCATAAAGATGCCTTTTCTTACAAAGAAAATATGATTTCAGACTTGCTTCAGAAATGCATGTTAGCATAACCTTTTAAGTCAAGTCCATGCTTAAGAGTTTGTTGTAATATCACTTGATAGTAAGTATAATACTTTCATTCCCTCTGTAACCTAATCTACCCTTTATTTACTCTATATTACGCTCTCAGAAGTCCCTGACATAAGAATGGCTGGCCATTGAATTCACTGTCAACGCACGAATTATGCTCAGTGTTGATAAAGATGTTATGATAAGTAGAAAATTAATGGTTTGCCACAAGCTGTTTCTTGAAGATAAGATGAGATTTATATGTATACTATCAGTTCTGGAGAGGTGCAAAGAAAAGTTGGAAAGATACTGGACAATAAGTAGAGGAAAAAGTTGGGGCTTAAGAGCTAGAGCTTAACAAATATCTTGGCCTATCTTAGGTGACTTCTTGGACTATAACAGGAAAGAGAGAACTGTCCAAGAATGACAGCTTGATACTGCAAATCTTTGTCTTTTGTGAAATAGAATATTCCATCAAAATTTTTCAGAGCACCACTGAAAGGTTAAAGTTTCCACCATGTGGGGAACACAAACGCAACCTTCTTCACAAATACTGTGACAAATCACATGTAAATAGACTATTCATTTTGTCTGTGTAGCTCAGGCATGTAAAGATCTACAGTTTCCAAAAACATTGCTCTTCAGAAAGAATATCTCCCTGTATAGGGCATAATGCTGTCCCTCTGAAGTCAATGGGAGCTTTGTCAAAGGCCTCAAAGGAAGCAGGACCGGGCTCATCCTGCAATGTGAGGTCTGGGTGTCAACATCCTTGTTCTGTTCAGAAGCACATTCAAAGACTGCAATCACATACTTGGAAAGGTAACCGTCACTTCAGGTTTAATCCACATAGCTGAATGCATCTGAGGCTTTTGGAATTTCGTGTCCTGTCAGTGCCATTCCAGAGAGGGGTTATAATGTTTTTAATTTCCGTTTCCCACCACATCACATAGACACATTAAATGAGCCAATTTAAAATCAAGCGTTATAATTTGCTGCATCTCTTCTGTGCCACTTCAAATAAGTAACAGAAATCACAACCAGCCAACAACCACCTGTGTCTACCCACACAAGTCCAGTTGGCTGAATGTTTGTTTCAGCAATTCTGCTTGCATACCTTCCTTCACAATGCAGCTATTGGAAAACGACTGTGATTTGCTTGCGTTGCTGAGATATACTCTACATCACAGAGCTCCCACTCTTTTATATTGCCTCATGCTGGGCTTCTGTGGACAAAGCCAGCACACATTCTATTTCCTCCCACTTGAACACACTGTTGTAATTAGGTGCAAGTTTCAGGAAACCATTGCTTTAGTTCCTTATCCTTAAAATCACAGATCAGAGCTTGAGCTGCAGACTGGAGAACTAATTTGTTATTTCAGTCTTGGTTCTTTTCTCACTATTCTTATTGCTAAAAAGTAAGGAATAAACGAAGGAATTAAAAATGTTGAAATGCTACCAATAGGATTCCCTAAATGTTATTTCAAGCACAATTTTTTTTTTTTTTTAATCCTAGCTTGAAAAGAAGACGCAGAAGGCCAGGTAGGGAATCTGAAAACTCACAGCAGAAGAGAATTCTTCCAGTGCTGAGACCAAGGAAGGCAATCGGAAACAGGCCTGAGAGGATCCTTTCCCAACCAGACCATTTTCTGCCATCCTCAGCAACAGGGACAGAGGAGAGCACGGGAGGCAGGGCCTCAGCATGCGGTTCTGTACAGATTCCAGTCAGCACTATTACACTTTGGAAACTTTTAAATGCTGTCAAAATTTAGTTGATCTCTGGAAAAGCACAGAGGGCAAAAGGATGAGAAACCACTCTAAGTCCAGGTGCATTTGGAAATTTGCATTCTGTTCCTTAGACTTCACCCTGACTATTAACAAGTCCAATCATAAATGCTTTGTGCTACCTACCGTCTCCGGATATTAATTTGGTTAATACCTCCTGCTTCTTGTATTCCTTGTATGAAGACCAGCGAGGCTTTCCCAAGCATTCCTAGACAATCAGTTAACACCAGCTCCCTTGGAGGAAAGAAAGGAAGTTGATGTAAATTATGTATAACTGCAAAAATTGTCTATGAATAACTAGTTAGAGTTTAGTGTTCAGAGAGCTTAGATGTGACTAAGTATCTAATGTGACAGAATACTAAACTTCAGAAAACATAATTCAGTTACTGTCACTGCCCTAGAGTTGTTGAGATTTTTAAACCTTCAAACACAACATGATTCATGTAGAGCTCACAGTAGGGGATTGCAAAGAAAGTCCATTTAGTATTTACTTTTTAAATGCATATTTTTCCATGCAGATAAGAAAAAAGATGGCAAATGCACAGCAACAAACCAGCACAGGCTTGATTTTATTTCTTTAGCTAAAATATCTGGGATGATACGGTCTGATATCCCATTCAAATATAACTCTCCTGTCACATATCTACAGCTGCAACCTACTAGAGAAAAAGATTAAGTGGAAGGAAATTTAAGCCACAGTAGGCCTAGCAAGTCACCTGCTAAAGACTTTGGATGAGAGTCAAGGGGTTAGCTGAATTCCCAGTTAAGTCATTCTGTATTCTTTCTCTGAAAACATCTGTGCTGAGGAATGGGATGGCAATGCATACATATGGACTTTTTAAATTTCTCGTGCTTAGCTAAACATATCTGCAGTATGGTGATGTTTTGCAGATTGTACAGATTTGTTTACCTCTTTCTGAGAAGCATGGGTGTAAATTTTTTCCTCGATATGCTATGTCATTTAAACCACTTACTTGTGGTTCTTTGAACATGACCACATCAGGTAAACGAATAATAATGAAAATGCAAAATTGAGCTGTGCTACTACACAATCCTGTATCCGCTGTTTCCTTGATCTGACACCAAGTTATAAAGTCTTTCCATTTGTAATGGAACAACTAATAAAAAATAAAAATGTGTGAATATGTTGTTTTTTCTTGCGTGTCACGTATTTAATTTTTCTCAAGTAATCTACAATTAAAGGAGGAAAGAAAATGAAAATTACTCTGAACAGAAAATAATTTATTTTACTAGGTGATACTGTAGTCCCTGGAAAGAGTGGGCCAGAGACTGGCCACAGACTGTAAAGCGTATTAGTTTTTGGCCAAATATACATCTTTTCTAGGAGATAAATTACAAAACTGTAGAAGTCCATGTCTGCAAACAATGGCACATAATATCTACCACTGGCTGTCATTGGTCCTTTTTCTGCCTGTATCTTTGATGCCATTTTGATGCTTGAGTGAAGCCACCTAGATGTCTTCAGGCAAGCAGAAAACCCACTTAATTATTATGCTCGTTTTAAGTCTTCTTTGTATTGGCAAAGGAGCTATGATAAGGCTTTAGAAGTCCAATAAACATTACAGATTTTGAGATAAGACTGGAGCATCCTTTTTTACTCTCCCTTCCTTATGTCCCTATTAGTGCTGTGTCAAATTTAATCTTTTGGTCTGATATTTTTCTTGTTCCAGGAGTTCTTTTACAGTAGGAATGTAGGACTGGTCAACACCATGAGGACCTTTATATTAATTCCCTTGAAATCACAGGAAATAATGTGCTTGATGACTAATTTCAGAGGATCCAAACAATTCCCACAGTACACGTCCCCACACATTAAAAAAGCCTTTCCAGCATCCATTTAAAAATATAGGACCGGTAATCAAAAAGAAGAAATGTAATTTCCCATGGAAACAGACCAGGAAAGAACAATGTGCTAGCTACTGGGGTAGCAAAATTTGGCAAATAAAAAGAATTACTGATTCAAGGAAAACTGTTAGGATCACTCATGCTCCAGTGGAGGACCCAATGAACGAAATACCCCCAGTTCCCTCCAAACTGACTGGAGGCAAAATTCCCTTCCTACCCCTAGTCTTATGCTCAGTTTAATTTTGAGTGTGTGAGGAAAATATGTCACCTAGGTTCTGAGAAACTGAAATTCTCCAAGTTATCTCTGAACACCTTGCCTTATGGCCATTTTAGCTGTGGCACAGCTCTTTGCCCTACAGGAAATCACAAAAGCCATAAAAGTAGGAATCACCTCTTCCCTTCCTCCCCCCTCAGTCATTAGAGCCCACTGGAAGCCCCAGAGCATGGGATTAATGTAATTTAAGTACAGAACAAACAAACTGTGATCCTGTTACAGCCAGCCACATCCTCTTTCCTTAGGGCAGCGAGATCATGGCAAAGCTAAAAATGTAGCTGCCTTTTTGTGAAGAGACAATGGGAAAAACAAGATACAGAGAGTCATTCCCTCCTTGGGAATGGCATAGTTATAACGTCTGTGCTTTTAGAGGCTGCTTCCTGTGGGATGATAGCACAAAGGTGAATACGGAGAAAGTCATTTGTTCCTCCTCTCAGAAGTCAGAGCTGAACACACAGTAACCTATTGGTTTTAAAAAGAAATGTAGATGTCATTTCCAAGTATCTTCTGCACAACATTCAGGGCACCAGTATCTATCTTCAGCACAAAATATACATGTTGTCCATTCCTCATATGCTACCCCATGTTCCTGCAGCTGGTATTTCCACCAGAATAGATTATAAACCACAGTTACTTGGTTAGCGATGGATAAGATCATTAGAAATTTTCACAAGAGAGAGACAAGAAGAAATAGTGCTACAATGAACCTTGCACAGGGAGATGTTAGGGAAGACAATCAGCTTTGTCTGATGTTGTTTTCGCCTCTATATCCACTATTTCTCTTGAATCTATTTTTGTCCAAGGGCCATATATTTACCAGGTGTAAAATAAAGTAGCTCTCCTGAACTCAGTGGAGCTGCATCAAATGAAGACTGATAAGCATGTCCCTTTCATTTAAATACTATCAGATCAGAGGTTAATAGGAAAGATCTTAGCACCAGAAGAATTTAACCTTTGAATATCAGGACATATACATATTTAGTAATTATTGATATTATTATTGGGAAAGAAATACTAAGATATGTTTTAAAGTGTAATTTAGCCAAGACCAGAATGGCTAAATCAGATCAGAAGGTCTATGCAAAAATTGCTTTTGTCAGAGTAAAAGGTGTTTATAGATACCCATGTAACAGAGCTTTGGATCTTCAAAGACAGAAAAAATGCAAGGCTCTACTGTGAATATTTGGTTTGCATATATCTTATGAACTGTGATGAAAATAGCTGCTTTGCAAGCTGTTCCATAACATCTTTATGAAGATGCTAAAGTGCTCTGGTGAAAACACAGCAAATAGAACCATATATTTCTGTTCAACTAAAAAGATGCTATTGATTCAAATGCTGGCATATATCACTGTAGAGAAAAAGAAGGTTGAAAAGCAGATCAGAAGTGTCACAACAGGGTCAAGTGCTCATGATCTGATAAACACTCAAAGTTCACATCAATTTGATTGAATTGCACCAACACGGTTGGTACATTTCTGGTTGTACACAATGTTGGGATGGTAACTCAGTACAGAGGAGGCAACTTAACTCTTTCATGTCTATTAAACATGGAGAGAGAATCCTTGTGGGACAGATGCAGCAATGGACGTGCATGCGCAAGTGCAATAAAAAAACCCAGGAAATAAAAAACAGTAAAAGGACCAAAAAGTGAAGGCTTCTTAATTTATTCAGAAACAGGTTATAGGAATAAGCTGTTACCAGTTAAGTAAAAATCTTGCGTATTAGGTAAAAACACCTCTTTGGAACCTGTTGTAAGCCATTAGCCCAAAGTTTGGATGACTCTGATAGGTGCACAGGTAGAAATATACCAAAAGATATTGCTACCTCAGTGGAAGACCTGAGTAAGAATCAGAAAATGCCACCTGGCCTAGTTACGAATTAATCAT
The DNA here is from genome assembly GCA_003993805.1 of Himantopus leucocephalus. Lineage (NCBI taxonomy): Eukaryota > Metazoa > Chordata > Aves > Charadriiformes > Recurvirostridae > Himantopus > Himantopus leucocephalus. Next base: position 14,166,518 of record RSEF01000002.1, read on the forward strand.
TTGTTCTAAGCAAGTAGAAAAAGACAGTATAAATCCTCCTTGGTCAACAAGGTACTCAGTACAAGACCAGCAGAAGGAAAATTAAAACCCTCAGGAACAGGAGTCTCTCAATGGGTCTCACTGGTTTAAGACTATGTTTCCTAGTTTGTTTGTTTGTTTTTTTTTTATTGTCATTGAATAGCATAGAGAGCTCTAGCCAGAAAGTATCCCGGAAAAGAGGAATTTGCAGTCAGAACTGAGGTCTGCTAAAACCTCCTCATTTTCTTTTGAGTAAGACTTGTTTGAACAGTAAATCTATTCCTTAAAAAAAGAATATGTTTTGATACATCATGGCAGAAATACAGCTTACAAAAAAATGTTACATCATGGTTGTTTTGTAGATAAAATATAATTTTTCTTTCTAACATAATCTGTTTATTCATATGGGTTTTTCTGTTTTGGTGGTGGTGGTGGTGTTTTTTTTCACTCTGGGATAGAAATAATTTCTCCTTTCTCAGGAGAATGGTGTCCAGTAGCAAGTGCGGTCTTTTGTTGCATTGCTCTAGAAGCCTATAATTCTCAGGGATATCAAAAGCTCCAATTTATTTTCTCATTTAAACAATAAGAAAAACAATCAGAAAGTATTAGCATGAAATAGAGTTCTTAGTTTATATGTAGCTGTGTAATGGAACTGATAAAAAATGGACTGAAGTATTTATTTAATTAATTGTTATTTATTAGATTACTATGTTTTCCATTCACATAGCATTAATTTTCATAAAGCTGTAAAAGCTTGAAGCCCTACTGGGTAAAATCCTGAAAATATAATACATTTTTTAAAAGAATAATGTATAAACTTTGTTTTCTGATAGTCTTAGTAGCGTAACAGATTTCCAGTGTTCTCCTAACCCCTTAGGGCACCTAAAGAACTCCAGGAAACAAAGGTATCTTTCAGTACCTTCTGTTGTTTCTACAAGTATTTAATATTTGATGTGATATACATGCCCTAATAACACATGAAACACCATTGCCTAGTGTGATCACGGCATGTACCACATATATAGTGCAGTCTCTTTTTTTCCTATTTTGTTTTCCTATTTGGTATGCAAATCCACTCCGTGGTAACCTTATACATGTGCTGCCTGTTCTGCTCATGCAAATCTTTGTAGAGATCCTGGATTCTGATGCCATCTGCATCTGCTTATATGCCTTGCCTTTAACAAAGAATCAGGAGTTAGCTAGACAGATGGTGAAGCAAAACTATTACCAGAGATTATCAGGAAAATATGCTATTTTAAAGACTTTTAAAAATGTAATCACCTTTATTCAGGGTAGCATTAATACAGTACCATATTGTGCAATTACTGCTAGGGTTACATTTCTTCAGTACAGACAGCATTACAGCAGGGTGGGGAGGAGAGATATTTTGCTTTTTATAACGCTCTCAATGGCCCTGTTTTGTATCAGTCCTCCTGTTGAGGGATTGCAGTGATATCCTAATTTTGTCTGGTAATAACTCCACCATCTACTTAAAATCTCTTTTTGAGAGCGAACAAAATGATGCTTAGCTGATAGTAGCTAAGCATCACTCATTATTTCTTATTTCTGTTAAGAATCATGACATTTTTCTCCACCAGTTGCTGGAAGGAAAGGGGTCATCCTCGCAAATGCACGGAGTAGTTGGCTTGTGGTTTAAGGCACTGAATGACCAGTATAGGTGAGAAGGTACAGTTTACGTTTACAGCTGTGAAGAAGCCTTGCAAAACAGACCTTATGCAGCAGGATTTCGCTTCCTTCATCTTTGCATCTAAAACGGCATATTTCAAAGTCCGAGTCAGTCAGCCTTGGACCTCTGAATAGTCATTGAAAAGAAAAAAGCACTTAAGCTCAGTGCATCTGATCTATCTCAGATAACTGTATTAAAATGAGTAAACGTGTGGAAAAGTATTCCATTGCTCTGCACTGATAATAAAAGGAGCCTCTGTAGATGTAATCATCTAATATTGGACACTTTGGTAAAGATATATTAATGTCCCACCTGAAATATCTAACATTTCAGCATCAAGATATATATTCTTTCTGTATTTCACAGAACTCCATGTTGTGAAAGCCAGAAAATATAGGTAAAGTATTTTCTGGGGAAGAGGGAAGGGCTGGTGTGAGGTTTCTCAAACTGCATAGGTTACTGCATGACTTAAGTGACCATCTCATTTTCCTTTCCTATAGATTACTGCATTCACTCAGTTGATGCCTTGGTGTGTACACCAGGACAAAGGTGCACAGGTTTGCAATTTGTCTTGCCTTGTAATTATAATTCTGAATATGAAAGAAGTAAGGCACATTATTTTACAGTGTTTTCATTTTTAGGTAGGAGGCTACTGCAAGTTTTGTCAGAAAGTGCTGCATATCAAGAAATAACAGTAAGTATTTGTCTAAACTAATAAAAGTGAAAGAAAAAACGCACCCTAAAGTCCATTCTCCTGAAGTTTTCAACCAGTCAAAGAAGCAAAAACAAAATTAAAGATAATTTTCTTTATAGGGCTTTCAGCTTTTAAAGGATTCTCATCCATTTAACTGTCAGGGCTGTATAAAATCCTTAGATAGACAGGATAAATTCAGTTCAAGTAAGCACAAGAATTCCCCAAACTTGGTACAGAAGTGAGAAAACAAATCAGAACTGCTGTAAAAACAGCTGTAGCCAGCTGTCTTTACATAATTACAGAACAAGACAGATCCTGAAACTAGACAAGGAAATCACAGAAAGAGGTATCAAATAATAAGAAGCATTTTATTAAAGTGAGGATATTGATAGCCATGTAAAAGTTACCAAACCCTCATCTGATGGATATCAGTGTAGTTTTATTGAAGTCAAGGACTTCACACTAATTTATCCTAATTAATAACATCCTAAAGTAAAACTAACTTCAGTAATAAACAATATTTTAATAGTTTCTGTAATTCTTTTGATCTCTGTTTCTTTATTATGCTCCTGGTATATACAAGTTAACAGAAAAAAATCATTACCACATGTCTTTTGGAGTTGCAATTAACATCTTTCCTTCAGTGTATTGCTAAACCTATTTTCTCTAATACTTGTTTAGCCTTCTCGCATTTCAAAAGCCCCTCTTTGCTATTTACATTCAGTCTTTTTCTTTTTTGGTTTCCCACCCTTTTCTTCTTTGGTCCTCTATCTTTCTTTGCAGAATAATTATCTTTTGCACATCAGAAGTACATTTGAAATCCTCTGACTTCAGGGAAAGTCACCATTCTTTCTTCATAATTAGCTAAAGCTTTTTTAACATATCCAGTGTTTGTGAACTCAGGAAACAGTATCTCTTCTCAAATGGAGATCACCCCTCTTATAAGTTGCATTTCAAACCTTGTCGATCCTAGAGAAGTTACACTAATTGTACAATAGATACATGCAAACCAATTAAACCTTTGCTTAAATAATTCTCACATAACTTGGTGAGTTTAATTTAGAAAAAGGTTCAACTGCTACCGGTGCTGAGTTTGCACAGATCTGACTACCTTTATATCAGCTTAATTAAATTAGTGTAATTTTTGAATACAGATGAAGCTAGAGAAAAAAATCCAGAGCATTTTTCTATATTTATTGGTCTTTAGTACTGATTGTCTCGGTCTGCTTTTATCTTTACAGGGTGTGAGAAGAATCTCTTGGGAGAATTACCAAGGTTTCAAAAATTATTAATTTCATCAATTCATATTCAGTCCTGTAATTTCTTATCCATAAATCAATAAATGGCAGTTTTGCTTCTTCTTAAGGATAATGCTTTGTTTTCATTATTACACCTGTTCTGCCTACACCTATGGATAGACATCTATTTTCTTTTTTTCAGAAACCAAATGTTTTTAAATATATGCCCCACTTTGCTAAATTTTCTATCAGCAAGGTAGGTTAGGTTGTTATTTCTTATGGATTTGTAGTCGTTGCTTTGAGAGATGGAATAAAACTCAGTTGTGTTAGGTGTTGTTCAAATACAGAACAAAATTTTCATCTCCCCAAATCTCAACAGAAGTTAAGGGGCAACACAGAGAAATTATCAATATTTGTTTAGTTTATTTTAAGTCTGCTATTTCTAATAAACGAAATTAGTAGACCATTTTTAGTGTTCTTTAGAATTAATATTGCTTTGGCAGAAGGGCATCAATGTATTTTAAATTAAAATCACTTTTTTTTTAATTATCCTTAAAATGTATTTAATTGATGCTGCATTTTGTTCTATCATCATTCAAGTGCTACCTCAAGAGCACTAACTCAAAGCTCTTCAGTTACTCGCTGTCTAAAATCGTATAGCTTTAGAGAACAGAATCATTCTGTTTATCAAAAAGAAGCTTTTCAAAATTTCTCAGGCAGAAAAAAATAATCATGAAAGCACAGAGGTGAGAGATGGAAAAAGACCTATTAAACATATTCTCTCTCTCTATCACCGCAATGTTTTCCCCTACAGTCCTTTATTTTATCTTTTCTAGCTTTAAATCTCTTAAGGCTTCCTACTCAATTTTCATTGGAAAACTATTTCAGTGCCAATCTCCACCTCAGGAAATTTCTCCCGATGTTCAGCTTATGTTTATATTACATAAAATGACAGATATAAAATGGTTTTTTGGTAAGCAACTTACATATGTTCTTTTCTTAATCTTATCCAAACATTTCTTGAAGAGGTGGTTGAATGGGAGAAAAATATACTCATGAGCATGCTTGCTAACACGGATCAAATTAGTCCACATTTACGTCTCTTTGTATAAGGGTTTCAATAAAGATGGGGTTGATATTTTGCATTTTGATATTTGTGCTTGGAAGCAGGAACATTAGTTTACAGAAAGAAGGCGTGGGGTATGAGACTGAGGAAACCAAGGAACTGCAGTGTGACACGGAGTGTCATTTTCTGCATAAATGATCATGTGAAGGAGTAGGCCAGACAGAAGAGGCTGATCTAGTAGGAGGCAAGTCCATATGCATAGCCTACTACAGCTACGCTTCATACGCATAAGGGAAAGGGATAAAAGGATAAGGAAAAGAAATAAACATAACAGGGGAAAAAAGGGACATTTTAGTGAAGAAACATATCCTTTTTATCCTCAGAAAACTTGAAAATTAAGAAAGTTTCAACAAATCATGTTTTAATCTTTTTATCTCTTTGGTTCATTTGCTACCTAATTTCCTAACTGAAAGCTACAGTTGTTTGTAAAACTTAGACAATCCAATCAGTTAACAAAACCTATAGAATATCAAACTTAGATAATATGTCATGAGGAAGTAGCTGTAGATTTCAGTTCACAGGTGAGTACATGAAATAGATCTGGATGGCATATATGATCTGATGAACTATTAAAAAAATACGTTCAGGAAAAATGCACTAGTTGTAGCAAAAAAAGGCTGTAATTCAGCTGTCCATTGTTTCTCTTGAGTAAACTGCCTAGCTCTCTGATTGATAATCTTACTATGCATTTCTAAAGTGATATACAATTTACCATAAATACACAAATTCTGGATAGATATAACAGCTAACTACAAATCCCTGTACGTGAGATGTTGATGTAGGTTAATATTCATGCTGTGTACTCTTATTTCAGCACCATAGATCATGGCTGTTAGAAGCAGGTACTCAGCACAGTGTAAAACAAAGCTGATCAAAACTTTCTACAAAAAAGATTTAAAGAGCAAAACGCTAAGCTTTGTATTCTGCTTTGTGCTCTATTTTTGGGCTTTGTTTATTTAGAAGACAAAATGGACACCTGTTTTGGAAAAAGTCTTTGTGTAATTCTAGAGTGGAGGAATGGAACAGCTGTGTTGACTGTACTGAAAAAAGTAGGACATGCAAGGAAATTGTACATAGACTCATACTTCGCACTTGATTTATTTTTTGAAACTCAGGTTTAGGAACTTCAAAGTTCAAATAACTTTAGTTCTAAATAAAGCTGCCATACAGTGTAACACGAGCAGTTATAAAGGTTCAAGAGTGTTACAATTCTTTGCATCTATTGAAAGTTGAGGAATTCATGCAGAAGATGCCAGGTTACCTCCAAACTACATTAAAAGATGTTTACTTTCAAGGCAGCGATAGGGTACAAATGGAAGTTGTGAGATAATAAATCAGGAAGTCTTACAGCTCCATGTCTAATTGCCCATGCTAATCTATAACCGATAGGTCATAGCTTTAGATAGCTGGTGTAAAGCATAGAACAGGTTTGTTAGTCATTCAGACATGCTAAGGTTGCTGCAACTTCAGCCATCTTCTGTCCAGGTGACTCCCTGTAAACCTGACATAAGTTGTGGGCTGAAGAGTAATATAAGCACAAAGGTCACATAGCTGCTGATCTCTAAAATGATAATAGCAAAAGGAAGACTGAGTTTGGAATAGTCTTCTGTACGTCAAACTTTAACGTACTGTGACTAGACTGTAATGTATTACTCACTACCCTTTTTGTTGTGCTGAATTTGATCATTTGGCATGACGAATTGGCAGATATTCCATTGCTCAGCCAAGCACCTAATGTACCATTCAAATTTCCATTCAAATAAAGCTGAGTTGGAACGGGTGAGGGGTTCTTCCATGGAAAAAAATACCCAGGAAAAAAATGTTCTCCCTTGGTCCTAGAGCTGGCCAGAAACCACAGCTATAGCTGCCTAACGACAGAGCTTTACACAGATTTCAGAGGAGCACCAGCAAAACATTAGAAATCCTTACTTTACAGATTGATGAGACAGAGATGGAACAAAAGACATGGGTTACTTTAAATTTCCAGCTATTTCCCAAAAGATGAACACATGCAGTATAAGGCTTACAAGTACAATGAATGTTCTACATTCACATCTTTTCCTATGTCTTTGTTGATGTCAAGTATTCATAAACAGGTCACCCTGGGAATTCCACATATGCACCAGACATCTGGTTCATCTGAAACTGGAGTGTTCTGAAAGTTGTATTCACTAGGAATTTTACATCAGTCAATTATCTTGCAACTTCTGTCTTAATAAAAGAGTTAGTGCACATTTCCATCATCGACATTTTGTTTCCTGTTTTGGGGTGGGTTGTTTGTTTGTCTGTTTTTTTGCTCTGGGGCTTTCCAAGGGGAAATGGTGAGGGACCTGCTTCAGCACCTGGAGGT
>RSEF01000002.1:14173730-14199666 GCA_003993805.1 Himantopus leucocephalus
GGTCCCTTCCAACCTTAACAATTCTATAATTCTATGATTCTATAATGAGGTCTTCTGTTTACATGAAAGTAGACCTGACTGGAAGATTTTCCAAATTCGCCAAAGACTATTTCCAAAAAGAAAAAACCAAACTTTGTATCACTTCATTGCTGAATAGCTGATTGGTTTAGGAGAGGCTTTTGTTCATATTCTCTCCTTTATTTATATAAAGTTTTCACCCTGAATTTTCGCAGCAATGCCAAAGGCTGGAAGCTGGACTTCTCACATCACATGGTCCTCAAAACATTTAATTACAGAACAAGTCATACCTAGGCTGGATAAATCATTGGCATGTATTGAAACAGAGCATAACTTGGAAGGGATATTTAAAAATCTAATAAAATGGAACATTCCGGTCAATATTTTCTAGGTAGCTGAGCGTGCATGAGGGACACTGTGCCATTTTCTGCCCACATACTTTTGTGTGTTTCTTCTGCATGAGAAGAGCAGGGACTGAATGCCCATGCCTTACCTTCCTTGTCTGCTCAGAGCTTTGGCTTCAACCTCTTAATCTTTCTGCTACAAGAGCAGAACTTTCCCTGAGGAGTGAGAAATGAATAGGAGAAAATCTTCTTTGACCTTCAGTGTTTCAGTAGGTAGTGTGCCTGTTTGTGCATTCTCCCTACATTCTACTCTCCATATGGAGTAGAATCTGAAGACTCTAAGTAACTCTAATTATTTAACTGTTATTATCATCATATAAATTGACAGGACACATTAACAGAGGTATGAGTTGCTAATCATTGCCAGTCTTTAATCTCACTACAAGAATAGTACCTACCTAGATATTATTCCTATTGGTTATCACCAATGCAGATATATTTTCACTTTTGCACCTTTTACCTCTCTGAAAAGTGGTGTGAACCAATTTTTTTTATCTTATTTATGTGTATAAATGAGAAAAGAAATATTACTATCCAATTTCCTCCGTAAGCATGTGTGTTTGCCTGTCTGTTCGGAAGAAACATAGATGTTTCCTGCCCCTTGGAGTAACCTTCTGTGTGTTCCTAATCATCTCTTTCAGAAAAGGAAAAATCTCACTGTGTAGAGTAGAGAGCTCGGGTACCAAGTTAGTGAATACCACAAGTTGGTGGATCGATTCTAGCAGATGCATGTATCTTGTCAGATTAGCTCTGTTCTCAGTTTCAAACTGTACATGACTAATAAAGCAGCAAATGAAAATCACTCGAAGAACAAAATACTCTGTAGTGTGTTCTCTATTGCTTCTGAACTACACCAGGCAGCAGCCTCTCTTCTCTTACTGCACTCTATCTTTCATAATCCCCCTTAGATCAAGTTTTTAAAGGATATTGTGTATTTAGAAGGAAGGCTTCTAAAATTTAATAAATGTTGCTGGGCTTTTGTAAATCTAATATTATCTGTTATCTCTACTTCAAAGGGCAGAAAAGCTGCTGTTACCAGCTGGAATCTCTGACTTTTAAAACGAAAAAGTAACTGAGCCCACATTCCTTATACAGGTCAGGGAAACGGGATACTATTGTAACTCTGGTTAAAAAACATCAGAGAGGGAACTGAAGAGGCACCAAGTGAATTTGTCCTCCATTTTTTCATTAACTGTCAAAGTGATTTGTAACAATTCAGACAATGACAGTCTTCCTCATTAAACCAAGCGGTGGACTCAGTCAAAAAATACCCTGCCTTTACCATTATTCTCCATGCCACTGGTCAGTGTTTTCCAAGTCAAAAGGTATAACTAAATTAAGGTTTGCAGGAAGAAGTAATGCCTTTTAGCAAGCCGACTGAAAAGTTACAATACTCTCTCTTTCAAATCATTGTGGTGACTACAGCATTTCTATCACTGGTGTGGTAGTGAAAGCTACTACACAAAAGACTTCTACCAAATGACGGTTATAATGACAGACCAACGACTGCTTTTGAAACAGCAATTTCAGTTATTTTGTGCATGTAGTCTGACTTTTTGGAGTATATTAGAATATGGATATGAAAAACTTGATTAAATTATACCATTCTAAGGTTCCTTCCAGATTCCTATTGTACTGCTGTCAGTAGATACATTTCCACGGGTCTCCATAGTGTTTGGATTATAAACCATCTATAGCTTCCCTATAGAAGTCAGAGCTCCTGTGAGCTTGTCCTGCAATCATCCACATTTTCAGAGAGTGAATGGAGAATAGAGATAATGAGGATGGGATACATTTCCACATTAATCATCAAAAATTTATGTCTCTAGCCTAAGATATTCATCAAGCTTCTTCTAAACTCTGTGGAGAGAAACAGGCACATCTGGAAGGCAAGCCTAAAGACAGTGTCTAAAAATGCAAATAGCAGACTGTCCCTTTAGAAGTGCTTCTGTCTTGGGGGATCCTAGAAAACAAGCTCAAAGAGGGTCTGATTTTAGAGGTTAATTTAGATAAGATAAATTCTAACCAAAGCATAAGTCAATACAGTTCTATCCTTTCTAGTTATTTTTTTCTAAATCTACCTTTTATAATTATTTTTATGGTTTTAAGCTAATTTTATTTATGTAGACCAATTTTACATTGAAAACACTGCCTCACCATTTACCTTGGGAGTCACTACAGTAATCTAGTGAAGTATTCAGTCACTGTCAAGAATTCCTCATTTTCAGCTTTTGGCCTGTTATTCTTTCTTTACACCCTCTCTTACTATAATAAGTAATTATTTTCCTGCAGTGCACATGAATTTCCACTAGAAAACTTGGCTTACGCTTTGAACTCTCTGCTCTTCATTTAAACTACCTAAAGAACAGAGAACAGAACCTGTCCAAAAATAGGATATCATCCCTTTGATATTATTGAATGATGTGTTTGGCCTTTAGTCTAAGAAGTTTGGACTTTGCTGATCTGGATGCTCCCAAGAGGGGGTTGCATCCAAATGTTGACCTCGTATGACCTTTCTTAGCTTGTGAATTGACAAGATCGTAGCACATGATTGTATGGTTCCTCTTAATTAATTTGCCATTATATTTCCACAATCTTGAGAGAGAAAGAGATTTTTAGTGCTTTATTCATTTTCTAATATCTGTCCTTTGGCTGCAGTCCTGAAGTTAATGCTCACTAATAGTGTGTTCTTTGTCTGCCCAGTTACCAGGGTCACCGTTTTTCAAAAGAGGTCTCCAGAATGTAGAAATGATTCTTCAGTCACTGTTTTTCTTTTTAACAGAGACCTTTTCTATGTTCCTTTTTTCCTTTATAGCCTACAGCTGAGATGTTTTGCTCTGCCAATTTTTTATTTTCTGCACAGTCCAATTCTTCAGTCATCAGAGAGTGAACTTTGCATTTGATTGTTTTATTAGACAAAGTCACATGAGAAACTGGTATAAATTATCCTAACCAGAGAGCATTTTGATCTGATTTTAGTTTATACACAACCACCAAAATATTTCTTTTAAGTTTTCTTCCTTTACGATGACATCACTGACAGTTGCAAACAGAGTAGGATGAGTATGGGCTTTAAAAAAAAAAAAAATTGTGATCAAAAGAATTGTCCAGAATGAGGTGTTCTGATTATCACAATGAAAAAGAGATATGTTTTCAGTAGAATTTTGATTTTTTTTTTATTACTTTTACCGAAAAAAAGGTATAAAAAGTGAAAAATATCTTTTCTATCCAAGAATAGAAATAGTCTGAACTTTGGAGGAGGAAAATTAAAGGAGTGAAAGAACAAAAAATGAAATGTTTCTTTAAATTTCATCACCAGATTTTGGTCTGTGTAATGGGAACCTATGTGGTTTCAATCAACTTTGTACCACGCTGGAGGAAAAAGAAGGGCTTGAAGAGGGATCTGAAATACACTAGTTATGGCAAAAAATATATTAGTTTCAATAGGCTGAGAAAGGCTATAACCTATTAATACATTTGTGAAGGAAATGCTTCCCTTTTCAAATACAGTGGACACCTCTAGCTTTCTAAAGCAGCCTTGTTTCATCCGCCAAACTACTCTGTTCACCTTTAAAAAAGAATACCCACAACGAGTTTTCTTAATTTCACAATTTAGTGGATCAAAACATACAAAATAATTATGTATTTCATTGGGCATGTGTTGTTTCTGTTATTTTGCTGATGAAAAGCCCACCAGAACTTCACATCTTCAGACACTGATGAAAGGGAAAATATTTGGGGCTATGCGAGTGTTCTGGAGTTCAGAATAACAAATTCATAAGGAAAAGGCATTTCCACATGGCAAGGACCTGCAGTCCTACTCACAGATTTCCTACTGAGATGTGTTTAAAAGCCTTCAGAGTGCTCCATGAACTTTAAATTTCAGCTGACCTACATCTTTGCATTATTGCCCTTGATCTTTTAAAAGCTTCCAATTGCCTTTTATAATAAAACCCCACCAAACTTCCTATGACATATCTATCCCTTTCAGAAAGCTGCATAATTTAAAATATGCACCAGCAGCCTGGTAAATTCAAGTGAAATCAAACATACTTTGGAAAGAATTTAAGTAATTTTCTATAAATAAATGGGAGAAGCCTCTGATAGATAAACACGAAAATTAATCATGTGCTGTAGGATTGCTTCAGGTGCTTAGGTATTTGGCAAACACTCTGAAATAATTAAGAAAATTAATACCATTACATTATCGACACATTTTACATTCAGTTCTTAGATAAAAATATACACAGATATTTAGCCATTCAAGATCCGATCATCTGTTATTTCAAGTTCAATATGATTTATCTACTTTTCTAAAACTACTAAGAAAGCCTATTTCTTCACATTCTATATTTTCAAGAGAGTTTACTGTTTATGCAGGCTGGTCACAGTTGGGTATAATATATCTATGTGTCAGAAATTGGAACAGGCAGTAGACATTATAGATGAATTGCCAGGAAATTACCCCAAGTGTGCTGACTTCCCAAATTCCTTCAAATGACTTAACAGGCTTGACATGGCAGCTCAGTGTTCAGTTTGCTTAGGGGACTTTAGAAGAATCAGCGCTTCCAATCCATTGCTAAGGTTTGGGTTTTTCGCATTTACATAGCAATAAGGAGCTTAGGGAACCTGTAACTGGCAAAGAAAAACATTTAAGACAGTATTATTTCCAATAACAGTGTTTAGGTTCATTTGTACAATCCAATTTAAAAGCCCTTACTCTTCTAAGAAAAATTAGATGGGCAGATCATATTGTTATTGCTGAATTGTTGATAAGCAGCATCACCTTTGATCTGAAAGGTTTTCGGTTCACGGCAGCACTGGCAGTAGCAGACACACTCATTCTTGATGAGACAATGAAGTGTGTAAGGGTGACAGGCTTTATGGCAAAAGGCATCGCATACCTTCCACAAATCACTCATTTGTCTAGTTCTGGATGGTATAATTCTGTGACCTATGAAATTAAAAGCAGAAACCTTGATTTTCTCTTTATAGCTCTTTGCATCATTCGGGATAGAGAATGACTGTCAGGCTCTCATCACTACATGAAATTAAGGGCATTTTGCAAGCGTAGCATCATTCTGCTGAGGTTAGGGAATTCCCCTGTAATGAAACACATTGTGGTCTAGCATCTGGGAACTCACATGTACAGCTATGAGGTGGATACAATAAAATAAATGTTCTTGTTTATGTTAAATTTACCCTCACTACATTTCCTGCTATTATTCCACAGATCCTTTAAATTAGGAAAAAACCAAAGCAAATGAGAGTTGCCTAGACCTAGTGAGTGATGGGAAAATGGCCTACAAACAGATTCTTTTAATTTGGAAATAATAAAACTTAAGGTGTGTCAAACTGTTTGTTAATGCTACAACTGAAATGTTACTCGTGTTGTTAGAATTTGGATGATTTCCAAAACAACCAGATTCTAAAAAGAGAAGAAAAGTAACAGAAATGAAAATTACTGAAAAATTGTACTATATTAGATAGACTGCTGAAGATACCAGGAGGTGATTGGCTTGACTGTACCAATGTCCCTTTTTTACTATGATATAACTATGCAGCAATTAGGTTATTCTTGTAAATGGCATGGTGACTACAGCTGTAAAAAGACATCACTGCCATCTTCTGGTAATAGCTCATTTGGCTTGCCAGCATGTGGGGTTTTATTTATTTATTTCTCTTTTTATAGAACACTACACAGGCAATTGGGGCTTTTTGTTTTCAAGACCAGGGAAATGTAAGCATTGTGCTTTAACATTTCAAATTTGTTTTGATCAATAATTTTATGCCGCTTCAGAATTTCTGAACTGCTAAATGACTCCTACTGGTCAAACGTTCTTAAGATTGATTTTCCTTTGTGATTGTAGATACGATAAGTCCAGAAATGTGACTTTAATTTCATGATCTTATACCATACTCCTATCTCAAAGTGTAAGTTACCTAATGATTGAATGCATGGAAACAAACGCTGGGAGAAATTTCATGAAGATCAAGTTCAACTGAATGTCAGTGATGCTAGTACGATCACCCTCATTTATATTTGCTGAGGATCTAAATCTCCTAAACAGGTTACAGTTACGTATTTTTTGATGTGACAAAAATCTTCTTTCTGCTTCCTCCAGACCCTTTGGTGCCTGAGCTTTACTTCTGATAACTTGGTGGATGCTTTTTATCACTAATCATCAAACAGAAACAGAATAGCAGCAGTCTGTCTTGCTCCAGGAAATGTAGCTCGATTTGTGACATGATCTTTACTCATCCTTAGCACCAAACATTACTGCTACTAATAACTAATAACACTGTTATTAATAATTACTTCCAATCTTACTTGATGATGTATTAGTAATGTCCCCTTCTGGAGACCAGGAAATCACTCTGAGTATAAAGGGAAACTATGGCATGTAATGTAGCTGCTTTAGAAAATGCGATACCCATTCCCCAAAATATTTGTTTGGATACCACTTTTCATACCTTTGGAATTCCCTTAGATACCAACTTTAAAAAGAAATGGTTTTTCCACACTCAAAAACCTGACAGTTACTCGGTTTACCATAAATTAATAAATACATATTTTTGGGTGTGAACATAGACATAGGGCAGAAGAACACAGACTGCTTTTGAACAATGTTCCACAACATGTGAATTGTTGTGTCCACACACAGCAACAGTGGAGTATTTCAGGTCACCTGTTCCATCCAAGCAAACTAAAAGTTTCCAGTGTAATGAAAAGCTTGACAGTTGGGACTGAGGTAGTCAGAGACCGTGAAGGTCCAAAGGGAGCTCCAGGTGACACTAAGCACCCCAGTACTTTGCCCCTTCCAAAGCAAGCAGTGGGGATGAGAACTTGCTGGCCTTGCTGGACATGCAAGGCAGATGGAGGATTTCCATTAATTTCTGAAGTTACCATGCCAGCAGGGGTTCGAATGGCTCTTTGGTTGCCTTGTTTTTTCCTTATCTCTCTGCACCCTGACAGAAACTTGACAAAACTTGGCCCAAATGTGTCCACATGGTCAAAAAGTTACTTTTATGTAGATGCTGCTGTGATGAGCAGTGGCATCTCCTGAGGCTGGTTACTGCACTAAACAGCTTGATAGGACAGTCCTTGGGGCCTTTATGGGGCTGGGGTTCAGATCTGCTGGCCATATAGCAATCTTTGGTTCTGGTCCCTACTCAATGTGCTGCAAAACAGGGTGAGCAAACGCGGCAGATCCTGCCAAGGCACCCCCTTATCTGTGCTGACTTCCTTCTCACGGAGCTGCAGCCCCAGCACCGGCGTTTCTGCTTGACTGGTTTTTCAGAAGGGAAAATATATTTCCCTTGTACTTTTTCTGTATTGCAAGCCTAGCCTCCATTTGCGGTCTATATATTTAAGCATAAATCTTCCATTCAAGTGTTCGCAGCCACTGTGAGAGTCATATCATTCTTGGAGATGTTTCCCTTTCAAAACAGCCAGTCTGTCCTCAAATGAAGACATCTGAGATGGTAAATTTTTCAGAATCATTTCTTATTGGAAGCAGAGCTGTTCTCCATAAATGAGGGAGCCAACCATCTTTAAACCCGGAGCTGGATAGTAGGTTTTCACTGTCCATTCATGCCAGTGACAGATGCCTGGCAATCAGGAGCTGCTTGTCAGCTTCCAGACAGGAGGCACAGAACGTACACTTCTGCTAAAAGAGCAGAGAGGCTGTTGGTTAACACAAGCTTTTACGATGAAGTTGGCACACGTTTTCATACAACGTCACTCAGAACCTTTTGCACGGCAGCACATCCCCCAGCTGCGAGCCAGCTGGTGACTGCGCGGGAGGAGGAACCGAGGTACAGTAAAATACTTCTCGTTGTAAGCAATTTTGCAGAAATGTAGTTGCAGCTTTAAAGAGCCCTCCTAAAGCACACATCTCTTTCCCTTACCTGCTGTTTTTTCCATTTTATCAGCCCGCTGCTGATTCGGCAATTTGTGGTTTGTTAGTATACAGGGACTTTCTGAACACTGATCCAAAAGCAAACTGAACAAAGAGATGCAAAGAAAGGATTACAGAACGGGCTTCCTTTTGCTGTTCATGCATCCAAGCTAGTTTTATGTTTACTAAACAGTACTTTCCAGGGCTTCTAGGAAACCAGGGTAAAAATCATGGGAATCCATTCTTGTCATTTAGCCATAAACATCATAATATTAAAAGCAAATCCAGCCCTATCAATCAACCCTTCAGAAGTAACTTGCTGGAAGTAGTAGGTTTCTGTGCTCCCTTGAGTGCTTTTGAAAATAAATCCAAAACTTAAGGAAACTCAATTAAATTTTGTTTTCAAAATTCAGTCTGGTCCTGAAGTTTTCAATAATCTCTCCACCATAAAATGCAGCGCAGCATAGTTGGTAGAAGAGATGTAGGGTGAAGAACCTGTAGCACGCAAAAATCAGTGACAAAACTAATAGGAAAAATACTGGAAGGTCCCGTATTCTTGAACTTTTTCTGGCTTAGCAGTCTTTATCTATGAGAAAGAAAGGAAAATTATGGAACTGCCACACACGGGGAACTATGCAATAGCAATTACACCTTAATGCCATTTACTTTAGTCCTTTCTCAACACTTCTTTTTGTAATGTTTTTTAGATCTTTGCTTAGAAGTTGAACTGTATTGTGGCACATTCCCAGGTGTTCTTTAAGAACTGCAATATTTATTTTTAGCATATTAACAACACATTAAAAAGTCATCTTCTTCCAGCGGTCTTCTCTTTGCAACCAGTCCTAGCAGACTGGCAGCTAAAATAGTGCATAGGAGTACCAACATTTCTCATTTTCTGAGTTATTTGTCAATGAAAGCAGCACTTGTACCAACACAATTATTAGAGCCTCAGTGGCTTAGCCTGCAGTTTTTCAGAACTTAAGATAGGCTGGCAGTAGCTAAATTAATGTGAGTTTGTAATGGTAGCATTCAGCTTTTATTTATAAGTTATTTCCATATTGCATTAGCTTTATTTCAAGGTTAACTATGAAATGCTGTTTTGTTTCTTGTATTATTGTTTCTCCTGTTTTTACCCACAATTTTCAGGGGGAAAAATCATAAGAATTGGCATATAAATTAACTATTGGAATATTCACATATTACATTTGCTTATAAAAGAATCATGAAGTGAGCATAATAAATTAATGTAGAGGTCTTGATGATTCTCCTGGTTCCACATTATCATAATCATTTTAAGATTGTTAGCCACTCTGAAATAAGGACTCTAAAATTTCTTTGTGAGCCAGATCATTAGATTTTGTGAACCATCCTAACTCTAGTCTAGAATTTCTTTGCTTTCTTTCAGTCTTTTTCCTTTCCTAGGTAATTCATACATAAGTCAGGGCATGAACTACGGCCCAGAGTGGCTGTCCCTCTATATGTCAGTCCAAAAAGGCATTTATGAGCTTACTCATATAGTAGCATTGGGATTACTTGTGTGGTTAAACTTAAAATATGCTTCTGAGCTAGGTACCAATCCCTCCAGATGTTGGGAAGAAGACTGTGGAGACATTAGGGAGCCTGTGTGATGACAACCATTTCAGTGGTCTGCAGAGCTCCTTCTTCAGGTGATCATTATTTTATTTCTTTTATATATTTTAAAACCTAATAAAATTTGAGACAGATCTTCTCCTGTATCTACAAGCCAGTGGGAAGGGAACTTTTAGGAACTGACTGTGGTTTCCTGCTACTGGGAACCAATTCTTTGCTGGTGCTGGCAAGAGTTGGAGGAGTCTTATAAAACCAGAATACCAGGGCTTTAGTTTTTCCCTTGCAGTATTATTCCATGATTAGTAGGATATTTTTCCTTTCAAATATGTAATGATGGCAGCACCTTTCCAAACACTGTTCAAATCTGCCATATATGATACAGCACTGCTCCACACGTCTGGCTGTAAGAGACATGATGTCAGCTTTAGTAATACCTTCCGACCACATTATCTTGCTGCTTTTATATTCTACTTCTAGACTTTTGGAATTCCTCATCAGCTACTAAAATACGATGTTCAAACTGGAGACCCACTGATCATTTTAACTGCTTGAGTGCCCAGAAGTCGCCCTTACTAATCACTATCACCTTTATTCATTATCATTGGGCTAATTACGAGCTGATATTCTGAACCCCTGAAAAATGCTGGATGGTTGAAAATAAAAATAATACAATACAAACAAATTGAATCCTGAAATTGTTTCATTCTTCAGTAAGAAACACAAGAAGGTCTAATGACGTCAATAAGTTTACACCCCCCCAAGAATGTTTGTTGTAACAAATAAAAACTACAAAGAAAATAACAAAAAAAACTAACAAATTTTTCCACTATTTTTTCTATAATTACAAGCCTTCAGAATTTTTTCAAAATAAAATATCTTGTAAACCTACTTGTTATAGATCTTTTATTTTAAAAAAATTTTAGTAACTCTGACACTTATATAAAAGACATAAAGACGTAAAGCCCCTCAGTACATATACGTGCATTTTTTTCAACTTTTACAAATGTTAAGCAGATTTAGGAAGTGGAAAGTGACTACTGTTTGTTATGAATTGTATTCATAAATCTGCCTTGGATGGATTTAAAGTTGATATGAGTAAATGACTAATGGACCTGAATTATTGAACTGTTGCTTGCAGTTCATAAATAACACGCTTTTCCTTAAAGCTGCCTATATTTTGTATTGCAAGCTTAGGGTCTAAAAGCTACTGCATCAAAATGAGTTCAGACTAAGAAGCGTTTTCAGAAACTGCCAGAACAGGAGATGTCATATATTAAAAAACAAGCAGCATTTCTATGCCACAAGGAACAGGCACATTCCTTATGACATGTTTATCTCTAAAATATGGTTCTACTGGAATTTACTATGCCTCTTCCAGACATGTTTCACAAGTCCAATAGACTGGACAAACAGTTTACTTTCAAACAGCATTGCTTGATAAGAATAGATATGAATATTTCAATATATGTCCCACTTATTGCAGTGCTCTTCTTCAAAAACTGAGCAAATATTAATCAAACCTTGCAACACTCATTAAAGTTGGGTATAGCATACAGGGGTCATTTTTTCTACAACTTAAATGTGGTAGCCTCTCCAGTAAGCATTTTTTTTTTATTTCTTTAGAAATCCATGGTATGAAAAATATTAGTAAACTACTACTTCTTTGTTCAGATTTCTTTGCCGGTGATGCAGATACATCTGTTACTAATTAAATTTCAATGTCGATAAAAGAAACTTAATAACTTAAACCTGCACTTAAAATAGTTATGCAAAAACTGTTGGAAGGCAGTATAGCTGCTTGTATGTAGCCATGTCTGTAATCTTTTATCCTGTGTAAGATTGCATAGAGTTTTAAACAGCTGTTTGTTTTAGAAAAGCGTTTTTCTTCCTGCTCTATGTTTCTTTCCAAAACCATTCTCCAAGTTGCAGCAAGGGGTTATTTCTCCATGTTTGTTGTTTGCATTTTGATCAGTGAAAGAATTATTCTCAATTAGACCTTCTTATGAAATGTGAAAATAGTTCTTATAAAGGTGGCACTGATCCTTTTTTAACTTCTAATAATTTCTGCAAGCTCTGAGCATCGCTAGCTTGCATGTGTGTAAACAACAGCACGTGCCTATAAGTGCTATCTTAATAAACAAATTACAGGGAATGACTTTGCAAGGGACAGTTGTGTGAGCTTCATTCAAGAAGCAGGATGCCACCGGACTCTACAAACAGCATTTTTGAAAGGGATATACAAAAATGACTGAGTCTGCAGCTATTTTCTCCCTTGCTCCTCAATACACATTCATCCATTCCAGATTTATTACCAATGAACTTCCAAAACGTCATTACCTCCATTTAGAGATGATGAAACTTGACAAACGTTCTTGCACATATACCCCATTCTCTTCATCCGGTACATTTTGTCATTCTGCCAGATAAAGAAATGAGATCTTTTTGGCATGACTTGATATTGCCATTTAAAGGCTCATGGTTCTGTTACGTTCTACTGCTCACATCCATTTTTATTAGTAAATAACAAAATGTTTTCCATTTGATTCATCATCATCTCAGATATTAAGAAATGGAGATTAGCAAATTTGTTTGAATATGTTTCTAAAAAGTGCATTCGGCTTCCGTTTATCCACAGAGGTTTAGCTAAGGCACCATCTGCTGGTGATTCTGACAGCAGCTACCAAGACCGAAATACCCATCATTGACATTTGTAAACATTTCAAGCTCTTTTGGGGTAGGATCCTCTCTGACTTAAGGGTCAAAGTAATATTTGGGCATCACTTATGACCTTTTTTATGAATGAACTGATGTGAGTGGCTCTGCATATGGCAAAAAACTTACCTTGAATGTTCCTCTCAGGATAAGAAAAAAAAATCCTGAATGTTTTAAGAGCTACTTAGCATGTCTGCTGTAGGTTTTGAAAATTTTTACAGAATAGTCTTCTGTTAGAATATTCATTGAAAATTTTCTTTAAATATTAAAACATTCTGTAATGTCAGTCAACATTGCTGTTCTTTTGTGTCTGAGGAAAAGAGAAATTTTATATAATTTAACATTCCATTTCAAGCTCCCTTTTAAAAGGAGGGTGAAATTCTCTTCCTTTTTCTTTCCAAACTTGTTACTAGGTCATATAATTGAATTATTTAAAATATAAAATAACTAAATCTTTTAACTAAATCTTTAAAATTTGTTAAACTTTTTTTAGAGAAATTTTGACTGATCCCAATTTTGTCCTATCAGTGAGAGTTTTGAAACTTGGCATTCTTTTCTAAGGTCAGAAGAAAAACGAGTATTAAATTCTCACGATACGCTGCAGAAGAGAGTGTCTTTTCTCTGTCCGTTTCTTTTACAGTTTGGGAGGGTGGTAAGTTTGGACACAAGCTCTTTCTAAATATAAGCATATCTAAATAGTGTAGTTGTACCCAGAACATGCTAGAGCCAGGAAGACTCACGCTTGCTCACTGCACTGTCTTAACCTAGATCTGCTTTGCCACTCATAAGAAGAACAGGTCTTTTTGCATATGATTCCTCACAAAAGGCTAATCTGGATTTAGCACAGGAATTCAGAACCAAGTGATTAACAATTACATATATAGAGAATAAAGTGCAATGAAAAGACACGGTCAAAAGTGATACTTAGTATGTAATGTTTGTAACGGCACTGTTTGCTTTAATATTAAGTGTGACAAACTGCAGCAAAATTTTCCATCTGAATCAGGCTACAGTGAGTCAGAATTCCAAGGAAAACTTTTTTAGCATCATTGTTGAGCAGAACCAAAATATAATAATCACTTTTTTACTCAGAAGTTTAGAAAAATCTCATATTGGCTAGAACAGCAAACACTGAGATAGGAACCATTAACAAATAAAATACTATGTCAGAATAGCTCAAGTACCAGGATTCAGGATTAGAGAAGAACTAATCAAAGCCAGGATCCTCAGAGCTGTACCAAGCCCCAGTGACTCAGCTAACAGCTAGGAAAATCAAGGGAGAGTGCTGGAAGTGCATGGAGAAAATCTACCCCCCCAGCCTGCAGAAAATAAAACAGGACGATTCCATGATAATTACTCCAGTGTAGCACCCTGCTTTCCACTCCCTGGAGACCCTGCTGCACAGCAACTCTTTATCTGGCTCCATACTTCTTATTTCCCCTCCTTGGCCCGCATACACGACCAATACAAATACGTGACAGTGTCGGCACAAATAGAGTATTTCAGTTGGAAGGGACCTACAGTGATCATCCAGTCCAATCAGGTTTCCTACCCAGCAGCTCTTACTGGGTGCCTTCCCCCTGCTGTCATCAGTACTCTGCCAGATCTACAAAAAGATGCTCCTGCTTACCCATTACACTGCCAATGGTTTTAAGTCAAAGACAATTATGAAAGAAAGATTATTTTTTCCTTAGGAACATATCACTGCANATAATAACATAAACTCTTGTGTTACAAAAAAAAAAAAAAAAAAAGAAAGAACATACAAAATCAGGAAATCTATTCCACCATTGTCTTTTTGACACACTTGGAGATTCGCCGGAGGCTGGAGGTATCTGTCCTGCAGTGATTCCCAGATTCCACTGCTGCAGAGGAGGGTGGTGTGTTTGGCTGGAGAAATGCCATGAAGATGCCCGATTCTTACTCATGGAGGTGAAAGCTGTGCTTAGGGGATCCCTTCTAAACAAGTAGATCAAATGAAAACGTTTTGGGCAAAAGAACATTGAGTAAATCTGTCCACGGTGCAGAGTTTAGCCCTAAATTTTATCAGAAAACAAGCAGTGTTTACAACCATGGGGCTTTCATGCCCCACTGCCCAAACTACAAAGTATTCAGTCTTCTCCTTAAAAGCTTAAACATATCCCAAACAATTCACTTTCATTTTGGTCAAAATTCAGAGCAGGACAGTTTGGTCTATACAATCTTAGTATTTTATATCATGAAATTTTCTTCTGAGATATATATACAACACACACACTCTCCCCACCCCTTGGCCTCCTTCCTCAGTGTTTAAATTGCTGGCCTGTTTTGCTGGAGTGAATAATGCAAGAAGCTCAGTGGGGAAAAAACCTGAATTTGTTAGAGCCTTTGTACATGTTTCTTTTTTGAAGTTTCCTGTTGGCTTAGGCACATTGTGTTCCTCTGTATCACATCCTTTTAGAGCCATATGTGGAAGCAATAAAGCGTATCCCTGCCTTCAAAGATATGGAGTATTTGTTTAGCTAACTGACTAAGGAAAATACTATGAACTCATTAACAAATATGGTTATATGTGGTCACTTAATCATGGAGAGCAGGCTGCAGAACAGAGCACAGGAAATATTAGTCAGCACAGGCGATGGATAACTGTCAGTTACTGATCTCAGGATTTCTTGCCAGGGGAAGGCAGGCAGCAGGTTAGCAATAAAACACATCAAGTCTGCCAGCAATTTCCATTAAGATCAGATTTCCAACCGTAGAAATGTTTGCAGATATAGGTGGTGATTGCTGACTAAATTCAAAAGAAGAGTTTTCTTCCTTAAACCCAAGATACTGCCTATTACATTTACAGCACATGGGGAATGAAAAATACACAGGATCAGGAAATCTGTTTTTCCAAATGTCTGTTTTACCAATTCGGAGACATATAAATGGATACCTGCACTGCACATTGGGGGGCAGGCCCATCTAAAGGAAGAATGAAATTTAAAAATTCTTTCTAAAATATCTGCCTCTTTCCTCTCTGCATTGCTTTAGTGTGCCTCAATCAAGAATGAAGTGTTTTCCTCGCTGTGCAAATGTACGATATGCACTGAAGAGACGGACCTGTTTTGCAGGACTGTGAAGTGCACATGCCTTGAACACTTCACAACCAAAACATTTGATGATAAGATTTTTTTTTTTTCTTCTTGGTAGTAAAGATAGGATTTATGTTTTCCTGACAGACACTGTCCCACATAAGTAACATCTGAGAATGACTGTAGCATCAGATTTGCCTGTCCTGTTGAGAGAGACAAAGTTTAAGAGGGAAGTAAGGCAAGTAATGGCCCAATTTTGCTACAGAAGAAAAACTTAAAAGGAAACAGCCTTGTCCAGACTTGGGTGAAATTCACAGAAACATCATCTGATTCTAAACTACTGTTATTTTTACAGGTAGAATTAGAAAGGGTTTCATTAAATGTTGAAAATGACGATGGAGTTTTATAAAGTCTGCTTTTTGGGAACTGAATTGTACGAGTTTGCAAAGATTTGCAAACATTCATGACTTTTTCTGACTTTTCAATCTCTAAAATTTGGCAAAGCTCAGATTTTTTCTGGGTGCTTTATTAACAACCCATGTTAGACAATTTTCAGTCTCTGACATAAAGCAACAGTTAGCATCATAGTAAAGATAGTCCATGTGTCCTGACTGCAGACCCTCAACACCTCTGCCTTGAGACCTACCTCCTGGCACGGGCATTGCTGCTGTGCCATGTCCCTTCAGAGGGTTGACAAACTGCACAAAACCACTGCTTGTAAATACCCAGCCGCCTTTCCTTCAGAAGCCCTAGTGTCTGTTGATGAGTGAATTCAGGAAGAGAAAGTTGGGTCCCACAGTCAAGTCATAAAAATAAACCCCCAAGGAATAGCTTCTGTGATACTAAATCTGTACATGAAGACATTCACGTTACCAAGCCTATAATTCAACTGCATATAAAAATGTGATTAATCATATTAAATAAATATGTCTGTAAGGTTGCTTCAACAGTGATCTAGTCAATATAACACAGTGGAGTGTAGGACACAGTTCATCTCATTTTAAAGTTGTCTAAAGTATACCAAATTGATTAATCCCGAAGTATATACTATGTTTTCTTCTGTTGACTTAAGGTAGACAGAACAAAAATGGAAACTAATGTTTAAAAAGAATGACCAGAAAATCTAATGAAGGTCTCAAGTTGGCATCTTGGAAGGGTTCTCAGTATTGATAGTCATTAATAGTTAATAGTGCTATTAATAATAGTTATTAATAGTAATTAATACTTTTTTTTAAAAAAAAATCCAATATTTCTCTGCCTTAGTGACTATGGACAGTTTTATTAAAGTATGTCATAGCGGTGGCATTTTGTTCACTCTCTTCCACAGAGGACTCAAAGCTATAAAAAATAAATCCAAAAAACACCATGAAGAAATGGATCGTTCTGTGTCTGAGGCTGGATTCAAAAGATTTGTGGTGAATACAAAGAAGGTCATAGAGGTATAGCTGCCCAAGAGCAGAAGATCATGTTTCCTGAACAGAATCAGGAAGGCCTTATGAAAACAGAAGCTTCACATACATATATCGTTATGTTTTATATCTTCTGAGACTTACAGTTGCCCCAACCTCAGCTGAGAATAGTAACCAATTGTCATTTTCATTTATTTTAACAAAATCTTGTTATTTTTCATTACAGATTGCTTTAAGTGTGGCAACACTGTGCTAAGCCTGAACAATGATGCATATTCCATGATATATCATTTTTCTTTCGTTGCCCTTGTCTGTTCAGATGCTCCACTTGTTCAGCTGCTGCTCTGTCATTGAAAAGGACTGTCACTGGTTCCATTATAAAGTGCAGATACTGTGATAGAAATATATACCAGTAACTCTTCTACAAAGATTTTAAAAGATCTCATCTCTAGAGTTATTTTACACTACAAATGAAATTTTACAGATCATTAGTCCAGAATGGGAGCTAGTTGTTTGACAAAATGAATTAAAAAGTCTAGGATTATTTCATGTAGAAAAGTATAATCTGCACATGTGCTGTAATTACTTTTTGTTAGAAATTCATAAGAACTATTGTAACTGCAGACTTACACTGCATAATTAAAGACTCTGTATATGGTATTGCAAGGACATTAGTACTACACAGCCTAAAAGCTCTAAATTAGCTGTGGAAATATAATGCATATATATGGACAGATGAAAGAGTTGTGCAGAACCAGAAAGCTGCTCAAACACCTGCTGTCATCAAAATACAGCAAGCTTCTTACCAAGAAATTCCAGCTTGTGTTAAACTGTACATTATCCTTGTACTGAATAAGGAAAATAGAGACCTAATCTTTACAGCTGTGAAAATCAACCTTGCTTTTCAAAATACTCACAAATAGAATTGCGTTTAATTTTATTTCACTAGAAGGCTTGTTATATATATTGTATATTTTTTTGTTGTTGTGAGAGAGCAAGAGGTCATGTATGGCTTCTAAAATTACATGATCTCATCCACTATGTTGAACTCAGTCCTAAACACATGTAACTCATGGAAGTCAATATAACTACTCTGACTGACATCAGAGAACTGTCCTCCCTGTTTGCCAATAACAGACAACCTTTGTCTTCAAAGGTTTACAAAAGCCAATTTTTAATTCAAGATGTTGATCTCAACTTCCCTTTAGAAATAACAGAAAAAAACCCCAATGAAAAACTAACAGAACATTTCAGAAAAAAATATTTCATTAGTTTAAATACTATTTAAAGATAAAATTGTTGGGCATCTTTTTCTTGGGTTTTTTTTTTGCTTTCAATATGTTATTGAGCCTTTCCCTATCAAAATGCTCAGGCAGTGCCAGAAATATTTTCCTTTAAGGTTGAAAATTCCTGGTATACTGTAACACGATTTTAAAAAAATAACACATAATAATGTTCAGCTTTCTTTAAACAAAAACCAATGAATCTGCATTCTGACCATGATTTCTAGGAACGAACAATATGTGTCTGTGTGTGTTTTCTGAATAGGGCACTTATTAAGATTTTAATTTGCTGTCAAGGACAACTTACCATATCAAGATGAAACTATTTTATGATTCATTTACCAAGTGTGACTGAGGCAGCTGAGATTAATTTAATCTGTGGTTGTGAGCATTAGTATTCATAAAGAATCAGAAGCACAAATAGAAGCATTCAGTCTTTCTTTTTTTCTCAAGTGACGGGTTTTATGTTGTCTGTGTAGTGAAGATCACACTGACTTCTAGACTTTTAAACATCTTTACGTTAAAATAGAAATACTGAACTGAAATAATAGCACTTGCAAAGATCTACTGCTGCTGCTTAGAGATAGACTTGAGTGAAATATTGTCAAAAATATATACAAGTGTAATATTTACAGGTAGAAAGAAAGATTTAACCCCAGCAGTCCCTGTAATTTCTTATTTGGCCCAGGAATGAAATGTTTGGGATGTTCCTAATCTTGATTTATAACAGATTTAGAATGGATTGGGGAAGGGACAGGAAACAGTAAACTTGTGGTTCTTGTGTGTCTCATATCTTGCAGAACACAAGACCAAGACCAGCTGTAGATTTTGCCAAATCAACAATATATAAGAAAATTTAGGTTTTATAAAAGCAAGACAGCTTCATTGTATAATACACATGAAACTACAATGTGTTTAGTGTTCAGTTGGTCACAGCAACCTAGCTGAATCAGACCTGAAAAGAAAATTTATATGGCATACCTAACATCTTTTCCCTAAAGGGCAATGCAAAGGAAGGCAGGACACTACCAACAAAAATACCTCCTTCATTATCTATCCACAGCTCTTTGAACTCAAACTACCTCCGTGATGGCAGAGAGTGAGGGAGGAGGATGCAATGCTCTTCTCGTGCATGTGCCCAGCACAACTGACAGCCTCTACGGCTGCACCACTGGGAACCACAGCAGGGTCTCTAAAGTGTTGAGGCTGGCCTGTCAAAGGCAACATGAAGGGATAAATGTTCTTGTTGATTACGTGTTTTGCACATTGATGTAACTCCTTTGGCCTAACGATTTATCCTGATTCCTACAAGTGTGACTGCAGAAAAAATGTCAGCAACAGAACTGATTAAGAAAACAGTATTTTAAAAAGGGAATTGTACAGAGTACCTACTGAGGACTTTCCCTAAAGACTCCGGTCTCTTATAGGTCTTCAAGTAAGCAAACTAATGCCTGTTAAATATGCCTTCTGATGCCAGCAGAATAAGAGGTGTAACAAGTCACGCTGTGGCGGAAGATATAATACAAGAAACAACTAGTACCCAGATAAGTTATAGATTTGAACAGGAAATACATTCAAGGATATAATGACTCAATCACTTCAGATTTGATCTAAGGTTGTTTTTTTTTATTCCAGTACCAATTCTGCATTTCAATCTAGACAACCTTCAGCAACTGCATGTATATTTTAAAGCTCTGGCTCATAGAATAGCAGACTGATTTTGAAACAGAGCTGGCTGGGAATACAAATATTGAGGGTTTCTGGCTGTGTAAAGCAAGCTAATTAAGTGAAATACTGATTCTTTAACTTCCATAGACATAGCTATATGACTCTAATAATAACTTGGAGACGGGAGATAATAGAGGAGACAGTGAAGGAGTTTCTTGGCTGAAAAGTAAAATGCGTACACTGATTTAAGAGAAATTCATTTAATTGTCTGGGTGTATTTAAATAACCAAGAAGATAATTGTTGTATTTGTACTTCTTCAAAAGGAATAATAGAATGAAGTTATACAGTAATGGGTAAGCAGATTAATTCAATAAAATACAATATTTCACAGCTAAATTAAGTGTGCCTAGTTTTATCCACATTACATACATTAATCCTAAACTACACAAAAGATTATACCTTTAACAATTCACCCTATGTAGTTAGACGTCTTTTTTTTTCCTTCTATATTCATCCTCATATCCCGTACATCTGCTACAACTTCAGTTAAAAACTAAATCTGAATTCACAAAATAGGAAATATCTTCTGTCTTTAAAGAAAAGGAGACTGGTTTATTGTCATGTTCTTTCCATATTTCAATACATAGAATTGTATATTACAACACTGGTGGGAAATAGGAGGAACTTCTAGTTCAACCTTTTGCATAAAATAGGACATAGGGCCTTACTAAATTAGTTCCTATTTATAGTAGACCATAGGAGAAGGAAGCAGTCAATCTTGATTTTGCAATATTTCTTTGTAAGCCATGACTTTTCCCAAAAGCATCACCACCAAAAGAAGGATTTGCGTTATCATTTTGAAGGTAACATTTGACAGCTACAGCAAGATGAACCATCAAGCCTTTCCTTTGCCTTCAGCTTTTCTACTTCTGTTAGCAAACTTCCATAGGACTTGCATATATAAAGAGAAAACCAGTAGTGCCTTGCTGTCGCACATCGGCAGGATTCATTGATGAAACTATTAGAGTTAAGAACAGCAGTCTATATTTAAAGGCTGGTGTCCCTTTTTTAAGGATTTTTGTCCAGACCGAATTGAAATTAAGACTGAAATGTTTTCCTGAACTGGGACTAAAACAGCCTGAATAGTAAGATAATAAAAATGAATGCAGTTTTCCTTTAAGAATACTCTCTGCTGTATAACGATACTAGGGCACCTCAAACCACCACATGATAATAGAAGATTCCTTAAAAAGAATGAAGGAAAGCAGTTTCTCAGCATAATGTTGGTCTAAATTTTGGGTTGGGGTTTGGGTGGTAGGTGGTTTTTTTTGTGTTTTGGAGACATTTTAACTTAAAGACATTATCCAATCAAGAACACTATAAACAAATTGGAAATTCTGGCCATAGGTTAATCTGTCAGATATGACAACAATGTGTCTGCTATGTGATGAGGGAGTGAAATCTGTCTCAGAAATATCTTGGAAAATCTTTCCATTAATGTCTCTACTATTTCTGATGGAACTGTAATTGAATTTTGAACCACAGAAAGATCTGCCAAGGGTTCTGGTTTTGGAGTGCTGCACATAAATGGGAAAGTGCCCCTGGAAAGCTGAAAACAGTTGGATTCTTTAATCTGTAGCTGTTTTTCCATCATCCTTATTGTAATGTACTTTATAAATATTATTTGTGGAAAACTGCTTAGTGCAGTTAAAAATAATAAAAAGAGCAGCTAAAGTAAAGTAATAACATTTTTTGGCCCCTGCTTTAATGTCTATGTATGTCTCTATTTAAGATATTTGATTTTATGTTTCTTCATTAGACATAAAAGTAAAGTGATTTTCTTTAATTTGCATCAAATTTAGTAGTATTACCAGTTCTCCAATCCAAATGTACTGAAGTCAGCAGAAAACATCTCCAGGATTTCAAGTAAATTTTGATAAAAACTTATTGGAAATTTCACTAGATTTGAAAGTTTTGGTATTTCAATAAGAACATAATTGTTAGTCCAGTGAAAAGATACATTTGAAATATTGTGCTGCATTATGAATTTGTTGGGGTTTTGCTTGCTTAGGTTTTCTTTCTATACTGCTGCATATGAGTAAGTAAGAGAAGCCAAACATTCATGGCGGGACACTTAATCCTGGCAAAGGGTATCTTTAAAGAAAAAAAAAGTATTGGTGTTTACTTAGTTAAAATTAGCAGAACATCAGCTCCAGCATTATTCTTGAACCATATGAATAGGTAAAATTTAAACATTTTACATTTGTATTTAGTACTATATCATGTTCAAAAAGGCAACTGCCTTTGAAGTAGTTCAGAGTAGAAGAAATGAGCATAATAAAAAGAAGCAGAAACATATACCACAATGAAAGAATTTAAAAATCTCCATCTAAAATTTATCCACGAGACTGTAAAGGAAAGACTAGATCACAGTGAGTGCTTTTTTTTGGATACAGCCTTTAATTAGTGAAGTTCTAGGTAAAGATCAACAAAAAAACTACTTAAAAACTGCATAAATATCTCAATTACTGCCAGAAAATTTTCTCAAGACTTTCTGCAGCACAGGGCCAGAACTGCTGTGACCTTGGCTGCGTTCATCATTGTGGCCATGGTACACAGCCACATTCCTGCCCCAGGAACACAGCTACCTTTTCTTCCTCGGTTTTCCTTGGAGTCCAAGGAACTTGAATATCAAGAATAGTAATAGGTATTTAAAAACCATTATGGATTTATAGCTTAAATTCCCCCAATTCAGTCAGTTTCAGGCTCAATCTCAAGGTGAAAAATGAATGAATTTTTGAATTACAAATCTGAATGTAGGTTCCTCATTTGGCTAAAATCCCATTTTGGAAATCTATGTTTTCTTTGACTCTTGGCAATGTACCTTCCCAAGGTCTAGCATGATTTCAGAGAATTCATTAGACAATAAAGATAAAATATGAACCAGTGGCTGAATGATGAAACTCAGTATGTTTAGGATGCAAAGAAATGTCACTTTTTAAACAGCAAGAGCAATTTATCTCTGTATTGGGTTTGCATGGCAAAGTTTTGGTAGCAGTGGGGCTACAGGGGTGGCTTCCGTGAGCAGCTGCTAGAAGCTTCCCCCGTGTCCAATGGAGCCAGTGCCAGCTGGCTCCAAGACAGATGTGTCGCTGGTCAGGGCCAAGCCCATCAGTGATGGTGGTGGTGCCTCTGGGATAACGTATTTAAGANAAAAAAAAAAAAAAAGCCCAGCAATCGCAGCTGGAGAGAGGAGTGAGAATATGTAAGAGGAACAACTCTGCAGACACCAAGGTCAGTGAAGAAGGAGGGGGTTGAGATGCTTCAGGCACTGGAGCAGAGATTCCCCTGCAGTCTGTGGTGAAGACCGTGGTGAAGCAGGCTGTCCACCTGCAGCCCATGGAGGTTAATGGTGGAGCAGATATCCACCTGCAGCCCATGGAAGACCCCACGCCAGAGCAGGGGGATGCCTGTCACAGGAGCTTGTGACCCTGTGGGAAGCCTGTGCTGGAGCAGGCTCCTGGCAGGACCTATGGACCTGTGGAGCAAGGAGCCCATGTTGCAGCAGGTTTGCTGGCAGGACTTGTGACCCTGTAGGGGACCCATGCTGGAGCAGTTTGTGAAGAACTGTAGCCTGTGGGAAGGACTCAAGTTGAAGAAACTTGTGGAAGACTGTCTCCCATGGGAGGGACTCCACACTGGAGCAGGGCAAGAGTGTGAGGAGGAAGAAGCAGCAGAGATGTGTGATGAACGGACCGCAGCCCCCATTCCCTATGCTCCTGCACTACTGGTTGGGACAAGGTAGAGAAATCAGGAGTGAAGTTAAGCCTGGGAAGAAGGGAGGGGTGAGGGTGAAGGTGTTTTTAAGATTTGGTTTTATTTCTCATTATCCTACTCTGATTTGATTGGTAACAAATTAAACTAATTTCCCTGAGTTGCGTTTGTTTTGCCCATGACAGTAATTGCTGAGTGATCTCTCCCTGTCCTTATCTTGACACAAGAGCCTTTCATTATATTTTCTCTCCCCTGTCCAGCTAAGGAGGGGAGTGACAGATCAGCTTTGGTGATCACTTGGCACCCAGCCAAGGTCAACCCACCACGATCTCCTAAGGAATTTAGTAGTTGAAAATATTCTACCTAGGTAGTTATAGCTTAGGATGTAGGATAACCGGGCTTAAAGGCAGTGGCAGATAACTGAAGCAGGGCTGAAATGGTCAGCGGAGCAGCCTTTGCAGAGATGCCACAAGGAGTCAGATGCACAACAAAGGGCAAGAAGCAAAGACTGAGCAGGAGTCATCACATGCTCTGTAAAATTTTGAAGTAGTCAATGTGTTTGAATATGTATATATCCACCGTTAAACACGGCATCAGTAGGCAGGCTGCGTGATGCTTCTCAGGCCTCTTCCTTTTGGAAACATACCCATTTCAAAGCAGCACTTTATATCCTTAGCTCTGCTGGCAAATCACATAGTCATTACTCTATGTGTAAACTACCTATAAAATATAAATAACAATTGGTACAAACCTATCTATTTTTGGATCACACAATAAAAAGATTCTGCAAACCTATAATTTGCTCTTATGACAGTTCTCTTCCAATGGTCTCAGTTCATCAATATGTGTGCTTCCTTCTCAGCTGTGACCAAATCATTCTCCATCATTCCCAGTGTAATCTTCCACACTTAACACAAATCTGTGCTAAGCTCTAAAGACAAAGCATGCATTCTACAGTAAATTTATAAAAAAAACCCTAAAGAGCAACAGTACAATTATTAACATGGATAAATCTGATTTAATTAACCACACAGATGCTGCTGCAATTGCAGTCCAGTGAAGTTCCCAATGACTGGAAAAGGGGACACACAACTGCATTTTTAAAAAGGGAAATAAACAAGACCCAGGGAACCACAGGCTGGTCAGTCTGACCGCTGTGCCAGGCCAGATCATGGAGCAGATTCTCCTGGAAACCATTCTAAGGCACATGGAAAATAAAGAGATGATTGGTGACAGCCAACATGGCTTCACTAAGGGCAAACCATGTCTGACAAATTTGGTGGCCTTCTACAATGGCGTTACAGCACTGATGGATAAGGGAAGAGCAACCAATATCATCTACCTGGACTTGTGCAAAGCATTTGACAGTGTCCCGCTTGACATCCTATTCTCTAAATTGGACATCTTTGACAGATGGTCCATTTGGTGGACAGGCAATTGGCTGGATGGTCACACTCAAAGGGTTGCGGTCAACGGCTTGATGTCCAAGTGGCAAGCAGTGATGAGCGGCATTCCTCAGGGACTGGCACTGTTTAACAACTTTGTCGGCAACATGGACTGTGATTGAGTGCACCCTCAGCAAGTTTGCCAATGACACCAAGCTGTATGGAGCAGTCAACATGCTGGAGGGAAGGGATGCCATCCAGGGGGACCTGGACAAGCTCGAGAGGTGGGCCTGTGCAAACCTCATGAAGTTCAACAAGGCCAAGTGCAAGGTCCTGCATGTGGGTCGGGGAAATCCCAAGCACAAATACCGGCTGGGCAGAGAATGGATTGAGAGCAGCCCTGAGGAGAAGGACTTGGGGGTACTGGTGGACAAAATACTGGACATGACCTGTCAATGTGCACTCACAGCCGAGAAAGCCAACCCCATCCAGGGCTGCATCAAAAGAAGCATGGCCAGCAGGTAAAAGCAGGTGATTCTGCCCCTCTAGTCCACTCTGGTGAGACCCCACCTGGAGTACTGTGTCCAGCTCTGGGTCCCCCAACATAGGAAGGACATGGACCTATTGGAGGGAGTCCAGAGGAGGGTCGTGAAGATGATCAGGGGCCTGGAGCAGCTCTCCTACGAAGACAAGCTGAGAGAGCTGGAGTTGTTCAGCCTGGAGAAGAGAAGGCTC
>RSEF01000002.1:14199766-14235725 GCA_003993805.1 Himantopus leucocephalus
TCAAGGTCCCTTCCAACCCAAACCCTTCTATGATTCTATGATTCTATGAAATTTTGACACCATTTTCATGTTTTTGCAGCTTACCTCCATGACAACAGGTTTTAATACTTCACTTTCTCAATGAAATCAATACAGCAATGCGAATATACTGTTGTGCAAGTGAATTACATCTGGACAAGCCTCCTTGAATCAGCTAAGGGATCCAGACCCCGGCAATCTGCGCCCACCAAAATAATTTACACCCATATTATTTACATGGCATTTACAGAAAAGAATGCAATCCTGATGAACCAAAGTCTGAGGTATATCGTATAAATAAATCTTAAAGGTAGTTAGCAATTTGGCAGTTAAATCTTTTAGAGATCACTGTTCCTAATATTCAAACAAGAATGAAAGCAAAATTCTCTTCTAATTATGAAAAATACTTAACCCACACACATTTCCAACAACAGAGAGGCTCTCATTTCCCTATTTCCTCCGGATAATGAAGGTTCTGGACATTACTAACTGCTAAATCCTGTCATTTCAGGATCATCCTATTGCAGTAGAGAACTGTTGCCATGCACTGCATCAGTCCACAGCACTTCTAGAGGACAGGTGTTGCAACCTGAGTCAGTCCAGCTGTGTCAGGGCTCGCAAGTTACCTTGTACACAATAAAAGTCATTATTATAAAAGAAAAGTTGCCATAGGTCTCATTTCCAAATTTTACTCAGCTCCAGAGAGAGCTGAAAGAGAACTGCACATATATCCTGTTTGTAAACTTTCTGCACCCACCAGTTTCCATTAGTTATGTTTGGATTTTTCTTTGACTTTTAGAACATTGCTTATTTTCCTTTCTATTGCCTTCCAGACATCATTCAATTTTTATGATTTTTTCCGACAGCTTTGGTCTTGATATTTGGACCCCTAGGTCAGCAAAAGTCTTAAAACCCTAGTTTGTATATGCAAACATTTATCAATTTTTACACCCTAATTTACTAATTTTTACGTTACAATTTTTTACATCTGTCTAAAGGAGACGTTTGTCCTGGCATATCATGTGTACTCACCTACTTAAAAGACAATTGATTTGACTAGTGTAATATCTGTATTGTGCAACTTAGTGGATTTCTAACTAATCTTTGGAATTCATTTCCTTAGGTCATGCAATCCTGTCATTTTGCTCTTATTGCTAAAAATTTCTTTGAGTAGATTGCTTACATGTCAAGACTGATACTTCAGATCCTACCTCCAGGTTTCTGTAAGCATCCACACTGAGAAGAGCAATACTGCACAGGGTCAAATAGGTTTATTTCTCCTTACAAATATGTATTCTGTAACCCAACATGAGGGCTATACGTGTGCTCTGTGGCAGAGTGGGAAAATGGTCAAGAAACATTTTAGGGTCCTTAAAAACCTGCAAAACTTCTTTACCACACTTGAAGAAGTGCTATGTTGGGTGCGTATTTATGCACTGGGTAGACTGTCAACTCTGCAGCAGAGGATCAAGGTTGAAAAGGCTCTATGGCTGCACTAGAACTGGCATCAACATTACCTTTGGCAGACACTTTGTCTGAGCAGGACATGAGGAAGCATGCCAGACGTGTTTGTAAAACAAATGGAAATATTATTTTAATGGAATGATGGAGGTGGACAATGATAAAGTTCTTCTCAGTAATGAAAAATCAGGAGGAACTATTGGTAGTAAAAGCTTAAAATACTCGATGTTCAAAGATGGAAAGATGAAACTGGAAGTGAAAATAAACTGAAGGAGAGCTATCAGCTTTTTCCACACAAATCGCAGGGATGGTATGACACAGCATTGAAGACATATGGGTATAATAAGGAAATATGATGTAACTGGGATAACTGAAAGTTGACCATATTAGGAAACTGACTGGATTATATAAATACTCCAGAGCCACTAAGTTTATAGAAAGGATAGTTTATATAATAAGAAATATTTATAGACTTAGACCTCCTGGTTATGTAGAAAGAACAAGACAGAAAGTATTGCAAATGTCAGTTATACCTAGCTCTTATACAAACCAATGCAAAATTTCGTATCAGTACAAAATATCTCCAAGTTCAAAGTATACAAGCATTACTTCAAAGAACACTAAAGAATTGTGTCCTGATAGTATATTTTATTTTTAACACAATATTTTCATTATGTTTGTCAGTTTATATTTTTATCTGGTAGTATGTTGGGGTATTTTTTTTTTCTGAAAAGTGTGAGATTTTTGTGATAATATGTTAACTTCCTTTCTACTGAGGAGTGCCTGGACTAACTGTCTTAACTGCATAAAGACATATAACAGTTTGTCATACTTCTGTGCTCAGCTGCCCGATGTCCCAGTGTTGCGCAGACGTCTATTCAAAGTCTTAAAGAAACCTAAAACCTCAAATGGAATGAAAACATAAATTGGTCACGATTCAGCAGTCCTTCAGATGTATACACAACTCCCATACGTAACTCAGCCTGTCCTGTAGCCTTCATCCAGCCAAGCTTTCCTATCTAGCAAGCATACACTTACATGTGTAAGTCTCACTGAAGCCAGGAGATATTGCTGAAATTGCTAAGAACGTCTTAGATATCGACTGACATGCTTTGCTAAACTATGGTATTAATGTTTACATTTCAATATATTTTAAAGCAAATGAATTTGGTGACAGACACGAGAAACAAAACTTCTCACCTCTAAGCCCTCTCTATCATCTCTAGACTGACAGTACTAGCAAACTGCTATCATGGCTGTTACCAATATACGTAAAACAAATAGTTTCAACTCCATTCCTAGAGGATTCATATCAGAAAATACTTAAAGTTCTTCTTACTGTTTTCAAAACAAGCAACACATAGAACAAAAAATATTCCAGGGTTACAGTGATTTTCTCCAGCTTGTGACAGTACCAACTTTACCCCCAAATCTAGAAAAAAAACTTCTGTAGATTTGAAAATGCTGGAGATATTCTATTATATAAGAAGGAAAGTTAGCAACAGTATTTTCCAAGAAAAGTAGGCAAAAAAATTAATTATCCAGCTCTTGGTAATTTCAGTAATCTTACTTATATTGCTACAAAAGTTTATGATACAGGAGATAAGCAGCTTCCTATTCCTTATTTTAGCACACGGACTGTGATTCAAATGTTTGGGTTTTTTCAGCAAGGGTAGCTGGCGATATGTCCAGTCCTGACAATTGAATGCAACTAGATGAGCTTTTCAAAATAAAGCAGTACCATGGCCACTGAAATCTTCCTGAGTTACATGTACTTTAGAAAAAAATAAGATGGGAGAGAGCAGCTGTCCAGGAGTTAGGGTCACTGGCAAATACGGCAAATAATGTCATATACTGACGTCAGTTTTCTGAAATATCCTGGCATAGACAAACTTACTAGGATAATGGGTAGGAACAATATCTCGAGAAGATTTTCTTCAGAAAAATGTTTGAAAGATCTTAACGTATAAAATAAAGAGGAATCATTTCTTATGAATAGAGATAATAGCTTTTTTTTTAGTTTTAGAATTCACGTGCTAGAATTTAAAATAAAAGGAGTTTACTGAGAGGAAATTTAGAGAGGAATGCCTTCAAAAGGCATCTGTTCAAAAGGAATTGTGTACTTTTCTATGCTTGTTTACAAA
The DNA here is from genome assembly GCA_003993805.1 of Himantopus leucocephalus. NCBI lineage: Eukaryota > Metazoa > Chordata > Aves > Charadriiformes > Recurvirostridae > Himantopus > Himantopus leucocephalus. Next base: position 14,203,390 of record RSEF01000002.1, read on the forward strand.
GGCTATTACAGCTAGTTTAGTTTGGGGTGGAAATGGAAATAATGGAGCTAGGAGGGGGGCTTTACAAATAATTTCCTGCTGATATAACTCTACTGGCAAGATATAATGAATCTCAATCACATTTGAGTAGTGTCACCACAGGGCATTTAAGTAGGCCAGCATATGGTTAACATTTGTCTGCATTAATAAAATATCCACAAAACCTTCCAAAATTTCATGGACCGTCAGTCACATCAAACTTAGCTAAAGCTTTCATGACAAATTTATAACGTTGGATAAATGAATTGTAAATTGTACATGTTTTGAGTAGTCCTGTAAAAATGAGAAACGGAAATGAAAGTTTTACTGATTGCATGCCAAATTCTGAATAAAGTCATGAAAACCAAAAGGGCAAATACCATCCAAGAAGGCCTGTGGTGACATTAGCTAAAAGGATGATATTATATCATAGATAACTGTGGTTGTTGCAGGTTATAAAGCAAAGACAGGGTGAAGAAATCCTAGTTTCCCAGTAGGGAACTGGTCAGTAAATCCAAGGCTATCTGAAAACATGCAATTCAAACCTCTCAGACATTGACAGTCTTGCTATGAACATCCGGCTTTAAAGTCAACAGAACTGGGCCTTCCTGTCAAAATCCTATTTACACCCACTGGCCATCCTGTCACTCATAGGGGGTTTTCAGACATTTAAAAAAATAATGGAATCAGCACGATCCAAAGAAAACATCCTCCACCCTTTCTTTGTAACCAGTACAGACAATTTTTCTGTGCATGTGTGCTATATTTGTTAATCTCTCTGCTCTTAGCAAAATAACTCTGACTGTTCCACCAAAACTATCTAGAACCTGCTAACGAAGAAAGCAAATTCAAGGGTTTTCCTGCTGTCAAATATGCTGTTACTTTGCTTGAAAGGACCAAGACAATGGCACCTGAAAATAAGATGTCATACAAAGCAAATGTAACCACGGGGCACCCCAGGGCAAGTGGAGCCCTTAGTTCCCAAAGTAGTTCTTACTCATAAATTTCCATTGGCAAATGTCTGTGCACTCCTTAGGTTTCTGGCTGTTGTCAGTACAAGTATGGATAATTCAGGGGTAAGACTATTCTGTTCTGTATTATTTGGCTCAATATTTTGAAACTTATATTTGAGTCCAAAGTACTAAAATATATCTCCCAAGGCTGAAACAGCTACATCAGTTCAAATAGCATTTACAGGGGTAGGTCAGTTGGAGATGGAATGGGTGAAAAACAGATGCCAAAATTAGTTCATTTTGAACAAAGTGTATTTGGAATAAAACAGCTGTTACATTCCTTCACCCACATCTTTCCACAGTGTCAGCCCTCAGTCACAAAATGAAAAGGATGAACTGAAAGAAAATCCACGCAAGAGAACAAAATGCTCTGTGGGAACAAGCAGCAAGGAGAAGGCATAATTAAAAAATATTCCTAAGGGCTCATCTGAGGATTTGTAAAGAAGATATGTATTTCATCTGAAAACTTTTCTTTACAGATTGAATAATAAAACTTTGCATTCAAATACATCAGTGGAGCCAAGATCTAAGAAGGAAATCAAAGAGACCTTAATATATTTAACCAACTGTTGCCACTCACATCAAAACTGGTTTGTTTGTTTATTTGGTTTTTCTGCTTTCTTCTGGTTTTCTCAATGTAATTGATTTGAATATATTGTACGCACAGAATACAAGCACAAGATGGAAAAGAAACATGCTAATTGTATTTTTCTGTATTCTCTTTCTCATTTAATACTATAAATAGTATAAGTAGTAGTCTAAAAGTATTCTTGTGAAGCTAACATAAACCAGTTCGGACCCAGTGGTAAAATATCCAACCTTTAAGACTGTACCTTAAAACACTGTGAATATGGAAGTGTTAGGAGGGGATGGCAGGAGGGAGAAACTAAAGTGAAAGAGCAATAACTGCATGTTGGGCCTTTTTTTAAAAAATGGGTTTTAGAAAAACAACTTTTATTTAAATAAATACCAGTAGAAACAGAATGCCCATCATGGTATTGAGAAAAACGGGATTAAAAATAATAAACTAAGAGGATGAATCAAACTTCTCACAGGGTTTGGTACAGCATGTAGTTTCCTTCTCGTCAACCAAAGGGACTTGATAAGGAAGCATTTGTGGCATATTTATTTTACACATGAGAGCCAATGTTTTGAAATAATACGTGTGAAGTAACCATATTAGGCTTGTTAGTATGTGTTCTTCTGCCAAACACAGCTGTAGTGGTGGGGAGAAAAGAAAAGAAAAAAAAGAATGTATACAAGTGCTCAGGGTCAGTGTTAGCAGCTTGAGTGGTATTTTTTAGCTGTAAACACTGGTGTATGCATGTGAACTCCTTTATTTTACTTACATTTGTTATGACCATAATAAATATGGCAGCAAGAAGTGCAGTGGGGACAAAATTTGCAAAATATTGTTATTGAGCCTTATGGTAAGTCCTAATCGATAGTAAATATCACATGTGCATGAGTATATGGGGGAAGACATTTCTAACACAAGAGCAAAATGAAAAATACCTTCTCAATCCAGAGTACCCATTCTAGCCTGAAATTAAGTTCGCTGCATGTTCAGATGACTGTGAAGAGAAAGTAAGAAGTGGTGTTCTTAGCCAAAGACTACAACAGAGAAGAGAGCAGCCAATCCTCACCAGTCGATATTTGCTGGTAGATCTGTTTTATTTCTCCCTGGTATTCTATAGACTTTTCTAATTTCTCAAATTTTCCGTAGTCCTTATTTGCATGATACAAAAGGAAAGGTGTCAGGTTTATATTCTCTAGTTCCTATCCCACTTCCCCTAATTTGCAAGTCCAGCTTTCCTCCTTTTCCTTTTTTTCCCCATTTATTCAGTATTAATTTTCTTGGCAGCCCAAATGCCATACACAATAAGAAGTGAATAAAATCTACTCAGAAGCTGTAGCATTTGGTAACTTCTTTCAACGTTTGGTTGCAACAGGTAGTCTTATAAAAACACAGTGTGAATATGACACACATTTAGTAAGTATACCTGTGATGAACAAATGGCAGTGTTGTTTACATGATGGGCACCCAAAAAATCTCCATGGGCATCTTAATAGGAACATGAAGAAGGAGACAAAAGGTGCACCCAGCCCGGCAACCTGTCTCTGACCATGGACGGTAAAGGGATGCCTAGGGACAACCAGAGCAGTAGAGGCAGAACTGTTGACATTTCCTTGAAGCACGCTCAGCCTCCAGCAATCTGTAGCTCACCGCCCTCCTGAGCCAGCTGCTCTATATTTAGCAGCTCCAGTGGATTTCCTTTTCACAGTATTATGGGACTAAATCAAAGTTAATGCTAGACTGGGCTGCTTAGAGCCTTCTCCAGGTGGGTTTTGAGTATCACCAAAACCAGGAGGCTGCACAGCCTCTCCCACCAGCCTGTGCCAGACTGACCACCCTTGCTGTGAAATATTTTCCCTTGAAACTAACTGAGACTTTTCTTGCTGCAACCTGTAACTGTTGCTCCTTATCCTCTGGCTGTGCATACCTTTATCCTTTTGGCTCTTTTTCTACTGTAACTACCCATTTGGTATATAAATGCAGGATGTAGAGCCCCTCCTTATCTTTCTCTTCTCCAGGCCGAACAAATCCAGGTGTGTCAGCCTCCCCTTGCACACTATGTGTTCCAGCCCCACAGACATCTTGGTGGCCCTTCAATAGACATGCTCCAGTACACCAGGGTCTGTCTTAATGAACTTGCCTAGTCCTGTAAATGTTTAACATCCTTTACATCCTACAGAAGAAGTTATACAGCTTGATAGCGTATTGAAGAGCCTCTTCTGGTTTTCTTCAATCTGCCCCATAGCGGGAACGTCCTAGTCTTTAAATTAGAAGTCAGATTGAGCCTTCACACACTTCACCATTTCCTATATGTTATAGACTTCAATAATATCTTTCTTCAGGCAACTCTTTTTTGATATTTTGGTCACAGGGTGTTCAACACAATTTACCACAATTTAAAAGCACACAGATAGGTAGTTCACCACCTCGTCTTTCCTCCATTACCCTATAGAAGCTGTTGCTATGCCATTATTTCCTATGCAAACCTATTCAGTTCCTATACAATTATCCATATACGGCAATGAACAGAAGGAATTAGACACTACTACTTTTCACTCTAACTCCCTGCAGCAACTCTCACTCATGCAAAGCATGTAACTGAGTAAAAGATGCTCCTGTATCATCCTTTCTGCATTAATCCTAGTTGGATTCCTGGCCCTTGTCTTCAGTGCTCACTGAGGCTGTGTTTCTGCTTTCAGAATTGTTATGAAATTTCCTACACATTACCTGTTAATTTTCTTTAGCTAAAGCAATTCAGACCAGTCATTGCTTCCCAATGGAATTGTCACTTCTAAAGTATACTCCAAATTAAAGATAAATCTTGACTGCAGTTCTCCATGTTTGTGTTGTCTAATAAATAACTCAGTGGCTATGCACCTGCACTGTCAAAAAAGTGTATCTAGAAATTCCCTAAGGAAAAATCTTCCCTGAATATTTCAGCAGCTTGATGTACAACTACCTTTATCTGTCCCACACTATTTCTCTTCTGAATAACCCAAGGGATACTACAGTCTGCCACGCTGGTGGTGTGACTACTCTGAAACGTGCAGTGCCGAGCTGAGAATTTTTTCAGCAGAGGAGCTCTGAAAGGATAGCTCCACGTTTAATGATTCATTGTGGTAAAGTCAGTTAGTTGGTGTGAGCTTCTAAAATAAAATGACTACAAAACTCCTCTCCCAGCAGACTGGAAAGTGAATGCCAAGTCATACTGTGCAAAGACAAAGAAACGCTGTCCTTATGCCCACACAAATATAATCCAGTCCATGCTAGCTGAGTTTCCTCTTCACAGTCGGAAATATTTTAAGACAAATTAGAATGTTTGGTTTTGTTAGGGTTGGGTTTGGGTTTGTTTTTTTTTTCATTTTTAATGTTCCAAGCAAATTCACTCAACAACTTTATCTCATTCCCTGCTTTCTGTCCTGTGCAGCTAGTCATCACCGATATACGGACAAATAAATAGACATTTGATTCTCGTTCCTTACTGCATTGTTCACAGCTGAAAATCTGCGAACTGAGCTTATTTTATCTCAGAATGAACACTGTCAGGTCCTGGAAGCTTCACAGGCTAGGTATTTTGGCGGGAGCCAGGGTTTATAGACTGCACTGCTGATTCACTAAGACCTTGTAATCTGGCCTGGTTTTCAGCACTGGATTCAAAGAAATATCTTTGCAGCAGAAGCAGAAAGAGATACAGAACTCTAAGCTTACTGCCCAGATTGCCTATAGCAGAGATTGCTCCTTTCTCCAGAGCTCCTGTCTCAGGCAGCAAGAAAATTAATTGACTCTTAATAACCAAAAATAGAGTATATACTTCTTTCCTTTTAAACTGATCCAAGTCTAAATCAAATACTTTCTAGTCATTGCTCCTTTTTTTTCTGTTCTTAAAAACACCGTAGCCAAGAATCTGAAGCACAAAATAACTATCCTGTGTTTTGCCATCACATATATGCCCATGCCCAACATATATTGGATTGCAAAATTAAGAACCAGAGAAGAAATTTGTAGAAGCGACGCATTAAGATTCAGCCAAGTGATCTGAACATGATCTGATTTACAGCAGGTGAAACCTGGGAACAGCTTCATCTGTGGAGACTGACAGCAAAATAATCTAAACCTTAGGCTCACGATCAGGTAACAGTTTTAAAATGCCATCAGCAGAGACAGAGTAACTCATGTGCACCTTCTTAGCTGGTCACAATTGTGAAAAGGTACGATTTAGGGTAGCCTTCAGTGAAAGAGGGTTTATTTATCTTTGCATATTTGCTGCAACTACTAGTGTTCATATGTGGAGTTACAGGGGATCATCTGTCACCCACACGCTCTGCAAAGCCTCTGCCCTTTGATTCTTTACCCACACCCTAATTTCTTGAGAAGAGTTTCAAATAACAAACTAAAAAAATGATTAGCATAATTTAATGAAATTAATATAGGAAAAATATAGTTTTGATGCTGCTGAAGTTTTGGATTGGGTTGTTGTTTTTTTTTTTCCCCGGTGGGAATGTGTTATGAAAACAGAAAAAGAGAAATAAAGCTGAAAAGAGAGTGTCTCCCATCAGCATTCTGCATCTGTGGGAGATGTGTGCAGTGTGACAGCCAACAGTAAGGGAACATGATGACTGACGTGCCACAGGAATAATGAATTCTGTCACTTCCCTCATTGTGCAAGTGCCACAGCTCATTCTTATTCTCTCTGCATTCAGGGGGTATATACCCATACTCAGTTCACACCAGGAGAAAAACAATAGAAATTGTGGCTGGTGTGGCCAGGCTAGAGATTATGTTTGCTCCCTGAAAACTTGGTTATACCAAGAATTCAATGTTTTAAAGACGGTTTTGTTCTCATACACTTATATATTTAAAAAAAAACTATTTAGAGGGCACTTAATATACTCTTGAAAGGTTCTCTTCTAAAAAGCAGTCAAATTTTCATTGATGCTTGCTGGAAAAGTTATGTTGAAATATTTTTCAAGTTACTTCCTATGATTATTGAAATATAAAATAGATATGTAGATATATTTGGACAGAAATGTGCCTGTGATCTACTGCAGTTTGGAAGGAAGCATATTTAATGAATAGAACTCATGACCCAACATCATGTCCAATTTATTTAACATCAAATATATGCCATGAAAAATAAAATCCAACTGGATTCCAAGTAGGAGGAACATACTTTGCTAAAAAGCCACAAGAGGGAGTAAAGAGTTAGTTTAAGAAATTTAAGGTTTATGAAAATGCAGACCCCTGTATGAGCATGTATCCTGCATGCAGTGAGCAGCAAAGGTGGCACAGGCAGAACTGGAAGAGGATTCCAGGGAGACTCAGTGCTACATGACTTAAAAACATCTATCAGTACTCTAACGGGACTTCAGAAACTTACACATATTAATTATTCAATTGAATTTTCCTCTGTTCGGTTTTTATACAGTGAGAGCAGCAGCTTAAACCTGTACAGACAGAGAGCTTTTATTCAAGCTTTGCAATAGGTTGAAAAAAACAGCTTTCTTGTCTGCATAAGGTCACATTTAGTGTGCTATTACGTTATTACATTGAAAAGCTTTGGTTTGTCTGCACTGAAACATCACCGCAATGCAACCTATATAACAACTGAAGCTGTATCATAAATTTGACAAAATTGAATATTTTTGTGGTCCATCCAACCATAGAACAGGCAGCTACAGTTCCCCATTCTGCAGTAAAGAGAGGACCATCTTCTTACTTTTTCTCTTTTTGCAGGTTCTTTAAAGTGTTCAGAATGGTTTAGTGCAGTCCAGGTCCGTGTTTTGTCTCCCTGTGAGTTGCATATGTTCTGTACATGTTCAGGCTTCTCAGTAGGACAAGTAAACAGAATTTTGTAGTCTCAAAGTCTTTTGAAGCAACATTTTCTGTAGTGACCACCAAGAACTACATCCAGCTCTGCCAAGTGATTCCCCAAAGGGTTTGGTAAGGACAGGAGGGGCCCCAGCCAGGATCCTTTTGGTTTCTGAGCCGGAGGCATCTGCTTCCTACAGACACTGCTTCTGCTTATAGCACAGCCGGGGTCAGCCCCACCAGCCCAGCACCACCAGCACCTTCACACTGCTTCCCTCCAGCCCTGACACAGAGCAAGGATGCACGCAAACACCACAGAGGTCATTGTGCCACACAGGCAAGCAGGTCCTCAGCTTGGCAAATCTCTGGTTGTGTTTGCAAAGTGACAGAGTGTTACGTGGGGACACAGCGGTCAGGCTGGTGCCAAAGGCGATGGGGACAGAAATGAGAAAGCAGCAGACGGGGCCACAGATGAGCCTTTGAGTAACCTGGTCAAGTGCAAGGTGTCAGTGCCCATGGAAAGGGGTTGGAACTAGATGATCTTTGAGGTTCTTTCTAACCCAAACCATTCTATGATTTTGTGATTCTATGATATGGGCCATGTGTGCTGCACTGCCTCAGACCTACCAGGAGCCTCCCCGTAGCTCTTGCCACAGGCCAGGCAAGCACGGGAGCACAGAGGGGGAGATACCACTCTTGCAGCCTCCAAAAGGCCATTTTTATCCCTTTTTTCCTCTATTTTCCACCTGCTACCTGGGGGGATCTCACAGAACCAGTGCTGTACTAACCAGACTTGATGGTACCACCTCAGGGATGTAGAACACTGGCAAAACTCTTCATGTCTCCATCTGGCTTTCTTAGATATGCTGTGGTTTCTGTAGGCTTTTTATTTCTGCATTTTCCTATACATGTTGGAATGGTCTGTGGCTTTCAGTGTGTGGCCATGCAAAGGTGTTCTCTGGTACTGCTGGTCTGAACTCCCACTGTGTCTTCACCTGATGTTGTCCTGATCTCAGCCAGAGGAGTGGGGGATTTAGATTCCCTTTCCAACGCAGGTCCACTTGGGTCAAAATTTGCCTTTATTATAAGATATGAAAGAAAAGGTGACTGACAAAGTCAAATGTGTATGAAGTGTGCTTAGGCAATTTTTCTCCCTTTTATTTTTGTTTGATTTATTATTTGGTGTGTAATATAATTACAATTGAGGGATTGTTTCAGTCTTTCTGCTGTCCTGAACACAATTTGGTTTTTCTGTCCATTTGCTTAAGCATTAAAGTAGTTGTTTCTGCCTTCACTCACAACCACATCTGAAATAAGTTTTTCCATGAGAGTGAGGAAAACTGGCTAAAGTGTTTTTCTGGTGGAACTGCTAAATCTCTACGGATGACAACAGCTGTTCTTAGAGCAATTGTTACTCCTAGATCAGCACCTCTCAAGTCCTGATGACATTTCTGCAGGCTATGTAATATTTTTTTTTGCTGACTGAGTCTGGGAGCCCAGCTGTGAACGTGTGAGAGAAAGCAATGCTATTGTGTTTCCACTTCCTCCTCATCAACAAGCAAGGGTTGTGTCAGACCCCACTGGCATGCTGCTGTCTGGGAAGGAAATCAAATTTTCAGCACCAAGGTTTCCTAAGGTGATTATGCAAAGCTTGGCTAAGACTACTCAGGAAAGGGGGAAAAAAATAATCTATCACAGCATAGAAGTAGCAGATGATTATCATTAATTGAATGCATGTATTTGGCAACAAGGAAAGATAGTACATACTGTGCTATAACATACCAGATGGCTTCCCAGAGAGACTCTTCTGTACATACTAATATGTTGGGAACAACACCAGACTAAGCAAACACAGAGGCATTTTCTTGAGACTTAATGAAAGCTAAATATCCTCATATTATATTTCTCAGCTCTCAGAACTTGTCTTAAAATCTGCTAAGTCCTAAAACACTTTTTCAGGTTGTGTATGAGATAAAATTGTCCTATATTTAGCACCCAGAGCATTAAGGCTACCTGCAAATGTGCTAGGGAGAAGGGGCTGGAAACCAGCCCAGGAAAGAAGCAGGTAGACCGCACTAGTGAGTGCTTATGAACAGTGGCCAATTCAGTATAAAGTGTCACCTAAGCAACAGGTTTATTAGGCATACTGTTATTTTTCTAAGACAAGTAACATGGACCTATCTTGGCAAAAGGGTGACCAGGATTAGTTTTCTCCAACAGAAAACTTCTTCCTTTGGGAAATATAGAATAGATTGCAGGGTGACAAGGTAGCTGACAGACAGATTGGAGTGCTAGAGGAGATGACAACGACCTATGAATTTCTCCTTGGCCTACAGAAGAGTATGTTCAAGTGAGTAATTTAATGAATGTTGGGGAAGGCTTCTGTTTTTTGCTCTGTCCCATAAAGATGGTCTTGGCTTACAGCTTAGGACCATTGTCCTGCAGCTAACTCCTTATGTCCATCAAATGACATGAAAAAGGAATCAGATTAATGAGCCTCAGACTAGAAGCACTCTAATGATAGAAGTCAGTGGAAAAAACTGAAGATGCTATTGTGAGAACTAATGGACTCTCTTGGGGGAGCTCTTGAACCTGTTAGAGGAATACCTCTCAGGAGAGACCTAATTTCGTACAAGCCTACTTTGATAAAGTCTGAGGGTAGACCTGCCCCTTTTACATTTGCCTCTCACCTATGAAGTGTATAATATTTTTTCTTTATCCTAATTACTTTAATTGGTGGAGAGGAAATAATCTGAAGTGGCAGACTGGATGTTTAATGCTTCCAAGCACTGCCATTCCTGCTGTTCCTCAGATGTCTACATCCATGTTACTGCTAATGTTTTGGGCCTTACTCTTCTGTGGATTGCTGTGCATTGGCAGGGAAGAAGATGACTTGCAAAGCCCATTCCCTTATTCTTTGTGTCTGAAAGGAGTACCTGATTTCTAGAGTACTTAAAATTATTTATGGAAGACAGGAGGGCAGTCTAGGGAACAGTCAGAAGAGATTTTACATTAGCTGTCTAAAAGTTAACATCTAATGTGTGCTAGATTTAACAGAAATATCCCTAGATGTAACTTTCACCATTCTCTCTCTTTTTTACTATAGGCAGTACTGTTGGCTTTAGAGCTTCAGCTTTACTGTTACACAAGAAAGATTTTTGAAATGTAGGATTTCCACCTCTAAATCCAAGATCAATAGACTTGTAAAAGGTCACCTTCTTATAGATTAGAAAAGATAGGCTAAATTCTTCATAGGGTCCGTTAGAAAACAATGAACTTAAAGACTTCATGAAGATCATAGGGAAGAGTTCTAGGGCTCGCCATATAGGAAATCAGGTTAGAGCACGTAGAAATTTATATATTACACCATTTTGCAGCTAATCCTACTTGTTTTTCTGTTGTGCAATCAGAAATAAAAACTAGAAAAAACTGAATCTGCATATGTAATAAAAAAGACATTTAGTTCCAAGACAAGCACTGTAAAAGAGTTCCCTTTATTTTTGCTTTTGTTGCTTTTCCAGTTGAAACTCATTAGTACACTACATGGAAATGATTGAAATAGTTTTGATGTATTTCTTCACCCAATCAGTGCTTGCAGAATTTAAATACAGTGCTTGGAGCACTGGCTTTTAAAATACACTGTATTTATTTGTAGTTCAGTCCTGTATATATTATTCTAAATCAGGGATTTGTTGGATTTACCACAAGCTTTTGTTCTGCTCCAACAGTGTGTAAGATGTAGGGGGAGAGAGGACGTTTAAAATGAAATTTAGGAAATTTCCTAGAAAAGACTCTCTAAGTGACATAAATAAAGGCCTAAAGTGCTCAGCAATACCTAGTTCCTAGTTTATTTTGCCATAGATGACATAGATAGTGTTATGAATTTTGGTATGTTTTGCTATGAATTTTGGCATGTTTTGCCAGTGTAAGAGGTTGCACAGAAGTGTATTAAGCTTTGAGTTAGGGCTAATGAGGCTAATGAGGCTTTCTACTGCTATAAGACTAAGAAGTAACAAATACAGTAAAGAGAAGAATTATTTGAGTGCTTTTAAAAATATGGCTAGGCTGATAGGATTGAGTAATATCAAATATTCCTTACAAGCACTTCCATCAGGATTTTTGTTTCTCTGTGAGAAAGAGAGAGAAAAACTGAAAATATATATTTTGGTCTGAAAGCAAAATTATTTTTCACTGAAATTGAAAGGAGAACAACACTGCCTGGTACACAGGAGAAAAGAACAAATCTTCAAACCTCATAAGCTAATTAAAAATTCAGTGCCAAACTCTGCTCAGCCTCTGTCTTCATCGTTTGTAGGATGTGAAGGATCTTCTTATCACTTACATTATGTTTAATGAGTACACTAACTTCTAATTCTAAGCCAGCCATTTGAAGTGAAACAGCACCATGTTTTTACCTTGTCTGCTTACTTCTGTGTGGTATGATGCAGAGCTACTATATCAAAGTACTTAAAACTCTGTCAAGATAGTTACAACCCAGCAGTTACAGGGAATTAACTGTATGGATTAGGGAACTAATTTTCTCAGCAAATAGCACAGGAAACAACTCTATAATGCTTGTAGTGCTCAATGTTTATTGAAATGCTGCAAGTGCGATCCCTCTGAATCAGCAGCTGTGACCATGCACAAATGCTGATGGGAAAAACAGTGATAATCTACTACCGTGAAGGATTGCTCATCTCTTAGTCTTTAGTTTCAAACGTGCTTAATGGTAATAGGCCATAAATATGTGTATTGTTCCCTACCACTGGCTCCTAGCCATAAGTTTTTTTCCTGTGTACCTCACATTTTAGCAAGAGGCAGGCGAGACAGCAAAATCTGCTGTATCCACAAGCCATTTACTTGCTTCCAGCATAGGTTTTGCCAGATCTTAATGGGACTGCAGTGCAAATGGTGTCCAACAGGTACTCGATCATAAAAACCTCTTCAGGAGGTACCCAGTGGAAGCAGGAGCTATCCTGCCTCTATCACAGAAATTGATTTGCCTTGGCACAGAAAGATGCTTTTAACTCAGCTGATCTCTGCTACAAGTTCCTGTTACTCTTAAAGTCCCTTAATAGGCTTTCCTATAAAGAAGAAATGTTTTCTGAGAAAAGCAATCACATTAACAGCAGAAAAAAAAAAATACTGTTTAGTCAATATACCACCTTAATTCAGAATCTGTGGGATAATGGTGAAAAAAAGAAGCAGATTTGTTTGGTGTGGATGAAATGGTGATGGCTGCATCAGGCGTTGCCAAAAAAAAAAAAATAAAATTGGTAAGATCCTTTTTGTCTTTGATAATTGATTCAGTTACAGGTCAGAACCTCATGTTCTCGCTAGTCATTTCTAAAAATAACAGGTTTATTTTTGAACTTATTACTTCACAATAAATAAAGAGTATAGTGTCTGAAATGTACTATTTTTCAGCGGTTGTGCAAAGTCACATACCAAGAAAACCACAGTTTTCTTAACAGTATCACATTTCAAAGTGTGTTGATAAGGCAGAATAAAGAGCTATACTCAAACAAAAAAAAAGGCATTAAAAGTGATAACGAACACATTTTTACAGCTCTTATCATACAGATCCCGTGACACTTTCCCCCTGCCGGGTAGCGTACAATAACTAAACCTGAAAACTATACATTTGGAAACTATACATCTCGAAAACCACTAGATGGCACTAAATACCCGTCAATAGAGCCCGCTGTGCCGCAAGCGTCTGTTCAGACTTCGATTCCTCTGAAGGAGGACTGAAGGTGCTTGTGACATGGGTATGAAATAGCCTTCTGTCATATTGATGCTCTAATTTACTCTTTTTTTTCCCTTTAAATCTTGCCTGATTCAGATTAATGAAGTCCAGCAGTTTCTAATTAATCAAACTTCTTTGTCATAATGGATTATTACATAAATAAATTAGTATATGACACACATACAAGGCTAAACCTCCAAGCTACATATAAACTAGGAGTAAAGTTACTATAACTAAAAAGTACTTCTCAGAAAGAGCCGTTTCTTCCACCCTGTCTAATAAAGAAGACATTATTTCTCACCAAAAGTAACTATGACTCTCTGCAAGTTTTTTTTTGCTGAACCTTCTGATACAGCTTGGTATGATCAGTCCTCAACGACAATCCTTGTCCGGACTCTCATAGAAACGTTCAATCGTTTTGGAGGATGATTTGGAAGGAAAAATCCGTATGATAGTAAAGAACAATGAGTTAGTTTCTCTCAAGGTCAATAGACGAGCTGTTAAGAAGACAACCCTGGCAAGTGTTTTATGCCAGGTGTGTGAGAACATTCCCATAGTGGAACACAACGTGAAGGCCACAGTTCCTTTCCTATGACCCAGCACAAGGGGCCAAGAACAGAAAGAGCTCCACATAAATTAAACAAAATGGTTTCACAAGGCAAAACAGATTTACTACCCTGACTATATCACATACATAAGTATGTCACGGTCTGGTATTTCTGGATAGCCTCAGACAAACAGGAAGAGAAGCAAGTAGGCCTCCACTGCAGCTGTGCTTGGTTTTCACATCAGGCAAAGTAGCTATGGGAGACTGAAAAATACGGTATTAGGCTTCTTTTTCCTACCAGAAGTAATATGAACTCATTTTAATTCTAAAGTGTTTACATGCTGCTGGTTTTCTGAAGAAAAATCTGATTCAGCTCATAAAGGGCAGGACTTCCTACCAAAAGAAACCAATGAGAATGCTGATTCTTGCACTGGGAATTAAGATGTATTTTACTGAACATATAAAATGACAGCATAATGACAATTCCAGCTTCCTAAGTCTCCACTAGAAAAGAGGCAGATTAACTGTCTCCAAAACTGGCTGATTTTATACACATTTCCCCCCCGCTTCTCCCCCAGGAGATATGGTTGAGTGTTCAACTAGTCCTGTTGACTGAAAGAGAATCCTCTCTGATTTTTATTCCTGGGGGCTGTTTGGAGAAAGCTCAGAGGAAAAACTACCTGACTGTTTAAGCACTTTGCTGAATGGCTGGTGTTTAGCAGCTTCCCCTACAATCAGCAGCTTCAAATCTCATAAGCATCTTTTGGGTCAGCAGCAGAAAGCAACACAGCTGCAATCAAGTAGAAATTTCAAGCATTCTGTGCACAAAGACTTTTCAAAACATGTTTTCCAGTTGGATGAAAACAGTAGATGGAAATAAGAGATGGTTTACTCTGTTCTTTTTGAAGATTCATATGGCAGGTCTACTGTTTCCTTCATACCTCTTTAATGGGCTGACACCAAATTACTTCAAAGAGGTTGCCTTTATTGCTGCAACCAGTTCACAGTTCAGCTGGATCCCAGGCTTTACACTGGTGGCAGGAATAGATTACAGAGACAGAAGGTTCAGGATTTTGCCCCTCTCTCCCCATCAACAAATCTGTGCTCCAACCTGTTTCGTTTCTATATTGCTGCTTTTCTTAAACATCTTTCTTCTCTTCAATAACAACTGGTTCCTCCACTGGTATTCAAACACTGAAATGTGGATGGAGGACCAGGATAGTGTTCTGGTGATATCTGAAAAGTGTGACATTTTGAAAATGAAATAAAACAAAAGTATAGACAAAGAATCCTACATCTGCACTGAAACACGCAAGTAAAGAAATAAACCTTATCTGAGGTACGTGTATTTGAAATGGGAACCTTTGTATGTGATACAAAAGCTTAGCAGCATCCAGACCCCTTGTGGGACTGCGGCAGGAGCAGCTGTAGATTCTTTGCTTTGGCTCTTTAATATTTCCCTGCCTTTGGTTTATTTGCACAGCAGCAAAGCTTTAAGAGAAGTGTGTTGCAGCTTCAGCATTAAGTGAAGGCTGAAATCCATTTTCTGTTTGCTTTGACCTTTGTTTGGCTGGGCGTACCATATACGTTTAGCCATACAGAAATTTTAACCTCCTTCCAAAGTAGCTTCTTAGAAAGATTTGTATTGCTGTTTCGAGACTTTTGGGTGGAGGGGGTGTATGGGGGGGATGTCTGTGTTTTCCTGTCCCTTAATCTATTAATGAAACACTTGGGTGCACTAAGTCAATATTGTCTTGAGACATTTGGGGACTCACAGCCAGCTGCTTGTTGGCTGGATCAATATCAAAGGCAAATCTGGAGCAAGACAGACTTCGGAGAGCCGAAGGGGGCTGTAGTATAAAAAGAACCAAATCTAGAGAAATGAACCCGCAGAACTGCAGAGCTTTCTTTCAATTAGTCATGTTGAACCACTTAAGCATATTTTTTTCCTAACTCTACATACTTTAGTTTTTTGCCTTTCAACAGGACAGTGTAGCCAAATTAAATAGAAATTACCATACTTATTTAATGGCAATTAGGGTTTGTTTGCTGCATTGCATTTCTTTCAAATTAATTTACTATTGCTATATTGGTGAACAGTTAAACCATTTGATATGGTTGAATGTGCACATTAATATAATTTAAAGAGCATAATGATTACCCATTTTATTACTTCTGTATTGTAATGCTGAATTAATTTATGCCAGTTATAGTTGATTATTATGCTTATTAACATCAGTAAGTGCTCTTTAACAATCAGTTGAGATCTAACACTAACTGCCTTGTTAGAGCTAAATTAAATGCTGGAGACACTCTGCTCGCTCTGTTACCCTATCCAGTTCCACTGTAGTTTTCTTCGTTCTACCTAGTAACCACAGAAGCTGGATTAACTGCAGCAATTACATGCCTCATTAGCAATAAACAATACTAGCTGGCTGCTGGTGGTTATTGTGCCACAGGTGCACGTAGCCATTACAGCTGTCTCAGCAGACAGAGGGGGATACAGCGAAACCTCCTCTCTCTGGAGTGGCTAATCTCCAGTAAATAGAAGGTGTTTCAGCCTGCTAATGACGAGGCACGAGAGACAATGTTGATACGCTCCACAAAGCTGCAGAACGAGGCAAAATAAAAAAAATATGGCTGCTGCCTCTTTACGACTAACTTAAGAGCCAGGATGTATACCTATTTTTTAATTTCTATTTTAAAAAACTGCAGTGCCTACAGTTAATGTAAAATATGTTGAAACAATATTTTCAATGTTCTTGACTTTTGCCTGTGCTCAATAGCTTCATGTGAATAAATATTGCCACTTCCAGATATATCAGATCAATTTAACTGTCGATTAAATGCAAGTCTTTTTTAACTAGAAAAGTCAAAGGTGATATTAGAATTTTAAAAACATGCTGGAGCTTGCAAAAGTTTTCTCCATTTCAGGAAAGGTGTCATGGTCCCTGCTCCAAATCCTTGTTTCCTTCATTTTCCTCACTGAGTTCTTTATGTGAAAGACCTTGGTAAAGCTAAATCAGTAACCTGCTGCCTGCCCAGGACCCCGAAGCAAACAGCTCCCCTGCAACTGGAGAAAAAGTCTGGTGTCTGCAAAATGATACTGGATTATTTGCTAGTCCAAATACTGAATAAACTTTGGTGACTGGAGATGCTGAATAAGGATATAGCATTTGGGGCAACTCTTGCCACTTGTTTATAAAAGAGACCATTGGAGAAAATACTGTTATGTATTGTGTTTCACAGAGCTAGAATGAATGGGGTTTCATCAGGGCTTATACGTCGTTGGAACTTCACATGGTGTTTGCACGTGTACTATTAAGTTTTTAAGCAGTCTCTTCACATATGTATCCCAGGTCTAATGGTCCACTTTATCTGTATCTGTATCTTTCAATGTCTGTCTGTACATCTTTAAAAAGGCACACAGACATGTCGTTAGCATGCAATGCTGATAAGATATGATGGCACCAGAGGCAGAAATGGGCAAAGGTGCACTGAGCAGCAGACGAGAAAGCAAAGTGTAACCACGTTATGATTTCAGCTAGATCTCATTTTGAAATGATGGGCGCAGGCCCTTTCTGAGCCTGGCTCAGCTAAATAAGCCTGTAAACGCACAACCTTCTTTTTTGTCAGTTAAAGAGGAAAAGCTGCAGATCTTTATGGCAAAGAGTAAACACTAGTGCAATGTCTGAAAGACAAGAATAGTTTCTTTGGTGGTATCCCCCCTTCCCAGCCTCCCTGTCTAGGATCACACACCCAGAGCACACCCCTGGGATGGCTGGAGAATGAATCCAGATACTCTTTTCCACTTCAGCCTGAAATCCAATAACTCCATGCACCAGTGTATTGCCAGAAGGTTAAGAAAAATGCACAAAAAGCAGCTGCAGGAAAGCAATCACCAGCTCCAGACTAGAGCAGAAGACGAGAGAGTCTAATTGCAGATCACTCTAGTTCCAAATAAAAAATTGCTTTATGAACTGCTGTCAAACCCCCAAGTAATAGTGGCCACAGCATAATCAGGTTTGACAATGAGAGCAATGTACGCCAAAATTAATCATCATGCTAGACTATGTAAAAGAGAATGGCCTAGAAGATCCAAAGAAATCTTACAATAATTAGGAGCAAGAATATAAATTGATCCCTGTATTTTGTGTGGAGGAAATTCCTGTGTGGGATAAAAGACCCCCAGAAACCATGTCTAACCTTGCAAGGAGGAAGATGTGAAAGGATTCATTACTGTTCTTAATAGCAATGGCGTGCAGGGTGCCTGAGCCAGTGGGCAGGAATGCTTCAAAAGCTGGAAACGTGGTTTGGTAAAAGAGAGTAGAATACAAGCTGAATCTTTGCAAATAAAAGTGTAGAATAAAATAATCTGGCCAACAAAAAGGAAAAAAAAATCATACCTATTAAATACAGAAGCTCAGTTTGATGAATTCTTTGACCCAGAAGTAGGGAATTGGATAATGAGGGGAGCAACTGAGGAAGAGGGGATAAAATGTTTATGGAAAATACATCGACACCATGTTTTCATGACAGGATGTGGAGTTGGTTTTATTTAAGGTGATAAAGATGATGAAGAGGAAAAAACTCCTGTTTTCTGAATTTTGTTAGCAAGAAGTCATGGAAGGTTTGAGACTTAAAGTTTGGATGTACCGCTGTCTGCCACTACAAGCACAGAGGAACCCTTTCACTCCGTATGCAGCTTCCAGACTCAGACCTGTCAAAGCTGGCAGGTCCACAGGCAGTAGGTTTTATGTGTCTCATTTTTGGACCTATCGTACACGCTCAGTAGATCTGCACGTACGTGACAAGCCTGCTGTATCACAAACAAGTCTGGACTGTGCAAAGCAGAACAGGTTTCCCCTTGGTGTGCAGTAGAGCTGCTCTTTATAGACACCATGGTCATTTGTCTGGGATTTTTGAACATCTGGTAGCCCGGGCTCCTAGCCATCCTGAAATCTAGCATCAAGACCCTGAAAGCTGGCAAGTGTGAAACATTTTTTCTTTTCTTCTGTGAGAGTTTTTCTCACAATTCTTTTAAAATACAGCACTCGTTGCTGGCCTCTGAACATCTGCTCTCAGCTGGAGCAGAGGGTGCACCAGACTGCTACTACTGGGCATATAATTGAGGTATATAATTCCCTTTTGGAGAAAGTGCGCTGGCAGCTGTTGCTTGGTAGCCTCCTGACTTGTGTGTTTACGTGCATCATATTCACAGACTTCTTTATCCTCCAGTATTTGTCCAGGATTCAAAATATGACTTGGACCTGTCCTGGACCCAGTGTGATTAGACTCTGCAGTGCCCTTCCTGATGAGCTGCCCAGATTTCATTTTTAGCTGGCTAAATTTTACTGAATATCCTGTATTTTCCAGTTGTTATGTGAACTCCAGATGTTTCAATGAAGATCAAAATCTTGTCTGACAGACTATTGCCACTGTATCTTGCCTTACTGGTTGCTTCTTGTTGTGTAATCTATTCCGTTAATATGTGATGAAGACGTATAACTTAGTGGGTCACATCATCAGATTCATAGTGGTACCAGTCCACTAAAGCCAGGCTGGTTTACCCCTCTTTTGTGTCAGCCTTCTCCTCTCACTCCATTCTTTTTATTCCTTGTATTACAGCAGCGACTGCAGGCTTCAGCTGAGACAAGACTCTCAGTATGTTATGCATAATGGAATTGCATAAAAAAGACCACTGCTCTTCCAGAAAGTTTGGATCCGTGTTCAGACAGCCTAAATCCCACAGAAATCCTGATGTCCAGTGATTTCAACTGTTTGTTTCTAAGTTATAATTGTCTTTACATAGACTCAGAAGCAGAAAGTGAGATACCCAGCACCCTCTGATAGGTCTGAGGCAGGGCACAGCATAGAAATGTTTCCTACTTTTGAGTTTTAAGTCCCATGCAGTGTTATTTGTGTCTCCACTTTAATGCAGGGATGTTAATATTTCCATATGAAAATCATATGATTTTCTTTACTCCTGTGCGGGGCAGTGTTTAATGATGTCTCCCTACCAGCTTGCAGGCTTGCTGCATTTCCAATGTCAACTCAAAAAACCAAAAAAAAGCGGGCCTGGCTGTTTAACACTGTGCACTCCTCGTGCTCTCGTATGCACACTGCAGGCCTTCCTGCAAGCTGCCTGACTGACAGGTTCCTGCAATCGTTGGAGACAGCCATGGAAAGAGAATGAGAGAGACATGTTCGGAAAGAGTTTCATTTAGTGTGTCAGAAATAAAAGCAGCCCTTGAAATCTCTGTGGGGGTGGGGGGGCGGGGGAGCAAACTCGGGTTTGCAAACAGCTGAAACTTCATCCCTTCCTTTCTCTCTCCCTCCGTGTAGCACCCTTATATTTCAATGCTAAGTGCTTTTTAAATTGCTCCGGGGGTGACTTTATTTACATATTATAATGTGAAGTAATGAAGGGAAAGGGATGTTATGCAAAGCAATTGCCTCTCGTCCCCCTCTCCTGAGTGCAAGGGCCAAGCGCATTTCCTGCCATCTGTTTAACTCCATCTCCTGATGCTCATAATGAACCTGGCAGTGCCGGGCAGATGGAGATAACTGGCAGGCATAGCTGTTTACTTGTAACGGCAGCCCTAATTTGTTAGACTTGCCAGGCAAGTCCCCAGTGGTCAGATATTTCATAGTGATGGAGGGTTATTAAAAGAGCTCAGGTGAAGAAAGCTCTTCCCAGCATATGGGTCTGAGCTGACGGCTGAGTTTTGCCGCTGTGCCAGAAGAGCAGCAGAGCTCGACACCGCTATTAGCTGACTTGGGGCCAGGCTTGCTGACCTTGTCTGGTGGAAATTCTCACTCGGTCCCACACTGACCTGGGCTTCGTTAGCTCTACCACCATCTGCCACAGATCATATTTATCTCAACTTAAGACCTCACTAAAGAACAGGAGGAGAAATGTGATTAGGTTTTTTTGTGTGTTGACTACAAGGCCGTTTTTGCCTGGTAAAAGGCACATGGGCAGCCATTCCAGTGAAAAAGTCTTTATTAGAAAATAAAAGGATAACTGAGTAAAATGTGAATGTCATGAGAACACTGTAGGGGCTTGCTGGTTTGTTTATCTTTCTACAGCATTTGTATTTTTTCTCTTCCCACCCCCCACTTTGTAATGAAGTTAGACATGAGAAACTGAGAGAAATAAATATTTAGTGTCACTGAAGTTGGTTCATTAATAAAAATTTTAGAAAGGAGAGAGAGAGAGGAATAAAGACATGAACCTTAAACTACTTGAATAAATGGGACTTAAAGGAACAATTATTTTTCTATTACAGGATTACTTGCCCCTTTTTAAAATTTGTCAAATGTATTACATCAGGGGCCAATTTTTTACAGTCTCATCAAATCCATGGTAGAGTTCAAACGAAAAAGAAGACAAAAAGCTTTTAGAGAAATAATTCCTGTTTTGTAGAAAATGTCTGACTAATCTCTTATCTTCCAGACAATTGAGCATTTTAAAATTATATTTTAAGACATTATATACAAGATGCACATATTGTATAGAAGTGAAGGCCAAGTGTATATAGAGACGCCTTCAGTTTTTTCTGGTTTAAGGCCTATATTTCACTGTGCAAACTATGTAGATGCACGTTTATTCATTCTGCCAACACATTTGGCATTCTCTACGTTGAACAGTGGTCTCTTTGCACACAAACGCTCCTCGTTGTTCTGGAATTATCAGTTTTTGAGGCTTACTTGAAACAGGGAAGGTGAGGGGAAAAAACTTTGCAGCATTCACTTTAAAAAACATAGGAATGTATAATTCTGAAAATATAGCTATATCCATCAGCCATGTGCTCACCACCAGTCTAACTCAGTATCCAGGAAATGCAATAGGCTGTGTCAGTAGTGGTTATTTGAATAAACTAATCAGCAAGTAAGTCTGAATCCATGTGATAAAACATGAGCTTGAAAGAGTCATTTTATATGATGGTGGAGAGACAAAATTCATTATAGCTTTACTATGAATTATTGTTTAAGATGCAGCTTTACCCTTGTCTTCCTTCTTTTTCTCTTAGGTTGTCATATTGTTTCCTGTAACGTCACATTGCATGTGTAATGCCAATATACTTCATCCAGGCAGAACTTGGCTAATTTTTTGTTTAGGAAGGATGAGTTAATCTTGGACAGAATAGAGCAGTATATGTTTAATTGTGATTGGCTCCAAAACAAGCACGCGCCCAGGTAACAAGGATGATTTATTTATCTTTTTATGGAAAGCAAGTCTTTATATTTTATGGCTGTCATTAAAGAAAACATTAGACCTGAAGGTTAGTAGTCATCTGATTTCAAATGTTCAAGCATCATACAGTTGAAATCCAGGTGTTATAGGCTGTGATCCTGCTGACAGCTTTTTTATGAAGTATTTGAGAGGCATAGTGGTTTAAGTAACAGCAGTAAGGGACTTGTTTCTTACCTTTATATCAAATAAGCTCCACAATATATCACCTTTAAAACACATGCCAAAATCTTTGCTAGAACTAAAAATGCCCATAATTCCTAGTAAATTTAAGAATCACCTCCCCTTAGCTTCCACTACCTGTCTACTTCAATCCATGCATGAACTTTCAGCTGTCAGCTTATATTAATATCTTAGATTTCAGAAAACAATGTGCAGACTAAAGGAGAAAGATAATATAGAAGATATATTTATCTCTCTTCTTTTTTTTTTTTCCTTTTGTCCCAATATCTTGGCAAATTAGTTATTCTTTTGGGGAAATATAACACCACAGCAAGTTCATGCCCGTTTCCACAGTAAGTGAAAGAGGAGTTTCCATTTAGCGGAAGGATAAGCTAACTGAAACCCACTGTTTCTATTCTGCTAGACTGATCTTTCTGAAAAATCAAACAAGCTTTTTACCCAGAAATAAAATCTTACACTTTAAGAAATCTTACACTTTAAGGTTTTGGGGAAAGAAAAAAAAACCCCAAAAACAAAACTAAAAAACCCCAACCAAAAAGAAACACACACCTCTCCCACCCCCCACCCCCACGTCAGAATTTAAGTTTGGGGAGTTAGGGTTTTGGCATCCCAGAAGCCATATATTTACCTAACATCTGATCTTTGCCATGCTGCCCTTTGTTACTTCTCAATATAGTATAGGGGAGAAACTCCTTGTTGATACTCCCAGCTGTGTCTCCTGAGCAAGTAAAACTCTATTTTCTTCCCTTTCAATGTAAGGGTCTTCACGGTGCAAGGTGACTAAATAACAAGCTTCTTGTTAGTAGGTTATCACAGAAATCAGCCCCAGTGCACCCATTTTGCAGAAATACTGATCTAACAAGGCTCCTTCCACCACTTCTCAAAGGAGACGGGAGGTTTTTAAGGTACTCTGTATACTGAAGCACAACACACTTTGGTCAGCTCTTGAGACCTGCTGATCCTTCTATAAATGACTGCTTTTCTCCTAAAGCTGTAGACAACTTCTGAGCTTCTTATTCCATGCAATATACTACATCAACCGGAGGGTGAAATGGCTCTTAGTATCCATGCTTTTAATTAATCGATTGTTGCTCTTAAAATGAAATCTCCATTAATTTTAAGTTTGCACTAAGATAAGAATATCATATATCTTTAAATAACCATAGGTTTGCAATGTGAGTGAAGAAAAGCCTTCAGAGCAGANTCTTCATGTTTCCAAAAAAAAAAAAAAAAAAAAAAAAGAATGTGAGTTTGGCATTAAGACCACTGCAGAATCATATGACTGAGTGCCTTCAAGTTACACAAGTTTTTCCACTATGTTACCTCACAAGTCAGTCAGAGGACATTGCTGTATTAGACCTTCGGGTGTTATTCCAAGGTCAAGAATCTTTCTATGGCAAATATATAGCTAAGTGTTACGGTAACAAGCACAGCAAAAATAATACAGAGAGTTTTGACAAATACGGAAAATCTCTCTCACATTCTTAAGGAAACAAACAGTAGAAAAACCTGGCCAGTGCGGAACGTTTTCCCAGATGGGAAAGATTTCTGAATAGCTGTCCTGTATTATTTTACATATAATATGCAGTGAATGCTACTTAAGAGAAACTGATTTTGCCATTAATACTGGCTACAAATAGTTTTGTTTGATTTGTTGCTTTTTATTAGTTACTTCACCACTTAAAACAGTGGCATTTGGGTGAGGACCCAGTTCCAAGCAATAAGTTAGCTCTGCGTCACCGATGAATGGGACTAACACTAGTAGTAGACTAACTAAATTGTATCCAGCCCTGCAATATGCTTAGTATCACTTGCCTATTTCTCTCTTACCTGTGGGAAATGTCAAAAGGAATACAAAGTATTGTTAGTCATAGATAATTATTTTCTCGTGAATGAACTTCCATGAATGCGATACTCTTAAAAACACATTCAGTATACTGCTAGCAAAATAGCTTGGTGCTTTTAGGATTGCTGGGTTACAGTTTCTGTCTGCACAGGTATTCAGGAAGACTAGCCAAAAGAAAGTATCTGCAAAAATTAATGTAGATAGGTGCAAACACACTGGGAAGAATTCAGCAGAAAATGTATGAATACTTTGAGCAGATTACTTAAGACTGAGTTGTCCAAAGGAAATGACCTATCATTCAAGGTGAAGTACATTATGAATGACTTCATTAATTTTTTTTTGCAGGATGGTCAGATTTATGTTCACATCTCTGTGTGTCAATTTTTCTTTAAATGCAATCATTTTTCTTCATTTCCAATTCCGATTTTGCAACAGTTCTGTGTTAAATTTTATGTATCTTCAGTATATATATATGTGCATATATATGTCTCAGCAAAATTATAAGTAAATATTCAGGACACTAAGTTAATACAGGAAGGTGGTTTTCTTTGTGAGTTGATGATGTTGGCTTGCATAGTACATATAAATCACCTCTCATGTAACTCAGCACAGTGTTATTAAGGCAACATGGTGAAACTAGGTCATTAAACAGTAAATGCAAACAAATTGTCAAGGTTTGTGAGTGAACTCAGTAAATTAAGTAAGGTGTTTATAAAATAAAATATTTTAGTAACCCATTCATTTACAAATTTGTAGCAGTATTCAATTATTTTTAGTATTGCCATAAAATACATTGGTCCAGAAAACAAAAGGAGTGTACATTAAGTAGGGAGAAACTGTATTCTTAGCCCAAAAGCTCCTACTCTATTTCATGCTTTTGGTGATGACGCTGAGGTGTGCACAATGTCACTTATAATGCTGTATGAACATGCTTCAATATAATGTAGTTCTATTCAAACTCCTATTGAATATTGCTTGAGCATTCACTTAATACAGATAACAGGGATGTGGACACCACTATTTAAAAATATATTGTTTGACAGTATCTCCATAATTTGTCTATTTTTCTAAAAAGCCAAGAAAGTGTGTAGCAATTCTTATTAACTTTAAGACCTCTAAATATTTATTTGCAAACCCACTCACTTACGAAAATACTTTTCTTCCAAAAACTAGCAAGAAGAATGTTTTCGGTAATTTCTCCATGGACGTTCTTAATTCTCCACAACTTTTCATTCCTGTTACCACCTCCACACCATTTGTCACATAGCATGGAAAGGGATAGGACACTTTCCAGACTTTAGTATTAAGTGACCAAAGAAAGAGGAAGCCAATATTTACATATCTTTTGTTTTCTTTTCCATGCTTTTGTTCTCTGTAGGAATTTGAACAACTGAATAGAACTGGACATATAATCTATAATAGCTTCCTCATTTCACTGACGGTTGTTTTCCAAAATATTCCCAAAGGTCAATCAACTGTTCTGTATGAACTTCTTTACTCCCACATATGTTGAAGAGGAAGGCAATAAATTCTGCATTATAACTTGAAAACCCAGGGGAAAAAAAGTATATGTCCCTAATCATAGGTGGTCAACACATAGTTCATGAAAATGGGGAACCAGAGGCCAGAGAAAGACAGAAAAACAAGGTAAATACTCCTTGGATAAATCAAGCTGGCCAGTCACATCTCAAAGTATATTGACATCTCCCTCTGACTTTGCAGTCTGGATACCAATTTGTTGATAGTGGTATCATTATGTATTCCTGGAAAGACATATTCATCTTACCTTGCAGATGTCCCTTCCCATATAAGAACTGTAAGAAGACAGACTTTTAATTCACCTGCACCACAGCTTGTCTCAAGAAAACCACAATACCAATATATGAGTTAGGTTCATGATTTAACTCATATATCTGAGGAAAAAAGAATGCTATCCCATATTTGTAAATCTTTTTATGATATGTGACAATACATTAATACACATATGGTATAGTGTTTGCATCCCAGGTCTGCGAAGTTTCTCCACAGTCTTTTTTGAGTAATATTTTGTCTCTTTCCTTAGAGCTGAATACTGATGTGAACCAGAAGACTTGTTTTTATTGTCACCTTTTCCTGGCTAAGCTAGTCCACAAGTCTCTCAGTGTGCACAAAAGATGATCCAAGACCAAGTTTCCAGCTTTTATTTTGGTTTTTATTCTTTATTTTCCAGTCACATATCCCAGTGATATATTTGGTAAAGCTGTTTTCCAATACAATACCATCAGTACCAGTAATGGAATACAATAAATTAATGTAACAGTGGCAAGCAGACTCAGGCAAGTAATTCTTTAAAGAAGTAGGCTGATCTTTGACTGCTTTCTTGCAATGCAGCCTCATTACTCAACCCTGGAGCTACCTGTGAGGTAATCCCAAGAGCTCCTCAGGTGAAGAATAGAAATATTCTTTGTAAGTAGAATTTATTGAGATTTGCTAAATTTAGGCGACTCTTATAAATGTAGTACAGCTCTAGGGTTGAATTAGTTTCAATCAATTTTATCTGTCTAAAACACAGGACTCCAGCGTTACTTGTTCAGGCTGCCTGCATAGTCAATGCAAAGAGTTTCCTCCCAGAAGATAATTCATTCTACCTATTTTAGTAATTTCTCTAAAGAGGTATAATTCAGACTTTGGAGATGTCTCTGTCTCTCTGATGACTGTAGCATAGGCTGGACATTTTAATCAGTATAGTTAGGCCATACCTAAAGTCTGTAGTCAGGGCACCCTAAATTCCTACACTAAAACATCATCTGCCAGTTACACGGCAATTAATTTACTTTCCATTAATGGAAGATACACACTTTTTTTTCTTCTTTAAGATTTTGCCAGAGAATTATTCAGTGGGCAATACCCAGTGCAGACGGTTGTCATAACACAGTGAAATTACTACAGGTTTTGGAGGAAGGAAGTGACAATTACCTTTGGGAAAAGGTGCTTAAGAGACACAGAGAAATTTGGATTCTGTTGCACAGAGGATTACCTATGCACAGTTATCCTGAGAAATGTAAGTATGAACTGGGGCTTTTGAAAGCTTGCATGACAATAATGTCAAAGTTGGGTTTGGGGAATTGATTCAGGCCCACAGTGGACAATACAATCACAATAGCTCAGTTGCTCTGGAGACTAAGAAAATTCCAATATTCAGAGATATCATGAATATTATAATGTTGATTATCTGTATCATAAAATGGAAAGAGTACTGTAATTTCCTTTGGCAGCGCGGTTAGCATAGGAGGAGTAATCCCGAAGGAAGAGTGTTCTGTCCGACCATATGCATGAATAGGTGGCTGTCAAGTTTATACTGCATTGTCTTCGTGCTGGCATCACACCAGCCCTCAGGCAGGCAGGAGGAAGATATATGTGGAAAGAGGTAGTCAAATTGCTTCCCTATGGCTGCTTTATAAACATACATATGTTAAACACATTTATTAGGGCAGTCATCAGCAGCAAGTGCAAGGGCCCTTCTTCTCCCTCATGAGGGATAGTTGTTGCTTACATAGGAGTGAGAAGTTGGAAGCTGGCCCAGAAATCTGGAAAGCATATTATGCCGGATTCCCCACGGAGGATCACTTTGCTGCCAACGTATCTTGCTCTGGGGTTTCGACACGCCATCAATCTGGAACCTGGCAGCCACCATTCCCCAGCTCACCTCGTCTCATGCAGCGAGCAGACACAGTGCAACTATTTGTCTCAGATTGCAGCCCGGCCACTCAAGGAAGGGAAGGGGGAGGGAGGGAAACAATAAGCCTTCGGCAGAGCTGCGGTCTCGCTTGCGCAGCTCCAGAGAGTTGCTCGTTGCAGCAACACGGCCGTTTGAATGACAAGCTTGCTGCTTTTCCTTGGACCACAAGCCACAGCAAGTGTTGCTGTTTGCACAACGATATGGCCCACAGCGAGGAGGAGGAGGAACAGCCCAACTGGAGCTTTCAGACAAAGGCTGTCATTTATTTTTCAGTGTAAGCTGTACTTATAGTTTGAAGACTCCAGAGAATTTTACAAATCTCAGTCGAATCTCAAATAACATCTTCTCAGGAGTGCAGCTGTTTTTCAGTGAGCATTGTACTCCTTGTGGGAAGAGAGTTACTGATCTCCCCTCCTGGAGACCTTGACAAATGAGGAGGGAATATTAGAGAGCCACATTACATTGACCAGGGACAGTAGATGCAGTCAGCACATTCCCAGCATGGTCAGCCCTGCCCACATTCACAAAGCGATGGGAAGCTTACAGCCCTCCATGGAGGTTGGATTGGCTGTTCTGCCCTTGCTTCCCTCCTCCTTGCTATATTTCCATACGCATAAAAAAGACTGTGAGGTAACCAAGAGAGCTAAAAGTCTAGCTCTAAATGCCAATGATTCTTGATTTTCCCCTTCTTTCTCGGCAGCAGCTGATTATGCTCCTCATTTTAGTTGTGATTACCACTTCTGATTGACCCTCATGAGTCTAAAGCCCCTGGCAGTATAATTATTCGTTCAGTGTAGAACTGCTATCCAGTCATTAGTACAGTTGCAAATGCCTGTTTTGGATTTAGTCCTAGCTACTTGAATATTAACATGCATTGATATTTTTCTGTAGCTTAAGGCAAGTCATTACCTTTGTCCTCTGCTTGCAATAAACCTGTTCTGTCTCTCAGTTCGTACCACACGTAGATTTTGAGAATTACACACAAAACTAGGCACTAGCTGTGCAATGCAGTTATGAGACTGGCCAAAGTTTGTACTTTCAATTAATCTAAAACAAAGAATGGGGAATATTCCATTGGAGACCAAGCGTTGTTCCATCTAAGCAAAACCAAAATACTTTTATAGCTTTGTAGCCTGCTTAGATTTTTACACTTCTAGTTTCACACTATGAATTGGAGCGTGAAGCTGGAGGCAAACTAATGCTGGAGGCTTAAGGCGAGGCGACACGCAGACAGAGCACAGTCCTCTGCCCGTTCTCCGAGACAGATGGGTGTGAGGTAGCTCCAGTTTGGAGCCCATCCAGTTGCATTAGCTCATGCTGTGATTGAGCTAATTAGTTCTACTGAAAGCTTGAATCTGACAGTGCCCAGCTGGGGAGGCATGGCCTGAGAAAGGTGAATCCAGCTCAAACCCCAAAGTTGTGTAGTAATTCAAATGGACCTTGGTTTTTTTTTTCTATAAAATACAAAACCAGGGACCAGATCTGTAGTGGGGCACACTGATTTAAATCTGATGTCTGCTGGAATAAACAGACTGCTCCCTCAGGAGAACCTGACCTTACCTTTTCCTGTTTCCAAAAGAGAAAAAGGTAGATGAAAACAATAAATTCCTGATGTGTGACTGACTAAAGGTATAAAAAGGATTTTTTTTCCACTCATTTTGTTACTAGATATCACCAGTGAATTATCTAATTTTGATATATGTGTGGTCTGTATCCATAGGCTGTGTCTCACATTTTAAAATGGTTTCATTTTGTAACATATGCTCTGAACAGGAATCATCCCATGTAACATATGGCTTACGGAAACACAGGAACAGAGTGGATTTGCATGGGAATTCTGTATTAAAATCAGGAATTGACTCCACCTCCCACACCGACTTGAGTATATAATAGGTAACTTGTTAGTTCCGTTTGTTAGTTAAGGCTAAAAAAAATATGCCACACACAAAAAATAAAGTTATCTCCCTCCACTTGGACAGTTAACAGTATATCTACATATTTGTTTTGCCTATTGTCACTCACAAATATGTGAAGGAAAAGGAATTTTGGAAATACAGAATCTTTCAGATCATTAAAGTCCCTTGGTTTCTATCTTATTCTCTGCCTAAGCACACACATGCATATGTAGGTATTTTATGGGTAGCAGAAGTGGGAAAAGAGAGATTTTAAGTAAACTCTGAATTTGCTTTCTGTGTTTGCATCTGGAATTCATGTCTGAATTATAAAGATGTTTTTTTCTTTAACTGATGAGTTTCATGTTTTGGTTCCAGGTGGGTAGTTTGGATAGTTGAACTTATTTTTTAGGAAATTCACATGATCAATAAAAATGTCTAAAGAAAGAGAAGATGCAAAGAAGACCTTAGAAAGTAGTCTTGGCTGTATGTGGAAGTCTTAAAAAGCAAGTCAGTCTTTGGATTTGATAGAGACAACTTTGAATTAGAAAAGAAAGGTTTAAAATGGAACTGGGTGTCACCAGTGCAAGTTTAAAAGTAACGGTTATTCTTAATTTATTTCTTGTTCCGAACAAAATGACTTTCTTGTAATGAGATATGTGGGAATTTGAGTGTTCAGTTTTGGTTAAACTTCTGGCAGATAAAAACTATAAAATTTGAAGTTTAAAATTGCTGGATAGAAAGGCTTCTGTGGAGGACAAATTTTATCTTGGAACTAATATGTGAGGTGAGTCAAAAAAATCGTACATTTTATATGTACCTGATAATATGCAGCAGTAATGAGTCTTCAGTTAAAGACAAATTTTACCTTCCCATACAATTCCAAAGGCAAAAATTAACCCTTCTAAAAGAACCAGATGCTTGAAAAGAAGCAAGCACCCTTGAAATGTTCAGAAGCCACATCTTATTTCAGAGTAGAAGATCCTTTTTTCTTTGAAACTTGAAGAAAGTAGTGAAGGCATTTTAAAGGTATAAGACTAGGCCCTTCATTGATGTGGTTTCTTGTAGTTTCACTAATTTCAGGTAATCTGTGCTAATTTACACTAGGAAATGTTATTTTCTATGATGTTTCAAATAATTTCTATGACACTGAACTTTAGAAGAGTCCATGGGTTCTTTTGATCTTTAAAATAATTTGCCCTTAAACTTCAAAATGATTTTATGCCAGCAAGGCTTATAAAAAGCCTATTATTCATCTTTGGTGTAAGAATTTTTATGTCTAGTTTTTTAAAGGAATCTTGAAATAAAAGCTTAATTATAAATGACTTAATGTTGGCATGTCATATTTTGCAGCTTATAAAAAATCCTAAAGATAGTGTTAATAAGAAACAGATGTAGAGTTGATTTCTTTTTCATAATTTTCTCATGCCATTCGGAAGCCGATTTTTCATTTTTTGGTATATATAGCATTCCCAGAACTGACAGCGAGTTGCTCTTGAGAGTGGTTCCCCAAGCATTTTCAAAAATTTCAGGGTCTGGATGGGAGGCACTTCCAGACAATAAATGAACATCCAGGCTGTCCAGGTTGATTTCATGTAAGGTACGCATCCTGTGGTGTTCCTCTGAGGGGTGTATATAATATATCAACTTACCTGCCATGTGCACTTTTCTCCCCAAATCTGTTTATCTTGTTTTGGAGACTTCTTTTTTTGGAGACTTCTTTGGAGATGTCTTTGTTTTTCTACTTACATTTTTAGTTTTTCTTCTCACAGAACAATCACAGAAAAAGCAATTTTTTTTAGTATTTTTCCTGTACAGACATCAAAAAGCTCTTTCTGTCCCAGCATCTACCTGAGTTCTAGTGACAAGCTCACTTGCTTCTTCATCCCTGATACAAGAGAAAAGAGTGTCTCCCTCCAAGCCCCAGGGAGGCCCCCTTGCCTCTGTGACTTCAGCTTTACATTACAAATACGCTCAATAACTTTCCAGTGCCAAAAACCTTGTCGTCCCTCTTTCCTTCCTAGCTGTTCCCTTCTCCATCTCTTCCTGCCAGAGGAAATTAACAGTAACACAATTCCTGTTTTTTATATATTCCACTGCATCAGTTTTTCCCAAACTGACCAAGTTTTCTTATCCAAACCTCAAAACTGACACTGAATTTACACCTTCCTTTAACTTTGGTGACCTTGACACATGTTCTTCTTCCAAAAGTCTTATTGGATCATTATATCCTTAACATAGTTCTCCCCAGTGTCCCCATCTACGGTTCTGCCTATGTGAGCCCTGAATGCCTTAACTCCTCCCTCCACCTTCCACTACAAACTGCCACTCAGGACTCTGGTCATGGACTCTTTCTTCTGCTACACACCTCCTTGGATTATTTTATACAAAAATTCAATTTCCATCTCTGCTGACAATCTGTAGAGATACATCTCTCCTTCAGACTACCTCCTGTTCAGTGTAAAGTCTCAAACTGTCTCTGATAACGCATTGTAGCTATTTAACCACCAACTTGGGCACAGCTGGGCCAAAAAAGTCTTTCTCCAAACCCTCAATCAGACCCATTTCTGCTTGATTATGCTAAACAGTAGTGAACTATCCTGCCAGTCTCTGGAGTCTTGGAAACTTGTTCTCGAGTAGATTTTCCACTGCATCCTTTTACTAGGGTATGCTTAATTCTCAAATATAGAATCATAAAATTGTTGAGGTTGGAAGGGACCTTTAAGAT
>RSEF01000002.1:14235825-14302708 GCA_003993805.1 Himantopus leucocephalus
TTGTTGTGACCCAAGTGCAGGACCCGGCACTTGGCCTTGCTGGCCTTTGTTTCTTCACAACTTCTCAAAGACAAAAGATTTCATGTCCTCTCTCACAATTAAAATTTTCACCCAGGCTCTCACTATTTCACTTCTCAGTCACCTTAGTGTTTTCCCTCGGATATTCTCACATGGGCTCTGCCTCTGTGTACCAGTCAGGGATGACTTTGCAATGATTATTCCGGTGTGCTGCTTTGATCCCGCCACCCTTTCTTTTTGAACATCTACCAATTTCCCATCCTGTTTTGCGTCAGCCATGAGCCATTTGTCCTCAAGTCCTCACAAAATATCAGTATCCTGAAAATATTTTTCAAGCCTTAACCACAAAGACACTGTTCTGGCATTGCAGCTTTGTGAAAATTTTTTGAAACTTCTTTCAAATCATCTGGCCTACCTCATCATATTTGCTGTTTGAGTGTAACAGTCTCATGACTTACATAGTGGTTGTGTAAGCATCACTGAGGTTGCAAGCTGACAGATTTTTATCTTTTCTGGATACATTTTTCATAAGCACTCCTTCTGAAGAACCTATATCTCACAAAAAGAGAGAAAAGAAGCACCCGCGTTGACTGGTGCAGTTTACGTGCATTTAGTTCTGGAGCAGGAACACCAAGTTTCTTTTGAGGATAGGTTTACTCAATCAGATACAAATATGTCAGCATGCATTCAAATAGAGTAAACAATATAGTCATCTACAATTACAATTGATTATTTAACGTATGTGGCATTTCCTCTCAAATTCTGTGTATGTAAAAAGGCCTCACCAGTTTATATCTGTGGTAAATCAAAGCTGATATGAAACTACCCTGCATCTGACTCTTCCTAGGCATGAATTTAGGCACTTTACTGAAACACCTACATTTTGGCAACACTTACATTTGACTTTTTCCTCGATGAAAGGAGAAAGGTAGGTGCCTGTACAGAGACACTCAGTCACCTCCCTTTTCACCAGGGACACAGGGATTTTGGAAGGTTCCATCCCCGATTTTCCTGACTTAGGTAAGTGCCTACAATTAGGTGAATAAGCTTGGATCTTACAGATTTCAGTGAAACTGATATCAAACATTATTTTCCTTTGCTTTTTGTGAAACAAATAAAGTATTTTCTAAACAACTTAAGCAAGATCTACTATTTTATTTTTCCTATACAGAAGCCACTGCACACAGGACTCTGTAGCGTGTTGCCTGAGTTTTAATCCAAAGTGATTCAGCACGTACCTAGTGCTGCTTTTCCATAATATTATGTTCACGCTGGGTTTGTGAATATCTGCATCTGTATAGCATTTTGTCTCTCTTTGTCTCTTTGTATAAAACCATAGTAGCACTTTTTGCCTAGAAATTTTGGCTTTAGCTAAAGTCAAATTTTTATGCTAGTCTAATCCTTGCAACATTCAGTTAACTGTGTAATTTATTATTGTGAGTTTGGATGAAAAAACCTTGGAAAATAGCCTTTCGTTCTTAAAGAATGAACAACAGTGCTCATATTTAGGAGTCTCCTGGCCTTGATAATTGATATAACTTCAGTTGTCAGATAGTCAGACATTAAGAGAATACTTGAAAAAAGATGCCAAAACTAATTATTTTCTCCGCTCTTCATCCCAAAATCTAAATTTATTTCTGTTTTTCATATTGTACATGCCTGTATACATGTATTTTAGATGCTATTTTGGCAAATATAAGTTGTTGCCATCTTTTAATTTTCCACAATATTTATGCTGTTAGACTAGGGATAAATTAATTGTAAAAGATATATCAGCAATCTTTTTCAGAAGGAAAGATTTTTTTTTCCTGTGTGTATATATCGGGTTTTTTTGTTTTTTAACTGTGCCTCTGCATTTTCAGTCATGACTAAAAGTGCTGAATTACCCCAAGAGAAGAGAGCTTGCTTTGCAGTCATGACTAGAAGTGCTGAATTATCCCAGGAGAAGAAAGCTCACTTTTGTCAGGATTCCAGTCCAATTTTGCAGACACGAAAGGAGATAATCACTCAAATGTGCATGTGTGCTTACTGGAACTGAGTCCAAACTCTGAACCTTTTGAGGTTTGCCCATCTGTATTACGGGCCTTATTAGTTAAAATTGCACATAGCAGCTTGAGAAAGCATTTTAATGTCCTCTGGCTAGGACTACCTCAGTTAGCACACACTCGGGTGACTAAGTAGTTACTGAAGTTGCAGGACTGCTAACCTTAGTGATTTTTTCATCAGGCATCCAGTTTTTCCAGTAAACACTCCCCTTTCTTTTTTTTTTTATTTTTTTAATAGTTCTCTGCCTCATATGGCCATGAATGCAAAACCAGGACTGTTGTTATTATAGGAAATGTGTGTTCCAAACAATATAAATCTCTTAAATTGTGCTTCTGCACTCTGCTTTCCTAATAATTAGTCATGCTTACAGTTCAGTAAAGGCCACTTCAGTCAGCCAGTAAGACTACAACACTAAGTTTCCTGGCAACAGTGGACTAGATGGTAAATCACCATTAGGGTGAAATTTAGACCAGCATGTTGGACCAATGGTAAGACTAAAATATCTTTAGTTTTGGAACTGTAAGAAATAAAATAAAGAATATTTACTAGTACATGTTTTCAGAGCCTTTACACCGATAGTAATATTCATTTGAAACCAGCTTTCATTATCCAGGGCAAGGATGAACACAATTTTTTTTTTAATTTGGAATTTTATTCAGAGTGCCATAATTCACCTGCTTACCGAGCAACAGAAGAAAGATTACCCTGACCTGGTCAGGGGAACATAAACCTCTGCAAAGTTTGTGAGTCACAGAACTAGGAGACCAGCTATGGAGATTATTAATCCTTTTTTGGTTTACATTAATCCCTAAGGCTGTGCAGACACCCAGTAAGGTCAAGTTCCTGCCCTGATGGCAGGCATCCTGTTACTCTTCTGCACTTCTAGATATAGAAATCAAGATCCAAGAAGGCCTTGCTTTGAAAATATTTCCTCTGAGCAATTTTCATCCAGTGGAAAATAATTCTGGCCCCATCTCTTGGCAGTAGAATATCCCATATGTTGATTACTCCTTTCCAGACTTTAGGGCCTGCCAAATCATTGCCAACCCCAAAATTACCTCTTAGAACTCTTAATACACCCACCCAGAACTGCAGCTTCTAAATTTTCACTCTTGTACCTGGTCAAGTAGGAGAGGTTGCATTGGTTTTGTTTCTGACTAGAGAACCACATTTTGAAAACCAATGTAAATAATTCTGTCTTGAAGGATTAATTGGGCATCCTGCGTCTTTCAGAGCATGGGGCTATATGTAGCATTATAAAATTTCTGCCAGCTACAAAATACATCATTTAATGAGGCAGCACCTCACGGTTCCTGTAGGCTCACGTTCTGTGACATATTGGGATTTTGACAAAATATTTGAGAACATTCTGCCTTTGTATGTTTGGGATGATCTGTTAGTGTAAAACTATTTGCAGGTTAGTCTTTGGGCGACAACAGAAAATCACTATTGCAACACTTCAAATTGACCAAAGGTTTAATCTTTGGTTTAGCCTGGGCTTCCAGAGATCCCTCTGAGCTGGACAGTCTTCCTTACAAGTAGGGGAAAAAAGTCTAAAATATTTATACCAAACAAATAGGTATTTTTTTCTCTGACAATGGGAAGATTTGCTTCTCCTAGCACAGAGGAGATAATAATAAACACTGACTGTGCAGCTGGACAACGGCGTTTGCCAAAATCAAAGAACAGCCATAGTCCTTCTCTGTGTAATAGGGAGACTGAAAATCTAATAGAAGTTGTCCAGTCTGCCCAAAACCACTCTTCCAAATGTGTTAGTCATGGTTCAGAAATCATCTTCACCTTCAATTAAAAAAACAAACGGACTAATGGTGTACTATATATTTCCATTGAATTGCACTATTTTTCTTCTCTTGCACAGTTTGGCAATGAAAAGTTGATATTTATTACTGATTTACACTCATGA
Source organism: Himantopus leucocephalus (assembly GCA_003993805.1). NCBI lineage: Eukaryota > Metazoa > Chordata > Aves > Charadriiformes > Recurvirostridae > Himantopus > Himantopus leucocephalus. The sequence continues at coordinate 14,239,814 of RSEF01000002.1, forward strand.
GTTGTTTAAGATAATGCAATTCTATCTTTGATAAGACTTCCATATATTAAAAAATTGATTGTTCTGAATTATATTTTTGCTTTGTAATGCTGCTACTACAAACCAGTGATTTGTGTTGGTTTTGTCTCTTTTTGAGTTGGGTTTTTTTTTTTTGGAGGGTGGGGTGGAGGGCAGTGATAGTGCATGATAGCGTGAGAAGAATTAGTGTTTTGTGTGTGCGTTTTTTGTCTAGAAAAAATGATAAACTATATGTACTTTGCCTACTTTATTCAAAATTATCTAAAGTTAATTTAGAAATGTAAGAATGAGTATTTTCTACTTTTTATCTATTTTTTTTAAATAAAGGTTACAATACTGAAACAGTTGAAAACTAAGAATAAGACCTAATAAAATCGTACGATGGTTTTAAAAATACATTGGTTAAAATGAATATGAATTGTATCCCATTCCTCTTTTTGGTTGGTTTTTTTCGGTCTTAGAGATAAATTTACTTTATATTCACAAACAATTTACACTTGCATGATGTCTAAAACATAATATATTTTTGTTTAAAAAAGTGAGGAGTATCATGAAATTACACAGTTCCAAGAAACGATTGTTTAAGAGAAGCACTATAAACTCATGACAAAACCAGAAGAGTTAGCAGCAATACATACAAGTTCGCTTAATAAATCAGCTAAGCACCTCATTGCTAAAAACAGCAGAAAACTTCTGTCTTTTCCTTGCACATAACTCAGAAGGCTTAGAATAAATTAGAACCGATTTTATACACAACTTATCATTTAGCACTGAAAGGCAGCCACCAAGGTTTCTGTATCGAGAGTCAGAAAATATTCAGACGAGGAGGTTTTTGACCTTTATTCAAGTAAATGAAAAAGAAAACTATTCTTTTATAGCTGTAAAATTTTCAATTGAAGACTAAAATCATCATTTGGTTTTCAATATTTAAACAGTAAATTTTTGAAACAGTAGATGTTTATGCAAAAAACCTTTTTCAGTTCAAGAGGAACATTAACTTCTAGGGGAACTGTTAAAGAAGATAAGAATGTACCAAATCCCTGCTCTCAAGCCTGCTTTGAGATGTTATGTGGGCATAGTTTCTATTCCATAGTGAAAGAGTTTGGCCTATATTTTTTAATGTATGCAAATGATAGTGGGAGAGTCAACACAATATTTGGCAAGTTTCCCATGGACATGGAAACAACTGAGGCAGAGGCCTTCAAGATAATTTTCAGCACGAAACAGCAAAATCAAGCTGGTCTGCTGACTTACGCTTATTTTTACTGCAGCAATAAAGTTATGCAACGTGTTCCTGTTGAGGAATCGAGCACTGTCCGGCTTATTGTGCTGTCTTGTAAAAAACGATGAAGACAAAAAAGCTTTCTTCTGAGAGATGTGGCTGACTGCAATGGTGCATATACAATGTATGTGAGATGGGTAATGCTACAAAGGTAGAAACTAAATGACAGCCTTGTCAGTTAGTGCTGTTGCATTTTTAATATGTCGGTAGCCACAGACTCCAGAAAAATAAGCTAAGGTGCACGTACAACCCCATTTTTTAATGATTTCTCTATCTGTTGCAGTAGATATTTCAAGCTGCTACAATACTTCAAGGTACTACAGAAAAGTTTAAACCATAGTTCAGTTCAAGTTCCGCAACTGCTTCAACACACCTCTCAAAGGAAGACCACGGGGCCTGTACAGTCAGTGTGGTTGGCTCCTCACAGCCCAAGTAGAAAATTGTAAGTCTGGAGGAAACAGGACAGAGTGAAAGTGTAGGTCCCCCCAGACCCTCCCACCGTCGGGGCTGCTTTGGCCAATGCAAGTGGTTCGAGGGCCTATTTTGGGGCACGGCCGTGGTGACCCAGAGGGTGCAGATCCACCTCCGCTCTCCAGCTGCGTACGCTGAAAACTGGATCCTCTCTGCAAACTTCTTTACTCTGCCCCCCCCTCCCCCCCACCCGCTGCCGCCGCCGCCGCCGCCGCGCGGTGTCGCTCCCGCGCCGCCCCGCGCCTCGCGCCGCCGCCCCCCCCGCCCCAACCAGAGTCACGGACACCGTCCGGGTGTCCTCCCGCAGAGGCTGAGGAGAATGTCCAGTGCGAGGAGGACAGCTGCCGTTCTCAGCCCTCCCCCCGCTGGTCTGTTGTTTCATCGATAGTTCATGGGAAACAGCACAGCACCGCCAGGCCTCGCGTCTGCAGATACAGCGGCCAAACGTCCGTACAAGCTCTTCTGCGCGTTTGACAGGACCCGGTGGTGCAGCAGGTTAATGTGTTGCGCCGTAGGTGACAGCGAAGCGGAGTGCGGACCTGACGGCACGGGGCAAGGCTGTGTGCCTAAACTATCGCTCGGAGCCTCCTGATCACTTTTAGGTTCACACAATAACGTAGAGGGAAAAAATAAAAGATACGTTATGATAGAATGGCTGGGTGGAAAAGCAATCAAATCTACCACACACTCGGACATTTCGCCGGTACCAAAATCCAACGTACAGAAACCTAAACTTTTTTTCTTTTTCTTTTTCTTTTTTTTTTTTTTTAGATCTGAAATAATTGCGTGAACTCCTATACCTAAGGTGTCTTAACCATCCTTACCTTGTGGAAATGGTCCTGCCACAAGAGCTGTTTAACCGAAGCCTCTTAGCACTTTGTGAAAACAGTAAGAAGAGCTAGCCAGATGCAGATAATCATTTGTCCAAAGCAGTCATGATTCTCTAGGACTTACCTCCACGCACCAAAGCAGCTCCACTTTGCTCAGAGAGTCATTTAGCTTGGACTTGCTCACCTGCTCTTCATCTAAACGTCTGGTCTATTGTCAGGGAATCCCAAAATTTCAAGCGCATGAACAACAAATCTTGCAAAGTGACTACTCTTTTTTGTACTGATATAAAATATTATGTGATTGAAGTCTTAAGATTTTAATGACCATCACACACCTTCAAGCAGCTCCAGGGAAAATGGCACATGCCATCCCAAGCAGAGCCATTCAGACAATTAATGCCAGTCTGGACAGTCTGGGGGATGTATAAGGAGTCCCTCTGTGGAGATCAGCAAAGGAAGCTGCAACCTCCTAGTCTTTGATCCAGCTACCGTGACTTTCTCCATATTTTCTACAAGTCTGTTTATAAGCCAAGTCAAGTTGTAATGCTGGAGTGAGTTCCAAATTAGAAGAATTAAACCCTCCTGTTCATAGTAACATCCTCCCTGAAAATCCATTAAAAGAAGTTGTGCCTGTTCTGAAGACTAGGGTACATCCTGCATTTGTTGAGAAATGAGACTGACATCACTCCTGATCTTTAGAAAAAGGGTCACAAATACTGAGGTATCTAATAGGATTATAGCAGTCAATCATATGGCTTTACCAAGATAATTAGACCCTAGGTCTTATAAGCAGCATCCTTATATCTTGAACCTAAAAGTTTTTCAACCACAATACATTCACATTGGAAGTAGCTTCTTTGTATGTTACAAGAAATAATGAGTTAATTCTCCAATGCTATGAAAAATGCTCGTGCTTTCATAGAAAGTTTTCTGAGAGGGTCTGTAGTATAAAAATGAAACATTCATTATTATTAACTAACCGTTTTGGCTGAGTCTTGTCTCTGCTGTTGACTCCAGACCTCTCCATGTTTATTAAAGTCAATGGATTTAATATTTTGGTCTCATCTGAGACTTCTTATTTCTCTTCATGATCCTTTCACTTCCATTCCATACCTACATTACTCCATCAGGTCTGCTCACCACATCTACTTTGGATGATTTTTTTCAAATAGTTTATAAATCTATATTAAATATTTTGCATTATAGTTTCCTGTTAAGGTTCCCTTTCTTTAATAAAACAAGTATTGCATTAGAGCTAATATATTCACTTTAATTCACTTTACAGCAACTCCTGACAGTATGCTTTTTAATTTAGTGTCTGTTTGCTGTAACAAGCATCAAACTTCAGACTAATCCAAACTGAAAAATGGGAATTTGTCAGATCTCGTATTCATATATCATTTGGTATCATTTCAAAAGCCATACCCTTCTCACACTTCAGATCCTTGAAACTCATCCTATTTTTCTCAACAGATTCACAAAAATTAGCAAATCACAATGACGTTTACTCAAGTTTTGAATTTATAAGGAAATCTAAAACCAGAAGAGTCATGAGTGGTTTCTTGTTGCACTATGAATGTTTTACACAGTTATAGTGTGTAAAAAGTTGATGAATAAAGTCTACCAGTGGTGTGTCATTCCTCACGGTGACTCAGAGTCTAAGAAGTCATGAGAAGGTTTCTGAATAGATAACCTACTGCATTTTGGACACTATATACGAAACTGACTCCATCTTTATAAAGCTGAGTGATGTCACGTGTCTGCATAGATGCAGAACAACAGCCTCATCGTGGTCCCTGAACTTCTGCTTGCCCACGTTTCTCACCGGTTCCGTATAGCACAGGCAACACACAGAGGGTCCTCTGCAGTCCATCTGTTTGGGTCTTCTCTCCATCTCTTACTGATGTTTTACAGCAGGCTTGCAGTCTTGATCTGAGGATATAGGAGTACTTGCCCCTGAACTTGAAACATTGCATTTGAGGAACTGTGCATAGAAATGGCACAGGAACCAATTGCAATCTTCTAGAAAAATAATTCAAAATATTGGAAAATGATGGCTTCAGTCTTTAAACACAATCAATCTCATGAACTGTTATGCTCCCAGTGACATTACAGGAAAATCTTTCCATAGAAAATGTGGATGCAATTGTTTTAAAGGAACATTTATTATTAGGCCAGAGGAAGGAGAAAAAAAAATCAAGGGCTCCTTTCTTAAGTGACAAGTGAATTCATAGCTAAGCATCTGCTCAGAGAGGAAAGTACTGAGGTCAGATCTTGGCCTTGGTTTTAAAGTGGGCCCAGGGAGCTATATATCTCCTTTACAAGCAGCAAATATGTGTCTAGTGACAATATCTTCTGCCTTGTTTCTATTTTTTTCTTCAGAGTAGAAGGCTTTCAGCTGTTTTATATTAGAACCAGGATGAGGCTTAGGTCAGTCGGAAAAACCCCTCTGAGAATGATAGAGGGCTCGGCAGTTAAAGATCCCCAAATCTACATACTGTGCCCAAATAAAAGGGGAGGAGGGAAGAAATAAATGTCATTTTTCTACCAATACTGCTTTCTTGTTGCTTTCCTATTAAAAATAAGACTAAAAATAAAATGATTCCTTGGTCATACAAGTCAACTTTACAAAATGCTTCTGTAGTTAGAAATAAATTAGAACTCCTTATTTTAATATGAGTTGGACTATTTGCTTTGTAAATGGAGAGAAGATACTCCAGGAACGGGAACATTCAGCAAACGATTGCATATTCGGATGACCTGACAGCAGACTTCTGTTCTGTGTGGGAATATACATTTGGAAAGAGATACTGGAATCACTGGATGGCTGGAGTTGTTTTGGCTAGTGGATGGTCCGCGTCAGCTTCTCAGCTGCTGTAAATCAATGTTGCTCCACGATACCGATTTACATCAGCTGTGCAACTGGCCCAATACCTCTCACATGAACGTGTGTTAACTCGCCAGTGAATATGTTGGTTGCAGTAACGATATTCCCGGCAGGCGGATCAGCACACTGATAGAGCTGTGACCTGGAGAGGGAGGCACGTCTGTCATCCTGTCAAGAGTAAACAAGCCATAGTGGAAATGAAAAACAGAAACCACGGCCTGAGGTCAGGCAACAAAATTGTCTTGTAAAACTTCCTGAGGCCTAATATGCTAAAGAATTTGGAGCTAAATTTGGAATACAGCACTTTGCTAGAGGCATGAAAATCTTTGTCTGTTCACTGTTTTACTGGCATGCAAATGTGTTTCAATTACTTTAATGTAAATATAGCAAAAGCATAGAGGGTTTATAGATAGAATTCCAGACAATTGCTTTAATTGTCTGTGCTGGTTTTAGTAGCTTTGCTACTTACCTGATTTTTTTTTCTTTTGCTGGGTTTTTTTCCCTCTCTTTTTTTTTCACTATGAAAATCAAAATACTGTTCTGGAGAAACACTAGCTGCAACATGGTTTGCTAAAGAGGGCATGGTTCTGAATTTTTCCATTTTTACCTTCTCAGGTACTTCCAGTAGAAATCAAAAAGGGGAAAAGAAAAGGCTTCTTCATGTTTGATGAAACTCTAATATCATAAAACCAGTTTTGCAACACGTGTCATACAGGAATGTATGCTTTTTTTGGCAATCAAGATCAAAAGCCCAATAATACTTACCTGCTTTCAGGTTTCACTACAAGCTCAGCCAATCCTTCTCTAAAAGCCCCTAAACTTTGAAGGTTTGGCTAGTGTTTGAACAAGACTGAACCCAGCTCTGAGCGGAAAGAGGCTAATTTTTTTGCATTTCATAGTGACTGGAATTTTGGTGGTGGCAGTGAAAGAGAATGAAACAGTTTGTCTGAATTTTGCTCTGAAGTTTTGAGTTTTCTTGGATAAAGGACTTGAAACTGAAGAAAATATATTTAGTATTCTCCTTTCAAAGGATTGCATGGAAAAAACATCTAAGCAGTGCCCTGGCATGATAAGAACAACCATCCTCCGGGCACCAGAGGTCTGTGGATGAGGAAGGGAAGCCATTGCAGAAGTGCTTTCCCCTAGGTATTTGGATGAGGTAGACCATGGGAAATCTAGAGACAACTGTTCCCATGTCAAACTATACCAGCATCAGCCTTCCATACATACCTACATACCATTGATTGATTTATTTTGAAGGGTGATTGATCAATCTACCTTACTAGTATCAGTGAGGAACTATTGGACTTCACATTTTTAAAAAGAATTTAGATCTCTGAAAACATTTGTTTGGTACCCAAGCTCATGTAACTTTATTGACCATAATTAAGTGCATTTTACAGTGATATTCTGTCATTTCATATAAAAAAAAATGAAAAAATGTCATTAATAGCATGAGTACCTATCACGAACAAATTACCAAAAAATTTATTTCAGCAGGATTTTTTAAATTCTACACTGCTGTTAAGTCTGATCCTGCTACAAAAAAAAAAGTATTTGCTAGCTAGGTTTTAAAAACACTACTTTGCATTCAAAATTAATCATTAAAAGTCTTAAGCTTTTCTTCATATTCTTATAATAGGACAGATTGATGTCATTTTAGGTACAACGCAAAACAGTGCAGCTCTGTCTGAGGCCTTGGCAAGGAATGGTTGATCCCATCTGAAAATTTTATTTGCACATAACAGGTAACAGAGTCTGCAAGTATGATCACTTGGACCTAATAATAGAAAACATTTGCAAGTCAAAACACAATTATCTGCAAAACTTGAAAAGTGTTCACAGGCTTTTTAGTCCTTTCGTTTATTGGCAATATAATGTAAAATGCTGTTTCTCACAGATAAAAAATGACATGTCTGGTAACTCTGTGTAAGAAATTCTTGAAAGCTGAAGTATTCTTAGCTGGAAAATAAATAAGTATAGTAAAAATTGATATTAATGGTAATTACATCTAAAGGGCCATTTTGCTTACATCAGTTGGACAAAAATATGGCTGCAATGAAGAATATTTCTCCTCAGTAGGAAGGATTTTGCATAGTTTGTTGGTTTTAATAATTTTCTAGTTTTAAGATAGAAAAGTGAAAAACCAGTCAAAAACAATTTAGATTTAAAGCTATTTTGCTATTCTGCCATATTTTCCTTTACAACATCTACATTCTCAACACAAACTGCATGTGGCACAGAAAGTGAAATCATTAGCAGGTCTGACACATTGTCAGTGCTCATGATGTCATGCTAAAAATTACCAAATATGGAAACTTTTTAAGCATCTTGCCTCATACTTAACTGAATATGGCAAAATTCAAGATGCTCATTGACCAATTTTAAGCAAAGATAATACTCTTTACATGGCAAAATAAAAAGAATCACATGAAAAAAGGTCTCACTGTCATTAAATCTAATGTGAATAATAATTTCCTTCCGGGCACTGACATTCTCAAAAGGTCCGTTGTTGTTTCTTAAGGTGACCTGAAAGTATTTGTCATGGCTTTTTCTATGGGACTTAAAACAATAACTTCAGAGAGAGATCGAATGAGAGGCCTGGTCAAGAAAGCTGTCTTACTTGAAAAATACAGGAGGTTTCTTTTTAGTTGGAAGAAAATAAAAATTACACCTCCGTGTAACAAAAATGTTTCCAAATGGAAAGCCAAAATCTACATAAATTGTCAAAAAAACCAACCCCCAAACCTGCCATATTTATTTCACTATTGGTATAGAGTATAAATTAAGGCCTCAGAAGAAGAGGGAAAGTGCATCTTTCAATTCGGCAGCCTTGGCATCAGAAGAAAGTGCTATATTGTTCTTCACACAAACCGTCCCCATTAGAGCTCAAGATGTTCTTTTCCTTTTAATCCTCATTTGTACCCCTTAGCCATTTGTTTAGAGTTAAATTAACTGCAATTTGGAAAATGTGGATGAAAGGTAGTGCATTGAGTAGATATCACATGTTTCCTGAATAGTGCCTGTTCTGCCTCTTTCACAGCCATTCATTGTGCCTGAAAGGGTGTAGTGTGTGAATTGTTGGACTGTCACTCTGCAGTGAAGTCTAGTAGCCAGTATTACCATGGAAACAGCAGGAAAAAGACAATTAACAAAATGGTTCTGATTTTCCTTATTTCTTGGGGGAAGGGGTGTTCATTAGTGATTTTTTTGTTTTCTTTTGTTGTTTTCTGAGAAGAAACACAGGGGAAGGGGAGGAATCTTCTTGTTAAATTAGATATTGTCATCACTGCAGGCCTAGTAATACAACAGAAATGTGTGTTTGTGTAATAAAATGTGAGTTTTTAAGTGTTGTCTAGTCTTATTCCTTTCTTTCCCATCACAGAAAAGAAGTCTCAAAATATTCTTAGGTGAGCGACTGTTAATGAGCAGAGCCTGTGAGTTTAACCCTCACACATTCATTGGACTTTTAATTAGTCCCTCTCAGAATCACTCCTATGACAGAAACACAATATAGGCCTGAGAGGGGTTTAAACCAAAAGGGGGCTCTCTTTAGATTTTTAGCATTAGTTTAAAATCAAGTAAGTTGGAGGAAAGTGCCGAGGGCTGCTGTAAAAGGCAGATTTCTGTGCCTGAAGGACATTCCAAAGCCTTGGTCTAACTATAATTTCAAGGCGGCCAAGTTCACATTCTGCATCCAGAAGCATGCAAAACAAAGGGGAGAAACTCAGGCTATTAAATGCACCTCTGCCTTTAAAATTGTTATTTCTGCATAACAGCATTACTAACCTTCACACATTGTAATTAAAGGAAAAAAAAATGATGCAAATTCTATACTAACATTTTATGTCAAACATTCCCAAAAGACTGAACTCCAGGCTGTGTTCATGTCGCATGGATCTAGGGATTTCAGAAACAAAAAGAACTCTCCTTCTGCTTTACACAGAGGCAGTCGAGATCAGTACCAGGCTCATTTTCATTTATTGATCCTTTCCATAGTAGGAGCAGTACACATGGCAGGAAAACTGATGGAGAGCATTGTGATTAGACAAGCCCTACTTTTTTATGCTCGCTTAGGTGTATGACAACATAACTTTCTATACTGCTGGTAGGTTTCACCACTGATACAGTGAAAAAAGACACACAGTAGTCTACAGCATGTGCCAAAAACACCCTGGTAAATGTATGTTGCAATATATCAAGTGTGTTGTTGGAATAGAGGTGTCCTGTATCGTGTATTTGAATCACACCTGTGTCTCTGGGGACAAGGGCTTTCCTGAATCTCTAGACTCCACTGAAGTGCAACTAATAAACAATAAGAATAGCTTCTTTTTTTTTTTTTTTTAAGGAAGAAGTTGCTATGAAGTCGTACATTTGCTCTCTGAATAGCAACATGGAAAAGGGATTTCCCTGCTTTGCTGTCTAGCACACTGTCGTGCCTCTCATATTCTCTTTATGCCTGAAACGGTATTTGTTTTCAGATCCCAATTTATCTCTGTATGTCACTCTATTACGGTTTTATTGTCAGACATTGGTTTAAATAGAAGTGCTGATTCTTGAAAGAGTGACGGTGGCTGGTGAGTAAACCACAGAGAATTATTTACAGGAGTCTGTTGTATTTGAAGAAAAGTGAACAATGCAGGAATAAAATGACAGAGTATATTCTAAGAACACAGTGCAGAGGCTTGGGATGCATTAAAAGAGGAAAGGAGAAGAACAAGTGGAAAAAATATTAGATGGAAAGTCCTGGTCACTGTTTGTCTGCCGTAGGTAAATACAACAGTCCTCTGAAACAAATCACTGGAAAAGTGGCGGGCAAGCCGAGGGAACATATGCAGAAGGCATACCCTGACTGAAAGGGTATGCTCTAGCAGTATTCAAGTAGATGTTTAACAGGGGTAAAGGAGAAAAAAAAAAAGTCTTCGAAACAAAAGTTGAGGCAGCCATGGGTTTATCTGGTAATGAACACTGAATGGTCTCAGTCTTAATAAATGTGTGAAGTAAAAGAGGAAGGGTGAGATGTGGGCATTTCTTTGATCCACAGCAGTGTAACTAATGTCATGTTTTGCATCACTAACTTACAGGAGATGCAACACACGTGTAACTGTAAGTGGAATTTGGCACTGAAGATATACAAAATGGTTTTAGTGTCATATCATGGAGAAAAGTCGTTTCTGTGTTTATTTTTTAGTCTCCGACTAAGGAATTTTCTGTTGTCCCTGAGCTCTGATTGAAGAGCCTTTTAGCAATGTTATTAATACTAGCTTCTGAAATATGTTCATTTCCAATCAACGAGCAATCTTTACTGTTGATCTGGCTTTAGATTACAACATAGACATCAGCAGAAACCCAAGAAATGCAAAGAAGAGCAAACTATTTACTCAGAGGTAAACCATCCTAAGATAGGCTTTTTTTCCACTTCTCTTCACTGTCATTATGATTTCAACAATGCTCCATTCACTCCCACAAACTGTTTTACTTTTATTATTAGTTGAGGTAATTGGTGTTTTCATTGGGCTCAGCATGTTCCTTGCTTTACTTAGTCCTTAGCATTAACACTAATGCCCTTGGAATCCAACACTCTGTAGGTTTTCCTGGGGTTTATCTTCTGCAGGAGTGAAGCGCTGGCTCTGGCATCTTCCCTAGAGGTCACATCAACTAGAGAAGACTTTTAATCCAAACAATGAGAAAGGGGGGAAAAAAGCACCAGGTACAAATCTGAAGAGTTTGTTGTAAGCTTACTTTAGCCCCAGTCAAATAAACCATGTTTATTTGATTGATAAGTGTGGAGGGTAATTAAGGGTAAAAGTAATTAACGAACTTCTCTGGAGCCAGTTACACCAAAGTATATGCACATTTTGTGCCCACTTGGATTGTGGACTCAAATATCCAAAGCATTCACAGAGGTCAGTTATTTGGGTATGTGTGGAAAATCACATTATGTTAACTGGTATGCATATATTTAGCTATTCTTGTAACTAAATGTGGAAATTTATACAAGAAATTGCTTAAGGCTGACTTTGTGAAAACAGCCTTTAGATTTTTTGATTTTGATTTTGATTCTTTTTGAAACAGCCTTTTAGATTCTTTGGAATCTGCAAATCGGGCTAAAAAGTTTCCAGGAGCAAATTTTCTGGTGAAATTTCTCATTTTCAACTGAGTTGGAGATCCTGAAAAAAACATGTTATATTTGTGCATTTAATTTCTAGGCACAGACAAAAAGAAGTGTAGGGTGGGAGAAATATTATTGAGCTCTTGCCTTGCTAAATGCAAAAGTTAATAGAATTTATACAAGCTTCCAGAACTGTTTGAGACATGTTGGGCTTAACCCTTAATTGGCTGAATTGTTCCACCCAATCCAACTTGCTTATATAAGTAAAACCTGATCTTCTTCAGCTGTTGTGATTTCTGGGCATCCCATTTAAAAACTGAAAGCTTACACAGAATTCATGTACAATGAAGCTGGTAAAGACGAGGAGTTATTTGGTACAAATTCCCTTTTGTTTTCACAGTATACAACATCCATTAGGCAAAGCAATAGGGCATCATTATTATATTGACTATAAAGGAAGCATGACAAAAATCTTGGCCATCAAAAAGCTTGGCCATCACATACTGCTGACAGTAGTCATAGTACCTTCCCTGATAATAAAGAGTACCACGGGGTCCTTACTGTTGAAACAAAAGAGGACTTTCAGTGTGCATTTCATTAGTGCATCAGTTCACAGTACCAGCAGAGGTTTTGTCTGACATTACATTGGGGCGTTAGGTAAACATCGCCATTGAGGAAAGGACATTAGCTTAGCAACTTTCTGCACGTTTGCTTTGACTCTAATCTCTACAGAGCCTGAAAGATTTGTAACTTCAGTTCATCATGGAGGTTGAAGTAACATGACTGACAGGTGACAAAATGATTTTACGTTTTTATTGTTTGTTTTGCAACCTATTGTGAGAACAATATGGTCAGCCAGCAGTTGTCTGTGTCCACGTGCATTAATCTGACACTTACAGCTATCATATTTTCATTCAAGAAAATTGTTAAGAAAATGTGAATATATCTAACTGTGCATGTGTTTAGGCTGGAGACCATAATTGGTTTCATCCCTATCCAGAAAATGCTCATAAGGTGTTTAATTTGCAATGTGCAACAGCCAAGATGCCAAACAGGAAAGCTTTAAAAAGACATGTGCGCTGTGTGTGGTTTGCATTTCAGCACGTGGTTAAGGACCAGGATTTGCTATGAAACAGTCATCCCAGAAAATATGTATACCAGAAATATCTCTGTGTGAGATCAGTATGAGAATTTACTGAGTATAATTAACACTTATACTTTCCTGCAAGTGTTATACACAAAAATACTTGAGATCGGTAGACAGATAGATTATTATACACATAAGAATCTTCACCAAGTGCTCATCTAAATTGTTATTGAATTATCCCAGTTTTTTGTATTCTAGTTTGATATTGGGGTTTGTGCCTGCTTCCCTTAGAAGATCAATCTATGCCTGTGTCTGAAATTGACATCCTGATGGTTTGCCGATTGATATGCTACGACCTGGCATTATTCGACATAATGCAACAAAAAATCACAATCTCATATATATTTTACATTTTTCATGTAAATCATGGTTGAGTAGAGAAGAGAGACCTATTAATGCAGCCTGACCACTAACTTTATTAGGTAACAAGGACTCTGCAGAGGAAAGACAGTATAGGAAATCAAAGCTTTGGTCAGACCTTGCACCTTATTTGATGCTGCAGAATATTCCCATAGATCACAAAGACCAATAAAGCTCTGCTTTGTTAGTTCTACTTCTCACAATTATTATTATTATTATTGTTGTTGTTGTTATTACTTGTCCCTTACACTTTTATTTTGCAAAGTTGAAATACTTAGCAGAACCAAATGCTAGATTTGATACTCACATATCTGTGCTTTCCTAGCTGTCTCTCATAGTATAAGGACTAAAGGGATCAGTCAAGTAGCATACTCCAGTGCTTCATTGAGCTCAGTTTTTAGAAATAATTTCCTAATAGTGTCTGTCTAATTACCAAGGGTCGTCTTCTTATGGGCCTGAGGAACTATCAGCAAGTGATTGGCTTTACTTATTGCGTATGTCCGAACAGCTGGGGAGCCTTTCTTCTTATTAGGTAAGAGTACTCTTTTTCACAGGATCTATTTGTCATCGTGCCACATGGTTTAACCAGGTTATTGGAAGCAAATATCTATAACATTTTAGGAATCTAGTTTCTTGAAGATACATGCTTCCTCTTCAGGGGGTTGTTTCAAGACATGCATACCCAGTTTTGCTTTACTAACTTTGTGTCATACAAAGTCACCATGCCCTTAGAGAAAAGATCTCTGCTTTCCCCTAGACAGGACCACTAAAGAAGAAATAAGCTGTAGGAAATATCATACTACTTCTTTCTATCCATCTTCATCTCTGATAACCTCAATTTTAACTTTTTTTTTTTTTTCCATTATTTTGGACTCCAGTGAACTTTCAAGAGTCTCATCAGTAACATGCTACCTGAAAACAATGTTTAGGTAGTAATATCTTGGAATTATTATTGTTTATAAAGTCATGAAAGCAAAAACATAGCTATATTAGAGGAGTGATTTAAAATATTGCCAGGAACAGTAAAATAGCAAGAACCTTCAGTCAGCTATCATGACCGCTTATGCACACGCTGTAGGTGAAAATTGTGTCAGTTTTGACAATGCTTTCATCAACACAAGCTTCGTGAGATTCTTACCCTTCAGGTAAATGTTCTCTGCAGGAGGAAGACCTCAAGCCGGTTAGTTGGTGTCTGGCAGTAGAAGATTAACTAATGGCACATAGACTCCAATAGAAACTCTACACTTGTATCTGACTTGAAAGAATTGATATTCCCTTTTGGTTTTTTTCTTTTTGGGGGGGGGAGGGGGTGGGTTGGTTTTTTGTTTTTTTTTTCCCCAAGGAGACTGCCCACAAAATACCTGTTTTCAGATTCTTTCCTGTTGGAAAAGAACCTTGCACCTTTCCACCATTCCATGGAAATCTGTGCAGCCATACCAGTCATGTAATAGGTCATCTCTAACAACATTAATTTGATCATTTTTATTGTGAGTGAAGTAGCCTATCTACTTCCACTGAGCAGACATACTGTGATTGCTAAAGCATTATCAGCTTGGTCCATAGTCATAAAGGACCATATTCCTCCTTCTTTGCATTTGGTGGAGTAGACGCCTCCCAGGCCTAGCCATGAATGTGTGGGAAAAGTTCCTCCCTAGTATTTAAATTGTAATTCTCGTGTGGACTAAGGCTATTTTTCACCATGCAGACATAGGAAAGTGTCACAATGAGTGATATTTTAAAGGTCCTTTATAATGCTACAATGATGTAAAGTAGCCGTAATGTGAATGAGAGGTATTCCCCAAGGGTATGGAGGAAACATCAAACACAGGGATCTGGCAGGGGTCCAGGAGAGGAGCTGATTGTAGAAGGATCACAAAGGTAGTTTTTATATGTCAGTAGCACATATGTAGGATTCTATGCCAGCAGAAGTCAAAGACTTACTGTCACAGTCCTATCCATGCAAAAAACCACATGAGCTAATTAGAATTTTTCTAAAAATAGACAATATTGTTCATTTATGGGGAGGTGCTGTGTTAACAGAAAGCATTACCTGTTAAATGTGTTTCCACCATTCTGTAGATTTTTATTCTTTTCTCAAGCAGCAATGCCACTCCACAGCAGCATTCCTATGTAATTATATATTCAATTAAAATAAAGCTGCCTTAACAACAGCTGAATTCTTCGTAATTGTTTGATGTCATGAAAAACAAACAAGTCCCCAAAGGATAATGAGTCAACATCTGTTCTTTCCCCCTCTTTCCCTCCCAGTTCTCCTGGTAGCTGAGGAAAACTTCATTTGGGACTGCTCAAACAGCACTGGGCCAACTTTATCCTTGGTGTAATTTCAGTGGACTGAGTGTAGCTGCACAGGGCATTAATCTGGCCTCATTATTTTAAAGCAAAATTTAAATGTGCTAGAAACAGTAATGTCAGAACCAAATGCTGTAAAACTTCTATAAAACTGTTTTTCAGCTTCTATCTAGTCAGAATCAAGCTTCAAATAACCATGATAAAAACAAGAGGAAACTTAGACCTTACATAACATTGCATTTAAAGAGTTTGCCTTCATTCAGTGCTACATCTATGGGGATGAAAATACTCTGGTTATTCAAGCACACAACCATTGTGAAACTAATTTTTTAGACCAATATCAACTTTTTAACCTTGAGGTAATGTCTAATATAAGTAGATTAAGAGAGGTTTGATTAAAGAACAGAAGACCTAGGCATTACCCAAAATTCAAACAACTTAATATGGAAGTGTTTCCCTATTTTAAGGGCTTGTTAGTTGTTTTTATTCAGGGGAAAAAAAAATCTTTGTACACCTCTGTTCCAACAAGAAATCGAAAGAACAATTGTCAAAAATGTCCTTTTTGCTCCATCTGGACCTGTATAAGGAAGCACTTTCAGTAACATGAAAAAATGTGTCTTCACTCCTGTTTTATAGACTCCAGCATTGGAGACTCTACAATTTTCTGCAGATTCTTTCCAGTCTTTCCAGGCTTTTTCCCATTTGGATATTTTTCTTAAACCTACTACATCTATTTCTTGATTCATTTTAAGCACATTTCATCCTGTCATGGTCTGGAGAAAAGGGTATTACTTTCCCTCCTACAACAATTTTGAAGACCATTGTCCATCTCTTTCTTCTTCATGCTGGAACCATTCTTACATGAGTCTCATATTTAGCTCATGATTTAATCTTCCATCTTCTCTCCTGAAGAAGTCAATCAATGCCTGATTCTTCATTGTGTGCTACACTGTGCAGTCAATGATTCCCAAGTTTGGCACTTTCCACTGGGCTTTATTCCATTTCATTGTATTTTTCTCAAACTGTTTCTCCAGTCTGTTATTGCTATTTTGAATTCCAGTCTTGTTTCCCAATGTATGTTAAAGTCCCTCTCATATTCATGCCACTTGTGGGCTTAACGGGGCTTTCTATTTACTCAGGTCATTGGTAAAGGCCTGAGTAGAAACAGATCTGGAGACCCTGGCAAAACAGCTACTTGTGTGCTTTTGCTTGACAGTGAATCACTGATACATATTCTCTGAGATAAAATCCTGACTTCTTTCTCCTAGTCATGTGTATCTGAACACCT
Source organism: Himantopus leucocephalus (assembly GCA_003993805.1). NCBI lineage: Eukaryota > Metazoa > Chordata > Aves > Charadriiformes > Recurvirostridae > Himantopus > Himantopus leucocephalus. The sequence continues at coordinate 14,256,519 of RSEF01000002.1, forward strand.
ATGGTTCAGAATTGCTGACCATTTCCAGAAAGTTTAATGACCTGGATGCTTTCACCTTCCAAAATCAGTCCTTATGTCTTCACTACAGTATTCATTGTATCTTTTCATATTCCATATTAATAACTACACATAGGCTGTCAGGCATAAAAGTTCGTAGTTATTATTCATTGCTTTTGTTGAGTACAATGTTCCATTTCTTTACACAATTAAACTGCACCAGTACTTTATAGCTTTCAAAGAAGAGAAAGGTGTTTGCAAAGATTTTTTCCTTTTGTTTTCCAGGGTTCCTATTGTCCAGTAGAGGACTTTGACTATGAACTGTTACCCTATTTATGCTTGTTTTTTAAGTTATTTATGAAGAAATTTGTGTAATGTCCTCTCTAGGTAAATAACATACAGCGAACATTTATCAGCATGGATTACTTGTGCAATCAAAGACTTTTCCAACATACGACCAGAGCTCCACAAGGGACAAGAGTAAATGAAAAAGGAGGCAGCAACAATATGATTCTGGAAACAATGCCAATTTGTAAATTAAAAGCTTTGGATCTTGTTTTTTTTTTTTCTTTTTTTCCCTGAAGCGTAGTGCCCATGGGCATTTCTAAGTAGATCTAGGCTGGCCTATAGATGAATCAAAACTCAGAAAAGCCAAGGATCTGGCTATTCTCCATGAACAAAAATACAAGCCGAGCTGTTAAAGTTGGCTGCCCATTCACACCAAAAAAAAAAGAAAAAAAAATCTATGTAAGGATATATAAATTCAATGTGACCATGAGGAAACCATACCAAAGGATTGTCTTTATTCACAGATGTGAAGCCAAGGCAAAGCTTGTAACTCAACAGGATGTCACATTAAACTTCCTTTAAACCAAGTCTAGGTTTAAGTTCTGTAAATTTATATAATTAAAGTAGGATAACAGAAAAGTTAGGAACTTTAATGTCAACATAATCAGGTCCCAGGAACAAGTAAATCAGCTCTTTATTGGAATAAACAGTTCTTACACAGCATAGAATTACACCTTTTACAGAAAAGGAAGTTAGAGAGACAGGGAAGGATGAAAGAGGAGCCTGTTAGAGACCTGATAATTAAAAGGGTCTTTTTCAAACAAAAACAGAAGATTATGACTTGAGTTAAAGAAATCGCAATGCTTATATATGCACTTACTATCAGCAAAAGTCCTCGCATTTAAGTAAAACAATGCTTATGAAGAAAAATAAGATAAGCTATAAGCAGAAATGTTTTCAAAGCAGAATATTGTTCATGGATTTTCATAGAATAATAGTGACTGTTTAGAAGTGTCCCTTTTAAATTATCATGGACTAAATCAGAGACTAGGACTAAAACGTAGCCACTCTCTGAAAAATAATGGTAGTGGGGACTGCTGTTCTTTATGCGTGCTGTTCACATTTACTCTGCAAACATATAGTTCAGTTTAATTAGCATGTGATTGAAAAGTGTTGACGTCTTGTGTTCTGTGTTGCTAAATGGATTTCCTCATGCTGGGGAATATGTAAATTCCTTGAAGAATTGTTTATGCTACCAGAGCGGCTTTTAAGTAATTTTGATGACAAGAATTAAAGTAGGCAGTCAACATAGTTATTTTGAGGATTTAATATAGTTGTGAACACAAGAGTGTAAATAACTTTTTCAAGGAGCTGAAGCAGCCTGTGAAAACAGCTGTACAGATTATATTTTTTTTCCATTTCATGGAACAGTAGAGTTTAATTGCAGCTTTTGTCCTTTCTTATTTCTGGCAGCCAAAAATAAGATGAATAAATGTAAAAAAAATACCTCTTCTTCGAAGCACTGAATATCATTTAAAAAGAAAAGATTTAAGTATTTCTGTATGATTCTTCTCTGGGCTATAAAAACATTAAATGTCTGTTGCTTCATTTATTTCACAAAGTATATTTCTGATTCACTGTGGTTGTATAAGAGAAAAATATGAATTAAAGTGTAAATTACACTTCTTTGAAAGCTACATATTTTTAATTGTCAGAATGGCAGAGGCAAAGTACTGTAAAAGCTTGCATAGTTCAAACAAAACCAGAAATATATGGACACTGAAATTTCAACTCTATTCCACTCACAGCTTCAGAATCAGTTGTATTCTGAACCACACTGAAATAAACCAAAGAGCTTTCCAAGAAATATAATTTCCAGGAAAAAAAAAATTAGATTAAAAAATAAAACACCACAAAGAAAAATTCAAAATGTTAAGCTGATGTATTTTTCAGGCTTATAATATTTTGAAAAAACACTTTGAAAGGGAAAGTTATTTCAAGATTTAAAAGCTGAATAACAATCCTGACAAGAAAATGTCAAATACCTTTACTATTTGTTTTCAAATTGTAGATAAGTTGTAAATGAAATCAACGAAGATTGGAGTGTTTTCTAGTTCTGTCCTAATGTACAGACATTAATAATCATGAGCCTTGTGAGAGCATGCAAGAGCAGCTAGTGTCAGGAACAGCCATCAATACAAACCCAGACTTTTGAGAGATTACTGGCAACACTTCCTCATTTTTAAAGGTGACTTCTTTCCTTGTCCTCAACACTGATCCACTAAATTCCCAGAAATATATTGCTACTGGAGAGGCTTGTACCTTTGTAGGCAGAAGATTATGCTTTAATAAGTATTAATCTAAACTAAAATATTCAGCTAACTTGAACCTTTTAAAGTGTCTAGTCATGAGGTCTAAGATAGCTTCCTAAGCTCCCTTAGGACAATGCAGAGAGTAATGTGCTTCTAGAGAATCATTCATCCACCCAGATGCTTACAGTAAAAAGCATTTTTTTCCATAAGGGCTGTCTGTAGAGGGATCTGGCCGACAGATGCTGAAATTTTATACTGGTAAATTTAGGTGAAATTAGTCTCTCTTTAAATATCAGAATAAACCATGTAGAAGAGAAGATCCCTTTTTGGTGTGTAAGCCAGATAGAAGTGAAAGTCCTTCTGCTTATGAGATTGAATCCCTGCCACCGAGGTATGGTGAAGTGCAGGAGAGTAGAGTTGTATCCCCAGCCTTGTCAGCCATTCCCATCATCAGACCCACTGTTGGATATTCTTCAGTAATTCTTTTCATCAGTCACATGGATTTAAACAAAACTTCAGTATAATCATAACTACTGCTTTTTTTTTTGTTCTCTCTGAACAAAGGACAGTTCAAAGAGGGAGTGGAAAAAAGTTAACATCATGATGTCTTATTATGAGAACATAAATCAGATTATGATAAAGGAGAGGGAAAAAGATAAGGGAAGATAAGGGAAACAGAAAGGACTACATAATGCATCAGCTCTCTCAACTAGTTCTAGAAAATGTGAACCCAGAAAACCAAGGAGATCCAACCCATCAAAATCAATGAATAGTCTATTGACTTAAGTGGTGCCACATCACAGGTTCTTTTTATCCTTAAACCTTAGAGAGATACCAGGATAAGACAACTGTCTAACCACGTGAAAGAAACCTCTGCTCTAAAAAGTCACAGGTTAACTTAAAATTAAGGAATTTCTGCAAATACTTGTTACCCTGTATCTCTTACCAGACAGATATATAATGAATAGCTTAACAGGTGATAAGAAGTAGAACAAAGGATGAAAACCTATCCAAGTGCAGACTGCATTTAGTTTTAATTTTATCAATATCTTAGAAACAAAGATAGACACAACCAACCAGTCACAATACTAACAATAAGAAACAAAAATAATATTCTTCATACTTGCAGCTAAGTTTTCTTTTGTTGACATAGAAAACTCTACTGTTTATGGATTGCAACATCCTTCTTAGAAGTAATAAAATCCTGCCTGATATTTTATGGACAGTAGCTTGGCTTTCAAAGGCATTTCTTAAAATTACAAGCTTTGTATGTCTAGTTTCTGAGGATAATACATTATGTAAAATGTACAGAATAATTCCTGATCTTTTCAATACATATTGAATTCATGAGGTTAGAAAAGTGACGAAGGAAAGAAATCCTACCATTAATCTTCTAGCGTTGATCATTCAAGTATGTCAGATTTTAAATTTGGTAGAAGAAAATCAGGAGATGCTTTAAAAAGCAGATTGACTTTTACTAATATGTTGAAGAAAGATAATCTGGCTTCAGCTCTGGCCAGCATAATCAGATGGTTTTGATTTCCTTCAACCATTTTAAGACACAGATTATGTCTGCTAGGTAACGTAGGAACCAATACACTGGCTCCCGAAAACAAGACAGAAGTCACAGAAATTCAAGGAAATTTCATAGTGTGCTACAGGAATTGGTTTGATCTTGGCTACCTTAGTGACTCAAGCAGGACTCGTATTTATGACTGAACAAATCACAAACTTTTCCACTGCAGAAGTGTTCAGACAAACTACTGATTCCTACCGCATATAAGTAAATAAAATTTAATTTTAGAGTCTTGTCTTTTCATAATATCAGCTTTTGTACCTGTACCACTAGAACAGATGGAGTACGGGAAAAATTTGAAGTGTTAATTGATTTTGTTTGAATCCTGTTACCCTCTGTTTGGTGTGAATTGTTAAGTTGTCAAAACATTAAGTTATATAAGGAATGGAGCAGAGAATAAACAAAAAGATAATTCTATTGATATCAGAGGTATATCTTCAGCTAACATACTATGTTCACACTGGTTATCCCATCTCAGGCTGCTGAAAAATAAGGGAAATAACAAAAGAGCAATAAAAATTAAAGAAAAAGCCTGTTCTCAGAAAATGAAAACTAGCTTTGTTTTCCTTAGAAAAGAGATTAAAATGCAGAATATCTGTTACAGGAAATTTGTTGAGTTCAAGAATTTAAGTACATTGAAATAGACTGAGAAAACAAACACGTACGGGAGTATCAAGAGAATCTTGGGTTATTATAATTATCCCCCGAAACATTAAAAGGAGCATTTATCTTTGTGCTTCACAAGTGTAGCTATTAGAAATTAAAATCTAATGCGGGGGAACAGATTACTTGCTGCTTCTGTGAAGTCATGTCACCTTCCTTAGAAGCATCAAGTATAGACGGTTGTTATGGATAAGGTTTCGGAATGATAGAGTAAGATCCAATATAGCAATTCCTGTATGTAAACATAGGGAAAAAAATATCAACAGAATAAAATAAGACACATGGTAACCTCCCAAAAGCTCTGACTACATCCTCTGGATCAGGTATTTGGTCATGTATAATTCAGATTATGACCTGAAGTAAAAAATAATGTCTCCGCAGGATTACATGGAGTTTTCTCTTGCCAAGCATTCGTATGTTGAAGTTAGGAAGAATAAAAGAAAGTGGTAATTAACCAGGTCAAGTTTAATTCCTCTTCCACTGTGAAGTTGGGTCTAGCTTCGATGCAATGCATCGTTCTCATATCAAAATACTAGAAAGCAGATTTTAAGTAACAACGTAGCTCAAGTTTATTTCTGTCATAAAAACTTAGGTTTCCCTTCAGGAAGTTTGAAACTGAACTTCTATTCTGTCTGAAGTTATTTCACCTCCATAATAGTACTTTTAACCCATAAGAAAAGATAAATGTTCTTTTACACAGTAAGCAAATCAGAAAGTAAGTATTGAAGGTAGACATGAATAATGACGCTTGAGAAAAAGCACACTGCCTTTGTAAGACAAGGACATATTACATCAATACAGAGTAGTATGTCAATATTTAGAAATAATTAGCCAGTTACATGATTAGCTGATAATATTGCAAAAAATATAGGCAAATGTGGATTAAAAACTCACTGTTACAGCCAGCTCAGAATTAACTGCACAATATAAAACAGAAGACTTTGCAAGACAGCAAGTCAGATGACTTCTACCTTAGCAAAATGGACCCAAGAAACAAATCCAGCTAATTGAACCTTACGCGTATAAACTCTTAAGTGATGAATTACCACAACATCAAGAATTTTTTTTCTTTGTTTGGAATATTTCTCATTGTTTGCAGGCACCTAAACATAGGAAGTTACTGGGATTATGTAATATTTCTTGAATGCCTTCTTTCTATTGTGGGATCTTTCAATATTATTCCTTTTAACTTTAAGGAACAAAGAATGTGAAATCTGCTGGCAATTTTCTTGCTACCATGACTGAGACTATATATTGTAATTAACTTGCCTCTTGTTTATTTTATTTTTTTTCTGTGTGGATGCAAAATGAGTAACCTGAGGATCCCAATTATATGGGAAATCCCAGCTTCAGGGACACTGGTTGATTAGTAGAAAATTGTGGAAAAAAGGCACCATTACAAATTAACCAATCTTTGATGGTCAGTTTATGTGTTCTTTAATCCTAGTTCTGTGTGTAGAAAAAATGCATTCATTTGATTTTAAGGACTGTTGATTTTCTCATCGTTTCTTTGTATCTTTTATTCTTGAATCTCCTTTGCAGCTTATCTGCTCCATAAAGATATCCAGAGCATGAATCAGCTGCTTAAGAGTGATGCACATGGATGAAATAATCCTGGAATCTGCTGGATTTGTTTCATAATTAAATACATAATAAATATACAAAATGTTTCCGTTACAGTGACATTCTGAATGAGAAGAAGGTGGAGAATCCAGAGCAGCAGATCATCATACAAAAAAAGCAGAAGCCAGAAATCTGTGTTAGATAATCTGCTGTTTATTAACTTCTGTTTTGCTACGTCTCTCCCAAAAGAAACACAGCTATTTTATGCCTTGCTTACTTTCTCTAGTAGCGGATCTACATTGGACTTGGGAAAGCGAGCTACATCAGCCATACAACTCAAATACCATTCAGCAGAGGTACAGGTAGGGGAAAAATATAATGATTTTATATTCCCATTTTTTTAGGAAAATGTAAAAAATTATTTTATTTGCCAAAGGAAGGAGGATAAACCATGCAATGTGCAGGCATCTGTAAGAGTATTGTGATCACTTAGTATTTTGATAAGAAAAAATGGTTAAAATAGTTACGTTTTTCCTCTTTAATGGCATCATAAAATTATCTGGGTTAGAATTTTCCTCTTTAAGCATCCATTTACATAGTGGCATTTTATAAAGAGACATAACTGTTTAGTATCTGTAATCTATTGCTGGATGAGAAAACAATCATTAGAATTTTAATGACATGGGGTTTGGCTTTTATGTTAATTCTGACAATGTTATATTGTAAAAATATTGTATGTTTCACCACAGTTCTGACTACTTAAGTTGACACTGGTAAAAACTACTCATTTAAGAAAATGCTGAGCCTTCTTAAAGCTGTATTTTACTTGGCAATGATAGCTTTTAAAAGAAGCTGTACTGGCAGCAGACAAGTGAGTTAAATTCATCTGTATCGATAAAGAGACACTGATTTCAGTGGATTGACCACAAAGATGAAGCTGGCCCAGAGTGCCGGAGAACAGTCATCCGCTGTCTTCTTGCCAAGAGAATTTCAGTCCAAAAGAAAGAAAACATTCCCCTTTTATGGTCTAGTCTGGAAATCTCCGTAGAGTTAGAGAAGTAGTCAAGTATCTCTCTTTGTCAATATTCCCTTTCTCCTGCCCTGTGAGAAACCTGAAATATGTCAAGCAGAACAACTGTCAAATTACCAGTAGCTAAATGAAAATTATTTCCTGTCCATCGTGCTGTAAAGAGTCTTTATTTCAGTTTTTCTTTCAGCTCTGGAATGGTGAAGGGAAGGATGAAAGCATGCCGAATGAATCCGTGTGTAATCCATTTCGTAATCTGCTTTTATATCTGCCAGTTGACTGAGAGCGTGTTTTCTCAGTCTGGGAAGATGAGTCAACTATTGTACTTCATTTGGCTTCCTTCTCACCCGCACCCTCACCTCCAAACCTATACAAGAGACACTGATTCCTATCATGGTCATTACATAATGATCACTGCACTCTTACCTAAATAGTCTTTCCATTGCTAAGCACTGTAAGAACTTTGTAAGGAACAGGAAGGACGTTGTGAGGACTACGAGCATGTCTAAATGCTCATATAGTGTGTGTCTTCATAACCTCTCCTGAACATTCAGACTGTACGTGACCAAATTTGATTACTGGCAATCTGTATCTTGATTATAACAAATCTTTTCAAGGTTTATAGGGTATTTTTTGGGAAAGTAAAACATAAAACCCTGTTAGTCATTTTGTGCAACTAACTGTCATATAATTACCAGTGCTTCCCATGTGTGCTTCATCAGCTCTGATTTCCTACAGGTGGCTTTAAAGGTGGTGAAACAGGAGGCAAAACAAGGTTTTGGTCAGCCTGAGAAAACAACACATCTGCTGGATTACAATGCAAAGTGACAAGTGGAAAAACAGGTTTGCTAACAGAGAGTAGTTGAGAAAAGCTTCTGCATGTATCTGAAAGAAAAAAATTATTTAATCCCGTAGAAAGTCAAATTTCCTGTCTTCGATATTGTTCCCTTTAAGAGAAGATTTTAACAAAAACAAAGGAAACAAAACTCTATAGTTCTTTTGAAGCTGAAATAGGAGGTTATATTGTTTAGTAAAATGCCAGCCAGGTATCCTTCCCCACTTCTGAGCTTTGCTTCTCATCCAAAACATAACAAACCAAGCAAACAAAAATGTGGAGGTGCCTTATCACTTCTGTTTCCCATTTCATAAGGAACTCTAAGTTATATGGGTGAGAGAGAAGGATGCTAATCAAGCTGAATCATCTACGGTGAAATATACCTTTCATATCAAAATCAGCAAACTTTTTGTTGTTCAAATGTTGCACTTAAACTGGTCTTAGAACTTTAGAAAATAATCACACGATCGCTCTTCAGACTTCACCAAGTTACCAGAATTGTAAAGTTTGATCCTGCTTCTATTGAACAAATGGGAAGCATTATCTGAATTTCAATGGGAACAGAGCCACACCTTTAATTACATGAATTGTAATTCATAGCTTGATTATAGTATATAGCTATGCCTCGGGGTAAAAATACATTGCATCCTCAAACTGGAATCTACAGCAAAATGACTGCTAATCTCCTGGTTTTTCTATACTGAGAGCACACTGGGAAGTTTCTCTCACCTAATTTTAAGTGTCTAAACTGATCCCCTTAGACTCCCCGTACAGCCTAGACACCTCCAGAGGTGTGTCGCTTCACTCCTTTCACACACCTGCATTGCAGTGAACTGAATCCTACTCTGCAGATATTTTATTTTTTTCCCCACCAACCTAGAAGCAAATCCTGGGAGTCTTACTTCAACCTTGGCTATCTAAGCTAAGGCAAAGTAACCCCAAACACTACAGCAGCATAAAGCTTTAATAATAGGAGTGTTCAGTAACAGCTGAACAACTGGAAATTGGTGAGAGGGCATTTGGCTTTGGACTCAGGAACAGTCAGGAATCTGTACAAAAGAGTTCAAATTATATTGTCACAAAAAATGCATCTGTTCAGTTACACGTTTCATTTATTATGATGTGTATATAACTGGAATCCAATTCCTTTTCCTATAGCAATTTCTTCCTCTGCTGGAGGTTAATTGTCCTATAATCATAGTACAAATTATCCAAGTGAGATGGTGACATGTTTTACTTTATCAACTTCCTGACGAAGTCCCTGGGATGTAATCAGTTTAACACAATGCCAGTGCAGTCTAGAGGATTACATCCCTGACAGAGTTGACTCGTAACTGAAACCTCAGAAAAAAAATTTTGTGAACAAACTGTGACCTATTCAGATCAGATCTGTAGATGTTAAGAAAATAAGAAAGTGTTAGAAACCACCCAATGCATCTTACCAGGTGGGATGATAACAAGAAGGCAGTTATAAGTACCATCTTTCACTTCCCAAAGCTGATGAGTTTCACATTCAAAAGTCGTATATGAAGAGCAAGAGGTGGTCTAGGAAGTATATGCAAAGACATACAGATCCGTCTGAGGACTCACATGTACTTCAGACATGAAGAAAGACTGCACACCCAAAAATTGGTTCATTTTTCCCAGCTATAGAAAATGATCTGATAAAAAGATATTTCCTTCACCTGCAAATCTTGCCTTTCCTCTAAAAGTTTGTATACATATTATAAGCTGTTAGCTCTGGTAGTCATTGATGGAAGTTATTCACCTCACCTTACATTAGCCAGCAAAGAGTTATCTGCTCTAAACTGGTGTTTGTCCTAAACAAAACCTGACAAAGTGAGGAAAAAGGTAAAATTTTGGAGAGCAAATTCCTGCTTTCCTCTCGTAAAGCACTGTACGTTCTCACTGGTATACACAGAGATCAGTCTATTATGCTGCTTACATGAGAACATAGAGCAATCAGAAAGAAAAGCTTGGAAAAACATCATCTTCTATTTTTGACTTTATAATCTAAGTCACATATGCCCAGATATACTTATGAAACAATTCACTCTCTAGTTTTATATAGTAATGCGCATGTTCTAGTCTACAAGACTATACAACTACAAGACATATCAAAATGTACAATTATAGAGTTACGGCCACAATAAGAGCCAATATTAAGAAGTAAAAAGATGTGCACAGTAACAGTGTCATGAAGGAAACAGAGAAAAGGTTCCCATCTTATTTCATTACAAAATCCCTCCAGCTGCTTTTCTTGGCGAGAAGCAGTAGAATAAAAGCTACGTGGAGGATGCAGCTTAAACTGACAATCTTGAAAATGTAAATCTGCTTGCAAAAAACTGCAAAAAACTCTATAGAAAAACTGGATTCTGCTGAGTGATTCATTATTTTAATGACTTCCTCTCTTTTCCTTCATTCAAGCTGCTTCAATCCCTGTTAAGGATTTAGCTTTACAATGAAGCTTTTATAACTTTCTGGATCTTTGTCATGTTGGCATGTGGGTCATTCACTTTATGTAAGGACAAGAAGAAGGTGGAGAACAGTTGTCCTGTGGGATAAGGAAAATTTCAAACCTGAATTGGCCAAGTATTGCTCTGAAATACACGGTGAGTTGCTTTTTCCCTTAGGAGCTAAATGCTGGCAGGTAGCAAGTGTGGAGGGAACCTGAACGTGTTTCAATGCTATCTGTTCCAGCAGATGTCACTAAAAGGCAATGGTGTTTATAGGATGGCCAAATCGAAGAAAAGCAGGTATTTTTAAATCACAAAAGTATGGAAAAGCTTTTCATAGCTACCAAAGGAATGTTTCACCACTGAAACATATTTAGCTCCCAAATAGGACTTTACTTTGGATCCAGGTCTGGAAATAAACTCCTGTTTTCCATGACATTTCAAAGGTTATGGTAATGTATACTCTTTATAGGAAACTGTATGGAGAACAGGAGACAAGCTGAGCGCCATTGCTAAGGAAATAGTGAAGGTTTAAAAGAAACAGAGGTGCATTCATCTCCATAAAATGTATATTTCTAAAGAAGGAAGCATGTATTTTTGAATGCTGCAAAGATTTAAACCTCTTAGAGACAGCTTTATTATTATTATTGTTATTATTTACTATTATTGTTATTATTATTACTATTATTATTATTACTATTAACAGTCTTCTGTTTATTAAGCTGAAAAATAGAAGAATAAAGAAAATTATGGGCTCCCAGGTGAATATCATGCTTGTATAAGCTCTTTGAGATAAGGAACACCTCTTTGCTGTGGGGCTGTGCAGCATCAAGCATGTTGAAGTCTCAGTCCATGGCAGTTACTCTAGTGTTGCTGTGATAGCCACCAACAGAGTCAACTGCAAACAAAAGCTGGACCATTATGTCAGATCACAGATTAGTCCCCATATGGTTTTAATAAGAACAAAGCATAGACTACATTTCTATTTGCTGTTGTTCAATCTACTCTCTTTAGTAAACATGCAATTTGCATGAATTGTTCTTGGGTTTTAGTTAACGGACAGAGTTTGGAGTCAGAGATGGGAGCAAGGTATGTAAGAAGAAAGGAAAGGAAACAGCAAAAAAGCTTCCACCACAAAACTAGTGCTTTCCTCTCCAAACCAGGGTTGCAGCCTGCAACCCCAGCAGTACAGCCAGATGTTTAGAGGTCTGCAACAGAAACACCCAGCTAATGGTGCAAGAACAGCATGAACAGATGGTGCTACAGCACTCTCATATTCCCTATTTCTCCACCCACCAGCACCTGCTATCTAATCCCCTTTCATTATTCAGCTTCCTAGTAACAAATTATTACATTCTCACTTTCATTTGTTTTGATATCACATCAAGGCCATCTATTCTCACAGTCTGGGTTTATACCACCAAACTTTGTGTCATTTTAGGACTCCTGATTCCTACAGTTGTAAGAGGAGAGGCAGAGCCTCAGCTTCATTAAAAATATATAACCCAATGTGCACGAATTCTCTGTCCTTTAAAAAAAACATACAAGCAAACACATATCGCTAATTAGAAGGAAAACAGCAGAATAAGTATGCTATGCAAAGGTAATAAACTTACTGTCTCATTTGTGCTGTCTGTAGCCTCACAGACTCATCAGCACTTTAACTAGAAATGCCCAAAACACTGAAGATGCCTTGAAGAACACAAAATCAGCTCCTTAGATTTTTTTCTTTTTACACGGGTATGGTCCTGACAAGCATCTGTGTCTCATCAAGAATTTGTCTTCATAAGGAGGTTTCCTAGTAAGCCCCTAATTGCGGGTTATGATTGTCCAAATTTTGAAGATTGCGAATGTCAGCAGTTTGTAAAAGCATCACAGCCTCTCAATTTTAGAAAGGTCAGTAGGACCCTATTACAGTCAAATGTTCTCTGCAGGCTTCATAATTCAAACCTATATTATTCCTTGCTCTCTATTCCTCTTCCCTATTCCTTTTTCCAAATACACTGTATGAATAAAAGGTTCATAGTTTCAGTGCAGTGGAGCTACCCCTTGGATGGAAGAAATAAATTCTGGGCCAGTAGCACTACAGTACACAACCATTTCCAGCAGCCAAAATCTGCCCTTGGACGCAAGTCAGTGGAAACATGCACATTCAGTGGTAGACTCTGGCCCCAGAAGGAGAAGCAAAGAGTAACTAGAGCAACTGAAACTGCCAAAGGGATTTAGGTTGGCAGAATGTATTTAACCTAATTTGGCATGTGGTCAGGACATGAGAAGTTAATAGCTCATTGCTTTAAACAGCTGGTTCTTTGTTTAATAAAAATGTTCTTGATATTGGCTTCATATCTTATCTGTCAGCTCTAAAATAAAAAGAAATCCCAGTCTGCATAATGCTATTTTGTGTGAACATTTGCTGTTTTGACTTGTTGCAAATCATGACATCAATGGAACCACCAGCATGCAGGTTGTTCTTGAAGGTTCCCCACTTACTGGCCTGGCCCCACCTTCCCTGTGGAAGTGTTGGTACAATATCAGTTAGATGGAAAAGCAACCTTGCAGGAGCTCTGATTCTGCCAAGGCCCTGGGGAAGCACATCCTTCCAGAAGGGACTGCTCTTCACACCGAACCTAAACACCAGATTGCACAGTGTCAGAAAAGGACTGGAAAGGTATATATTATCAAAATTGCAGAATGTCCATATCAACAGCTTTGAGAATATAACATAAACTACCAAAACCCTTCTAAACAAAATAAAACAGGCTTTTTGCTCAATAATCGCATTTTTATATAATAATCAGGCCATATATTAATTCTTATTTCCATTATTTTGCTTCTCCTCTCCTCAAAGCAGTCATTATAATCCTCATTCATTTTAGTTCTCTACCATGCCAAGGCGTTTACTCGTGTGTCGACTTACATCTGTCCATAGTCCCACTGATGTCAAAAAGAAAGGTTATAAATAGTAAATATGGAAAGGATTGACTAGGGTCTTCTGAGAATGTGTAATATTTGGCTTCTGAAATATTTGTAACTGGTCATAACTTATAATAAGAAGACTAGACTCTCTGAATTGAGCAAACTTTTCCTGGTGCATGAATATATATGATTCTTCATTCTCCTTTGGAGCAGATTTTTAATTTGGTGAATAAATATGACAGTATTGCGGTCATAGACTGTATGTTTTCAATTTGAAGGACTACAGAGTCATTACTAAGAAAATTATTAAAAGCAATTATGGAAAATACACTTCTTGCCTGTAAACTTAAAGTCTATCTGCAGGGGTCTGTATCTTTAATGGAAGATGGTCTCTAAAATGGTCAAATTTAAAAGTGACAGGCTTAAATTAAGCTGCTAAGGCTGATTCTTAAAGGCGACTCAGCTGTCTGAATCCCATGAAGGAGGCCCAGTAACAGAGGCCCGACATTTTCCAGACACCTGTGTGCAAGCTTTTCCATTTCTACTGTACCTAGTACCAGTACCTCTGCTTAGTGCATCGGCCTTTGTGGGTCCCATTTAGAAGTGTTTAATTCTCCCCACATATACAATACAGAATTTAGATAACTAAGACTTTGATTTGCACAAAATGTCAGGGTACCTATAACCTTTATATAAACTCTAGGTTTCCGTGGTAACACAAAGCAAAATTTAGTCTCTCTATTTCTATTTTGAAAGACTCTGTTCATAATTTTATTTTTAAGTTCGTTTATATAAGGAAACATTTGATCAATTTACCTTTCATTTTACTGAAAGATTCCCCGGATGGAACTTGACAATTTTGATGGCAACGAAACTTTATTTAAAAGAGAAATCAGTGTAAAGATTTTAAGAACAGTGCAACATTAATACTTGATACGCAAATAACAAAACAACGAATACATAAATACACAGTTAGATAATTCTAAAGATGTGCACTCTTAACTTCATGGATAAATTCCTAGATCTACAACCACAAATGTTATAAGAAGTGAAATTCCACCTCTGCTTTTTAAGATACAGTGTTTCAAGACCAAATCCATGTTAGAAGCCAATTCTAAATCTCACATTTTTCCTTACCAAGCACATATCCTGACCTCATTGTTCCTTGCCAAGGCTTGGCCTTGAATTGTGCTATTTAAAAAGCAAACAAAGAACATGAACTTGTTCAAACTCTGGGAATATTTCAGCCTACAGCTCAGCAAAAAACCTTTATCTGAAACCAATGAACTTCTCAGGACCACTGAGAATTGACCAGAGGGGCCAATTAGCTGTTGCACAGCCTCACTGATTCTGTGTCAATAATTTATAAATTTAGAGAGCAGTCAGGTTTTTGCTACTGGTTTAAAATTAAAGTGCCAGTTCTCAGAAAATCTGTGCTACTCAACCGAATTCAGTGGATCGGCACAGATTTAAACCCACTGAGGATCTAACACAAATAGGTATGTCATATTTTCAAACATATTACTTCCTTCCAAAACCAAAATTTAGTTCACCATTGAAAAAACATTAATTAGATATCCATATTTTTTATATAGTGAAATCGTTAATTTTTCTATTCTTTCCAGGTAGTATGGGAAGGTGGCAGCTAGCTGTCATTGGAAGGAGCCCAGGTCAACTTTACAGCAAAGGCAGGCACCTAAAGACTCTGTTTTCTGCCTCAAGACAGCAGCAACCAACATCGTAAGGCATTTTTGGTCCCCTTCTGGTTGCACCCTGTGGTTTTTCTGATTACCTAAGAAATTACTTTGATTCAGATGCCATAGACTGCTTTTGTTTTGACCAAATATTATTTAATTGGGAATGTTTTATTACCCATAAAATATATTAAACAAATGGATACAGTAGGTGGCTTTTTCTATATAGGCAGAAGATAGGTGTCACAGGTAATGGAGCCTTCATGGCCCCACGCAGGTCACTTATTTCTATGTCCTGCTGAACAAAACATTAATCCACTTCTTTGCCAAAATTGGGGCAGCTTACACTGCATTCTGGGATGCAAAAAGCTGCCATCACTTAGCTTGGTTGAGTTTACTCACTCACTGGCATAGGTCAGCAAGGGTATCTAAAACAAACATTTTTAGACTGTGCACCACAGAAAATTTGCTTTTTCGCTCCAGAGCTGGCTGGGCATACACTGCTGCTTTTTCCAGCTGCTGCTGAAATTTCCAAACTCATTTTTCTCCGGAGTATGTGTTAAAGCCCACCAGTCTTTCATGCCGATCATTTGAAAAACAATTGAAGTGCATTTTTGCACTCCAAATATTTATTTTGAATATGGAAAATCACTTTTTTTGCCACTGTTGAAGATTCTCTACAGTGGCAAATATGACAGAGGTTCATCTTTATGCCTGTGGAGAAAAAAAAAAAGGAACCGGTGCCAATTCTGATCCAGAAGCCTCATCTAAAAATTAAGGTAAATAAGTTCCCAGACTTTTGTTTATTAACATTACAAATCTGTGGTGTCTTAAAAAGGCACTGCAGGCAACAGTTTTCGGGATGCCCAAGGAAGAGCATGCCCAGCTTTGGACATACAGTTGATGGGGTCCAGTATAGTATAATTGTATTCTGATAGAGCTTCAATTTAATATCCGCCAAGAAAACTTGGGTTTCTTTAAATATGTGACCCAGCAGAAACTGATTTAGTTTGAAGGCACAGTAATCCTTTCCTGAAGCTACCATATCTGGATATCTCTGGCAAACTGTGTCTGGTTATTATGCTCAAGCCCAGGATGAGACCTGACTAAACTCATTTTCATGAGGTGTAAAAATAATGTATTTAGCTCACTGCACCACTGAAATCCTGGCATTGCTGACTCCACAAAGGTTCTATTCATATTTCACAGTTAGAAGATAAATTTGCTTTAAAAAAATAGTACTTGAGTTTTTTTAAGAGAGCTTGATCAGTTTAAGTCTATGTCTTTTTCCATCAAAATCAAAAATTAACTTGGAAATATATAAAGGAATGTAAATTAAATTTAGTGAATACCATTTTATGATCCATCCTGATGCATATAATCACCATAGGTAGAAAATACATCTGTGGTGAAGAAGTGGAAAATTGGAACATTATGGAGTTTCCACCAGGCTCCCTTGTTCATGAATCTAAACTGATCTTTAGTGAATTCCTGAGAAAGCATGAAGAGGTTTCTTCTCCTAGAAAAAAGTGCTGAGCAAGTGAAAATGGATCCAGAACAGACACTGCCACTTTGCTTTAAGGATTTAGATGTGTTATTTAATTTGATTTCTGCAAAGACAAAACTAAACAGTGATGGCAGCTGATTCTCCCTGGAGTATCTGGTAATCTATATTAAGTAAACTTAATACAGAATGTAAAACAAAAGCCTTTGAATGAAAAGTTGTTCCATACTGGTGGTCAAACTGAATTATCTGGACAGTTTCACAACACATAATACTCCAGTTAAACTATGGCTAAGTTTACCCTCCTGTAACAGCAGTATAGTGTATTCATACATGATATGATTTTAAATTAACCAGCCGAAAACCTGCAGCCATTCATCTGTGGCAGCACAGAGCTCAGCGAGGTCTAATTGACCTAGGTATTTACCCAGATTGTTGGACAGATTTTTCAGGCTGCTTAATGCCATGCTACTAATTTCTTTTAACCGTGCTTGATCAAACTATATCGCTGAGTCTCCTAGGTGGGTGTTACTAATATATCGTATGAGCATGGGCTTCAGGAGGGCACAAACTGGAACGAAGCCTCACATTGCAGCAGATGGACGGGAGGACAGAGAAGGAAGGTCTCCCCCACTCCGCGTGTCACCCCAGCCCCTCTCCAGTAGCACAGGGGGAGACTGGGGTGGCACCCAAATGACCTGCGGGCAGGGCGATCCTCTCTGGTAGGAAACCACCAGAATCTGGAGACGGTCACACATCACAAAAGCATTGTGACCCTAACTGGTTACTAGTTCTACCACATACAAAGGATAACTGGAGGCTTTAAACACTGCAGTCAGCAAAACAATCTATACCTAATTAGAGTGCCAAGGGCTTGATGTTTCTAACCCTGTTTCCCCATGAAAATCTCTCATGGATTCACAGGACTCTGTAGTGAATGTACGTCTGTACCACAAAATTGTTGGAGAGATAACTGTTTCAGTATATTCATCCAAAGACACGAGACCTATAATTTTACACCAAATTGACTCTAATTGCCAGCAAAAGCATTGCCTGTGCTGAGGCATTCTCTAAGGGCTTGCCATCGCTGCCCAGAAAGTCAGACCCTCCCACTGTCCACAAAGTAAAGCCCTCTGACCTGGGGCTTTAAATATGGCCTAATTTATCTGGCTAGGATTACCTGCTGAGAAAACCATTGAGAACTAATGATCTGTCTTTTCCTTTTCCCAACACTGAAAGGCAGGCTGGGAAGTACGGGGCCAGATTCCAGTTAAAACTGGGTAGAATGACAGAAGTGGAGAGAGGTGTCTACAAAGCCATAGGGAGAGATTAAAGTAACTAAGAGAGGCGCCAGAATACAAGGTGCTCATAGAAGTTGCTGAGGGGAAACTGTTTTGAGGTACCAAAAGGTATACTTGCAGTTTTAAAATAAATTTTCCAATAGCAGGAGAGGAAGAACAGCCCACCAGTCAGACCATCAGAAAAGCTGGATTCAAGTAGCTGTTCTACCACAGATTTTCCTAAGGCAGTCAGTTGGCTTTTTTTATGCCTCAGAGACACAAAAAGTAGCTACATTGCCTTTTTTCCCCCCATCTGCAAAATTGGGAATGACAGTTCTTCACTACTTCACAGAATACACTAAAGACTTTGAATTGCTCTAACATCATGGTAATAGGAGCTGTAGAAGCACCTAAGCCAACATGCTTTTTTACTTACTAATAAACATAATTTCTTTGAAGGAAGCTGGTTTTTTTTTTTCCCTATTCATGAGTCTCCAAAGAGAAGAGATCTCAGTGTCCATTAAGCCTTGCGGAGTACAAGTGTTTGTCATCAACAGCTTGTTCTAAAGTGAAACTGTAAAAATATGAAATTCTATGTTAATATAAAGAATTTATAGAAACTTCCTTTAAATATGACACAGACACCTTAAGTTTAGAACCTGGAGGAAAGAAATTGCAGATGACAGAACTTGCTGCTGTTCAGAACCTGCCTTTTGAATGGCAGCTACCAAAGGTCACTGTCTTAAAGTTTTTCTAGAATTACCAAGAGTGCACAAAACGAAACAGGAATGATTTGACAACGACATTATTTATGCTTTTAGTTTTCCTCTGTGAGCAGAAAAAAATCTCAGTTCCGATGAATTGACCAGAGAATGAGTAAAGAATCTAATGATTAATGCTATGTTTGCTTTGGGACAATCTCTGGAGTGTCAGAGAAATACATGCAACAAAGAAGTGGTGTGACAAGGAATATTTCATAAGAAAAGGTTAAGCACACTGTGGGTTTTGATTTTGTTTTTTTTTTCTTTCTTTTTTTTTTTGGTTTGTTTTTTGTTTTTCCTCTAAAAAATGATCACATGTCATCCAGGGCACATAAATCCTTATTTCAGTTTTCATTTTCTTATTTGTTTGAAGACACAGTACGAGTCAGGAAAGAGTTACTGAGGCTAGTTACTATACTTGAACTGTTTTGAAGCATCAGACAGAAATGTAGAGAAAATAATATGAGAGGGATTCAGTTCTCTGAGAAACCATCTAGACATACTAGTCTGTTTATTCATCAGGCAAGAATAAAACATTGCTTTCTGAGATGGAGTGAAAAATAATTACTAACTGAATAATATATTAAAGTGTCTCCCAAATGGAGATTCATACCTGGGCTTGCTGAGCATACAGAACAGAGAGAACAGAACCTCCTCTTCTGGTTGTGCTTGCAGCTAACGGTGTCAGCCAGTTTCCAATGCAGTCAGCGGCTGTGTGTCGTTTGACTCGAAGGAGACTTGGATCAGGCCCTAGGCATCTACATGGGTGTCGTCCATCAACAGTCAATTTTGCCCTTGTGCTATTGGAACCTGGATTATGCCATTTAACTTTAATAGCTCTGAAGTAGGTGGACAGCCTCAGATGAAAAAGAAATACATAAATGCAGAGACAGGAGTACGAAGTGGAAACTTGCTCAGGATTTCTGCTTTCTTTGTGCTACTGTTTGTTTGTCAGGCAGTTGGAGACCCGTTATGCCCAGCTAAACCAGTATTTAGCTTTGCATGACTATGAAAATGCCGATCCCTAAGGTAACTTATGTAGAATAAAACATTGATTACTCTTTTCTTCTTCTAGATGGCCTTATTCTCAAATTACCATTGTATTTTTAATGTCTACAAAAAGCAGGGGAATAAATGAAAAAAACTCTTTAAGTTCTCACTTGTTTTTCACCCCCTAAACTATAAATATGGTAAGGAAACAGCAGCAGTCTGATTAAGTTTATTTCATTTTTTAAAAAAAACCTCAACTGATTTCCAGTCAAAAATGAACTACTGTATAGCTAAAAAGGCAGTCTTGTGCACATGGCCATTTGTAAAAGAAATTACCTTCCTGATTCTGCATTTCTCATTCTGCACATCTTGACATTGAATTGGCAAGAAAACACATCTCCCCAACAAGCCAGAGTCCGAAGGCAAGATCAGTTACGGAGGCAGCCGATCCTTCATGTCCTGGAGGAGAAGCTCTGTGCTCCCTGGGGAGTACATTTCATCACTTAGGTCTCAGGTTAGGTTAGATTACTTGGTTCTAGCTTCAAGCGCATCCTGAAGCATGCAGAAATGAGAGTAGATATAAACATATTTTTAAGAGTGTAACACTTATTACAAGAACTAATACAAGATGGTAGTGATAAAACAACAAGCAGTGTATGTTAGCTGGGAACATAAGTTTCTTCTCTTCAAAATAAAGAAAAGGAAACTCCTGTGTTCTTCCCAGCTGAGGCAGTGGGACTCTGTCCTTTCTCCCAGAATTACTGAAGCAAGACATTTCTCTACAAGTAAACTATGAGCATATTCTGCTCGTTTTCCTTTCGTTCGCATTCTTCTGCTTCCGTCTTCACAGGCAGCCCAGAAACACAGGATCAGACCCTTTTGCTGGTAATAGTAAGAAGTTCATGACACTAAGCTTTAGACCAGGATCTGTCTGTGGTGCAGCACAAACCCAAACCTCAGACCCTGGGATCTGGCCCTTATGTTATCAAATGTGTTGGAATTCAGGTAACCGTGTAAATATAAAATATACTTCCATCTAGTCTTAAGCAAGATAGAGTCATATCAATATATGCTCTGAGTATTTTTAATTAGCGTAGAAAGTAAAATAACTAATTATTCCAAAATATCCGAGATTACTTTTATCTTTACCATGCTACAAAAATCTTTTTTTAACAATCTGTTGTTTACTATTGAACACCTAAGCATTGACCTTTAAAGACTGAGTTTATATGAGATACATTCTAAAGGTTTTTTTATACAACAAACCCAAGGAATTTGAGAAAAGAAGAAAAATCCTTATCATCAACATTTTCCTTTTCCATTTTCCCCTGCTTCATCTACTGGACTGCAGAGGAGATCACCCCCTTAACAGAAAGAAAAAGCATATGTCAACTTTCCTCACCTACAGAGCCTTCAGGCAAAATGCATCACTTTTTCAGGACTGAATAAATCAGAGATAAGTGGGTTAAAATGTCAGCACCCACAGGGACCAAAATAAATCTACCACATTTTTTTCATCCAAGTGAAATCATAACTGCAGTACCACCAGCACTTCATTCATTCATTTATGAAGACAACATAAAACTCTTAATAATTAATTTTATTTTTCTTTAAAACAGAAAAAATACATGTTTCCCCCCCCCCATTGTAATAAGCCTGTGGATGTCATCTTGTGCAAAAGGTCAGATAAGCATGATGTGAAAGATGGTGTTAAAAGGCTTTCAAACTTTGTTTATTAATAGCTATAACCCTTTCACCTCTGCTACATCTGTCACCGCTAGGTTAAATATCATCTATCTTACTGGTCACCTGACTTCTTGTTATTAGTATGGGAAAATGCCACAAAAAAACACTGAGCAGTCACAAATCCATTACATAAAAAAGCAAGAGAAGAATTGCCTGAGCCCTCCTAATAAAACATAACCTAACATGGAGTAACTAAAGGCACTGAGGGTAGCCTCTGGCGTTAAAAGCGTTCACTAGGCCGTTGATCATTGAAGACAACACGCGCTGACCTCACACAAACACAATGTAAACTCCCAAACTCATTGATGGCATTCCTAGCACTCTGTCCGAATTTATATTGCCTCTCTGTAAACTGTTTGACATAAGCAGTGAAAGATGGAAAGAGAAAAGGGCCTCCTCAATATGATGAGCATACCACCAAATGCAGCTGGATGCAAGTGAATTAACTTGTAGCTTACTTTGATGTTCAAAGAAATCTCAGGCCAAGATGTGTGTTAATGGAATTTTTGTAAGATTCTTGGAAGTATATTTTTCCTTCTGGACAGCCCCAAAATATGCTAAAGTATAAAAATTCCCTGAGTCTTTTTTGAGGGGGTGAAGAAAAGAAATGGAAAAAGCATACTGTCTTATGCATTTATCAGGCAGAATGTTATTGCTATGTAAGTCAAATCATACACTCAGAAAGGCATGTGGGTGTATATATGCGTTCCTCCTTTCTCTCCCTTTATCTCATTCCTTCTTTCCTTTCCTTCCTTCCTTATTTCCTTCTCCTATAAGCACCAAAAGTGCACAAGTGCAAAGCCCTCAGTATTTTTTGCACTTACTTGCACTAAGCGTGTTTCAAACACTGAACAAATACGTCTGGTTTATACTCCAAAATTACATAAATTAATTGTAAGGCAAAAGCCAAGTTGGAATACAGAGAAACAGAGTAGGAAGCTGAAGGAAGCAGCAGAATTGTATCAGTGAGCATGTTAACTGTTGAAACAATTTATTTAAAAAAAAAAAGTTTCAATATTGATTGTTATTTAAAATAATGGACTCTCTTGCTTGGATTATTGGAAAGTGCAAGGACTCTTCTTTTTGAAGAGGGATGCTGCAGAAGTTTTGTAGGCAATTTATTTTTGACATTTTAGACATTGTGCTCCGGCAGTGAGTAAGTGGACAGGAAGGAGATATTACTGGAAGTTCTCCCTTCTGTTTCTAAGCCATCCATACTAGAAAGAGGTAAGCTCTTTCCCTATTCCCCCCAAAAAAAGGAAGAAATCAAAGAGAAATAATGAAGTTGCATCTGAATGGGGTTTTTACTCTGCTTCTGGAATGATGAAGGCACCTTTCTTGGGAGCTGAGTGCAAAGTTACATTACAGCTTATTGCTAATAGACTGTGAGATGCTACTATGTGATTATTTCTAGCGTAAACTGCTGTCATTATGCACCCTACAGGAGCAGTTATATGTCTCATGACTTTGCACAATTTTAACTGAAGCGTCAAAACAAAAACAAACAACAAAAGGCAAAATTACCTTCCTGTGCAGCAAAAGAATCCAGAAGCATCTCATAGCATAGAGGTTTTCAGCAAAGTTACTGCTTTTAAGCCATGAGGAAACACCTAGAGTTTCCATTTACTACAGAAGACCAGAGGTGTAAGAAACTGTAAAGAGTGTATCTGGGAAGCACAGACATATCTGTGAGAAGAACTGCTACAAAGACAGGTATATAGTATGGTCTTATAATTTGAAGCTGAAATAACAGAAAATTTTCTCTCTGGACTGGGCGTGTAGGACACTGAGATTAAGTCCCTTTCGCAGTTTCATATTGTTGTTGTCTTCCTCTTCACTGCTCAGCTGAGAGCTCAGCCTAAAGACTGAAGTTGGTAGGAGCAGCTACGAATGGACCTTGAGCAGCCCATGTGCTATGGAGTGTGACGCCTTGCTTGCTCCAACCAGCCGCTGTCCTTGCTCTGAAATGGAGCACGCCTTGTGTTCCTCTGGGTCTAGAGTCTCAGCATCCCTTTTTGGAGCATTTTCCAGGCTTTCATGTGAGGATTTTCCCTCTAGTGGGATGCAGGCTTCAGCAGACAAAGAAAATAAGCAACTAAATATTTTTTCCAACAGCCATCTAGTTTGGTTCAAGTAGAGCGGCTAAACATTTTAACCCATTTGCTTAGGTTTAGGATCCTACAAGTTGCAATGAGAATCTGGGCAGGTAAAACCGCTCTGATTTGATTTTCAATCCATTGCCTCCTGGTGGCATAGCACCCACCCACTGCTTCCAGAACCTCTTCCCTTCCAGAAGGACAGAGGATTTGATCCTCTTTCAAATATCAACCTTTTGTAAACCTATCTATTTTATTTTAACTACATTTTCACAGGCTGTATGTCACTTTCCCCACTCCTCCTAAGAATTCTAGTTATTATCCATTCCTAGTTAACTATGAAGTGCAAATGGCTAGAACTTCTCCCTGGGCTAGCTCAGTTCCTTTAGTCCTTTCCTTCTTTTGATTGCTTTAAACCTATCAGTATGTTTTCTCCCTCCTGAGAAAAAATAATAATAATTAAAAAAAAAATTAAAAAAGAGACTGAAACAAAAAGAAGCAAACATTCAGTATAATCAAATATTCTTCACACACTGCAGCCTGTCAAGTGAGTAGGTCCTGTCTGCAATTGTCATATAAACAGGTTTTGGAAATATAATACAAATTATTTTCAAAATTACTTTGGGATAGAACATTTTCTCTGAAAGACTTGTCAAGAGTCAGGTTTCAAGTACAACAGGATTCCGAGCCATGGGATTGACAGTGATTAATTGCATCACCAAAACTGGTTGGCACTCTCAGAGCCCTGGAGGGGCACTCAGACAGTGGGGCTTCCTGGGAGATACTTAACCCAAACTTTGGTGTATCTGATGGCTCCTGAAGGTACTAGCTGCTGTCTCTGTAGTGAACCGTAGCCTGTATGCATTCCTCTAGCTCTGCTGGAGTAACATTTCTTGCTTTCGCTGCCTCGTCTCCCATCCCAGCTCCTAGTGCCATGCCCACTCCTAGAGAAATCGCTAACATGTTGTATTGGTCCTCTGCCCTCAGTTCTTGCCTTGGCTTGACTCCTTGGCTTGATGCACAGAATCATAGAACCACAGAATGGTTAAGGTTGGAAGGGATCTCTGGAGGTCATCTGCTCCACCCCACCCTGCTCCAGCAGGGACACCTAGAGCCAATGTCCAGGACCACATTCAGACAGCTTTTGAATATGTCCAAAGATGGAGACTCCACAGTCTCTCTGGGCAACCTGTGCCTGTGCTCGATCACCCTCACAGTGAAAGTGTTTCCTGATGTTCAGAGGGAACCTCCTGCATTTCAGTTTGTGCCCATTGCCTTTGGTCATGTCATTGGACACCACTGAAAAGAGCCTCCATCCTCTTTGTACCCTCCCTTCAGCTATTTTTATGCATTAATAAGATCCCCTCTCTTCTCCCCCCCCCCCNCCTTCAGCTATTTTTATGCATTAATAAGATCCCCTCTCTTCCCCCCCCCCCCCAGCCTTTTCTGGGCTAAACACCCCTCTGTCTTTCCCCATAGCAAAGAAAATCCACCCACCACTTTAACCATCTTTGTGTCCCTTCACTGACCTCTCTCCAGTACATCCGTGCCTCTTCCATACTGGAGAGCCCAGAACTGGGGCACAGTATATGCCAGGCATGGCCTCACTGGTGCCAAGTAAAGCTGAAGGATCACCTCCCTCCACCTACCGCCTATGTTTTGTCTAATACAGCCCAGGACCACCTTCGCCGCAAGGGCACGTTGCTGGCTCATGCTCAACTTGGTGTCCACCACAACCCCCAAGGTCCTTTTGTGCCAATCTGCTGTCCAGCCGGGTGGCCCCGGAGGGCTTGCTCCTCCCCAGGTGCAGGACTTCACACTTCTCTCCGTCAAACTTCACGAGGTCCCCCTGCAGCCCTTTCTCCAGCCTGTAGAGGTCCCTCTGGATGGCAGCACCGCCCGCTGCCGCACCTTCTCCCAGTTGTCAAAAAGGAAGCGCTGCGTTGGCCGGGAATCGAACCCGGGTCAACTGCTTGGAAGGCAGCTATGCTCACCACTATACCACCAACGCCCTGATGTTTGTTCTTCTGCGGTTGTGTTCTTCCTTCTTTTCTGGTCTCCGTCCAGTCCTGCTCGACCCACAGGGCTCGTTAACTGCCCGCCCTCAGCGCAAAAAGGGACTACTGAGGGAAATATTCAAGACTTCTCCACAGCTGCCAAGGCTACTAGAAAACTTTTTTTTTTCTTTTGCTTTTTTTTTTAAACAATGAAAAAACCTACAGTATCATTCCGTGAAATATTTCCAACGTCCTGATTTGTTTAAAAGAAATTCCAAATGAAAGGACTAAAACCTTCAGAGATGGCACTTTCCACTTAGGTGGAAAAAAATATGACTGATACATGCTGTCCTTTACCTCAGCTACTGCTTTTCTCTTCTCATCCAAAAAAACACAAGATCACATGGAAAGTGTAGCTGAAAAATGACTGAATAGGTTTACAAAAGGTTGGTATGTAAAAAAGGATTATCTGAAACACAAGTTTGAAATTTTTAATCTTTTAAGGACGTTCTTATTACATAATGTGTGATGAAAGGTTTTTTATTACTATGGACAGAGGCTAATGAACTACTTTAGAGGGATAAATTCTCAAAACTCACATGCTGTGAGGATATCCTGTGAATAACCCAGGGCGTTCTAGGGCACCTGTGATTTCTTT
The DNA here is from genome assembly GCA_003993805.1 of Himantopus leucocephalus. NCBI lineage: Eukaryota > Metazoa > Chordata > Aves > Charadriiformes > Recurvirostridae > Himantopus > Himantopus leucocephalus. Next base: position 14,282,878 of record RSEF01000002.1, read on the forward strand.
CCTGACAATGTCCCCTTTGCAGACAGACATGGTTCTTAACATGCAGGAATGTATTGCTTTTCTCAGCAAGCTTATGGATGAAAACATTCTGCACCAGCTCTTAGTCCTTAATAAAGAGACTCTTTCAGTCTCAAGTCCTCAGTCTGAAGCTTACTGCAATGGTTGTCAGAAAAGTTGTAAGACTTAGTATCAGTTAGACATCCATCAATCTCCTGATTCCTGACCCTTTCTGTCACTTTCCCTGCACCTGAGGGATGACTAGGTCCAGAGCAGGTCTCCAGTCCTGTGCATGCTCTGGCCGCTTTCCCCGGCATCGTCTAGTGTTTATATCGGTGACTTTTTATGCAACTTTAGAGAAAAGCCTACGGAGCACAGCTACGACATAGTAAGGATATCAAGTCTTCTCCCATTTTCTCCTCACAATTTACTTTAAAACCCATCAAAATCAGCCAAGATCCTATTTGGAAGGCTCTGCAAATACGTTGCAAGTGCATACTGTTAATTGTGTTTATAACTAAGACTTAACAGAGCAAGCTAAGAGGGCTCTGCCGAACGAGGTAGAGTTTATTTTCACTTTATGCGCCCTGCACTGTACATGTATCGCTTTGCAAACGCACACTTCAGTTATGTGGTGCATGCACAGCAAACTGTTCCTTTTGGCACCAGATTTTCTGTGCACTTGTTGTGGAACCCTTTTCCATGGCGCCTTAGCCCTGAGCCAGTAGGCTAATGATTTAAGAAGATGATACCATGGGACACATCAAACTCACTAATCATAATCACTTCTGAAAAATACAGACTTTATTGTAATGATTTTCATGCTTTTCCTCTAATCTGTAGACACCATAAATATTTTCCAATAGAACTGCAAAGGAACGGATGATAAATTTAAGCCTAGCAACAGTTGTTTCCTACATTACTGAAGAGAATGGTTTAACAATCATCACTAAAGTCTGGTCTTTATGCAGTTCCTTTCAGAAATGTTCCATGGAACCTGAAAATCTGTGGACTACCATTTGAAAATCATTACCATTTATGAAATTTGAATAACTTCAGTAAAGAAGTCAGTCTGGAGGAAGTGTGGATATTTTTCTTGCTATGAATGATATTTCTCTTCCTTAAAGCTGTAGCCTTAACTATGTCATTTTTGTGATCTCACCATCCCATATTTTAAGGCAATAAGAGATAGGCCCCCTTCGAATTGAAAAAAAGCAGGGGATGAGGATTGCCTGCTCTGAGAAAGCTGGAAGCTGAACTGGTTGGGCAGACCAGGACAGAGAAGCGGGATGGGCTAAGGGGAGCTTTGTGAACGGCAGCCACCTGGGTCTCGGTTCATAAAGCTGCTTAAACAAGCACGAGATTCCTAAAGAATTTAAGCACCCAAAGTTGCAGATAAACTCAGAGGGCCGCATTCCCAAAGTCAAAATAGTCTTATCCTGCTTAAAGGATTCTAGAAACACTTCTGAACATCTGTAGGCACCTGGAAATCCATTGAAATCTGACCCCTGTGTTCCAGTCCCAAATGCAAAGCCTCCTTAACGTCAGTAACTCTTGTATGTTCATACGATACAGACACACTGCCAAATCAGGGGCTCTGCATGGAATTTGTCCTGATTATTTCACGTTTTCCCTCTCTCTCTCACACACACATATGTACACCAATTCCAGTAGCACCTGATGAGCAAGCAGATCAAATTAACCCTTATTACATCTTATCAGAACAAGAAGAGCGTGCAATGGTAGCCTTTCCTAATCTGGTTTTAATTCACTAGGCAACAAATCTGTTGACTGTGAGTCTACTGCATATAGCAGAGAGGAAGTACTTATTACTGTGGCATAATTAAAAGGATTCCTACCACACACGTAATGACACGCTCTCTGCTTTCTTATTAAAGGTTTCCTTTGTTTGGGTTTACACCGAATTAGTTGCATATGTGACTGTTTTTGCTGCAATATCGTCTTCAACTACTTAGTGCATCATCATGCTGACCTCTCAATTAACCCTTGTTTCAAAGACTGCTCAGTGCAGGTGCAGCAACATTGCTCTTCTGGCAAAGGACATGTCTTGCTCACTGCCAGTGACCTCTGTTATTGCTGAGGATCTGGGCATGCTACATATGCTTTTTGTTTACAGTGCAAGGCCTCAGCTAATTGCGTAATTGAGGTGCTGCAGATCCACAGCCTGTAGAAATCTAGAAGCTGTTCAAACATAAAAAATAAAACCTAGGTCTAACCAACACTGGATTTGTCCAGTTTTCTGGCAATAAACTTCTCAGAGTATAGAACTTGGTTAAGTTGGTCTGGAAGGATAATATGCTTATACTGTAGGTCCAATGGATTCCTTAGTTCATATCAGAGCAAGACGTTAAAAATAAGAAGAAAATATCCCAACAGATAGCACTTCAGTGCTACCATCTGAAGAGAAGCTGTCTATTACCCATCACAAGTTTTATGAACTTCTCTGGTAAAGAAACAGCATTAAATCTCCACAATAAAAGGCATCTAAGTTCAGAGAAGAAAACTGACTAAAATATGTTAGACAAATAGTCGTATAATATTACAGACACATGATCATTTGGAAGCTATTTGAAAGCTTTACGTATTTACACCTAATACACAACAGAAAAACAAAGTTTTTAGAGGTAATTTACTTTGGATAAGCCAGTTATAAGCTAAATTAAAAAATTAATAATCAACCTTCATGAGGCTCTTGCTTGAAAATCTCATCTCTTTTTCTTATTATTACTATTCCTTATTTATATTTGAGACCTGATTGTCTTAGATACTGACTTCAGTTTGCCAAATGCTGTTCTCCAATCAAACTGTTCACATAGTTATATGTGTACTTTGTTGTACCGAGGTCAGTATCCTTGAGTGGTCAGTGCTTAGCATACAATAAAGATAACACGCACAGAGGCACATGTTTATCTTTATCAAAGAAGACAACAACTCAAATTTAGGACAAATTTAAAACATACTGTAAAGATGGCATTTCAAAATTCTTGACTTGTTGCTGTCCATCAAGAAGTCTTGCAAATATTTTTTAACATTTATAATACCGGTTAGCTTGATTGCTTTTTTCATTTCCAACAGACATAAACTATATTTTCTCTGGTTAATAAAATGACATGATTCTGCATTTAATAGAAAATATTTGGAATTCTATCATTTCTCTTGATGATTACTGTGTCTTTTTTTATTAAATCTACAAAATCTAGACAAGTGTTCAACTTTTCTAAAAGAAACTAAATATTCTTTTCTCTACCAATAACTAACAGAAATTTAGTGGCAAGCAATAAGATTCTTTCTCTGGTGTATGTAAAATTCATACTACTATAAATAATAGTAAGCTGTTAACGTGAAAAAATAAAATCAACTTTCCTGAAAAACACGATTCTTAGTGCTAAGGAGACCTCACTGTCCCAGGTGCACTGGAGCCCTGACAAGGCTGGCGCAGTACAGCTGAAATAAAGAACGCAACAGTCAGCTTCTTTCTAGCCATCCCGATGATGAAATCAACAATTGTTTAAAAAATCTTAAATAATTCCTAAGCCATTGCTGGTTTTGTTCTTTAGCTTTTCTTTGAATTATCAGGGAATGAGAAGCTAAATGAAAATCTGAACTGAGACTTTTTTCATACATTCACTTGGCTTCAGAAGCTGGGATGCTACATAGAAATGCGCATGGGCACCTTCAGAGGGTGATTCATCTCAGCCTGGGAGAAGTGTCTAAAATAAGCTGGTGAATCACCTTTTGGAGGGACCTTTTTCTTTCTATTGATGTTAAAAATATGAAGTGGTTAGCTCAAACTTAAAAGTTTTACACAAGGTGGCATTCACATAACCTGAACATTTTAAAAGTCACGATAAATCACAAAATAACAACTCTAATTTTCTCTCAGTCTAAATTGTTCTGGCTGTTATTTTATTTTGAGAATGGGAATACCATCTGGGAAGATGAAATCTGAGGTTCACTAATGTACAGATAGTGATTTTTTTTTTGTGCAGACCAGATACAAGACATGCAACAGTGATTTAGAAGTTTTCAGGATGAACGCAATTCATGCCTCAGAAATTATTTAATGCTTAGAAATGAACCACTCAATCAGCAAGAACTCTGCTGGCTCTCTATGGTGCCTCAAGAAAACAGAAGTCACTGAATTCCTCCATTTGACAAGAACACAAACAAACATTTTAAAAAATCCAACCCCAAAGAGGATTATTAAAAAACAAAGGATTTTTTTTCTTTAAATTCATGTGGCTGATTCAAGAAGGCAGCTACACAGCCTTCTGTCATTATTCCAGATCTATTAGTCAGATCTGGAGTCCTCAAGTAGGTAGGCTTCAGGCAGTTTCACCCTTACACTTGTACCCTTTTCCACAACAATGTCTGTTCTAGATGATCCGAATTATCGATCCAGTAACAGAGGAGAGTAGTAAAAGGACCTCTTTATTTCTACAGATTTAAACTGTAGAAGTCATGTACATAGTTTAGCAATATATATGATTAAAGAAGCCCAAAGATTCAGTAGACTATTTTTTCCTTTTTTTTTAGCCTCCAGCACACTCCTGTTCTTCATTCTCATTCCTCCTTGCTTCAGACTGCTTTCTTGGCATGTTTTTAAGCAAGGCGAGGCACACTCACAGCCTCCACCTAACGTCAGAAGACATCACTGGAAGATTTGACTGTGAAGGCCGAATACAAAGACCTGATTGAGAATGGGAATTAATTTCTTTAGTTGAAGAAGGATTCAGACTCCATGGAAAATGATTCAGATTTATTTTGTCAATTTGTTTTATCTCTTTCTCTCTCACTATCTCTTGTAGGGGAAAGTTTCTGCTTTTGTTTTAGACTAGGCTATCCTTATTGATTTTGGCCACAGAAATAATTTATCTTTTTATTTATCTTTGCTATATAATTTATCTTTGCTATATAATATTGGACATGTGTACAGTGATTTGGAGTCTAAGATTCTGCTTTATTCCATCTCCATCTTTCTGGGAGTTGAAAGGGAATAGTAGGGAATGACTGAATAAGTTCTGCCTCTTTAGGGAAATATGCACATGAAAATATGTATAACATGGTACTTGCATTTAGTTGTGTAGGGATTTCTTTTCTCCCATCACCTTCTGAAAAGATTGGTATATTTCATTTTTTACAGTCAGTCCAAAAGATTACGCTTTCCAGAACACTGTCAAAGGAATATGATTGATGCACCAGTGGAAAATAAATATGGGGGAAATTACTCTGGAGTATTTATGCATTAAATAAACCAACATTCTCTATCCCAGAGGCTTACAGACAAATGAGCAATTAAGCAACTTGATTCTTGCACTTCCATGTAAAAATTGACTTCTATGGAAATGGGGTGCACTATTTAAGGGGATTGTGGGTATTTCTCTGTGTCAGGCCTTTTTAATGACTTTTGTTCTGAGGTTTAACAAGTGCATTGGATCATGTAACCCATTCCTGGTCAGGACTGTCAGTTTTAGTCATTTTGCTGGGAAGCTTTCTAGAAAAAATTTTGGCTTCAAAATACATATCCATGTTGGAGGGAAAAGATTTTCTTGTTTCAAATTCTTGCTGTAATTCAGGAAAGCCTGTCCTACAATTCTGTCTTAACAGACAGTTAGGACATACCAAGACTGAATTTATAAACATAAGTGCACGGCAATAATTTTATCACTCATAATTCGTGCCTTTTATTATCTCAGTGTCAATTTTGGTGCAAGTTAATTTGGAGTGAAAGATTTTCAGCTGTCAATACTCTGCATTTGAAGTATGGCAGAGCTGCTCTGAGATTTGTTTAAGTTAATGTAGCTTTGTATACTGATAATTACATTATTTTAATCAAAACTTTCTGTAGAGACTCTTGTATAGTTCTTAAATTGGAATTTTATTGTCTAAAAATTAAATTACATTACAAGTCATACCAACATCCTATTGGATTAACTGTAAATTCTCTTTAGAACAGATTTAGGTACATTGGATACCTTTTCTTATCTTTCTTTTGTTACAATTTGGTCTAGAACTTGCCTATTTTGATGCCTAATCCTCCAGCTCCTGTGATTCACCAAGTTATCAGACATCAACTGAGCTGTAGAATTGTTTGTTTGTTCTTCGTGCACTGGTCATGATCTGCAAAAGCAAATCGCACCATGGAGCATAATTAATATTCACTGCAAATCAAGTTGACCTGCATTTGCTTCAACCAAAAGCAGATATACAGAGTTTCCACAGATCAGATGTTATGCAGAACATTTAAGTCACCATTATCTAATTTTTTGTTACTTTCTAACTCTGTTTATGGGTAAAAAGGGGAGAATACCATACACATTAAGCCGAGAATTTATTGTTAGCCCTACTAAAATCTAGCTAAAATACAAAATTTACCATTATTAGTCCAGTTACTGTGATATTAACATTCACCAAATACATCAAATATTCAACATTCTCCTATTCCAAATTGTCTACTTAATAGAAATCAAATATGATACCATTAAAGATTGTGACACAAAACTTCCTAGTTTTCTACACTTTTTCTCTGGATATGGTCTTTTCCACCACAGATCTCTATCCTAAGGCCAACACAGCCAATCTCCCTCAGAACGGAATCATGGAATTTTCAGAGGTGGAAGGGACCTCTACAGATCATCTAGTCCAACTCCCCTGCCAAAGCAGGATTGCCTAGAGCACATTACTCAGGACTGCATCCAGGCGGGTCTTGAAAATCTCCAGAGAAGGGGACTCCACAACCTCCCTGGGCAGCCTGTTCCAGTGCTCTGTCACCCTGACCGTAAAGAAGTTTTTTCTAGTGTTTGACTGGAACTTCCTATGTTCCAGCTTGTGCCCACTGCCCCTCATCCTATCACTGGGATCCACTGAAAAGAGTCTGCCTCCATCCTCCTTCGACCCACCCTTTAGATACTTATAAGCAATAATAAGGTCTCCCCTCAGTCTTCTCTTCTCCACGCTGAAGAGTCCCAGCTCCCAGAACATACAAGATAGTTGCAGTGAGTCACCAGCATCCCTGAGGAGAGTGATGATGATGGAATTTCTTCTTTTCCTTTGCTGGGAGCAGTATATTGCTAATGGCAATTCTTTCACCTTCCCCTATAGTATGTTTTACTTACCTCAGATCCTTATCCTTTATTCTCTTTGCTACCCCTAAACCATTTTTGCTCCCAGGTTTGCATTGCTTTAACTGGCCACTGTGGAGTTTTTGTACCCCTGTGTCTCCAGTGTCATTCTGTGCCTTGTCTTCTACTGCCCTGTACTCCTCAGCATGGCATCCTGGGTTCTCATTGCCATCACACCACACTTGTATTGCTCTAACACTGCATCATTATGCTGGAGTCACGTATTCTGTTCTGCAAAGAAAAACTGCTTGTTAAAAGTACCAATAGAAAAATTACAGTTACATTGTATAATAATACTCAAAGATAAGCACAAGTTGAAACAAATCAGGAAACAGACGTCTGATCATTAGAAAGATGCTATGGCTTAATAAGGAGGAAAAACACTCAGAACAGGCCAAGACATGTTCAGACAAGGTCTGGCGAGTCATCATACCAGATTTTCCACTTCCTCAATTGCTCTATCATACCCAGCTTAGTGCCTTTAAAAGCTGTTCTGCTATCTTTATGTCACCACACAACACAATATGAAGGAAATGTGGGTCTTATGACTGTGTCAACTGAAGATGTGAATACATTCTCACACTGATGCCTTTTACCAGACTCTCTGGAGTTTCAAACATACTGAGTCTCACAAAAGCCCCAGAGGGAGGATTATTTTCTACACAGTCCTACTTGTAGTGAAGTATGAGAGATTTTAATTGGGTAGCATATCACATGACTAATAATGCTAAGGACAGTATTCTGAAAGTCTTCATGCCTTGTGTATCAAGGTAATGACTATTACTAAAGCAGATACTTTAGCCAATTCTCTCCAGAGACCCTCCCTTGCCGTCCTATTTTGGCAGGCTGTACTGTCTGAGACCTGTGTGGACCTTTCTTTCTTTTCTTTGCCGTTTGACACTCAGTGTAGGTTTTTCAGTTCTGTTCATGAATGCCAAGCCAACAAATTCTCCTATCATAAGTTTTCTTTGCCTAAAGTTTCCATCTTAAGGAATGGTAAATGGTCTCATATTTAGCATCGTTTCTTAAAAAGATTCAGAAGCAGTGCCTGATTCCGTTGTAAGCTGTCAACAAAGTAAAATGTCTTTATAGTACTCTATTTTTCTGTCCTAAATTGTATAGGTTGTTTGGTTTTAACCAATGTTATGTAGTTTCAACTCCCTCTATACTTTTTTTTCGCTCTGTCTCAATTTCATATCATCTACTGTAGTTTTGCCAAATAAGCCATAGCCAGCAAGTCGGTCATATAGAAGGAACAGTTAATACAGGATTAGATGAAATATCAAGCGGGCAAGCATGTTATGCTAACACAGGCATTTTTTTCCCCCTTCTCCCCCCCCCTATAAATCCATATGTGCACTTGTTTCAGGATAAATCCCTTTACTTTCATTGGGTTCCTCTTGTGTTTGGCACAGACTGGAGAAGTGCAATGGAAGGGCACTGGGCTAATTTTTCAGAGATGCCTACTATGCCCATATTCCTCTGAAGTTAGTGGGAGCTGCAGGTGCTGCACACATTCTGAAAATCATGCTTTAAAAATCAGATAGAGACCTTCTGTCTCATCTGACCTTTGCTTCGATTGAATTCCTTCATCCTTCTGGAAACAAAAAGAAGCCTAATGAAAGAAACGTTGTTTATTTTATGTCTTAGATATAAACCACCAAAAAAAAGGATATAAGGGAAAGAAGTCTCTAGGACTCAAACCCTGGATAAAAGCAAAACTTCTACAAAGGAGATAATTCTGAAGAAAGAGGAATTCCAAGAACATTAGACTGAAGCAGCTTCTCTACAGCGATTTCTCTAACACACCTGAAATGCTCTTCTGACATATTCAAGCTTTGCTCCTAAAACCTGAAGAAATATAAAAGAAAACATGATAAACAGTAAGAATGACAGAATAAAATGAAAAGAAAACACATGAAATGAAATGAAATAAAATAAAATGCAATAATCAAAGAACAAACTAGAGAAGAGAAAGCAATGGAACAAATACATTCCAGCTGGGACTGCAACTAACTAAATAGGTTTAAACCAGAAGACATACTTGTCTTATTGTCATTATATTTTGAATGTTTCTCACTTTATTCCTTCTTCTTTTTTTTTTTTTTTTAAGCCAAAAAGAGAGGGTGGGTGGGGGGAGAAAATCAAGAAAGAAAACAGTACAATTCATGAGTAAAATTTCTAAATGCAAGTAAGATTCAGGTCATAAAAAGTAGCTGATTATTAAGATCTCACTGAAAATACTGACACTGCTGTTCAGAGAAAACAAAGACTCTTTGTACTTTGTATTCTAAGTAGTGACAGGAAAGGTGCTGGTTTCCCTGTAATAGTCTCATGCAGATGTAACATGCTTTTATGCCTAGTCCTAAGCTTGTTATGAAAAATATAGTAACCTATTGCTGACTACAAATTCTGTGCCAAACATAGTGCTTGCTACTGATTTGCCACTGTTAGTCCAGCTGTGCACAGATTTTGGAGCACTCCGAGCACTGTTCTTTCTATACAAAGGAGATAAGGACCACAGTGCCCAGGGGAGGAAATAGTGTTTCCATTGCTAGTCTAATTTAAGGTGCATAAAAGTATACGGCATGGAAGACCAGCTCCTTAAGAAAGCTAGAGAAATGTGTATTATTAGGCTTCCCCATGAACTAGAGGTTGGAAAGTTTTCTTGTGATGTGGGAGATATAGGTTCTAGACCCCTTCATGATCAAGTAAAGGAGGATCATGATGGAGCTCCAATGCAAAAAGGCAATATACAGGAGGAAGCAGGGATCAGCTATAAAGGAGTAATTTAGAAAAAATTCCTGGGTATGTATAGATGGTGTTAGGAAAGCCAAAGCTCAAACACATTTGAAACTTGCACAGACATCATGAAGAAGAACCTCTACTACTATGTTCATAGTAAAAGGCTGGACAAAGGAAATGGGTGCACATAGCTGAATGGAGCAGGTGATTTAGTGACAGCAGACACAGATAAGGCTGAGGTACTCAGTATCTTCTTTGTCTTAGGCTTCCCCAACAAGGTCTCCCATGCCTCAGTGCTTAGAGGTGAGGCTCAAGGAGGAAAACTCCCAAGACTGGATGAGGATGGAGTCAAAGACTACTTGGAGAATTCAACGCATATATGTCCACAGAACCTGCCAGGATGCATCCAAGGGTGCTGGAAGAACTGGCTTATGTGCAAGGCTGTTCTCTAACATCTTTGAAAGATTGTGGAGAACACAGGAGGTTGTCTTTTGTTATTCCCTTTTCAAAAAAGGCAAAAGGACAATCTAGGCAACTACAGCCTGGTCAGCCTTACTTCTGTCCTTGGAAAAATTGTGGAGCAAGTCCCCTTAGAGCACATTCCTGGGCACATGATTGAGAAGAAGGTAATCAGAAACAGTCAGCTTGGTAACCATGCTGGTTATTGAGGATAAATCATGCCTGACCAACCCTCCCACACAGTGTCCCACAATATCCTTGTTCTGAAAGTGGGATTTTACAGTTTGGGTGGGTGAACAACTGGATGGATAAAAAAGTGATTAGATAGTGAGGCTCAGAGGGCAGTGGTTAATGGAGGTTGGTAACAAGCGGAGTATCACAGGGGTCTATCCTGTTCTTAACATCTTTAAGAGGATGATGGCAAGTGAGCGTGCTCCACATAGAGCTCTCATAGGCTCTGATAGATGCAGCCTCCTTTCTGGAGGAGGTGAGTGCAGTCTGACTGAGTTTGCAGGTGACACTCAACTGGGGGACAACACCATATACTCTAGGGCAGGGCTGCCATCCAGAGGACCTGGACAGGCTAGAGGAATGGGCCAACAGCAACCTTATGAAATTCAGCCAGGACCAATGCCCAGTCCAGCACAGGGAAAGGAGGAGCCCCTTGCAGTGGTACAAAAGTGCCCTGGGGTGGCCAGGGAGTGGGTCTGTGAGAAGGGCCCTGGTGGGAACAACAAGGGCTGACAGCATCCTGAGCTGTGTGAACTGGTCACGGTCAGGAGATAGAGGAAGGGCATCATCCCATCTGCATAGCACTCATTAGACTGCATCTACATATTACATTCACTTTTAGCCCCCCAGTATGGGAAAGATTAACAAACTGGAGAAAATTCAGCAAAGGCCACTGAGGCAGTTGGGGCTGGAGCATTTAACCTTTGCAAAGAAGCTGAGGGATGTGGGACTGGTCTGCCTAGAGAAGGGAGGTTTGGGGGCAAAGAACTTCAAACCCAAAAGCAGTCCTCTCTCAGTACCTCTATAGGGGTACATCTATAAGAAGGTGGAGTTGGCCTACAGCGCTATATGGCAGCAGGTCAAGAGACAATAGGCAGAAACTGAAATAGGTGAGCTCAGTCTGGATACAGGGATACCATTTTCCCAAAGAAGATAATTGAACAGAGAAACAGGTTGCTCAGCAAGGCTCTGAAATCTCCGTGTTTGGGGGTTTTCAAAACCTTACTGGATAAAGACTTGAGCAACCTGCTCTGAAGTCACAACTAACCCTGCTTTGAACAGGAGTTTGGACAAGAGACTTCCAGAGGTCCTCTCCAATGTAAATTATCCTGTGATATCCAGTCAGAGAATCTCTGTCCAAAAATGTTTAAGAATTTTGTCAAAACATTTTAATAGCTAGAAAAAAGGAACCACTAAAGAAAAAATTCATGAAAATATTTTTTATGAATAAGAAATAACAATCGTTTGTGAAATTTTCGAGTTTATAAACGTAAATTGCATAATCTTTTACACTGTCTTAGCAAAGCTAAGAGGCTTTACTTTAGAGGCATGTTAAGAAGCCTTAGTGGGTTTTTTTTTAATGTTTTGGGATCATTGAGTGGAAAGCCTGTCCTTCTGGAGTTGCAAAGGACTGTTAAGATCACGAGTATGAACTTTGATCTGTTTCTTATCCGGAGGATATGATTTCATTTATTTTATTTCATCCAGTCTTTGTAGAAATTGCTTAAAAGTCATGTAAGAAATTTATAAATATGCAAATTTGAACTCTCTGGGCTGATTTTTTTCCTGCTGGAGATCTGCCTGAGTTTTGGGAGGAATACTTTTGGCGGGAATATTTCAGCAAAACATTTTCACTCCTTTCCAAGAACAAGTTGCACATTTATATGTACTGTTAGGTACAAAACACTATGCATTGTGAGCTGCTGTACCATTCCGGTGGTATGAGACTGCCTGTGTCAGGGATGGTCCTTTTGCTCTTCAGAAAATGAAACCCAGGTGAGAAAATTAGAAGTAGGAGAAACGAAAGTAGTCATGAATCCAATAGGGAAAGAAAAGAAAGCACAGCAGAAGGATTTATAATATGAGTACAAATTTCATATTCCTGCGGACTCCTATGATCTTGCTGATTCTAGTACAGAAGGTACTTGTTAACAAGCCATTTGTTACTCCGTATAATCAAGACATTTTAGCATCAAGGTGTCAAAAATCTTTTGATGGTAAGGTGACTCTATGCTGTACCAGGTTTGATCATAACACAGTCACTGGCTAAATCAGTTGCCCTTTTCCTCACAGCCACTGATTTCTGTAGCCAGTTTTATGCTGTAAATAGAATTGGACTTTTGTTATTTGGAAAAATACAAAGTATTTCACACACCTACATAATAGATAGAACAACCTTGTAGATGTGCAATCACAAGTACCAATAAACATTTTTTGCCTTCACTTTCAGTATTTTAAAGTCAATACTTTTCCAAGCTTCCTAATTTCCTGGCTTTTATTCCCTCATACTTACAGGTGAAATTTGTTTCCTGAGGAAAGCGTGGTACTATGATGACTAAATATATGGCTTATTGTTGAATACTTAAGCACAGTTTTAATAAGAGGTCATTAAATCTGGTGGATGGGGCCTCTACAAACAATGTCATCTGTCACTCTATGCTCAGTGAAAGGAAGTAGAAGAACAGCTGGTTTCAGTTCTCATGAGTTTCACATTTTCCTTATTTCTGAATCACATGGGATAAATTCCTATGGTTCTAATCTGGCTTTTTAGTCACAGCTGTAACACAAAGGAGAATTTATACCCAACTTGATATGTTTTGTCTAGTTTTGAGTTGAGAGCATAAAAAGTTATGAAGCTTGAACGACGTATTTTCTCAGAATTTATGTATCAGCCCATGTCATTTTAATTAGGTAGAAGTTTACAAACATTGTTAAATTATCCAGTCAAACCTTGCTAACTACTAAGTATCAAAAAAGCCTCAAATGAGTTTGCTTTCACCTGATTTTAGGTTTATTTATTTTATGATTCCAGACAGAAAAAAAAAAGTGTAATAGATCAGCTTTTAGAAAAGATATTCTCTACCACATACAAGGAGCCTCATCTATCAGATTAGTGAAAGCCTATCCAGTTAATTATTGACTCCTTGCTGCTTACCTGTGAGAACAACCGCAGTGTTAACAAGGTATCATTACTCTGTAGACCCTGAAATAATGGTTAACTAGTGATTCTGTCATCAATAAACCAAATTCTTTGAAATAAGTCAAAGACAAAAATAAATGCCAAACAAGGAAAAAAAAAAAAAAAAAAAANCATCATTGTCCTAACTAGACTAAAGAAGTTTCTATGATGAAATACCAAAAAAGTATAAAATATCCTCAGAAAGCTAGCAGGATAGCAATGAGTTGAAGTAAAACATTGACAAGATTCTAGAAGGTTTTTATGATTTGACGTAACGTATACACACTTGTACTGAGCAGGTCCTATTCCTCCATCCCACCTTCCCAAAAATACCTTCCTTATAAAATGTGAACATAACAGAACGTTTTATAACCTATATTTGATTTTTAATATCTGTAAAGTCAGGTTAACTGGACCTGAGGAGTATAACTAACCCTACCTCTGAACAAGGAAAGCTACAATGAGTTGTCAATGAACTTTCGTGCTACCCATTCAATTGTAAATCGTTACAGCTTTATTATTACTGAATATAAACAGAAATTTCGGAGTCTGAATGGAGCACAAAGTTATTTATGAGGATGAGGCTAATTGTGCTGGCTTACTATGTTTGCAATATGTACAGAAAACTACAATTTATCAATATTTAATAGTTTAATATTATTCATTAGCTGATCATATTAGCCACTAGAACTATATATAAAAATACCATGTTCTCATTTCATAAAGATTTCTGTGCCTAACACTGAATACATCAAAATTACTTAGTTTCTTTGCTGAAGACTTTGCAACATAATCTGCACGTAAAATAGTAATTCAATATTCTTAGTTTTTCTTCTCCAAAAAGGGCTGAGAAACTGAAAATCATAAGATGATCTTAAATATTAGATAAAAAATACATCCCATGCTATGTGGTAATAACCCTCACCATGTCAAAACCACAGATTTTCCCTAAATTCCTGCACATTTATGCTTTAACCAATTAATTGCACAAACAAGAGCCAAACATAGCATTTGGCTCTAATCTTCCCCAAAGTATACGAAGTAGCACTTAAATTTAACATTTCAAAAAAGGTGCAACAGCACAAATCAAAACACTTTCATTATAACTTTTTGAAATTTTCTTTTTCTTTGTCTTATTAAAAAGAAAAAAACCCCACACGTATAGTCAGTCTTCCACCAAAACCACACTTCCCAGTGCTTAGCCCATGAGCCACATCTCATTGATCATAAACTCGTCTCTAGAACAATAATGACTGAGTCAGTCAGCAAAAGAATTGTAGAACTGATCCCACACAAGACTCCTTTCTGACTCTGAAAAAGTAAAGTAGTGCCTGTAAAGTAGATTTACAAAGTGGACTGCAGACGCTCCATGTTTGCTATTCCATATGTCACACCACAGACTGCAGGATGCAGCGGTAATTTTATGACCTTCCTCATCTCCTTCCATTTCCACACCCTTTCTAAATTATGCCATCAGCTGACCTTGCCTACAAACACAAACACAAAAACTGTTCTCCAACTGCACGATTTTAAAACATATCAAAGCATTAATAAGGATGCTGTGGTTCAGAATTTTTGAAAACTAAAATAATCTGAGGCTAGAGTATTGAAGGGGTTTTCCGTGCTAGCAGTTACCCTATCACATCTCCTACCTATTGTGGTTACATCTTCTTCCACTTCTAAATTTAATATATCTATCTTTTATGTGGAAAGGAGGAGTCCAGCCCTCACAAACTGTGTACACCAGCCTGACTTTTCTTCTTCCTCTAATGCTATATATAATATCTTAGATTCAGACAAAGCATTGAAGAACTTTTGTCTTTATATTATTTACACTTTCTCCTGAAAACCTCTGACACTGGAATTCACCCTTTGCCCTTTGATAACTGGTATTCGAGTCTTTCCAGTAAGGGAGGAATCAGTAACAGAAAACATATAGACAATCACTTGTTTTATCTACCAGTAAACAAATAAGGCTCACCTCCCATGAAGAAAATAGAAAAGTATGTGACCACATAATTAAACATGATGTACTCATGCCTTAAGAAAGAGTAACTAATTAAGTCTTTATGAACATCCTACTTCTAATATTGCCTGTATATTGGATCCAAGCTTTGCAACCTTGATGATCTTTTCTCTGAAAGAAACAGGAAAACTTCTGTTGAAGACTCACACTGATATCCTCATGGCTTACAAGCAACTTTGGGATCTTATTACAGCAGTCAGGCAAATATCTGCCTGGTCATTTGGTGGGAAGTTTTTCACAGCTGTCAACTCGCTGCGGGGAAGGGATGTGAGGGGTGTTAGGATTTAGAAATCCTGATTCTGTTTCAATTAGACAGCCCTGTCATTGTCTCCACAAGCTCAAACTCCTGCCTGTATCTTTGTCTTCATCCAAATCCAAGGCTTTCTCCAGTACTGCCAACAACATTTCTATTTGGCTCCAAGCATCTCACAGTGGCTTAAGAACAGTATGTAATTAGTCTCACACATAAATCTGGATGCGGATGTGCTCCCAGCAGGATTGCCAGAGCTGAGCAACTACATGACTTCTCTTCCATGGTGTGAATAAGGCACACACCACAACAGAGAGTACTAGCAGGGAGGAAGGTTTACAGACTCTTTTACTGGACCTCCTCCTATTTTCTTTCTTTTTTTTTTTTTCTGTTCTGAGGTGCTTTGTATGATCTCAGATAGGAAGTTGAGACAAAAAGAGTGGTTAACAGCTACCACATAACATTGCACTCATCTGTTTGGTTCTGCAAGACTGAATGCACCATTTTGCATTTAATTTATTTATAGTTGCCATGCCTATGCACAACTGAGAGTATAAATAGCAAAGACAGGATACAAGGAATGCAATTTAAATAATCTGAAACTGTTTTAAAGAAGACATCTGGAAACTATCTGGAAATAACCCATCAGGGTAAGACTTCTTTAAAAAAAGATCAAGGAACAATCATTCCACTGAAGCAGAAGTTAGGAACCCTAACTGCATCAGATAAAGACCCAAATCAAGTTAACAATCATGTTCATGAACTGAAAGATTGACTAAGAGTCCACATCAAAGATAAAAGCAAAGACTAGCAAACACATAGATTTGTATGGACAAAGGACGTGATTATGAGAACTACAAAGTGTAAGTAAGTGTGTAAAGTCTAAGAGAGACAAGAATCAAACCAGCTCAAAGGTATTAGGAAAATAATGGGAAGACAAAGACTGGAGAGGAAAAATCAGGTAAAAAGGAGCACGGGGAAAGTTTAAAAAGACAAGAATGGGTTCATCATGATCTCATCCAAGGAAGAAGGTACCTCTGAAGAGGGTGGGCTTCAGAGGGGGTGGGCTTAGGTCTCTAATGGAGCCAGGAGGTCAACAGAGCGTGATACAAATGTAATTTAAACAATTTGTTTGAAATTAGGAGCAAAGTGAAGAGAAGCCAATTATTTCTGGATCCTGTTATCAAGCCAGAACAATATTCCTTCTTATAGGATAGCTTGAAGTGACCCACTATTATGGCAGCTACATATGGAAATGTAGGATTTGCTTTTAACTACCAGCTGAACTGACAGCGGATCTAGCTGTCTGCCAAATACAGTGTGTAATGGTCAGTATAAAAGGAATGCAGGTGCAGTTATCACACTTGGGTAGCTAGTTTATTATATCTGGGTGTTTGAAAGTAAGACAAGAATTACAACCTATTAATAGTGACAGACAACCATATGATAGAAAGATGCTAACTGAGAACAACCAAGAACCCCCAAAATAACTTAGGCTATATAGCATTTAAAACATGCATAGAAGGAGAAACAGTTCACAGTCATTACATGTGGACTGTTAGACAACTCGTTGCCACTTTGTGGTGTTTTGTCACTGCTACACAGTGCTGCATTTCAGCTGTGCCATATTGCACTGGTACAGAAACAACCCCAGTAACAAATCCCATTTAGAATGAAATCTGACTATCGGATCTGGAGTGACTCTGTGTGGATGGGGACACACAACTCCAAGTCTGGGGTTGCCTCTAACAACACAGGAAATCAGCAAATGCCTGACCCTGGTGACTTATCAAAAGCGACTGAACTGCTGAAGTCATTGCTAGTGGGGAAAAAAGTTTGGAAAGAAACATTAGACTGTTACAGACTTCTACACAAGTGTTCTGAAATCCTCTGTACGTTGGTAAAATTTAAGAATTTCAGGAACTTATAAATTAGTTATGATTCACTTATATATTTTGTTAAATAAATTGTTTTGTTAGCAATCTCCTTGTGAATCTGGAGATCTAAGAGTACAAAATATCTGTTTACTTTTTGTTGCCCTAAACAGATGTTTTTTTCCTTTGAAAACTCTATTTTTAACTTTGTTGCATGAAGTTCTTCCATTGAAAAAATTCCTAGAAGGACATTCCATT
Source organism: Himantopus leucocephalus (assembly GCA_003993805.1). NCBI lineage: Eukaryota > Metazoa > Chordata > Aves > Charadriiformes > Recurvirostridae > Himantopus > Himantopus leucocephalus. The sequence goes on from RSEF01000002.1 coordinate 14,300,819, forward strand.
TCCTGTTAGGTTTTCCTTGGCTTAATAATTCTATTCCTTAATAATTGTTTACACTTAGGGGCTGACTAAAAATTTTCTGACAAAGCCTTGATGCCTACTAAAGAGTTTAATATATGTAATTTGGTTTACTGTAGACAATCATTTGAAATAACCGGTTGTCCTTTTTCTGTAGTTATTTATACCTGTCGAACAGAAGGATAGGGAAGATAGGAATTACTGTGCTAGGCTATTTGTACTGTAAATATTTTCTATTGGGTGGGAAATGCAAGTAATTCTAACATTTTTATTAGCATGCATAATCACTGTGATATTTAATGGTCAACAATTTTGTGCATGAACTGTAGTTACACTGACTCTTGAAATTCAAGACAGTAGGAAAGTTACTTAAAAATTCAAATGCAATTTTACAGAACAACTTCTATTATTCACACAAACTGGGGAGATAGTGAACAATTTCACAGCCTATATTTAATAAAGTTTGATTCAGAAATAGGAAAGAGAATTATTTTCATTTCATTCTTTTAATTTTTTTCAATCAGAGAAACTGGATGACAAAACAATTTAATTCATTCTAGAGATCCTCTGATTTATTTCTCTTTTATCATGTTCTGTTCTCTGACGTCAGCTTCTGAGTTGATCTGTCTGACCTACTTTGTTATTGAATTTATCCCACTGTAATCTGGGCCAAGGAGAAGATAATTTCTTTTTGGTTTATGAGGCAATCACTGACGTGAGAACTCCCCTGTCATTGCCACATGGTGTCACTCACAATTACAAATATATTATTACTATAAGTTGACAGAGAAACAGAGGGAGAGAGATTTTGGCTTTGTTTTCAAATTTAGAAAGATTAAAAACATTCAGTGACATATATATGTTTTAGCTGTGCTTGTTTTCATTACAGTCATTTGTATATTTTCCTGCTGAAAGAACTATTCCAAACAGCAAGCTGAGTTGTGCTTGACATAGTGGGAGGACACTAATTCACCCCAGCTGACATTCTGACACGATACCATAAGTGGTGCAGATGTGACCACCAGGCCAGTAAATACCGACAGCATCATATACAAGCAATCGTATTTTCTCTGACTGTGTGATGTAGAGAGCGATCGCCTACTTAGTGTAAATCTTTTCCTATCCCACTAATCCTGCTGGGTGTTCACAAGGACTGAATCAACTGTTTATTCATCATAAAGATTAATTTCAGCTGGTGCTGCTTTGCTGTCTGAAATGAGAAAAAAAAAAAAAGCAAACCAAAACAAAATACAACAATCTTTAACTGAAAAAGAAGTCTCAGCTCTCTTTTTCCATGCAGATGGTGCTGTTTACCAGTTATCTCTCAGTGCAGGAAGGAGACCAAAGCCTAGAAGAATTACAGCTGGTTCGAACTAATCCACACAAAAGCTGAAGTTAATGAGGAGAAGAAAAGTAATTTGTTGAATTCTGTGATTACCGTGATCTCACAGCTAGTCAAACTATAGCCCGACTAATAGTCTACTCAGTATGCAAAAGTTGCATCTTTGATATCCAAATTATAGTGTTGCCAAGAAAGTTTTCTGCATTAAGTGATTATAGACTAACCTCTCTAATTTCTGATTGAAAAAAAGACCTGATCTTTCCCCTTGAGAATGAACCTTCCTTTTCTCTCTTTTAGGTAGGACATTACAGCTGATGGGGTTGATCCAGTACTTGGGTTCTGTCATGATTTGGGCTGAACTGGCCAGTGGGCAGAATGACAGATGCTCTCCCCTACCTCTTTTCAAAGAGAGGCAAGAGAGAGACACTTATTACTTTAATGAAATCATAGAATCATAGAATCACAGAATCATCTAGGTTGGAAGGGACCCTTAAGATCATCAAGTCCAACCACCAACCTAACACTGCCAAAAC
>RSEF01000002.1:14302808-14324338 GCA_003993805.1 Himantopus leucocephalus
GCCGGCCCTGGGTGTTACAGCAATGAGTATAAGCAGGAGCCTCCCTGCATACCGTGCCTGGGCATCACCTATAAACACAGGTCTTATCACTCTGAGAGTGAACACTTACTGCACAATATGCTGTTAATTTCAGGAGTTAGAAGAGGCCCAGCTAAAAAGCAGTTACTGAACAGAAAATTGGTCCTGTTTTACCTCAAACCAGGACAAGTTGGAAGGGTAGGTGATGCAGGAGCTGAAGGTAATCTGTGTTGTGAACAGGCAGCTTCTGAGACAGGAGACAGAGAAGTGACTACAGTGCAGGTACTCCATAACTCCTGTTGTAACAGGGTGTCCCTCACCCCATCCAGACAGATCCATACTCTGGTCTGTGTCAGGAAGGTATCCAACCTTGGCCACTTGGTATGAGAGGTCAGTCTCACCAAATGACATTACTTGGTACGTCTGCGCATGAATACAAACAGGAAGTAAGATATCAAACATTGTGCATCAGGAAGGGTTGAGATAGCTCTACACCATGCAGGGTGCATGCTTCTTCATATCACAGCAGCTTGAAGGAAGAATATAGCAATGCTCTGACTGAATAAAACAGACCTTGCTGTGGATAACTGAGGAATAAATGAGAAAAAAGACAAGGAAGGGCAAATGAAAGACCTAATTATCAGTTGCACACATATCTGTGGTTTCAGGGTGTGAAGGAGTTGTCTACTGGTGAACTTCCACAGCCACCTGCTAGCTGCCAGCAGAGCTGTGGTGCAAACTGGAGCCACATCTGTGTGAATAAGACCTTCTTCTGTTTTTAAAAAGCAACATTTCTAAAGTTTAGCAGACAATTCTCCCCCTTTTCTATTGTATAATTCAACTGAGTGCATAAAAACTGCACTATTATTCTTGGAATATTACTCTTGGAAGAGTAAATTACTAATATTTTCTTAGCCACCAAAGTGAGCATAAATGTTGGGTTTGCATGAAAAGAGACACACAGATTCTCATACCCTTACTTTGCTTCAGGTACTCAGGTGTTATTTATTGGAGTATGCTGACCTCAGATCGTAACCTTCCACTCATGTGAATATCCTTTTCTCCTGTAGCCGGAGAGTTTACAGACTCCTTAACTCCTAGAAGAGCATTTTTATTTGCTTATTAATGAAGTGAAGATTCAGCATAATTCTTAGGCTTAAATGCCAACACTGGAAGGAGGCAAAAGTCTGATTCACACTAAAGAAATACATGAGAAATCACAGTGATGGAAGGGGGCTTGGGCAAGACACTTGAGTAGTCACCCTATTGACTTCTAGGCAATTGCAAGAGTTAAGAACTGACAAAGATAAAAAACACTTCTAGTACCCATTTCAGGGAGACTAGGTCAGACAAACATCTGTCAGGAATCATTGATCCTGCCTTCAGGCAAAGCAGTGGACAAGATGACCTCCAAAGGTCTGTTTCCAGACCTATTTTCCTGTGATAGGTGATCTAAATTTCCTTGGGAGGATCAGGTGATAGAACAGCAGCCTTCCTGCGGAGTTAGCCATCAAGCTTGGGAAGATTATTTTCATAGCTGCCTGTGTAAACAATTGCTATTAAGCAGAATTTTTACTGCTTTCTTTACATTTTCTTTCCAATATGCCTTGTTGCAAGCTTATGCTGAATACCTTCAGGCAAGATAAGTCCTCAAGGAGAATATTAGAAATCTCACTGGTTTAGTGCATAATTTCACTGAGTTTTTTGCTGCCAGCAGATGAGAGTAAATTTTTTCACCTAAGTCATACTAAGTCTGAAGTAGAACAACTTTAGGAGTCTGAAAGTGATAGGGAACAAGGACCCTATTTGCAGGGAGTTCTGCCCTTTCTTTACTGCAGAGTATCCATATTACATTTTAGGATTGCCTGATTTTCATTTCCTATTTCAGCAAAAACAAAAGATCCAATTACATAGAGCTCTTCGTTTATCCAAAAAGATGTCGTTAGAAAAAACACACACAAAAAAATCATAACAACATATAAAAGACCAGAGTTTCCTGAAAAATGTAATTTTACATCCTCAAGTTGAGTTCCTTTGTAAAGAATTAAAATGTTGGCATTTCTCGACAGGCAGAGTGATTACTTGATAAGATTACACAGATAAAGTGACGTTCATCATTTTTCACACATAATTAAATACAACAAAAGTAATATTTTAAATAGATAAGCAAGCACACAATGGGTAATTATGTGTATGGAGCTTTCTGTCTTACAGTGTATAGTGCTTAATTAGACCTTAAGGGACAGTGCAAATTTGCTAATCGTATGTGCCAGTCACAGCCAACATTTCATACCAAAGTTCCAGACTCCTGTCTACATCTGCACATAATTTGCTTATTAGTTTAAATGCACAATTTCAACTCTTTAACATTCAGTTTTGATTGGTTTTGCTATATTAATGGGATAATAACATTATTCATAATCAATGTTCTCCAAATGTAAATGATTTTAATTGTTCACACATAATAGTGTTCTCTATTAAAAACACATACTGATGCCTAGTTGAGAAAATTAATTTGCTGTGTTTGTTACTATAATGAAATAAAAGTTGTTCCAATTTAATGAATTCAGCAGTAGATTTCATAACTTCATTATGAACACAAACTCAATTTTCTGGGGGTAACTTACCATTAGTTCAAATGAAAAGATTCATTCTCTGGAAAATTCAGGAGTCACTGGTTCTATTTCTTGGGGTCATTCCAATTAATAAAATGAGAAATATTTAACAATGCCATAGAGTGAGTATTGTGACATGCAATTGAAATAATTCTTCCTGCGTCTTGAATTTCAGAGTTTCCGCAGCTGAATTGCTATTTTTTAAAAAGTTTCTCAAAGGAGGAAACAGAAAAAAATAGTGACAACATCATTTAACTATTTTCATACTAAATTATTCAGGGTCCTTTTGTATCTTCTCTCATGAACTTGAAATCAGTGGCCTTGTTTTTGTTCAGCAGATCAACAGACTTGCAGAGCTTATCACCATTCAGCTTGAAGAAAATGAATTACTACATTGTAAAACTGTATACTTTTAATGCACAGGTGTGGGAAACATCAACTCTGAGGCTTAATAAGTAGCACACTTAGTTACTTCACTGCTGCAGCATGTAAAACTCTGGATATTAATACTGAGCTCTTGCTCAGTTGTATGAAAAAGATTATGGTAAGCCAAAATTGACAATAAATTTAATCTGATAACTGACACCTGACATATAGCTTTGGGGCCTTCTTTTGGTAGGTCTTAAAATGAAGTTACTAATCTTCAGAGCTCTGGGAATGAAACCTTAGAGCTACTAGGAAAGTAATGACTTAGCAGGGCAAAATGAGAAAGGTTTTCTTGAACCCTCTCAAACATTCCTCAACAATTTTGTATTTCTTATTTCAAGTTAGCGTTTGTTATTTCTTTTTATTTATTTATTTATTTATTTATTGAGTAATTTTCACGTTTCTGGGCTCCTAAAATCCTTCCTGGAAGATAAGTCCCAGTCCAAAAGACATTGTAAGTCTCAATTAGTAAACTGTGTTAAATATGTGTTTTTATGCATGTTAACATTTCTGCTCCCATTCACCACTCCGGGCCTTTCTGGAACACGCAATTTAGATATGTATTAGATTCAAAGCACAGATATGAAACAGCTTATACGACAACTCAGGATTAATCATGTAATGTTCTCTCCCAGCCTTCACACAGAATTATGACTTTCATAACATTTTTTTTTCCTTTTTTTTTCAGTTTGGGGACACTAATTTGTACCTAACTATAAGCATATGGGTCGTTCTTATTGAAATCAAGGAATACAAAATTCCACCCCATTAAAACTGCATTGCCAAACTCCAAGCTAAAGGCAGTCTACTATACTGAGTTATTCCTGTGATTCAAGAAAGGCTTAAACTCTGTTGGATTTAGTGGAGAACATTCAATACCAACATTAGAGGCCTGAACTATGTACATGTTGAACAAGTGGATGGATGGATTCAAGGGAGGAAAAATAGTGTATTGTGTTCAGCACTGAATGTGATATTGGATAGTTCACAAGGTACCTCATTCTCATTCATCGTCCAGAAATCTGTGGCCTGTCTTGTAAATTTAGTGAATTAGGGCAGTTCGAAAAATTATCCCGACTTTTTAACATTTAGCCAGTGTGAATGGAACCTTCAGACTTTTTTTTTTTTTATAATGCTTCAGAAGAATGACACACTCTTGGACACACTCTAATTCTTGGGTAGTGTGATAGAACTTTTTTTTTATGGAAAAATGATACTACCTCAGTTGACTACCATAAATGTATGTGGTATTTTCAGATTATTGCATTGAGAGGTCATCTTCAAGTATCTGCTGTTTTTTCATAAAACCAGTTTTCCATGGAATCTGGTTATTAGCACCAAAGCAATGCATTATTTAGCTACATATGAATTTTATCTCACAGTAATCTAATTTACTAGCTACATGGTTAAATGAAAAACAATTGTCTCCTGAGCATAGTCCAAAGGCATAACATTTAAAGTTACGTTAACTTTGATAACTAATTCAAAATTTAACGTTTAAGTACATAAAATAAACAAGCAAACTTCGCGTGCTCCCACATTGAGTTTAATTTGCTCTCATTTCTTTCCCCAAGGCATAAAGAAAATTTACTTCAACTTATTATATTACCACCCTTTTCACCCCTTTCCAAATCCAACCATGAATGGCCCTTTCTCTTTTCTATCTTTACAATTCCATAAACATCTGTTTGCTTCTCTCTTTATCCCATAACAAGAATCCAGCATATGAAAAATATTGAAAGGAATGGTTTTCATTCATTTTAATTGGAGAAGTGTGAGAAGGAAAATGCCTGCATAACCAAAGTGCCCGTGTTACAAATTGCATGTTAGACTAGGGGAGGATTTCTGGCAGGATCTTTATGTTTTCTTTTCCCCCCAAACACCCAGAGTTTTAGTTCTTAAAAATAACAAAAAGACTCTCAGTGATGACAAGAAAAAGAAAGTTGCTTATAAAAGTTTCCTGTTAGTGTTACTTGTATACAGTTAGCAGACGGGGGTGAGAGTAAGTAAGATCACAAATGGTGATATAAATAAACAAAGAATGAAATGTCAGTTACATAATGACGACTTTAATGGAATCGCTGGAGTTTCAGATGAGAGCAGAAATATATTTCTGTCCTTCTTATAGCAGGATTAGAAACTAATCTTTTGCATAAGCAAAAGCTGCTCTTTAACATGAGCCACCCTTTGTAATGTTGCACTTCCCGAGACTGATTTACACACAGAGGTAGAAGGAAATTTAGATTTTATACTTTGTGTTTCTTTGCCTTCTGTGTTTTGGGGAGAGGGAATCAGTCTCTAGGCTCCAGTGGATTTCCAGCTAAACTCTACAAAACTTTGTAGTACATTTTAAAAGTAAGTTTTGTGTAGGATCTATAATAAGGCATTTCAGGTCAATTCATTAATCAGTTCTCTTAGGAATGCTTTAATTACAGTGTTCTGAAACCAGAGGGAAAAATGGTAAATACTGCAGAACCAACAGACCAATATTGCTAATTAATATGGATTGCAGGAGAAAGTGTTGACTAAAAAGCCTTGGATGAATTCTCAGAGGGATAATGAATTATGATCAAGGGGGATTTATTAAAAATAGACCTGCTAACAATACTAAAATTCTGTGCACTTTCTAACACCTTTAACTCATTTACAAACTTTTAACAAACATTAATTAATTCTCCAAACATTTTAATAGCTTAAGTAACTACTATTATCCCAGCTAAATAGACTGACACTTTTTCAAATTGAGAGACTTGCCCAAAAGGCAATACTATATCCATGGCAGACTTGGGAACAGATATTGCTTGTGTTTTGTTGGTTTTTTTCTTAGTCTTAGTATGCCAGACCACTTTCCTTTAGGGCCCGATCCAAAACCTACCAAACTCAGCAAGAGCCATTCAGCTGACCTCATGGGGCTTTGAATTGCACACAGAAAGACATATCAGACTGTTAATCACGGCTACTGCCAGTAAAAATATAACATTGCAATGATACAGAAAAGTCGTGGTATTGTGGGCAAGGAACAATTGTCCTTTCTCCTACTTCAGGGTAATATTTGGATGGCAAAAGAAAATCTCAGGGGGAAAGTACAGTTTATGATGGTTTCCCTCTGCAGTACTGGACCAGTGCCTCAGTGTGGTATGACAACATGCCATACTCTTTTTGATTATCTTTGTATGAAATAAAAAAGTAAGGTCTTATTACTAAATAACAACTTTTGCAAAAATATTGATGACAACTCCAACTATCCAGCTAAATTCTAGTTATTTTGTGCCTCCTTAGAATACCTCAAGATCTTTGAACTAGTACATTAACTTATTAATTTGATCACTCTTTTTATGCATCTGCTTATTTATAGGCCACAAAAGATTTGATTTGCTGACTGTTTTCAACTGTTTCTGCATGCTGTTTGAAATGTGCAACAATTCACTTCCAAATGTGGTTACATTTTGGCTCTAGTGAGGCCTCCAAACATAGGATACAGTAGGACAAGGTTTTCACATAGAAGAGACCCATTGACTTTGTCAAGTTTTTGTAGGTAAAAAGTACATTGAACAGGAAGTGTTTAATGATCTTCTAGTATGGAGATTATCTTACTTTTTGTAATGTGTGTGCTGTTATTATCACATGATTTTTGTACATTGATAAAAATCTTTTGCATTGAGAGGTAATTCAGTTATATAAAAAAGCTCATGTGATCAGTTCTAGATTCCTTGATTACAGGACCAAAATATAATTGAGAAATCCAGCATGACTCAGATGAAAATCTGTCAAATGCATATGATATCTAGTGTATAAAAGGGCGTATAAACAGCTAACTCCATTTTTTTTAAATAAAATATTATTTTAGCTCAACCTATGAGTAGAAAATCTTATCAATAGTCCTGGTAGAGTCCTGTTATCAAAAAGGTTGTACCTAATCTTGCAAAATGGAGCTGTAAATGGTCACCAGAGGGCACAAAATGCCTTTGAATAAATGTAGTGGAAGACATACAGCAACATCCTCATACTTGGTCCCTGAAGCTAAGTATGTAAAGTCCTGTTTTTTCATGTCTAAATAGCACTTTGTTGTGTTCAGAAGTAAATAGCACAACCTAATGTCAGGTCTTGGCTCTCATTTGAAACTAGACAGCCATATTTCCCTTGGTGAATAAAACCAAACTAACATACATAGAAATTTTTGCTCTGTTCCTTTACTTGAGAACTAACACCCAACTTATAAAGGCATATCTGTAGCTCTAAGGTATTCATAGAACAATTTAGACTAAATAATTTCAGCCTGTGAAGGCCCCACTCATTTCAAAGGTTCACTCATTGTCTCTCTACTTGTGGGGCACAAAACATAGAAGAGGAATTACTAGTGTTAGTTCCCTTCCTCTGAGGCTACTTCCAACACAAGTTCATAAAAGTCCTTGGCTACAGTCTCCAGCAGCGCTGATCTTTCATCTTGCTTTGTAGCTACCAAGAAGCTAAGAACAGCGGTGGGACAGGCTCTGGCAAAATATGCAGCTTTTCTTTCAATTCTTTGCTTTATGGTCCCTTTGGCTGTCCTGTGCTAACCAAGCTTAAGTAAAGCACTGGGTCCATAAGTGATAAAATATATTCACTGACAAGACCTATGATCAAGACGTGTGGTAAAACATTTGATTTTTATAATATTGCTTATCACCCTCCTTCCACTACTGCGGCTGTGACTATCTAATCAGACAGAAATCCAGCCTGGATAATGCATAAATTTCCCCTTGTCCATCTAAAAATGAAGTGTAATAAAATATAGTGAGGTCATGGGGTAAGGATTTGAACTATTGTACTGATGATAAGATCTGGAAAAAAAACATGTAGTGGGTATAAATAAATCTGCTATTGAGTTCAGATGGAAGCCTGTCCAGCAAAATGTGAAGCTAGGAAAATATACTGAGCCCTTACTTCATGAAAGACTCTACTTGTGAAAACAATGTGAGCAGAATCATATCTGTAGACTATGGACACATAATACCTTGCCCTAGTGCTAAGGATTGTTCCACCATCTGTTGTTGGCATCAATGACATTAACAGGCTATTAGTTCCCCTCAGTGTAGTTGAGGCTTTAGGTTTCGGTGCCGAAGGTCCAAGGTTCAATCAGCCTATGGCTGTTGCAGAGACACTCTGTATTCCAAGATGTGTGTTAATATCAATGCTACCAGGTAAAAGAAAGGAGATTCTGATGACATCTTTTTTTAGATTTCAGTATCAAATACTGCAATGAACTACAAGGCAATTCCCTAAGGTGTCTTGGAAAGTCTTCCAAATTAAACATGCTGTTAAACTAGATTAAAATGACAAAAAACAGATAAGTCAGATTAAAGTCTGATCCTACTCCAACCTTAATTCACACTGCTGTAAAATTATATCATTACAGTATGCAGAACAGTGAATTAAAGATGAAGTGCCAGCTTTAAATTTAATTTCCTCACATTTGCCAGTTTCAGATTATCTAGTGCTAACAGCATGACTGACACTTCACAGGCATGCCTGAAAATAAATTCCTCTAATCCAGGACCTCCCTTGCCAACATCTCAGTTGTCTCATGGGCTCCACTGAGGGGGTAGATTGAGGATCCAGTGGAATAGTGGGGACGCTGGAATATAACACCAAAACTAAGGACCATTAAGGCAGACACAGATTAAAGATGGGGAATTAGACAAACTCAGATTAAATGTGATGTGGGGAACTAAAATGTCCCTTTGCTCCCACTTTTAAGTACCATGTCAGGAAGTGCTGCCTGAGAGAGAAGCCTCCCGATCAGAGCCAAAAATCTGGGTTTGTGTTTCTGTAACAGGTTCAAAACCATGGTAAGGCATTTCAGCACACATGAAAGAATGTCCAGTTGTGTCTTCCTCTCACTGTAGATTCAGTCATATTCACACATAGAAAAAGGGGAGGAAGTTTCACTACTGCCAAGTACATGTATTTGAGGCACTATTTTTACTCCTCTGCTTCACAGATGTGCTGTCATGTGTTATTGTTTCTTGCTAGACCTCCTATAGCCTTTCCGAGTCATTCCTTAGGTCAAAGGATGTTAGCTGGACTCCAGCTCCACATTCAGACCTGGCATAATGCATGGCCTATTGCGGAGGATGTTAGAACTTTATAAAAACCCTCTGTTTAGCTGAACTTTTCATTGAGACCCTCACTTTGCAAGTTATAAAATAGTGTTTTACTTGTACATGATGACCGCTTGTATATGACGCAATAGATTTTTAGCTTGTGGGAGAATTGCATAAATAAAAAGGACTCTAAATAAATATACTCAGCATCCAATAAATAAAGCAACCACAAACCATGTAGGCTATAAGTCAAACAAACAAAGAAATCTCGGAATCTGCAGGAGACCGCAGATGAACTTGGGGCTAGGTTGATGGAAGAGCACTACTCAAGGTCATCTTTGTGGAGAAGGCATCACATCCCATACAAATTCTTCTTTCCTCGGGATATTGCCCTTTTGTTAACAATTTAGACTGCCCTGTCTTGGTTGTTATGCTGGTAAAGTGAAAACACAGAATTTTAGCCTGGACTACACAAGGCTAAAATAAACAATCAAAAAGAGAAGTACAAATACAATGTCTCCAAAAGAAGGAATATATTGAATTTGCTTATTCATTAGCCACCTTAACCTTTGCTTTTAAATATCTGAAACTGGGGGGCAGATTGTTGTAAGGATTTATTCACTTTGCTATTTTTATTTGTATGAGCAATTCCAAAGTGTTCAAGGTTTATTCAGTTGTGGAACATGGAGCACATACAAATATGTTTTAAAGCACATGATTTTAGAACAAAATACGCAAAACAATTTGCGTGCTACTAGGGTAAGTGCCTTGTTTTCTTACTTTTAATCATCTTGTTATTTAGGATAACCTATGTTACCCACAGAGTGAGTGAGGATAATTAATGTCTAAGAGAGAGGTATATATAAAGCCAGCCTGCTGAACTACCTAAATTAGCCAATAGGCTGAGGAGGAGCATGTGTCCACCTGAAGCAGCTTGATAACATCCTTTGACCCAGCCTATTAGGAGGAGGCCCTAATCATGGAATCCTTACCCTGGGAGCAAGAGAAGAAGTTTTTCAGTCTTTACAATTTTGGGCAGGAAGTGAGCTAAGATGAACGACTTTGTGTTTTAAAAATGAGAGCTTTTGTAAGTAGGGGAGGAGATGGGGCTCTACATCCTTCATCTCTGAACATGGGTATACAATATTTAAATCTAGGCCAACCTGTTTCCAAGAAAGCATCCTAACCACTACTTTCTTACTCAGGAAATTTGTTAGAGTCCCTGATTTTCACAGCAACTTATAAAGCCGGATTAAAAGAGTATCCCCAAGATGCCTGATGTACTCTGAATGCTAGAAGTTGCGTTCACGTCTGTTTCAGGTATAGAAAGAAGCCAAACCTGAATTTGCAGTGCCTCTTTTGAGTGCTCCCATCACAGGACTAGTTGGCAAAAGGTACATTGAAAAAAGACAAATCCTTTCTCCTGTGTTTTCTAGAAAGCCCTGCCTACCAATGCTGTTTTGAGAAAAGATTCTGGATCAAGGCTCTGAGGGGAGATGAATACAGTGATGCCTGTGAGCACTCAGCTGCACAGCATGGCAAGGGCAGGGGTTGTTCTGGATATGTCCACTGAAATCTGGCATCCAGGTGTAACTGACAGCTGAGTGTCAGTTTTAAGAATCTACATTTCAGATTTCAGCCTTCATGTTACTTTGTTTTTAATCAGTCAAGTAGCGACATAGAAAACCCTGCACGCACACAATCATGTGTGCACTTCAGATGGAAGAGACCCAAAAGTACAGACTTTAGGCCTCATTGCCTTCTCATGCCCTCCCAATTTCAACCAAAGTCAGTGACGCAGAAATTAAAAGTCAAGTAACTTTGGAATAATTAAAAAAAAAACAGCATGAAAAAAATCATACATTTTCCATCATTTCAGTGTAAGATCTGAAATGCATTCAAGTTTTGTTCTTCTTAGTAGCTGCTTTAACGTAAACATATCAGCTCTGATGCAGAAAACGGAAATACCTTCATTAGGAGAGGCATTTATAGAATTAAATAGGAAACTGGAAAATGCCATCTCCCCACCTTTTTCTTCTATTAAACCCCTTTCTTCCTTGAGAGGTGGGATTTTTTTGGAAGCGGGTAGGGTAAGAGGGAAAGATTTGCAAAGTCACTGCAGCCTTGTCCAAGAGGAATTGCTCCCTCCCTACCGTGATACAAACAACAGTGTCCCTATTCATCTGTTTCCTGAACATAGAACAAGAAAAGCCAGAAGTATTCAAAATAAAATTGTAATTGGACCCTACAGTAGTTCAAAAAACAATGGGAGCTAGAAGGGGAACATAATGATTCATTTTGGCTGCTCTGTTGTATCATTTGTTCTTCCTTGGCCCTATAAACCGGTATATAATGACTTTTAGAAATATAGGAAAATTAGAAACAGAAACCAGATGCTTAGAACTCATAACACCTTTCCCTTATTTCCTCTAAGTTTAAAAAAAAAAAAAAAAAANAAAAAGCAGCGTTTGTGAATGTAACCTTCTAATATTAAAATGAAATCATGTGTTCTAGTAGCTGATTGTGACAGTAACTCTTCATTTCCCCCTTTCTGTTCTCAAGTGGCAAATTGATATGACACAATGCAGAAACGTTTTCAAACACACGGCCTGAAAAGCTTAAAGTGTATCTGTAATGCATTAGTTTCTGAAAACTTAGATGTCCATATAATGTGTCCATATCTGTAAAATTCTGCAAGAAAACTAATCCAAGCAGATTTGAGCTAACATCTGTCTACAATATCAGCTACTTAAGTCAATGTATTGGTCAAGACTGTATATAGGAAATAAATTGAAAAAGATGTGAAAGCAAAATGAATAATAGTTACAGTATATCATATAGATTATTGATTTCTGGTCTTTAAAAGTTTAGTAAAGCTTTTGATTTACTTCTTTCTTTTCTACTACTTCATTTTGTGACATGTTAGAACAAAAAGAAAGGTTGACCAATTTTTTTTATAGAGACATTCAAAATGTTACATCTTGTCTTTGTGAATACATTGTATAAATGCAGTTTGTACTAAAAATTTAACAAATAACTACCCTGGTCAGCTTTACAGAAAATGGTGTCTGGAGAATTTTTATTTTTATTGGATTAGGCTACAATGCAACATACATTTTCAGATACAGCACCAGAACGTGTCCTACCAGCAACTCCAAAGAAACATCAAGTTTCATCGACCAGAAATAAATTCGAAAAATTGCTGCTTAATATGGATTGATGAAGCTGATTTGGTTGCTGTACCTTACAAATCAACACTGTCACATTTGTTTAGATGGTAATAAGTTCCATTTCCATGTAACTTATTCTGTAAGTAGCTCAGGCACGTAAAGAATGTGCCAATTGCCCAAGGACAAAATAAAGAGAAAATATTACATTTGCATATACTACCATTTGCTACCATGAACTGTAATGGACACTACTGTGGTAAGCAATACCAAACTTAGATATTCACAGCTGGTGGAGATAACCTTCATTTCAGTAACATAAATCTATAGGTATCAAAAACCAAATACAGAGACAGATACAATCTCATTCAGAGGTCCTCTGATTAGAGAGGTCCATTACATCAGGAGGCTACAGCACGACTAAATCACACTGCTTAATCCATAAGGTTAAGCCCAAAACATCTCTCTCTTCCTTCCTACCTCAACCAGATACATGTCTTTCTTCTAAGGGACTCAAAATAATAAACAGAGCATCAATAATAAGTCTCTTTAAAAAAATTATAATCTAAATATTATCACATGAAAAACTGATTTTTAACTGACTTACTCTTTTCCAAAAATTATGTAATTCCTGCAATATGTTTTCATCTTTTCTTAAAAATCTGAAGGCATAAAACTACTGCATTTTTGGCTGGGAAAATAATATTTGAGCAACAGAAATAAATCTTTGTATGCACTTCTGTTTGGAAATTTCAAAACGTTTCATTTCCTTTCAGTCTAAACAAAACAATAAACATTTGCAATCAAATTTCACTTCAGATTCCTCCATTATGGTCCTCTTATGCTGGTTCATGTTTTTTTCCAAGTGTTTTCTATTAGGTGATCTTTCCTTCAGACATTTGAAGAGGCGAGGTGGCACAAGAAGAGAAATATTACTCTCATTCTCCTATTGGAAACTTTGAGTTTCACTGAAAATATTTCAATAATCATATTTAGGGGGAATGGCTGACCTTTTCCCTCCCCGCAGGAGGGGGAAAGCCATCTTCATGGAGAGTAAACCACCTAGAAAATTTCAGTCATCTCTGAAAATCATATGGGAGCAACTTCCCTGGTTTGTGTGCTCCTGAAAGACCAGATGAAGGAGAAGGACAATCAGGCTTAGGAACAAAGTGGATTCCCATAATCACCGGGATTTTGTGACAATGTTTTTCATAGATATTACTTTATTTCTGGTTCACTCCAGTAGCTTCAGCTATCACTTAAGCTCCTGTGACCTCAGGAGAAACTTTTATGAATAACGACTTTTAAACAGGAGAGATTTGGAAATTGATTATGGGTAAGAAGGAATGGAGAGGACAAAAGAGAGAAAGGTTGGATCAAATGAGGATAAATATAGTTTAGCTGGGATTACCTTAGGTTGCACCCCTATTAGCATTTTATAAATAACTACACAGATCAAGTTTCAGATCGATTCAAGATGAAACAATATTCACCAATTATTTTAAGCTGCTTTATAAAATAACTGCTGTAGAGTCTGGCTCCACTATGTGTCTCTTGGAGTTTTCCAGTGTAGATGTGAAACACTACCGATGCACTGTGGTATGTTTTGATTTCATTTTGCAGTGTTACACAGTGTTATTATGCAAGACTCAAAATAAGTCAGAATCAGAATGTCTGTGTAACCGAGACAGAACTTGTATCAAAAAATAAGGTTGCATGTATATCTTAAAGAATTTTGAATTCAGTGTAAAATAAAAGTCAAATTATTAACATTTTCACCATTTTTCCTAAGAAAATAAGAGGATTTCTGGTAAATGCACACAGACATTCTTGTTGTGTTCAGTCTTCAGCCCCTGAAGCAACAAACTTCTTTCAGTGTGTAATTCAGGAGCTATAAAACGTGGACTACTGACACAGCAGACCACATTGTTTCTTACAGAGCCATTGTGGTCTTCGTTGTCAATGAGAGTTTGCTTATTTAAAAAATAATTTTCTGTGTGTGGGGCATAGGATCCAGTGGGTGAGCAAAATAAAGACAGATGGCAATGGATTAACTCTGGCATATTTCATTCCAAGGCAGATTTTACGGTTAGAAAATCATGTACTGCACACCCTGACAAAAATTTGCCAAGTTTTGTGAAATATAAAATTGTTTGCGTGATATATAATGGACAGGATCAGCAGGTCAATGGATATATATTCATATCTCTATCAACTTCAGTACCATGCTGATACGTCCAAGAGGATGTTGGGAGCGTTACCTAAATATACAATAGACTCATTCAGTATAATTTAGCTTCCATATATTGTTACGTCACTTTGACTTTGCTACTGTTAAAAGTATATATAATTGAGCACCTAAATATACCAACATTTCATTTATTTATGAGACTGACCCTATGTTATTTCTTGTCGTTAATGAAAGGAGAAGCTCCCCGTTATCCTGGCAAAAAAGATAGTGATAGTTTTCCTGTAGATTTAAAGATAAGATATGGCAAGCAGTTCTCTTGCAATGAGAGATCCTACAGGTATCCTCCAAAATTCAAAGCACTGTATAAAATTAATGGGAAGGGATACTCCCTTCAGACAGTGCAGACAAACAATTTCATTTAGTTTATTCTTACCGATAAATCTCATAGGTATTAGAAAGGAAAGTTAGTGTTAAATAGCACTTAAGGCAATTTCTAAATATATTTATCTTAAAAACCAATGACAGATGATCCTGTTTAGAAATGAAAGGCTGCTTCAGGAATTCTGTTGGCTCTCTGATTGATGACATAGGATTTTTCAGGAGTGTCCAGGGGAGGACAGAATTCAAAGTAAGCACACTCTTATATCTGATATTTTGTGTCAGCATTCAGAGGTCTGACACACTATCTAGTCTGTATATTCTATTAAGATATGAAACCTCATAGAAAGATTTATATCAGTAGCAACTTTATAATTATTCATCATTGATAGTTTTCTGTGGGAGTTAAGTGTTTTTCAGTCCAAGAAATAACAGTGAGGAAAATACCACACGTGGAAATTATTAGAGAGTTTTTACACCTATACTGATGTGTTGGCTCTATTTCAACTCAGGCAATGCTTAAAATCAGAAACTGACTATGCTATGATTAAATCCAAAACATGTCAGTATAGGTAAGAAAATCAGCAGTTTCCAAATCCTTGATGTCATTTTACAGCTGCAATACTAGTTTGGTCCACATGGTATTTCCCAGACTTCCACAACATAAAGGATAAAAACTGTATGAAAAGCAAGCCCATTGGTAGATGTATTTAATAGACAGTCAAAAGAATCTAATACCTTAGAACAAAAGACATAGATAAAATCAGTTTATCTTCTGATTCACCTCAGTCAATCAAATGTATCTGTGCATGGCAAGTATGAATCCTACTTTTTACTTTCTGTCACCTGTGCTGAAACATTATAGAATCATAGCATAGTTTGGGTTGGAAGGGACCTTTAAAGGTCATCTCATCCAACCCCCTGCAATAAGTAAGGACATCTTCAACTAGATCAGGTTACTCAGAGCCATGTCCAACTTGACCTTGAATGTTTCCAGGAATGGGGCATCTAACACCTCTCTGGGCAACCCATTCCAGTGTTTCACCACCCACATTGTAAAAAATTTCTTCGTATATCTTTTAGTTTAAAGCATTAGCCCTTGTCCTGTTGCAACAGGCCCTGCTAAAAAGTCCCTCCCCGTCTTTCCTGTAGGCCCCCTTTAAGTACTGAAAGGCTGCAACAAGGCCTTCCCGGAGACTTCTCTTCCCCAGGATGAACAATGCCAACTCTCTCAGCCTGTCCTCACAGGAGAGGTGTTGCATCCCTCTGATAATTTTTGTGGCCCTCCTCTGGACCCGCTCCAACAGGTCCCTGTCTTTCCTGTGCTGAGGGCTCCAGAGCTGGATGCAGTAGTGTAGGTGGGGTCTCACCAGAGCAGACTAGAGGGGCAGAGTCACCTCCCTTCACCTGCTGGCGATGCTGCTTTTGATGCAGCCCAGTATAGGGTTGGCCTTCAGGGCTGTGAGTGCACATTGGTGGCTCATGTCCAGCTTTTCATCCACCAGTACCTTCAAGTCATCATTTATGATAACTCATCTTCATATATAGTCACATATATTCAGGCCACTTAATGACATAATTTTTACCGAAGAAACAAGCTACTAGATAGTAAAAGAGAGAAAATAAACTAGATGTTTTTACAGGAAAAATAATGGTACAATGCATCATGCCTTTACTGGTCCATCAAACAATAAATATTAGCCAAAATAAAGATAAAAAAATAATATTCACTTTAACAATAATATTTAGACATGCACCAACAAAAAAATGTATATGAGACGTTACTAATAGCATACTCAAGCAAAGATGAAATGTCAGGTTCAGGTATCCAACTAATAGACCAATGTCATATTTTGTTAAAAAAATCTGCTAAAAGTATTGTGCATAACAGTTTATCTATGAAAGTTAGGGATTTTAGTTTAACAGAAATGCTCAAATTTACTGGCGAGACTGAATGAAACAAAAGCAAGTTGGTCATTGGAAATGGTGGAAAGCAGCAGCTTTCACTAAAGGTTTTCACTAAATGGAAATGGGGAGGAGGAAACGGAGAACCTTATATTTAGGTACAAAAGTGACAGTAGGTATGCCAAGAGTAAAATGGCTGATACAAATAACCATGTGCTAATAGACAAGCATTCAAAGATGAGGATAAAGACATCACTTTAAATGAGGCTTTTACATAGTTGTACTGTTTACTCATTTTCATCCTATCTGATCATTTGAAGCCAAAATTAGATGAGGCAATTTTTGTCTTTAAGGCCAAACTACTATGAATATGCTAAACTGTGTTTTACCACCTTAAATTTGGCAGCAACACCTCTTCCACAAGTGCTGGTTTGTTTTATTTGTCTAAGTATATTTGCAGCATATGAAATTCACTTGTCATTGGAGTAATAATATTTGCTTTGTTTTTCCTTTCCTACCTAAGTAATACATTATATGTGCAGCTATGAGAAAAATGCCAGCTTTCTTGCTTTCTTTTGAAGAATCCAGAATATCTACCTCCTCTGCCCATGTTAATGAAAAACCATGGAAATCCTTAGAAGAAATATACAAATATTGCAGAAAAAAAAGCACTGTTAAACCCTAAATCATATGCATAATATTCTTGGTTTTGCATCTCCTTTCCATGCACTGATATACTAGCCCATGAACAGAAAACAGACAGAAGACACTCAAGTCAAACTTCTTATTAGGTTGGAATAACTTTTCCAGTATAAGTTAAACATTCATGCCAGCCCAGCTAAGCAAAACTAAGCAGTTAACTTTGAAGGGAGACCTTAAGAGGAATATAAAAATACCACTGCAGCCATCCAGTCTCTCAAAATATCATTGCTGTAATTGCCAGAATTATAGCTTGTGGTTACCTGCCACATTCTTTGGTGCTCAACTCATGGTTATTGTGCTGCCACAGTTTAAAACATTGGCTCAGAGCTGTTTTGCAATCCACATAATGCTATATCTACTGCATACAGTACTGTATCAAACAACAAACACAGGCCTTGAGACAAAGTGCATTGAAACATATCCACATAACAAATGACATTTTAGATAAGTACAAAATAATGCACACAGGATGTCATTCCAAGGGACATGTCTTAACCTTTGGTTCTTAATCAAAGTATAATAATAATAAAAATAAACTGTACTTTGCATCTTTTGACTTCTGTGATCACAAAAAAGACAAGAGTATTTCAATATATGGCCTGTTTCCCAAGACTTTTTCCCCAGATCTTCTTGCAACGGAAAATGAAGGCAACATAATAAAAGTCATGATAGGGAACATATTCATACATAGGCCACATTTGTCACACTGTTAATCCTATTAAATGGCTTGGTAATAGCAGGAGTATTAAATGGATTAAGTATTTCCTGATAAGAAATTGATTTTTGATATCTTACTGTATCCATTTTCTAAATTCTCTTTTTCCTGACAAATGATCAAATTGGGGGAGACGCAAATCTTTGTGAGGGTTTCCTTTAATTAAACTGTTATTATTAATAGAATCAGACTTATTTTTGATAACGCGTAATTAGTACCACAGTACTGATGAACCAGTGCCTTCTGGATGATGTTCAGAAATCCCTTCACTTTCTCTTATTGTTTCAGGTGTGTATATATAATCCTATATTTTTTGCATATAGTTGCCACCATCTTCTTGGGTGTGATCTGAGTTACACAATGTGGATGGAGTCAATGTGTGCTGGTGGCCTTGGACAGATTCAGCAAGTCTTGCTGTCCTGCATTTATCAGTTCTTTGGGATTTAAAAAAATCAGTAGTCTCCAGGGTTTTTCAGTTCTTGGAAGACTTTCACATGCCCTCTCTCATACTATTTCTCTTCTCACCTGAAGTTTCCTGGTGACTATTTATCCATCTGTACACGCAGGTACTTATAGAAGTTATTTCCACAACCTCACAGAGAGGTGTGTGAAAAGCGCAAGACAGACACGGAATTTTTACCTTGAGTCAGGATGAAATATTGGAAATTGAGAGTTTTTCAAGACACAGACGTAATTTCCACGTTAATCTAACGCAAGAACTTTTTGTTTATTTTCAGTGAAGATCATATGGAAGATGCAGTGAACTTGAGTCATTAATCCTTGTGACAAGTCATATGCATCTCTGAGCATGCATCCTGCGGTGGTGCAATCTCCCTCCCCCTCACCTTAGGCCTCACGGTACCTGGCATGATGTCTTCCCTGCCTGGGCCACATAACAATACAATGGACCAGAATGTAACACAATGGTCTAACATGAAAGAAAGAAAAGTTGGAGAGCAATGGACCAAGAATAAAGCAGTGTGCCTGGTCCCCATGGCTCCTACTGTTTAAAGACAATAACTATAATTGATCACTCCTGACAACATATCGATCATGGCCACAAAGAGGGGGGTACCAGGACCACAAGTTCTAGCAAGTCCTGGGCTTGTGTAACTGGCGGAAGGTACTGGAATATTCCATTGTCTGAGCTGGGCCAGAGTGGAAAAGTACCTGGCAAAAGTCAATTATCTCGGATCCTATAAGTAGCAATTCTAGTAAAGGCCCTTTGAGCTCTTCTGGATCACAGCGGGCTGCAGCCAGTATCTCCCTTGAGTTTGGACGCTGCTCAGGCAACACCTCAAGGACTAGAAGGCCAGGACGAGGCAAACCCTTCTCTAGCCTCATTTATCGCCCATTGAGGAATGTTGATATATTGTATTTACTCTAACTTGAGAAAGGGAAGTTTTAACTATAGGCTAGCTTCTCTTTCATCCACCTTTCCACTTACATGTTTATTATTAGCTTTATAGATGTGGATGCTATTCCATTTGTCCGTGCACGCGTAGAAATTAAAAAGGGTACCTGCACGTTCACTAGAGTCATGCGATATTAGGAGATCTTTGATCTCTGTAGTTAAAGACCAGTGTGTGTGTGAGCGCACGCACATACTTATA
The DNA here is from genome assembly GCA_003993805.1 of Himantopus leucocephalus. Taxonomy (NCBI): domain Eukaryota; kingdom Metazoa; phylum Chordata; class Aves; order Charadriiformes; family Recurvirostridae; genus Himantopus; species Himantopus leucocephalus. The sequence goes on from RSEF01000002.1 coordinate 14,322,622, forward strand.
CGCTTTGCTTATATGTATATGCATCAATTTGAGATCTGTGCTTTTGTTCATGTGTATATGTACTGATTCGTGATACTTTATAATAAGCTAGTGTGAATCTTGCCATCTTTGAATCTGTAATTAAGTCACTGTGTAGTTATTTTGTTCAGTCACTCTGTAAACCTTTAAATCGGGTATTGATTAAGGGCTGCTAAGATTCAACCTGTTGATTTACCTCAATTCATTAATAAATTTTGAATCGCTGCTAAATCATAACTGTGTCAACTAATTCCATCTGCGACACATCCCCACAGCAGAGCTAACCAGCCAGTTCGTCTGACCATCCACCTTAGGTATGAACAGATGCGGTTTCTGCTTGAGGCAGCTATGGTGTGTGCTACACTCTTCATTTCCTGGTCCTGCAGTGAACTCAGTCTTTCTGCCTGGTCTTTACTGCTAGCACGTATGTGGTAAAGAAACAAGTTCAAGAACAGCTTCATTATTATCTACACTGCTTAACTGTCAGCATGTTTCCTTGACCTTTCCAGGCAGTGTCTTAGCATAGCTCAGAGATTGGCAAGGGCTAGGGGGTGTTCCCAGTAGACAACATGAACAAAAGCAACTTCTCTTGAAAAAGCAAGGACTTTATATAGGTGCAAGCTACACAGCGTCATCTGAAGACTCGGCAAGAAAACTTGTTCATCCCATTTGTTTAATGGCACTTGCAGGGACAAAGCCTGCAAGGTTATTCCCTTATAAATTGAAACGAGTTTCTGTCCATTTGCATGTACAGGAAGTTTTTGAAAAGTAACATTAGTTCTATTTGAAAAGGTACTTAAACTTTCCATAAGTACAAAATTGCCCTCTTGGTGGCTAACTAATTCAAGATGTGTTCTCTTGGTTCCTGGATATTTTTATAACACATTTATACTTTTGCTCATTCCTCTAAGTATTTTGGCTTTGACCAGAGTCAGTAGCACAGTATTTTAAAACCATTCAGAAAACACAAGTTAGTTTTCCCTCCACCTATTTCATAGCACGTTCTGGAGAAGCCTACCCAAAGCAAAAGACTGTTTTCCTCTATCAAACACCTTCCAGAGAAGGCAGTAATGATGTTTTTAAGCTGTAGGCTGATGAACTTGTCTGGAACATGGAACATCTAAATTTAGACCCTGTTTATCCCAATGTCCTCCAACATGGTGTTTTATATTTGTCCAATTTTTGCTGTTTCCCAAGGTGTTTTACGGCCGGAGGTAGAGGAGTCAAAAGGAAACGTTGTGAAATGCTTAAGTCCCAGTCTCAGAGCCCATACTACTGTGTATTGACATAAAACAACCATTAATTTAAAAAAATAACATGTAAACTTTATGAATGACTGTCCAGCAAACTCAGATTGGAAACAAGTCTCCTTGAGCAGGAGACTGTTGCAAGAGTATGTAAAAGAATTTCCTGATGGTCAGAATGTTTCTACAACCTCAATGCTGTTAGCTGGCATGAATCCATGTGTCCCCAGATACCTCAAGTGTTACCTTCCCTTTTTCTGGACTGGTACCACCTAACCTCTGACCCTGGTGTTCATAACTGTCATGAAGGATATCCATCAAAACATGAAAGAAGCTGAGATAATTGTGAAAATAATATAGTTCTTTCTATTTAAAGTTGTGGAAATATTGTTTGGTATCAGTCTGACAACGTACAGAATCATAGAATCATAGAATAGTTTGGGTTGGAAGGGACC
>RSEF01000002.1:14324348-14335396 GCA_003993805.1 Himantopus leucocephalus
GCACATTTCCTATTGTAACAAGGAAATGCAGTACTAAAGAATTGTGCAGATCTACTGAGAGTAGATACTGCTCCAAATGAGCAGTTTAAATTAAAAATCGGTGCTATGCAGGGGTATATAGTGCATGGGCTCATGCTAAGAGTAGGTTACTGACCCTTTATCACTTTGATTTTCTTTGCTCCTGTTCCTTTAAGAGAGTCTGGTAAAACTCTCTAGAAGGAGGTGGGAAGATGCTCTTTCTCGGGAGCTACTGAGCTTGATCAAAATGGAAAAGACTTAAGAGATTAGAAGGTAAGGCTAGAAGAGAATTTCAGCTTGCAGTTGGAAGCCTGCACCTCATGAATACTGAGAAAATGCTGCAGGCTGGGAACTGAGAGCCAGCAACATTGGAGATGGTAGGAGCTATCCCAAGTGGCTCAGAAAAAAGGTCCCTGAGTTGGCTCGAAGAAAGGCTTCCCCTCCAAGGCTGCAGTGTGGAGTGCTTGTCAACCCTCCTCTGTTTCCCCACACTGCTTAGAGTTTTCTCTATTTAAAAGTTTAGAATTTTTTCATTCAAATAAACTTTGGGGCTTTCATGTTTTAGAAACCTTCCNAAATGCTGCAGGCTGGGAACTGAGAGCCAGCAACATTGGAGATGGTAGGAGCTATCCCAAGTGGCTCAGAAAAAAGGTCCCTGAGTTGGCTCGAAGAAAGGCTTCCCCTCCAAGGCTGCAGTGTGGAGTGTTTGTCAACCCTCCTCTGTTTCCCCACACCGCTTAGAGTTTTCTCTATTTAAAAGTTTAGAATTTTTTCGTTCAAATAAACTTTGGGCCTTTCATGTTTTAGAAACCTTCTGGTCTTCTGAGGGAGGTCCAGTCACAGTCATTAGTAAACATATCACAGCCCAGGAGCCAAGCCGTCGGTAAGATTCCTTGTGCTACCTGTGCACGTGGGTGTGGGCAAGCTTTGTAGTTTCTAAAGCTTTGCCATGAAGCACAAGCCTGTTGGAGGCAAAGGAGCTGGAGCTCAGGCTCTTTGCCTCAGTCATAGACCAGCATGTGATGCCTGGAACTAGAGTTTGAGTGAAGAAGGTGATGAGGAAGGAAACCTGCTGGCAGGGGAAGAGGCTTTATCTGCCCTATTCCTGTGCATTGCCTGCTGCTCTGTTACAGCTCTGCTGCTGTACGTGATCCCAGTGGAGCTGAGAGAAGAAAGCCATTGAGATGGTGAATATGAGGGGTTAAAACACTCTTACATGTCTCAATAAGCTGGCATCTTAAACAGATACATTGAGAGGAATGTTGGGGAGGGATGGTCTTCTCCATCAGTGAGGTAAGGAGGATATAGCAGGAGAGCTCTCTGAACTAAATTGTTACATTTTGAGCTTTTTTTGATATTTTTTGTCCTCATACTGATGTTGCACTTGCTTTCTTTGGAAGATATGTTATCGTTTTCAAATGCACTTTGTAGTGCAGATTTGATTTCTCACAGTTCATATTACAGGATTAATTAATTGTTGGCTAGTGCTATGTACTTTACATACGAGGTTTCTCAAGGAAATTTCCCTAGGTTGTTCTATTCAATCATCTAGTTTACAGTAAGCAAATTAGTTTCCATCAAAAGGATAGATAAGTCGTATAAATATTTGTTCCACCTCATTTGTCTTTTTTAGTGCATGGTGGGATTGCATGTGCTTTCATTTATTCAGGATTTATCCATTTACTTGTGACCTTCCTGCATATTTGTCTGGCATTTTAGATTCTGGTCGCCGTCACCAATGATGAAGTCATCCACCTCCACCTTTCTTTTAAGTGAGCCTTATTTTTGAATTCTTTTCCAATTGTTGTCAAAAATCCTGTATTCTCTTAAGCCTTGTACATTAATGTGCTAACAAAGACAGTTCAAGTTGATGTTTATTCTAAAATTTAGGGTGTGTAAACAGTAGCGTCACTTATGGTGGAGAGCTGTTCAGCAAACAAATCTAGAATGTGAACTCGGGTTTTTTTCCTTTCTNTGACGTATAGCTGTGGTTTTCTCCTTACTTACTTTTACGTGTAAGGTTTCATTAAGAAAAGATTGCCTGAAACTTGGATATTTGTGGTTGCTCAAAAAAAGTTAATTCTGTACCTCTGGAATGTGACAGGCTTCAGTAAAAATCTTTCAAATTCTATACTTCCTCCTTAGAAAGAGTTGCATCCCTAAGATCTAAGGCACAAATCATCGAAGTTAATTAGGCCTCTCACTGCCCTGGTTTTCTAATAGAGTTATGGGCTTAAATTACTTTCAAATCCGCTCCTAACTATGACAAATTTCAGTCCAAAATGTATAAGGCTCTCTATAGCAGAGAAATTTGGTTACAGAGAGTACTAGCAACATTTGGCTGAGAACAGCCATGTTATGCTAAGTAGCTTTCAAACCCTGAAGCAAAGAAAATTAAGTTAGGTAGAGTTTGTTACAAAATAGAGAGAGATGAAAATAAGGAGGGGATGAGTATCAGGGAAAATGCACAATGCTAAGAGATAATGGATGTTTCATGTTAATGAAAGCCCTTTGATTTGGACCTTAAGTGCTGCATAATAGTTAGAAAAGCTATGGGGAACTGTCCTGTGTCTACAAACAAATTGACCAGACTAGCTAATAAGCTTGTTCTGTATCCAGCTTCTGTGATTAGATAACAGTCCTGTAGATCAAAGACATAAATTTAAACTTCATGTTATGCATAATTACACTAGTCACTAAACCAAATAATAAAAAAAAATATCTGGTTTTAGGGTGATCATTAGTCTAATGTACTTATTTTTATTGTGGAGTGCAGACCTTGATTTCCCATGTAATAATCTGGGATGCCCTCTAGCTGATTTGCAAGCCTGAGAGTAATTGTATGTTAAGTAATACATTAGAACGGAAAGAAAGATCTCTCTTCTCTGGCAGGTTTACATTATTGCAATTTAGAAGATAGTTTTTATCCTTTACCTAAGCGTACTGTGCTCCTAACAGCGCAATACCAAGATAAACTGATACAATGCTATTGCCAGCTTACAGCCACAAGACAATTGCTGGTGACAGGTTACTTTCTAATGTCACTATCCTGAGAGGCTAAGGGGCACTCATGCATTGTACATCTTGTTAGTACATCTTGACCTGCAGTTTCCATGCATTGTGCTGTTTAAGGTTTATATTCTAAACAGATACCAGTTTTTGTCACGTTGTAGAAACCACTGATACTGTGATTTGGATTTAAGCACAGCTTAACTATGTTGTGAGCACAAGTTGTTGTAATGTAACTGTTGTTGGTTGTGATTCCTATATTGACTCTATTCCAGCTACATCTCAAGTGTGCGTGCATCAGGAGTGAAATAAATTCTTCTCACAAGTTACTGTCTTCTGTGGGCTTCTAAGGTGTTCAAGTAAACCAGCAGGCATCTTTAGTTTATGGAAAATAAAACTTAGGATCTGTGTAATCAGTCTTGAGGTAGTGGAAAGTACCTGTGGTGGTCGTATCTCGTAACTTCAACAGGAAGCACAAATCTTTTGCTGAGTATGTCGGCAATAACAATTGGGGGAGATTTGGAATGATTGTAGCTGTAAAGGCAGTCTTACAAAAAGTAGTCAGATGCTCCTTCCTAACAATATATGCCTGGTGCTAGGTATCTATTTGTTTTATGGAGCTACATGAGGATTTTATATCTAAGATGCTGTTTTTCAAGTAATCTTGAATTTTGCAGTCATTTCTTATAGGTAACACCAATTTCTTTTTTTTTATGTTCATGTCTGAAACTCCCAAGAACTTATTTATACAGTGGTGATCCACAGAAATCTAGTGTCTCCAGAAATGCTTCACTCCAAGTGGAGATAGCAATGTGTACATTAAGGAAAAGCAAGGAAGTGCCAGAAGTAGCCTGCATCTTTTTGGCAAGCAGCAGGGTTCCAAATAGAATTTAGCCTCTTAATGCTCAGGCATCTCGATCCTCATCAAGATGCCTGAGCATCAAGAGACTTTATTAGCTAAGGCAATGCTGCTCCTGGGGTGCAGGTGGAGGGCTTCTCACTTGATTTTGACTTTAATTTTTCATATTCACACAAACTCTCCTGCTTCACTCAGAAACTTTGAAAGAAAAGTGGAAAATGCAGTTTTCAAATTAAAATATTTGCAATGCTATACTAATATTTTGAGAGAATTTGGAAGGTTAAATTTTAATAAAAATAATTCTCCTTGCTTTCTGCTTCTTGTATGTATTACACTTACTGTGGCACTTGCCCTTAATATTCCATTTAGTTCTTCCTGAACTTGAAACTTTTTATCTAGCTAAAATACTCCTTAAAGTAAGCATTAAGCATGCCTGGTTTTAGAGTGTGTATCTTCATGTTCCAGTTTCTTCTCAACCTTTAAAGAAATACATTTTTATGCAAATTGAAGAAAATTGCTCAAGGTAAAAGTTCAAGAGTATCTAATGTGTTTAAATATTGATGTATTTTCTATTGCAATTTTTAAAATGTGCCTTTCCAAAGCTTTGAGGTGCATGCACAGATCAATTTAAAAGCACACATAGAATCTTATGTGAAAGCATGGAAAGGGGATCTTCAGAAGAGCTATCAGCTGAGGAAGACTTATTCTCACTAGTTAATAGACAAAGGTATGGTACAATATAAAATAAATACCTTCATTTGTGTTTGCCATTTGTAAACTTAAAATTGAAAATGTAAGGGCTTAATTACATTTGGCACAAGTAGTAGAACTGTTATAGAAATCCACTGCTAAAGCTTGGTTGCCTTTTTGATAATGCATTTTCATTCATCCAGTATAATGCAGTATAATTAAATGGCTTTTTAGACCAAAAAAAATTTTGCTTAAAGGAATATTTCATGTTGAGGAGAATTCAGTGAGAATAGTATGCCAGGAGAGGATGTGTGCTTAACTCATTCTCTCGATTCATAGTGGAAGAATAGCTGTAAGACTGCAACTGTAAGGATAACATGTGGGTCTAGTCTAAACATCCATGTACACGCTGTCTCACAGAAGCCTTTTAGGGTTCAGAAGTTAACTGGCATTTAGGGTGGAAATTTAATCCTCGCTCTGGAAATTCTGTCTTCATCCAGAAGCAAATGTTGAGAAAGCTAGGCAATGGTTATGGTGCCACTATGCTGCATGGATTTTACTTCCAAACCAGGGCCTTTATTGTTCTGGATCAGATATTCTGTTAAAATACATAGGATTCTGTTGTGGTTTAACCCAGCAGGCAGCCAAACACCACGCAGCTGCTGGCTCACTTCTCCCCACCCCCCAGTGGGATGGGGGAGAGAATCAGGAAAAAAAAAAAGTAAAATTCATGAGTTAAGGTAAAAAACGTTTAATAGGACAGTAACGAAAGAGAAAATAATAACAATAGTAAGTGATGCACAATGCAATTGCTTACCACCCACTGACTGATGCCCAGCCCATTCCTGAGCAGCAATCACCAATTCCTGTCCCCTGGCCAACCCCCATTTGTATAGTGAGCAGGACGCCTATGGTATGGAATATTCCTTTGGCCAGCTTGTCCTGTTTATACTCCCTGTCAGATTCTATGGGAAGCTGAAGAAGTTCTTGACTTCATATAAGCATTACTTAGCAACAACTAAACCAATACTATTCTCATACTAAATCCAAAACACAGCAGCTACAAGGAAGACAACCAGCTGAAACCAGGAGAGATTCTTTTGTCAAACTTAAGGTTATGGATATTTCAGTGCTATTACCCATTAAAAAAATATGTAAAAGTATTTAATTAAGCCAGTGCTTTATTACCAGAATTTCAACACAGTTTGTTTGATGTGCCTTATTATCTTTCAATGTTAGATGATATTCTGAAATACCTTGAAGCTCGCAGTTTAGCTAGTGGTGAATATCAGGAGAATATCCATTAATGCATTTCTTCTGTGATACATATTTTTACAGTTCAGAGTCACTGCTCTCAATTAGTTTGATGACTGGCATATACATGTCTATGATGTCAAGCACAATGATGTAATTTTTCCTTACCACTGAATAACATCCCTGTAGATCTCCCATTATGTGCCTTAAATGAGACAATCAGTGCACCTTATGTGAGGTTCCAGGTTTCCCACAGCATAATATACAGCTTTGGGAAGTACATCTTGATTAGCCTGTCCCTAAGATGAGGTTCACTTTTTAATCCTCTGAGGCTGTGTCTATGCTAGTAGATTAATCAGAGTCAACGAGCATTTCTAGGCACTGGGATGTGATTGTCTATTCCATTAAACTATTTCTATGTTCCCTAAGTGTAAATTAGCTAATCCCAAACAGTTTCTTGTCACAGCTTGGGGTTTACATCACTCCAAGGGCCATTCCCAATGCTCAGCTTGCCTGCAGCAATCCCTGTGGTGGAGTAAAAGAACTTACTATCACAGATCCAAGCTATTCCATGCTGCTTGTGCTTAGGGAAAGTTCCTGGGCACACTCAATTAACTAGTGTAGCATGGACATAGCCCTGAGAGTCTTCCTTATGCAAGAAATTGAAAGTGAAGAAAGTCTTCATTCCGTGCAAACTTTATCTTTTCTGGAAAGAGTAATATCTAAATGAGAGCCTTTTCTATCTTTTCCATTAGTTAAATTGGACTAAAACTCTTGTATATTCCTACTGTTAAAATAAAAATGGTTCCTTTTAAACAAACTGCCCTGAGTGCAACAACAATAGTAACAGAGAATAAAAAAATCCCCAAACATTGTGAAATCCAAACTCTACCACTCCTGATGTAATGAAGTACAACTGGTGAAATCAATTTGATGTTAAACCATGCTAAATGAATGGCATGAAATAATATGATTTGGATCAGAAGAAAATGAAAGACAATAGATTCATTGTTCTTTTTACTCTACAGAAAGTATAAGGCTTAGAAGAAAATCAAAGCTTCCTTCAGAACATCCTGAGCTCATTGAAAGTGCATTTATTACAAAATATAAGTACCAAATACTTGTCCAAATTTAATTCATCGTTCAAAATCTCTCCCTCTTCAGATCCTCTCTGTGGATAAGAGATTTTCAGAATATCAATAAAATATATTAATGCTGCATTATCTGAAGTTATTATTGTGAGATTTATTTTTTTTTGGTAGGTTTTCCTGGGATAAAAGCAAAAAGCAGATGATTTAAAGCCAAGATTACCATTCATGTATGTGTGTGTTTGTATGTGTATTTGTATACAAATTATGTGTGTTAAAGAATGTGTGTGTTTATATTAATTTAAAGAATGTATTTTAAACATCTAGTTATTTTTTTCCCTTCCAGGCTAGAAATGTAGCTATTACCATGCAGTGATCTGAACAGACACCTAATGGCAGGTCTGGTAAAAAAAAATATATATATAATCCTTTAAAGTTGAATTTTGTTAGGTTCAGGAATAGAGAAATGCTTTATATCTATACACATGTATAAATAATTGGACGCCAGTAGATGGTGCTCACTGTGTAGTATAGTCCCTGGGGTTACTAAGACCAATAAAATTTGTTGTTGTGCAATGAAACCGACGTCTGTGCAACTCTTTACAGCTATTCTGAACAGATGGTAGGAATGTTCTGTCTAATTTAGTGTGTAGTACTAGCTTGAATACAGATACATGAAGATTTTTGAGGGAGGCCTTTCGCTGGTAAGAGAAAGAGATTGCTACTGCTCTTGTGGGTGACAGCTTGAAGTAAACATGGTGGCACAACAAGTGAAGGTATATTGGGAGGTATTCAAAGCAGAAAAGATATGAAGGGACACTCTTGAAATAGCAGATAAATAAAGCCAAGAGGAAAATAATGAAAGATACCTACAGTGAGTTGATGGGAGAAAAAGTGATAGGCAAAGGGTTACAAGATTGAAGGAAATATTGCTGGAGGTGGAAAAATAACAAATGGAATAGATTAAATAAAGCTGAATATGGAGAAGACACATGCAGAACAGAAGATATTTAAGAAATTTAATAGAGAAATACGAAGAAGTTAGACTGTGTTAGGAGAGAATAATAGGTGCAGGGAAAATAGTCAATATGGGAAAAAGCAATATGCAATGAAATGACTGTGTATTACTAGGAAATAAATATTATCAATCTTTTGATCTCACATGTGCTGATACCACGTTGATGTAAGGTTTGAACAAGAAGAGCGAAGCTTAAATGCCTAGCAGTTCTTGAATTCAACACACTGACTTGTGGTCCCACTTAAAAATTTGAGCATATTAAATTTCTTTGGTTATGCTGATTGGACTATCTTATGATAGGTCTCTCTAGAGCATTGCTTTGTGCCTGTCCCCTGGCAGGCTGTTATATTTAGACGAATATTGTAAGCGGTGCTGTTGTCTCTGTGAGGTGATTTGCTATGCTGTTGCCTTTAGCTGCGATGTAGGGCCCAGGGACACTGCCTGGTGTTGAACAGAAACACTCTGGTGACTGGATTGTGCCATGAGACACGTTCTCAGGTTGATATTGCCTGCCTGGCGATAAGGTTAATAGATCTACTACATGGCAGATGGAGACCACTACCAGTCCACTCAGCAGGTCTCATTGCATGCACATTTCATTTTTCTGTGGCACGGGCAGAAGGGTAGCTATGGGCCCAGAGGACTTCTGCGCAGAAAGCTCCTACCGAGAAGGGGGAAGTAGAGAGGGAAATGAGTAAGGGCGCCTTGCTTTCTTCCAGCAGTTCACCAATAGATGGTGGCAGAGATCCTTCCCTAGACCATCCACAGCCAGCCTGTGGTTCTCTGCTTCTCAGTCCTGTGGGGCTGAGATCATGACATAATGGCAGCAAAATATCTTTGCATGGTGGCATGGTGGAACAAGTGATGAAGGAAAGGGAGATGGGATCCTGGAGAGCAACATTACTAGCTCTGAGAATGTCAAAGCTATTTGTCAGAGCTGTGTACATTAGTGTAACTTCATGATTTGGAGAGGTAAACCTACAGCGTTTCTATTTAAGACATCATTTGGGTACCTAGAATCCTAAAACTTGCCCTGTTTACAACAATAATGGTTAGAAGTTAAAAAAAAATATTTATTTCAAAACTCTTAAATTTAATGCAGTTTTGTTTTAACAACTGTTTCAATCTATGTCCTGCTTTATATGAAATGAAATTAAGCACCTATAAAAAGAAACTAAAGGAAATGTAACCAACCTATGAATTAAATCTTTGCTTTTTGTGTATATCTTTTAAAAATTGTTAGCATCTAAATTTAGTTAACAGAACGCATTACATATAAATTTATAACGCAAAACTAACCAATATATAATTCAGTCTGTTTAAGGTACATAATGGTGTTTAGCTCTAGGGTCCCTGGGGGCTTTAGTTGTAGGAACAGAGTAATCCTGCTCTGAACATAGAAACAGTGTTCCAAAGATATGATCTATGATTTGTCAACTTTGATAAGTTTCTACATCTTACTAATAATTCTCTTATTACATTATGAATTACATTTAAAATATTGTAGTTTTCCTTATATTCTGTTATTTATTTAGCTGACTTACTGGTTTTGTTCAATTTTGTGCATTTAGAGGCTTCACACAATTATTTCATATAGAGATGAGTTAACATGCACATACCATACCAGTTAAAAAAATGGTGTTTATTTGCTTAAAACAGCAGTGCAGCTGTCTGGCATCCTGTTGTAGGCCGAATTATTGTTTTGAGAATCTGTAACTAGCAGCCTGGTCATCCTTTAACTCAGTTTAGGCAGGTGTTATGAAACGGAGTTGGATGTGGTCCCACACTACGCAGAGACATTTAGGTGGGTGTGTGGTGTGAAGTGCCAGTATCCGGGCTGGAGAGAGTCTGACTCCTACTTCAGCTCTGATTTAGTCTTTCTTTCCCCTAGTGTGCCTCTTGTCAAGGATGTAAATACTCCCTTTGAAATCAGTGGGTCTATTCATGCACTTAGTCAGGCATGTACTTTAAGCAGATTGCTGAACTGGGACCATTCTGCACCACCTAAATGACTGTACACTCTTCAGGACAATGGAAAATCAGTCTTTCAGTTATTTTAAAAATGACTCAGAAAATTATTACATTTGCCTTCAACTGTCTTCTGGTGAAAATGAACGGTTTGAGCAAAATACAGAGAATCACTACTCACGGCACTGGAAAAACAAATACAAAAAAGTTTTCTCATGTCATTTTGACAATGTTACACTTGATTTGTGATGCTGTACCAATAAAGTTAAGGACATGAATTGTTTTTCTAGCATCACTTGTTTGGAGTACAATATAGAGACTGATTTTCTGTTTATGAAGTGCTTCAAAGAAAAATAAGCGGTGATTATTCATGTTTCATTCTTTAAAAACTGAAATTGTGTGTCCTCTGTAAATCTAAACACCTGCTAATTTTCAGTACTACTTTTCTTCCCTCAAGAATGTACAGCTCAGTCTAGACAGACCTCTGCTCTAATTTCTTGCAATGGGGACTGTATATTAACTCTTAACAGAGATAAAATTTGATGTAGTAAAGTTCATGGTGTTTTCACAACATAAATGTTTTGTCAGCAGAATAAAGGGCAGAGCACACATAAACAGAATTTAAATCAGAGGTCACTGTTATGTTGACTTAAACCAATCAAATGACTGTTATGGTCATGGTTTAACCCCAGTAGGCAGCTAAGCACCACGCAGCCACTCGCTCCCTCCCCACCCTCACAGCACCTCACCCCTGGTGGGGTGGGGGAGAGAATCAGAAGAGTAAAAGCGACAAAACTCATGGGTTGAGATAAAAACAGTTTAATAAGTAAAGAAAAGCCATGCACGCAAGCAAAGCAAACCAAGGAATTCATCCACTATTTCCCATCAGCAGGCAGGTGTTCAGCCATCTCCAGGAAAGCAGGGCTCCATCACATGTAATGGTTACTTGGGAAGACAAAACACCATAATTTGGAACATCTTCCACTTCCTTCTTCTTCCTCCAGCTTTATATACTGAGCGTGACATCATATCCCAGCAATATCCCTTTGGTCAGTTGGGGTCAGCTGTCCTGGTTGTATCTCCTCCCAAATTTTTTGTGCACTCCCAGCCTACTCACTGGCAGGGCGGTATGAGGAGCAGAAAA
>RSEF01000002.1:14345056-14360996 GCA_003993805.1 Himantopus leucocephalus
CCCAGGTCCCTTTCCACAGAGCTGCTTTCCAGCAGGTCAGCCTCTAACCTGTACCGATGTCTAGGAAGTAAGGTCTTGAATGTGAAGTAAGGCAGATTTGTGAAAGATGCTTAAGGACATGTAGAAATCCCGTTGATTTGGGCACTTGAAAGTTGTGTACTGAAATCCCTTATATGCTTTTGAAATGAATAGCTTCAAGCCACCAGACTGCTGTGTCTTCTGTCCTTCATTCCCTTAGTATATCCATCAAAGATAAAATTAAGTTATTTCTAATGTACTACAGTTGGTGGGAGACATGCTAACATAAACGTCTGACAAAGCTTTTACTTCATTCCAACATTTTAATGAGGTTTCTTTAATATATACGTAGATAAATTTATTTTAAAACATTACTTTTCCATCTTAGTAGGTATCTGGGAAAAAAAACCAAAAAAAACGTACCGGTAACTGTTCTGCAAGAAATAGTACTATGGGATGAGATGTCTACTACCTATGGGACACATCATCATAATTTTCATGTTACTTGATGTAAGTTTCCAGCAAGATAAAAATGAAGAATTCTTAAGGGTCATTCCTCTTCAGTAGCAACATTAAGGCAGACTAAATCCACCAGTCTTTGAAAAGTTCCCATTCCCTTATTGCTAAGAAATGTTATTTTTTTCCTTTCTAATTATTTCAACTCGATTACAGTTATTCCAAATATACAATAATGTGATTGAGTGTAAAAGGTGATGGCTACAGAACCTGGGCAATTTTCTAACCAAGATATATCCAACTGGTAATTTCTACCACTGTTTATGTCTATACTCAGCCGAGTGAGAGCAGACATTGCATTAGGTTGAATCTGGCTCAGAATCACATAGCGTTTTTACTTGAGGAGGAAACAGAGGGGCATAAGGTGTAAAAATATAGCCATGTTGTTAAAGCATTGACTTACGTTTCAGGAATTCCGGTCTTCTGTCACTAGAACTCAATGAAGTTCCAATGAGTTTGCTTTAATTTGGAATTAATAACCCTACCTGTCTAAAGGAATCTCCAAACCTCCAGACAATTCAAAGTAAGCCAGAGCTTAAAGGGTAAACTTGCATTCTCATTATCAGCTAGTTAACAACTTCCTGTACATCCCTGTTGGATGTTGCCCTCACAAATGGATACTTATCTGTTTTTATAGAAAGATTTCAGAAGTTAGCATTCTGTCCTACTACCACTTTCTGGGGGTCTTCAAAGTACTGTACTATTTCCTCTTTCTTTAAAGGTTTAACAAGGAATTCCCTAATTGTTCCAGTAGCCAAACTTTCTGAACAGCATAGTTTCAATGTTTTGCTCTCCTGTAAGTACAGCATACAGGTGGGTATGGTTAAAAATAAAAAATTGAAATAGCCAGCTAAATCTGAAGTGGATTTACAGAACCTTGAAAAGCCCTGCAGAAAGATCTGATCAAATTACATTGGCTTGATGGAGCACTGAGGTAAAAATGTGTGTGAACACACATAGGCATACTTAGGAACAGTATCAGTTATTTATTCCAAGTATAGAAGAAGTATCCTGTAGCAGATTCAAATTGATTTACTTAATGGGGCTGATAGTGTTGGCAATTTATAGCACTTAACACATGTCATTCTGGAATCAATACTGCAAGCCATGTTTGCCCAGCTGTATTTCTTTGTATCATATATCACTTCTATGAGCTTTTCAATCACTAATAAACCTGTCTCCCAATTGGCTAAGGTGGCAATATGACAACAGATTGGAAAAGTAACCAAATATTTATTGCCAGTCAAAAAAAGGAAAAATCAGAAGCTTTTCAAAATGTATGTACTAATAGGCACATCTACTTTATTCTGCTGCCATTCTAGTTTAGGAAAAAAAGCTTGTTTCAAAGCTTTATTGATTTTCTCCTCTGTTCTGAATGGTATTCCTGTAATTCCTGTAGCATCTAATTATATGTGCAACACATTTAGTTTCCTTTGCACAAATGCTATATATACACACTATACTACACTATAAATTGGTCAGATTTTCTTTTGTTTATTGACTTTCCCAACACCTCGAAGCTCTTATTCTAAGATATTTTATTGTCTAAAACCTCAGATTGCCATTTATTTTGTTACTGGAATAAAGAAATACTTTTAAAAATCTATCAAAAGTGCAAGTGCAGAATCAGAAGGAAAATCTGTCAGAGGCCACGTAGAAATAGGACAATGCAAATAAGTATGAAATAGCCATTCACTACAAATAAATAAAAATAATATGGTCAGCATACTGAGAACTTTTGTGGAAATTGTATATGTACATCATCATGGATATTATATCTTTGGGTCCATCTACTGGCCTTATATCTTATTACAACTGTAGACTGGAGTGTATCATAAAGGATTGCTAATGATTTTTAACAAACTAGCATGTATGTTAGTGATTACATAACAAAGTGACATAACAAAGATTACATAACGTAGTTACATAACAAATCAGGGATTTCCTGTTTCAAACTCCAGTTCACACAGATACTACACATACAAGATTTCTGGAAACTATTAGCTACATGGAATGCACTGAATTAACTTTGTCATAAATACCCTTGCAGTTATTGCTCAGTGTTACTAGGATCTGCCAGTAGTACTGCGGCCCATTATTCCTATCTCACTTTTTTTTTTTAATATATAAGCCTCCATATGTTTTATACCCATCAGTTAAAGTACATCCTAAACACATAAAGCATTATGATTTTCAACCCATTCACAACTTATGATGCTTCATAACTTTCTAATGGAACTACAGACCTTTTTGCAATAAACATAACCTGATTGACAAGCAACTTTGTTGCCCTCACAAGCACTCAGAAGTTCTACAGAGATCCACGCATCACCAGCTGAAAATCAGAACTTCTGTCCTACATGAAGACAAAGCAATACAGGCTAAGGAAACATCTGTTACAGCCCACCTACCCTTGACTAGAACTGAAAAAATTAGCTGAGCCTACATTATCCCTCTTATTGTCTAAACTGTTCAGAACAGTCAGCTTTTCTGAAATGGAAGTGCCCACTTAAATACACATATATATGTTTCAAACTAGCTAATATATGTAACAATTATAGTGGTGGTGTTTCACAGTGTATTGAGTTATGCGGCAAGGTTTTGGTAGAGGCAGGTTGACGGGGTGACCTCTGTGAGAAGACACCGGAAGCTGCTGCCATGTTGGACAGAACCAGTTCCAACCGGCTCCAAGATGAACCCTGATGCTGGCCACAGCTGAGTCGATCAGCAATGCTGGTAGCGCCTCTGTGACAATATATTTAAGAAAAAGTAGAAAAGCTGTGCAACAGCAGCTGGTGGAGAGAGAAGTGAGGATATGCAAGAGAAACAACTATGCAGACACGAAGGTCAGTGAAGAAAGATGGGGAGGAGGTGCTCCAGGTGTCAGAGCAGAGATTCCCCTGCAGCCTGTGGTGAAGACCATAGTGATACAGGCTGTCCCTCTGCAGCCCATGGAGGTCCACAGTGGTGCAGATACCCACATGGCAGCCTGTGGAGGACCCCCCACTGCAGCAGGTGGATGCACCCTGAAGGAAGTTCCAGCCCATGGCATGGACCCACACTGGAGCAGTCCAGACCTGAAGGACTGCACCCCATGGAAAGGGCTACGCTGGAGAAGTTCTTGAAGGGCTGTAGGCCATGGGAAAGGCCCACGTTTGGGGAAGTTCATTAAGGACCCGACACTGGCGCAGAGGAGGAAGGAGAGGCAGAGACAACACATTATAAACTGATCACAACCCCCATTCCCCATCCCCCTGCACCGCTTGAGGGGAGGAGGTGGAGAAGCCAGGAGTGAAGTTGAGCCTGGGACAAAGGGAGGACTTGGGGGAAGGTGTTTTTAGATTTGTTCTTATTTCTCATTATCTTTGATTGGCAATAAATTAAATTAATTTCCCCAAGCCGTTTTGCCCGTGATGGTAATTGTTAAGTGACCTACCTGTCCTTATCTCGACGCATGAGCTTTTCATTGTATTTTCTCCCCTTGTCCTGTTGAGGAGGCAGAGTGATAGCGTGGCTTGGTGGGCAGCTAGCCAAGGTCAACCGGCCACACAGAGCTTCCTGTTTGGCCCAACAAGCAGATTAAAAACCAAGCAAGGACTGCAATTACATGCTTTTTGCTGAACCTCTTAAAGCTGAATCTCTCTGTTATTTAATTAGGAAATTATATAATTATGTCCCGCGGCTATGTCTTCCAGATCTCAGCCACACCTTTGATTTAGTAGGTGGACGAATAGGAGGAAACCAGCATGTACTGCAAACCACATGGCAGCAAAGCAGAAATAGCAAAACGTCAATTGAGAATGTCCACCTGGTATGAAGGGAGGACAAGAGCTCTTGCAATGGTGAATTTGGCAACAATATCTGCATAAGAATTGATGAGCTTCTGCATCGGATATGTGACATTATTAAATTGCTATTTCTAACTGATACACAGTACTTAATAGATTGTGACACTAGTTTTGAAGTATAAAATTTGCCTCATAAAGAAATGCATCATCACTCTTGAATTCATGGGAGTCAAATAAGCATGAGTATTACTGCACTGCTATTATATTGTGCCAGGAGTAACTTGTGTCATAAACTGAGTGGGAAAAGCTGGATGCTGCCATTTTGAGTGCAGATGTGCAATTACAAGAACTCACCCTTCAAGAGGAAATCAGAATACCTTCCCAATTACCAGACAGCACATTTAATGAAAAACATTTTAAATGAACTATTTATGCATAGTTTGGGACGTTCCTAGTAGTCAAAACCATGTTATATAATGGAAGTTCTTTCTACGTATTTCCGGGCACGCAAACTGAAAGCAACATTTTTCCTCCATCATTTTTGCCAATTAAAGTATATTATTCTAAGAAGCAAGCCAAGTTCTCTCAACCTTTCATTTTTAAGCATAAAAACCTGAATATTTTTCCATTTTTTTTCTTCTCTAAGTTTTAGTCATCAAAAGAAAAAGTCTTAATGACTAATGAAAAGTCTTTATCCGCAGGAACACAATAAAGAGATATCCTGTTAAAAACTAATACTTACTTTAGAAAATACAAGAGTATCATTTAGAAACACTTTTACAGCACTACTTGATTATGCAAGAAATCATTAAGATATGAGAAAAAAATCTAGACAACCAATTCAAATCCAGACCACTGACTTTTGTTCTTTTAACAGGTTCTTTCCAGTCTGTTTTCTGTACATCTAAGTCTGTACCATGGCAACAACTCAGCAGATGTTCTCTGGTGTTTGAAAGTCACACATGACAATGCAATATGAAATGTCTCAGCAGCTCCAGCTTAGAACATCTGCACAGGTCAATGAGGGGAACATAAGCAAAAAGCTGGTGTACTCGTTTTGGTTGTGCTGGAGTTAATTTTCTTCATAGTAGCTTATATGGGGCTATGTTCTGGATTTGTGACCAAAACAGTGTTGATAACATACCCATATTTTAGTTATTGCTGAGCAGTGATTACACAGCATCAAGGACTTCTCTGTTTCTCACGCTGCCCTGCCAGTGAGTAGGCTGTGGTTGCACAAGAGGTTGGGAGGGGACACAGCCAGGACAGCTGACCCCAACTGACCAAAGGGATATCCCATACCATATGGTGTCATGCTCAGCAATAAAAGCTGGGGGGAAAGCAGAAGGAAGGGGGATATAGTTGGAGTTACAGAGTCTGTCTTCCCACGTAACTGTTTTGCGTGATAAAGCCCTACTTTTCGGGCAATGGCTAAATGTCTGCCTGTTGATGGGAAGTACTAAATTAACTCATTATTTTGTTCTTTGTTAAAGCTTTGTTAAAGCTTTTGCTTTAACTATTAAAATGTTTATCTCGAGCCATGAGTTCTCTCACTTTTACACTCCTGATTCTCTCCCCCACCCGACTGCAAGGGGGTGAGTGAGCACTTGTGTGGGGCTTAACTGCCTACAAGGGTTAACCCATAACAGCTGGGCTAGCAATGTGGTGCTCTTAAGTTATTGTATGTTGTGCATCAGGCATGTACTATAATAAGTATATTATATACAGTTCTGAAACAATTTACAATTGGATGTTCCAGGACTACACTATCTTGCAAAAGTGTAAATGTGTTTAAAGAGATGAACCAATGACACAAAGATGAAGATTTACTCTCACATGCCTAACACATTTTGATGCTTAATTCTCATGTTTAACTCGGTGTGAGTTACAAAGCTTTTGTAGATCTGGGCCTGGATGATCATGAGCTATCAATAATGGCAAAATAGGCTCAACTGAGATATGCTAAAAAAAAAGTATAAAATTTACACTCTTTCTTTTACTGTATGGTAGTAGAGACAGACCTTCAGTCTTTAAGGCATTCATGGTCACTGACCTCCCTAAAAAAAAAGCACACTAACATGTAGTTGTCAATAAACCATATTTCTTTGATTCTATTCTACTCAAATACTTAAAGCAGAGAAGTCCCTGTGGAACCAGTATATAAACTTTAATGACTAACTACCAAAGAGAATAATTGTAAATTAAAAAATCATGGATAAACTCTTTCCTCCCTTTCTGTTAGTTATTCTGCAGGAACGCAAAGTCCTATTTCCTACCAGATACCACAAATTTAGATATACTCGCAATAAATTATTCCCCTCCCAAATATACAGTACACATGGTCTGAGTGAAAGGTCCCTTGACAGTGATGACATGCTGTGAAATTCCAACACAGAACGAGGCTTTCCATTAACAACTCAAGGCATCATTTTTGTGCATTATATTTTTGTGCATTTTGTGCTATACATTGTTCCTAATTTAATATGTTTGCCTATATTAAGTATTGCAGTCACAGAATCGCAGAATCAGAGAATCACAGAATGGTCAGGGTTGGAAGGGACCTCTGTAGATCATCTAGTCCAACTCCCAATCTACTCCACAATTTAGACTCTAAAAGTGGTTCAGGTTAAAGCAGTATTCTTGTTTTCTGAACAAAAAATCCTGCTCTCTTTCTAAGAAATCTCATATAGTCTATGTTTCTTCCAGTGACATGCCATTAACATAACTTTACTACTCACCTAACCCTAGTATAAGTGAAATGTTCAAAGGCAGGCAAAGTAGAAGCAGAGGCTAATAAAGATACCGTATAAATTTTCTTTTATTCTATGTGTATCTTCTATAATTGTTAAAGAAACATGTGTGCAATAATACATATATCTTTTTTTTTTTTCCTTCCTGCTTGCTGGCTGAGAGCTACCACGCTCCTACTCTGTGGGTCAGAATAAACAGGTCAGTCAAGATTTATCCATTTTACCCTGTCATCAACCCTACAGACTTTCAAATATAACAGAAGTGTATTTGGTGCAGGTGGCAAGGTGTTGGCAAGCAAGAGGGCAAGCAAGAGGGCAAGAGTGGCTTCTGTGAGAAGAGGCTAGGGGCTGCCCTGGGCCAGTCACAGCCAGTTCCAGCAACACCCATCACAGGCCAAAGCTGAGTCCACCAGCAAAGTTCGTGGAACATCTGTAAAAATGTATGTAAGAAGACACAAAAAACACCACAGAGAGAGAGGAAGACGGAACAAAAAAAGAGTGAGAAACAACAGAGAGAACACCAAGGTCAGTGAAAGAGGAGAGGGAGAAGGAGGTGCTCCAGGTGCCAGAGCAGAGATTCCCTGCAGCCCGTGAAGGATCTGCACTAGTGCAGATAGCCACTGCAGTCCATGGACAACCCCATGCTGCAGCAGATGGGTGTTCCTGAAGGAATCGCAGCCTGTGTAAAGCCCACATGAGAGCAGATTTTCTTGACAGGAACTGCAGCCTGTGGAGGGGACCCATTCTGGAGCAGGAGAAAAGTGTGAGGAGGAAGGAGGGGGAGAGAGGAGCTGTTATGGACTGACTGCAGCTCCCCATCCCACAGATGTGAAGTGTGGGCAGACTAGAGTGAAGGAGTGAAGTTGTGTGTAGGAAAGGGGGAAGGAAAGGTGTTATTTACTGTTTGTCTTTTTTTCCCACTACTCAAATTAGTGATTACATTTTTATTTTAATTGGCGATCAATTAAGTTAATTTTCCCCAGGATGAGTCTGTTTTGCCTGCAACAGTGACTGGTAAGCAATCTCACTATCTTTATCTCAACCCACAAGCTTTCTCGTTCGTGCTTTTCCTATTTTCTCCCCCCATCCTGGGGAATGGCAGGAGGGATGTGAGCAAGCAGCTGGATGGGAGTTTTGCTGTTAGCTGAGGCTCAACCATGACATGAAGTCATAAGCATGTTTAGCTTCACTGCGATATTTGCATTTTCTTCTGCTGCTAGTAAGAGGGAGCCACACTGGGCTCATCTGTACACCAAGACTTCCATCTTTAGTCATCATTATAGTCACACCTCTGAAATATCATAAATAACTAAATAAATACCACAACAAGAATGGTCTACCCAGCCTGGACATGAGGCTCCTTTGCATGCACTGGTGATGCTATGTGGATACAACAGGTCACAATCTGAAACCTAGAAATTATTAGCTAAAACAGCGGGAAGGTGCTTTACCCCCTTTTAAATCTAGTACCTTCCCCACTAAGATGTGCAATAGTTGTAAAATCCTTCTAGCCCAAATACCAAATATTTTTCAATTCTACTCTTTTTTTTTCTTTCATTTTTTCATGGCATCACAGTCTGTCTGCATTAACAAGTAATACAGCACAATAAGGGCAGGTTCGTACAGCACAGTAGTTAGTGCTGAGTACTCCATCTCCACAACACATGCATTTGGGGGTTTTACTTTGGAGTAGCTTTAGGCTGGCCGCCTAGACTGAGCACCTATTAGTGGTTAGAGTGCATTAGGTGCATTTTTGGAGCACATTTTCTGACATAGCTTTACAGGGGTGTGGGGAGGATGGGGGAGGGGACAGGGGGGACAGGGAGAAGTAGCTCATACACTCCAAGACTGTTTCAGGATATGAACCAATGTATTTTAGGTGGTAGGAACTGGGAGACAAGCGCATTCTTGATGCAGCCTTAAACACTAATATGGATGTTAGTTATTCAAAGAAAGTGAAAAGGAATTCAATGAAAAAAAAATACCTGCAACAAAATAGGAATGCTGTTCTGTTTCTCTTTCTTTATATGCAATTCCACCAAAGTTAACTTTATAAAATATGTAAGATAAGACACATTAACAAATCCTTTCTCTTTCATTCTGTACCACATACGTTACATCATACTTGATGCCTGAAGTCACAAAGCCCAGTGTATTCTGTAGTTTGGGTCCCTTCTATTTCCTGGCATATCCAAGCTCCCATTAAAATGGGTAAGTAGTTATTTGAGTGACATGATGTCTGAAAATAACTATTTTTCTACAATAGGAAATTAAGGAAATTGTTAAAATATCATGTCTATTATTTAAATAATTATGATATATTCTAATAGTTATATAAGATTTGTCTTTTGGGTTTCTTTCTGGATGGCTTATTCCTCCTATAACCTGGTATTACAGATTTCACCAAATATTTTCCAACCACGGTCATTCAGGCAAAGAAAAAATAAATACCTATATTATGCAGCAAGCTGAAATAATGGACATCCTGTACTCAAAGTAAAGGGGACACTTAGGAGCACAGCTGTTTCTTCTTTCATAAAAATTACCACTTCATTGCTTACATTAGTATAGCCATTATACACCAAAATACACTATAGTATCCATAATTTGCATGTGTCAACAGATGTGTTACACAAAAGCCTGCAAAGATAATTAGTCTATTTCTGAAAACATCTTACCTTGGAGTCACTGGCAGGCCTGGGATCCATAGCTTTAAACAAATGTGAACTACATTTGTGGTGTTTAAATAACAAATTGATTTATTTTTGGCTTTTGCAACACAGCCACTAAGTAAAATTTAGCATCTTTAAATGGCCTCTGTGTCCTAGTGAATGGACTCAAGTTAAAGAGGGGAGCTATATGGTTGGCCCCTCTCCAGAGTCTGAGGCTTCAGGCTACATTCCTGGGATTTGCTGTCCATGGACTCTTTTTTGCTGTGATTAGGTAGTTCTCTGTTAGAACTCATGGCAGCAAATCAATGTCCTTTTCATATTACTTGCTCTGCTTTCTTAACCTCTTAGAGCTTAAAACCCAGAGAGGCCATATTTCATTCCAGCTATATATCATACTGGTAATTTCCTGTTGATTAACAAATATGCTACGAATGTTTACTAGTGGTCCTACCCTAATCCTCATATGAATTCACCACTTCCTGCCTGGCAGAGATGGCAGTGTGATCTGTCCAGGGAGTAGACCAGACATGTGCTCCTGGGTCAGCTAACTTGGCAACTGTAAGACATAAATACAAGAAGATAAAAATAGCATCATGTTGGGAAAACTCTAAGAAACATGTTCTAACACACCTTCTTTAGGAATTGGTGGGAGAAGAGAAAAGACGAAAGCAGGAGGACTATGATCCTTTCTTTTTTTTTCTCAGTTAGAGGGTGGTGGTACCATGCCTACATTTTGTCCTCTAAAATAACACAAACTCACATGTGACTGGACCTGAACAACAAGCTGTATTGCTATTGGCAATGCTGCATGATACTTGGCTAGGAAACTGCAGACTTTGAAAGCGTTAGGGCATGAGCCTAATGAATGCATTACAAACCCTCCATGCCTTAGTCACATAGGGGAGTGAGGTAGACACAATCACTGCTAAAAAGCCTCCACTCACCATGCAGAAGCTAATGCTTTTGTTCCAGCAATCCCAGTTCCCAGCAGGTCAACCAAGGTGGCAGCCATGCACACACATCTCTCTGAGCACCCATGCGCTATTACCTATCACAGAGTATGAAGACCACTGAAGAATCAGGGGTTTATGCTGCCTAAGTTTCTTGCAGAATTAGAAATCTGAAGCCACAAAGCAACTTTCAAACGTTTAAAACTGACTAAAAGCATGAATGAATGGCAGAGCAAAAAAACAAAGCAGAATTCAGGCCATGATTCAGGACGGCTTCCTAAAATTATTAGGACATCTTGTCACTATTAATTCACACACTTCTAATCATTCTAAATTAACACTATGGCTCAGATCACTTATGTGATAAGTGATTGCGATTTGAAGCCAATTTGAAACACTAACACACCAGGACCACTTATAAAAAGTCCAAGTACCTGATAATATAAGATTCTCCTGGCTGATAGTGGGGGAAAAAGGGCCTAACTTCTCACTCACATGAAAATGATAGGGCTACCTCTTGACATAGAACAAATTACAGAGTTTTGATAAAATGTGTGTACGTATGAAAATATAAAGGTTAGAATAAGCCAAACTACTTTTTCCTTTCAGTTATTGTTTCTACTTTCCATCTAGAGTCCAAGTTAAGAAAAGCTCATAGTATCTCACTTTTTACACTCTCTTGAGGAGACTTTGCAATTAATTTTTCTATTGCACATCCAAATTTTCAAGGAGCAAGAAAAAATATTCATATGTGTATTATGGAGAACGTAGCATGAATTTTTCTGGTATTTAATGATGTGATTCAAAAAAAAGCCCCAAAAAACAAAACTGCATTTTCAAACGTACAGAAATGAAAGTGAATCAAAACATTATCATAAATAGAGTGATCAGCTGAAGTGTTTAGTCAGAACCTATAAATTTGGCACTCAGCCAGAGCCTTCCTACAACATATAAATCCTAAATAAGGAAACAAAATTCATGCAGACCTTTCAGTCTTTTCTGTGGACCATCATGCACTTAGTCTCACAAAGGCAAAGGAAAGCACTCTCCCTAGGTTAAGTTACATGAGATGGAAGAGCAAGACAAGAAGGCTGCAAGTAGGAGGTCGCTGTCTCCCACAGAGCCTCGCCAGGCACTCCTTAATTGCAACCTTTTCCTGTGCTTTTCTCCAGAAAACCAAAAAGTTGCAACACAGATACCCAGACTGGAAAGAATATGAAAGTTGCAGGTGATGCCATTAGGAAAAAAAACCAAATTCCAGAAGAATGAGGCTCATGCACTACCTGTGAAACTTAAGAGGTTTTAGTTAGAATTCGCTAACAGAAAACCTTGCATATCAATGTGCTGCTCTATCTAAGCTAGCATACAAGTATTGTAAAGAAGTTGGTTATTTTATACATATTACAGCCTTTCTTCTGGTTGAGTTGAAGAAGATAGAGGTTTAAAGGAAGACAGATGTTTTAACATGCCTGAGAATGTGGCATACACTATTTTTCCCACAAGATACAGCTGCATAGCTTCATAACCTATCAATTAAACTAGGGGTCAACCAGCCTCTAAGAGCTACAACTTCCAGAAGCTTGAAAAAGATTACAATGCTCAATAGACAAAGTCAGTACAATTAAAATATTGTCAGCATCTTCTTCCTTAAAAGGCTGATAGAAGACGAAGATTTGAAGCATGTAGTACCCAACTGTGATCTGCCATTCAGAGTAGCAGAATTTTGTCTAAAGACTCTTACTTTTCAATGCTATGTAAGGAATTTCAGGTATTTGCTGTTATTCCAGTTATTTTGCCTTCCCCAAACCAATAAGCCATAGGTTTGGATTGCTGTACTCTGGAAATAGCTAAAAGGAGAACAGATTGTTATCACAATGGTTTTGTGGGGCCTTTGCAATCCAGTGTTCAATAAGGCAACAAGAAACAGCATCTCTCAAACACAAAATAATCTAGACAAGGGAAAGACCATTTTCCTTGGACTCACTGATTGTTGTTTTTTCTGTTGTGCCCTATATGCCCAGCTGCTGCAGTGTGGTTCTCCAATACATCAGGTACTTTCCCAGATTTCCTGGTTATTTCTGAATAGGGGAGGGAGGTGCACTTGGCACAGCTTCCAGGTCAGAGCAAAAGGACCGCCTTTTTCACTTTCTGCATTAGAAGCACAGACTTGTGGCTCAGCCTGCAGAAGATTGACACTATTTACTCTCTTTAGCCACATATTCCTCGCTTCCCCAATGCAGGCATCAGAGTGGAAACTGAGTGGGTTACTTGAGTACTTTTTAATCCTACAATTCCCAAAAGGAGGCGGGGGGAGGGAAGGGGGAAAGCAAGAGACTCCATGACTATTACTTGCTCTGCTGACAATCATGTGATCAGCCATGATAGGACAAGCAAGATCTGAAAAATTCCTGTATAGTGAGAATTAGTAGGGGAGTGAGGAATATTTAGCTAAACAGCACAAAAGATTCTATTTAGGTAGATAATTACACAGTCCCATCACTGTAGTATCTGAGCACAACCATGATTTCTTTCTTCGCTTATGTTTTTGGGGTTTTTTAAAATTCTTTCTATTATGTATGTAAGAGAAGCAGCTTAATTTATAGGATTTTAGTTCTAAAAAATTTGTTGATATACCCATGAGCAACCGTGCATGAGGATAACCTAAGTCACAGAGCTAGTTTTATTTTAATTTTGAGAACAATTAGTTCCCCACTTATTCTTGTTACTGTCCCCATAATGAAGTTTTGGTGTTTTGTTTGTAACCAAAGCTGCATCCCTCATTAACCTGCTCTACATTGGGTTAACTATTCACATCTGAAAGTAAAAGTCTACCTCCAAGTCTACCTCCATCATGAATACACCTATCAGCAGTACTGCCCACGTTCTCTACATCTCGTCACAGCTTCCTTATTCTAATGTGAGGTACTCGAAGAAAAATGTGATTTTTCAACTAAATGGTGCTAGTCTCTGACATAGAACTTTGAATAGAACTGCACATTACAGCCAACATAAGAAAATGGAACAGTAGATCTTCTGCTCATAGATTCTAAGGATGTCTTCTCTTTTTGGTATGAGCTGCAGCTTTTAAACATGTATTCAGTTTCCTGGCTCTACACCATTGAAATTACCATATATGAAAATACCTCAGTAGGACACAAATTCTCCAAAACATTGCCCTCCTCACCCAGCCAGCGTCTCATCCATCTTGGATAGATTTGTCCATAGACAACTATTAAGACAAGCACTGAGAGTGCAAACGTGTTTTTCGTCTAGAGGAAACAGAGTTCATTGCCCTCTACCTCTTCCAGTGTTTCTACCCTATTTCTGCCCCTCCTGTAGTCTTAGATCCATATGATTCCTTAATCTTGAAAGTCTATGCCATTTCAAATTCCAGATATGTAAAGGAAATTTGCACTACAGTGATGTAGTACTTTGTTACCATCAAAGGCACCAGCCTATGCCAAGTTAGCTCTGTCTAGATACACAAAAGCAAATGCTGAAGCATCATTGCAGTGTGCTGTCCATGTGGTTTATTGAAGACCTGTTGTTGATTAGAAGTTACTTCAATCAAGCAGGTGTAGCTTAAGGATGTAAATACTCTTTTAACTACAATTAAAACATATCCCCCAAACACCACTATTCTTCTAAAATTATTCCTAGAAACCATAGTTTCCCACAAATCATAGACACTTCTCAGCTCAGTACAGTCATCATGGCATTTGTGGTTCATTTACATTGTTGCAGTTACTTTTCTCTCTTCCTGAACTTACAGTAAAAATGTACAGCTTTTAACTTTTACATTCAGAAAGGAAAAAACAGTTTCAAAGGCAACTGAGTGCACTTTAGCAAGCTTAATTACTTTTTTCCATCCTTTAATGTTTTCGTCATAAGTACAGCTGCTAATAGCTAGCCAAAGACATACTGCCTCTGAGCTAGCCAAAGACATACTGCCTCTGTTTCTTATACTGCCAAACCTTCACCTAATTTCTCCAGCACCACCTAAAATTGTTAAAGTTGGCTGAGGTAAAAGAAAGAATAATTTTTTATAGGACTCTGAGCAGACAAAGTTTGTGTTTAAAAAACAAAGGAAGTCAATACAAAAAAAATTTAAAAGCTGTTGTCAGGTGACCATTCATCGAAGAACCGTTGCTCAAATCATGTCAGAATGGCCTAACGGCTGTGAATCACCACCATGCTGGTTCCAGAATAAGACCTGCCTCTTCTTGCTACAATGTTTTCCCTTGTTTTTGTTCAGACTGAACTAGAGTCAAAATGGGAGTTATTTCTTGTGAATTTTCCTTCATTCCCAAGTTCAGTAATATATGGTATTGTAATTTGTACTTTCTTTTAAATGGGGGGATATATGTGACAAGGCAGGTAATTGTTTCTGAAGGCTTTGTCTTCACTCATCTAAGGATTGGCACAGGAAAAATCTTTGTAAGATTCTTTATGAATGAGTGACACCTGCTGGACAAAATGGGCTTTAAAAAAAAATCTTCCTGGAGTTCCATAATCTTATTACACTCAGAAAACTGGACTTACCAACAGCCACAGCTTCAAAAAAACCCAAAAACCCACCAACATTATATCTGCTTTTGAAGTCCTCAGTCAAATCCAGTGATGTTTGTGCTAAAAACAAATGAGCTATCACAACATTAATCTCCTAATTTTTCTGTCTGGAAGAGAGAGTTCAAAGTCTTCAAATATAGTTTCATTTCAGTTTTAGACTTTTTTTTTTCAAAGTTCTCTTGGAAAGAGAAAGGAGCCTCATCTCCAGTGCATATTGCCTGGTGGGGTGCTGTGGAAGAGAGGCAGTAGTAGTTTTCAGCCAGGCTCTGCTTACTTGAATTTTTTATAAGGGAATACACATATCCAATTAGGGAAAAAATAAAAACACAAAGAAAAAAAAAGAGGAAGAAAGAAAAATGTAGCAGTCCAGTTCTGCAGAGAAACTGCCAGACACCACAAAGTGCCTAAAGTGGTACAAAGTCAGGAAGGTCTTTCTGGTTCCATTGGAACCACCCTCAGATCAGCCTGAACTGTTTTCTGGAGATAACTTACAGAATTAGGATGTTCTTACAGCAATAATACACATCAAAAGAGGGCCTTATTAACATGGCATTCATACATATAGCCCAAAGCAGTAAATGTACCCTTTACAGAACTCTCATTAGTAGACACTTGTAGTAACACTACAACTGGTAAGTAACAAAGCTGTTCCATAGAAATTTTAGGTAAAGGCTAAA
>RSEF01000002.1:14361996-14385256 GCA_003993805.1 Himantopus leucocephalus
TATTGGCTGTATTCTGTGTTGTGCTTATGGGAAAATTAACTTAAAGTGAGTTACTCCTTTTTTTGAAAGAGGAAAATTTCTGCTGTTTTTCAGCTACTCCAATAAAAAAATATCTCAAACCCTTCCTTGTGAGAAGACTCGTTCTTGTAATCTCAATATGAAAGTTTAATGGCCCAATTACTGAAGATACTGGTGAGGGGCAAAATTCTTTGAGGCCAGTTAAGCTATCTCAAGACAAAAGGCTAATATGAGGAATTTAAGTTGGATTTAGCATTGGAGACACCTGTATCAGAAACAGCTGAGCAAAGTCCTCTTAGGGGCAGATGCCTTTGGTGGTGAACAAAATGAGAAGGAGTGTCATTCATTGGGAATACAAAGCATCCCTTTTCTCTGTTATGGTCACTTCTATATGGCAGCGATGAGACAGGTTTTCAGCACTGGTAGGTGCTTTTCATTGATATGAAATCCATTCATATGGATAGTGGAGTTCACAGGTAGCCTTCCTCTAGAACTGATTTTTCATTTCTGTTTCTTTTTGGGTGGGTGTAAATAGCAAATGGTATTAAAAATGTTTTAAATCTGGAAACAAGTATGTTAACGTTTTTTTGAGATCTAAACAGTGGGGGCAAATGGCTGCAGCTATTCTGCCTTCACCAGTGGCCAGGATGGATTGAATATTTTCTCAGCATGACTGAAACCTGGTCTGATAGTGTCCCTCAATGAGCAATTCCAGTGCATGGGTGGAAGAGGTTACCTGAGTCATCCAGCGCCCACTGTCGCTAGCATCCATGTTTGGTCTGAAATGGCTTGCACAGCTCCTGGTGCATGTGTTGGCAAAACTTGTCCTCATCTCTCACCTCCAAATGGATTTCCCTCGCTGTGTAAGAAACCCCGGGTCTGTAATGAAAGACTGACAAAAAGCCACAACTCTTACAGCTCAGTAGGAGAATCCAGAGAGATCATGGATGTCACCAATTTCTATGATAGTCCAAAATGAGAAAAAATCCCAGATGATTCTAGAAAGCGGGATGATAGAATCATAGAATCGTTTAGGTGGGAAAAGACCCTTAAGATCATCACGTCTACCTGTTGAGTAAATGAGTAAGATGGGCTGTATTTATACTTGTTTGTGCGCAGAGGCGTAGAGAGGTAATTCCAGCTGCACCATCTCTAGCTGGGGATACCCTTGAGACTAGAGAAGTAACATGTGACTTCCTGAGGCATCTGCATACCTACACGCTTGTGGATTGCACTGACTTTGCCTTGAAATGCTCCTTCCCCATTCTCCTGAGGGTTGCTCTGTCA
The DNA here is from genome assembly GCA_003993805.1 of Himantopus leucocephalus. NCBI lineage: Eukaryota > Metazoa > Chordata > Aves > Charadriiformes > Recurvirostridae > Himantopus > Himantopus leucocephalus. Next base: position 14,363,302 of record RSEF01000002.1, read on the forward strand.
TATCCCATGTGTTCATTAGTTGAAATTGATAAAGACCAAGTAAAAAAACAGATGACTGTTTTGTATTGAGTAAACAGAACCGAGCTTTGTAGCCCTGCAAATGGTACATTCATGTTTTGTTTGGTTTTTTCTTTGCGTTATTTCAAACTATATTTGAATAGCCAGAAAATGCTATGTGTTGGGTTTTTAAAATGGTTATCATTATTTATTAACCACTGTGTATTTCTCATTTGTGACACTAGGATATTGATGAAGAAATTGAAGCTGAGTACAACATTTTGAAAGCTCTCTCTGATCATCCCAATGTAGTCAAATTCTACGGCATGTACTATAAGAAAGATGTGAAAAATGGAGACCAGCTTTGGCTAGTTCTTGAGGTAAATAATTCAGAAAAATAAGAGTTTTCTTGCAGTTGGCATTCCTGTGTTGAGCATAAACTCAATGAATGAGATGCAAGTAATTTGATGTTTTTCTTTAGAGGGGTTGCATATGAAGTGGTAAATGCTGTTGTTTAGTCTTTTCAGTGTTCTGAATTAATGGTCTGCTATGAGTTTAGCATTCTTATTTTGATATTATACTGATAGTGCTGTGCCTTCAGAATTAAGATATAAATTCTTTTTACATCTTCATAAGATTTGCTACATAAAATTTTTCTTTGGTGAAAGGCTTGTCATGGGAATCTTTCTCCAGTAGCATTTCTTTAAATATGATTAAGATATGACATAACAGTTAAAGAAACCACTATGATGATTTTTTTTCTAAATGAAATGATAGAAATTAAGTTATTGAATTGCTTTTTTTTGTGCAAGTAAATGCACAAATAGATAAATAAGCCAATCAAAACAGGCTACTGCCCAAATATTGTTGAAAGCAGCAGGATTTCCTCAAATGGAGTCAGAGCAAGGTAAGGCCTGTAATTTGTGTTTCAGTCTTTGGTTTTCACTAATCCAGGAGCAAAGAGCTTGATTGTTACTGTTTTCATGGATTCACTATAACCTATTCTACAAAAACTTCTTCCTCTCCCCAGAGGAAAATCAAGAAGAATGTCTCTGACAGGAATAGTATGCTTTTCATAACAGTGGAGGCTTTTGCTGATGTTTGATCAGTGTTTGATAAGGTTGAGATTGAAGAATTGGTTGTATTTTATGATTCGTCAGCTGAGTGAATACAAATCTCCTGCCAAATATCTCAATGACACAATGGCATCTAATCCTGAAAACAAGCTCTGAAAAATGTTTTAAGTTCTAAAAGCTTTTCCAAATTCTTCTGACTTGCATCAGGAAGATGTTTTTAAGAATAGTTTGCATTGGAAATCATAATAAATTATTAGGTTAGACTGACATCAAAAGATGTCAGCCCTTTGTGCAGTGAGCCTCTTTGAAAAATCTAGCTTCTGCTGTGTCTGCTGGGCACTTGAAACTCCATCTGTGAAACTTCTGGCCTGTACAGGATGGATGCCAAACAGCAAGGATGGAACAGACTGTGAGGAAACAGTCAAGTGTTTATATTTTAACTTTTATTTTTTACATGGATTTATTTTCTTAATGTGAAAAACACAAGCCTACATCTGTAGTATGAGTTTTATATTTATTCTTTGCATGCCAAGTTGTCTATGTGCAAGTGCTAGTATGGAGTGTGTGGAATAGTCTTGGATGATTTCTGTCACCGCACATGTAGATCCATGAACGCAATGGATTTCAGCTGGTGTTTGTATGCATAGATATGCATAAGTAGAAACATAAATTACAATGGTGGCTCTGATGAAGCTTTCCTTTTAATAAAAGTATCAGTGAAAGAAAACTGTCATGGAACAGATTCCTCTGTTGAAGTGTCACCTTCCTTTCAGCTTGTATGCAGCTTTACAGGGCCATTGCAGTTTCTTTTTCACAGTAGCTTTTTAGGTGTCCTACAGTTTATAAGAATGAAGATATTTTCATCATCTCAGTCCTGTTTTACTGGGGTTTTTTTAACAATATATTTGTGTCTAAATTTATAAAGCTGATGATAAGTCTTTACTTTAGCTTACAGAGACTTCTGTTTCCATTGCTTTAAGTTTTGGGCTTTATTTATTTATTTGTTTTATCTTAAAAGAGTGTTTTCACTTCAGAACTGTTGCTTCCCCTGAAGAGGGGAAGCCAGTCTTGAAATTTAGATTTGCAGAGTCTGATACCATCTGCAGTTCTCATCTCCTTCTCCCAAAAAAAGCTATCAAGTAATCCCTGCAAATTCTTTGTAATCCTCTGAAATGAAGATGGACCTTTTGCAGTCAGTACCTAGCCCGTAGATACATTCTGAAAGACTGGAGAGATGAAGAGCATACACCACTGCAGTTTCCATAATCTGAAGCAGCTTCCATAGCATCTAAATGCAAAATGATGTCAAGGAGGAAAAATAGAGAATCAAATGCATCTTATTGTGCACTGTAGTATTCTGGATTCCTGCAAAGCTGCAGCTGCCAGGAAGAGCTTACAGGGCAGTGGGGCATTGAAAGCAGAGCTTGTTGCTCTGCTCTGCTGTTGTGTTCTGTGATGGGATCTGTGGTAGGAGGTTTTGGAGGGAAAGTTTCTCAAATTCCACTAGGAATGAGTTGTGATGGATAGATGGCAAAACTCAGCACTTAGTAATGAGCTTAGAGCCACCACTGTAATTTACTAACAAAGCTACCCTGTGGAGTGTCTGAATCCGTATATGTAGATGTTATTAAATCATTTTTTCCTAGTTAAAAAAAATCCTCAGTTCTTAAAGACATGTCCCATGCAAGGTATCAATAGCAAGCTAGTCTGGAAAGAAAGATTCTTGCCAGGTTTCTTTTCTCCTAATTCAGTCTTCAGCGTTGGATATATGAACTGTACTGTTCAATTCTTACACCTTTTTTAGTATATATAGTGTGATGATTTTTGACATATCCCATAATTTTTGGTAGCTGTTTTGTATTGCACTTGATCACGTCTGGGTTTTGGGGAAAAGGGGCTAATCAGGTTTGAACTAGGCTAAGGTAAGTGGCTGAGGTACAGTTTTGAGGCCCAAACTGACCAAATAGATAAAAAGACTATCCTACAATATTGTAGAGGATTCTTGAGAGATTTCGTCCCGAATACTTGAATTATCATAAAATTGTCAGACCTTATAAGTTAACAGCCATTCTGAATACTGGAAAAGACCTTGGGTGGGTTTATAATGAGATTATTGCTGTCTTGGTATGAAATATTCTGCGCCACCTTCCATCTCTGTTTTCCAAAATGAACCTATTCTTACATGATTTGGTACCCGTTGAACCTGTACTGTCAAATTCTTGGACAAGATAGATGGACATTCCATTTTTAGCTAAAATTGACACTTTTATTTGCTGCTCACTCGAAGGCATATGTCAACAGTGAGGCACTGGACATTCACAATCCAGGTTGAAGGTATTGTCCTGTGACTAGAAATCATTAGACCAGGTGACTATCAAGAAATATTTACCTACAACTAAATGGAATTTGAAGCTGACCTATTGGTTGTGGGTCATCTGACAGTTTCTACGTCTATAGAAGCCAAAACCAGTCACTTCAGAATGATGGAAATGATGTTACAGAATAATCCTGGTAAGCATGACATTTCTTCCAAATCTCTTCACTTAATAATTGCCTAATAGCATGTGCCTTCATAGAAAATATTTTTTTCCAATTTGAAGTGAAATTCTTCATTTTCTACTGAACATTTGAATTTCATTTTCTTTGTTGTATTTCTCTGTCTCTGTGCAGATTACCTAACTGATCTTGTAAAAGCATTCTGAAGTTGCAGTGCTGTGAGCTGAAAATATGCTTCTGAGAGTAGGAGCTATTGTTCTTTTTTTTCTGTTAAAATAAACAAATACTTTTTTGATATAATAAAGTACCGAGCGATACGTAGTTAGTCTCATACTTTGATTTAACTTTTCAGTGTAGATCTAATCAGTTAAAAAACATGCATAATGATTACTTGGAAAATAAACAACATTTTTGCATAACACACTTCTGCACATGACATTTTAGTACAGTATTTGTAGGAGTTGTATTCATCTTAACACATAAGGACCTAAATCTGAGAATAGTATAGAATATAAATTTTAACAAATAATTAAAAAACTAGAGGAAAACTAATAATATGAGAGCTTTTAGCATCATTTTTTGGTATTAAAGTAACCTAACTTTCTCAGTTTAGCATTTTTAAGGAAACCACCTACAGGAATGAATGTGAAACAGGAGTACATCTGTACAGAATAACAGTACTCTTGACTCTCAGTTCAGAAATACCCTTCTCTCTGTGGGTCGCACTCAGATAGGCTGAACATCTGCCCTTGTGTGGATGCTGGTCTAATCACATTTATGATAAAGAATATTGCTGGAGGGAGGATTCTTGCCAGGTGTATTAAGCCTTGTCACGTGTGTGCAGAGATGTGGGCAGAAGAAATTGGCCTATTGAGCGTGTGTTGAAAAGAAACCACTTGAGTATTATACTTGGAATGAGTCAGCTGAGCAGTTTCATGTCAGCAGACATCAGCATGATCACACAGCTAAGGCAGAGTGTGCTGTAGCCCGTTTCTTTCTGCTCTGGATGTTAGTTCAGAAGGGAATAGATCTGAAGTAGTTGGAAATCAGCTGATGGAAGATGGAGCAGAGAGGTGAATTGTATCAGGCCCTGCAGGTGAACATGTAGGTCAAGGGCAGGTGGGGACAACAAGTAGCACAGCCCTTGCCTGAGATCTGGTGCAAAGAACAACCTAGTCAAGACTGAGTGAAGGCTGAAAATACCACAGCAAGGTTAATGGTAGGTCTTACACAGCTTTTACTTGCTGTTGTAAGCCAGAGGCCAAGAATCATAATGCAACGTACTTTTATAGTTCAATCCCTACACAGATCAGGTTGAACTTTAAGAAGTATCTTAGTCCATTTTCAAAAGACACATAGTTATGCATGCCATATTTGAGATGGATCGATGGATTTGATGGATTGATTTGTGAGTCACATAAGTAAGCTAGTATATTTTATCATTCTCAATATATTTTTATGCTTAGGAAATAGAGGGAATATCCATTATTTTTATAGTAAAAAAAAAAAAAAGATTTGGTTTTCATGAGCTAAAACTTAGCTTGGTAGGGAGAAAAAGTTTGGATGGAGTGACTTCCCACCTAAAAATACAGTTTTTTAATGTCAAAGCGTTTTGTAGAATCCTCTCCGTTTTTGGACAGATGTACGTCCATTTCTGGAGAGGTGGAGGGAATCGCCAGGAAGTTAGGGAAATACAGCACTTTGTGCTGAATGTCAAGACAACTATCAAAGCATTCTTTCTAGGTATTTTGGTTCTCCTAATGTGTACGTGAACATTTCAAGGACATTTGCAATGCCCTGCTGAGATAGACCAATGGTCCATGTAGCACAGCATTCTGTCTCCTGTGGTGGCACTAGAAGATGCTATTTAGGAAGAGTCTGTCCAATTTTTGCAGTCCATTTCCCTCATGCTCTCCAGCAACCATGATTGTTGTATTAAGGATGTCTCAGACTATTCTATTTAGTATCCATTTGTGGACACAGTAAACCTGATGATGGAGACTATTATGCCATACAGTCTCCTCTTAGAGCATGCAATTTGCTTTTTTTATTACATACTCATTACTACATATAATATTCCACGTACGAGAATATAATGTTTTCAACATTATGAAAATATTTCCAAGTCAAAATATATTTCTATGCGTGGTAAGAAATTTAGACTCCTGTTCATTTGAAAAGGAGGAATATGTTACAATTGGCAGTGGACTGCAAGCTGGTTTCTGACCAGGTACTTAAAAGGTACCTCCACAAACAATATTTGAGTAGCTAGTGCTATCTGTACGGGTGCTGGTTATGCACAGTCCAGACTGAAATGAACCTGATTCATCTTCATTCTCGTGTAGAACCTTGTCTTGTTCTAGTGTAATCTTCATCAGAGAAACCATGTGAAAATGTAGAATAGGTTATACTTGGACCCTGCTTCTCTAAAGAAGTGGCATGTTAGCCTCTTCCATTCCCTCAACCTTATAATGTGGGAAAATATATGCATTAAATAAATCAGTAACTTGTATCATTCTACATTGTACTGGTATACTTTGAATTCAGTCTTCAGGATGTTTCTTGATGTTAATTGAAACTGCTAACCAGACACTGGTAACTCAAGAGAACTACAGAAAGATTATTATGAAGGGTTATTATGATCCAGTTGGCAGCTATGTTTGCTAATTTAAAATTTGCCTGAAGTGATTCAAATTTGTTACTTAATTTTGATCTTTTAAAGTTAACATCAAGAGGAAAAAAATTAAATGTACAAATATCTAAATTATCTTTTTAAATCCTTGTGATGCTTGTATTTGTGTTGCTTTTTTTCCAGATAGAACAAAACCATTAAACCCAGTAAAAAGAGGCTCTCAGGAGTTTGAATTAAACTAGAACACAGAAAATTCTAGTGCTTCAGTTCACCTGGTCCTCTTTTCCCAAGCACAGACAAAGTACAAACCCATGGTGTGAACTCCATTTAATCTGAATGAGGACACTGTAGCCCCATGTGGAAAAAAGGAATAAAGTGCCAGGATACCAAATGCCAACCTGCTGTACCAGTGTAATGGCAGTCCATTGCTACTAGATTAGTTCCAGTGGCTTGCCTGGCCTGGGAAAGTTTGCACATCTAGCCAAAATGCTTGTAACAGGGTAAGAACTGTAAGAACCTATCTGATAAAGACTGTTGCTGCGTGATAAGCACAGGGTAGCAAACCAGTGCAGTTCCTACTCGATTACCAATTATAAGAGCAGTTGCAATCGTCTGGTGAGTCACTTACATATACTGAGTCACATACATAAGAAGCTGAGATCCCCTTTCTGGTTTTGTGCAGATCCTTTAGAAGAATTACTACTCTTGAACTTGCCCAGAGATGGAGAGCCCAGCACAATGCGTAGAGTATTACTCACTCCTTTCCAATCCTAAAAGTGAGCCTTCATAGCAGGGAGATAACATGAAAGCTTTAAGCCAAACAGAACAAATGGATTTGGAAATGGGGAACCAAGAGGATAACAGAAGTCAGTTGTGATCTGAAGCGGCTGCAAGCATTTGTCAGCATTGCAGCACAGGAGAGTTATTAAGGAGGATTTGAAGGAGGATAGCGGTGTGGTTTTCTGTTTGTATTGGCTGCTCCTTCAAAGCAGAAAGGAAAACATGTTATGCCAACAGTTACCTAGTGATGGATGCCAGCACTGTGAGTTGATCAAGGATAGGAGTAGATCTGTTGCTGCCTAAGGAAAGGTATTAGGACTGCTATGGGTCTTGATAGTAAAAGCAACTAGCGTGTATCTGATGTGGTTGAGAAGGGGCAACCAGTGTGAGGGTTCAAGGGAAGAACGGCATGGTCAGAGGTGGCTGGTTAGGGATAAGAACTCACCAAGGCCAAGAGAAGAAGGTGTTGCAGTAACTCCTGGGTAAAATGAAGAATGCTGAACAATACATCTGCACTGCTGCTTCTGGCCTGGAGTGAGTCTGCTGTGCTGTTGCACTGGAGTGTCTGGTGTTTGGAGAGAGAAGTTTAGCAAATCAGATGCTTCCAGATGTTTGCAAATGCCAACTGTGGTCACAGAGAGAGTCCTAGAATTCATGAAATATGTATAAATTTTCCTCACAGATTCATAAATGAACAGTGACAGCACAATTTACATATGTGTCAGATAGAGAAAAATGAGTGTAATTAATGCCCAAATCTTGTGTGGCTAATAGTTTTGCATCCTTCACTGACCTACTATACATGGAAGAGTTTCTAATCATGTTGCTTTTTCAACATTGCATATAATTCTAATATAGGGTGTAATTCACTGAAGTGCATCCTCTTTTTTCTTTTTTTTTTTAAATAAGAAGAAATCCTCTGTTCTGTTATATAATGCCCTATCTGTGAAGTATAGTTATGCATCTAAAGAAATATCAGTCTCAGCAGGTCCAGTTGTGTTGGGGAAGGGAGATTTTTTTCAGCTGGGGAGTTGAGATACTAACAGTGTAATTCTAGGTTGCGGTGTGCTTTGCTACAAAAGACGAGCAACCACCATCCAAGGTAAGATGTAGGTATTGGTATTTTTAAAAAAATGAGGCTAAAATAGCCAGAAGCATAATATAAACTTCTAGGATCAGAACAACCATAACAATGTATTATGAAATTCAGATCCCTTTTCTGCCTCCATGCAAAGAAGGGCAGAGATCTGTCGTCCAAATATTTCTGCTCTTGTGTGGCTTAACATGGGTGAGGCTTCAGCTGTTTGAGCTGTGGGAGACTGGGTGATGTAAAACATGAAAAGAGACAGGAAACTAAAATAAACCCAAACCAACTAACCCCCCCCCCAAAAAAAAAAAACAAAAAAACTACAAACAACCAAGAGAGATTCTTCAACTTTTACACTCGTTTCAAATTTTGCAGTAGGCAACAATATATTTACTTCTGTCATTAATTTTGATTTTATGAGCTCTGTATGGGGACTGATAAGTTCTGTGTGCTAGGTAAATAGATCAATATTTTTGGAAATCTGCTTATCTAGATGGTCTTCCTTGACCTGGGATGCAATGCCTTTACCTCAGTCACATATCCCAGTCTAAAAGGGCAAGGAGTCCTGTAACACGTGTGGGGCAGGGGAAGGTATGGTTCTTGCAGTGAGAATGTCCTGTCACCCCCACATAGGCAACACAACGAGACCCCTCACGAGACACTGCTCCTTTTCTGCATCCAGGCATAGACTACAACTTCAGAGTGCTGTTTGTGCCAAAGCAGGCTGGGTACAGAAAAGAAAAGCTCAGTGCAAGGCAGGTAGTTCTGTCCTTGTCTCTTGCTGAGCTTTCCAGCAGCATCTAAGAGTCCTGATGGCCGGCAGTAAAGCATTTTTCTCTCCATTAGCTTGCTCTCTTTCCTTTCTCAGCTAACGGTGTTGTCACTCTTCATGGCACCTCTTGGTGCGTGGAAGAGGGAGAGAGGAGCTGCTGTCAGTGTTGCAAAGCAGCTAATGCTTGTTCTTGATGTGAAAAGACATTTGGCTGGAAAAATCTGCAGCCTCAGAGCCTGCAGCCTGCAGGAAGGCTCAGGGCCTAGGGAGACGCTGATCGTGCGATCTCCTTTGGGACGTTGCATGGTGGGAGTGACTTAGACTAGTATATCTGAAGTTTAGCGGGCAATTTCATGTCATTGAAGCTGTTGGGACTTCAATTATTGAACTCCATTTGAATGAAGATTTTGTCTTAAAAAAATAATACAGTTGTAAGGAATGGGTAGGAGTACGGAAACTGGAGTTGTTCTTATTGCTGTGATAGCTTTGGCAAGAGTGGGAAAATCTGAATTCAGTGACATGCATTTTTCTGTGTGGCCTCTCAGAGTAATAAGCGCTGGCTGGGGTGAGTCCCACAGGAATCTGTGGGAACTCCTAGAAGCAGGACCCAACAATCTCATTTCAGTTCTCAGAGCTGAGCCTACCTGAGATAAACTAGAGACATCGCTATATCAGTTACTTCTCTTTTACATGAAACAGAGGACCTTGTGGTATGTACAGATGAATAATTTATTTAGGAATTTCCTGTGGCATGTTTACAGTATGCTTTTGTTAGATACAGCAGTTACTGTATGCAGATATGTTTCCATCTAAGGGAATAAAGGCAAGTTTGTGGAGTTTAAAAAAAGCTTGGGATGGAAGTTGTTCTTTATAATGGAATGTACGATAAGAGTTACAATAAGAAAGCAGATATGCACCTTTTTTGATATGGGAGATTTACTATAAAACAATCTTTCAGGAAATTAGCATAGTGGAAAATAACTAGTTCATTTGGGTTTTATGGGGGGTGGGGTGAAGGAAGTTGTCATTTGTCTAAATGTTATCAGGTATTTCCAAATGACATATATAGCAGAAAAATTAAACAATTGAAAATTGCTTTTTCGATTTCTCAACATGGGTCATTTTTCAGTAATATCTTTGGTTGTAATTGCTCCATTCAGACAAACACTGAATATTTTGATCCATTACATGTCTGAGTCACCCTTGATTTCTCCATTTCTAATGTGTCCCTCTTTGCTTCCCAATTATAGCAATTTTTCACTCTTGAATTACATCCTATTTTCTCAAGATCAAAGATGTGTGGCTACAACTATCATTTGGTGCTTCAGAGTTTTAGTAAATACTCATAATTTCTCTGTGTAATGAGTATTTCATATTACATTGTGGTTTGCGGAGTCCACATCTTTTAAACAGCTGGTGAGCATATGTTATGGCCCACCTTGCTGGAGAATACTGCACATACAAAAAGATGGTTCTGAGTAACCTCTAACAATTTTTGCCACTATGAAGTAAAGCAAAAGCCCAGAAAAAAAAAACCACCAAACCTGAGTTTTACCATTCCACTAAAGAGCATGTGAATACTCTCAAAGAATCAATCATAGAATGGTTTGGGTTGGAACGGACTTTNGTGAATACTCTCAAAGAATCAATCATAGAATGGTTTGGGTTGGAACGGACTTTATCATCTAGTTCCAACCCCTCTGCCATGGGCAGGGACACTTTCCACTAGACCAGGTTACTTAAAGCCCCATCCAACCTCGCCAATCCAACATACGCCTCTCACATTCTAATATTTAACATAACTTTGCTTTCTGTACATTTTATTTTTGATCACATCTTTACTGAAGATGTGAGTTTATTAAAAAAAAAAAAACCAAAACAAAACAACCAAGAAACAACAAAAAACCAAAACCAGAACTCACATTTGCATAGCTTTTGGTTAAATCCCAGATTACCAAACCTCCTCTAGCTTTAGTGGGGGACGGCATCAATCATTGTAAGAATGCTTGGGCTAAGGCTTGGCTCTTTTTGCTTCAGACACCTGAGGGTTAAATATTTAAATTCAAGTGTGATAGACAATATAATTTTGCTGTGCTTATTCTCAGTTTACATATTGGGTCCCTTCGTAAGAGGGAGTGACTGGAGCAGATGGACTTGGCTGTAGGGAGAGAGATCTCCTCATCCTTGCTCTTTGTTGGGCAGAGAGGTCTGGAGGCTGCAGACTATGGGGCAACAGTACTACAGCAAGGAACAAGGAGTTGGGACGTGCAGAAAGCAGACAGCCAAGTGTCACTGGCGACAAAAAGAAAAGTTTTCTGGACTCCAGAAAGGATGTCAGCATTTGTTGCAGTTCAGAAAGCTGCTGACTTCGCTGAAACCAAACCGTGGAAGCAAGGAACTGCCTTGCACAGACACAGTGAGCAGGGAGAGATTGGTTTACGGTGCACTTTAATTTCAATTCTGTCTGAGGTAGTGTCTCTGAGTTAATCATTACAGTAGTCTTTTGAGTCTTTTGAGTTTAGCATCCTTTTGGTTCTCTTTAAGAATATCTTGGAACGTCCTTCAGGATGTTCTTGCTGCGTTAGGGTCCCGTGACAGTTACAGGGTTGCCGTAGCTCCTTTTGTAGTCAGCAGAGAGAGGCAGGCAACTACTAGAGCGGATAAGCTGACCTGTCCTGCACACTCCTGCGAGGAGAGGAATAGTCTTTTGGCAGAGTCTGCTTCAGCTTCACTCCTTTTGTAAAAGGAGCTTTTAGACGAGCCCCATTGTTTGGATCTGTGCTTCCCCAGCCATGCTTTCAAACTCAATAGGGAAGATTTCTATTGCAGTCATTTAAATTACAGTGAATTATACTAAATTATTGTCTTCATGTAGGAACACAGACATAAAATGAATTATGTGTAGTGTGGACATGGTAGTACTTGGAACTACTGTCTGAACCCTGAATTGTATAGAAATGATGCTACAAAAGAGGAAGATGCTTTGAAACGTTTCCTAATTGGTGAAGAGTGAACAAAAGCGGCGTAGTTCTGAGCAGGCAATGAAAGCTGTGAAGTGCTCACTCTTACTGCAGGCTGCCCTATTTGCTTACAAGATTCTATGTGTTTTCCAGACCTTCAGCTAAGTTTGCAGCAGTCAGTAGAAATACTTCTGTTGACATTATTGATCCCAAACTTAGGCCCTGCTTTTTCTCCCTAGCCAAGTGAATGGTTGTGCAAGCTAAATGTCATTTTTACCACTACTCCTTGTGTACGATAAAATGATGAATGGCACTAAGTTTTCTGTATCAAAATCTTCTGTCTTGGTAAGCTCCCTCTTGCATTTGCTCGGAAAGTCCTGGGCTCTTTACTGACCAGTGCCTTTTCAGTTTTGTTCAGGTTTGCTCTGATTTTGCAAAATGATCCTTCCATTTATTTGGTTTTTTTAAAAAATTACAGCTGTGTTATGCTGTTGCCAGGCTGTGAAGCTATAGTTGAAGCTCCTTGAGGATTTCTGTTGTAAGTGCATTACCTGGTGATTTAGACCTCAGTTGCTTTACACAGCACTATTCCAAATCATAGCTTGATACCACTTCAGCTGTATACTCTTTTTGGGAGGAGATGTGGACAGGTGATACATTAATTTCTTCATTAGCAGCTTCATGGGGATGTAAATGTATTATAATGTAAAGAATGTGAATTATGGGATGATGCAATATGAAGTTTGCATCAGGAAGAGCTAGCAAGGGAATTTAGCTGGGCTGTGCCCAGTAAACCTTTTGTACAGCGCTGTCACCTACTTGCTTTTTTTCACTCTGTTAGAGACAAAACAATATTACAGATGTTTTGGAACAGAAAAAATCCTCCTTTGAGCAGATTAGTTCTTTTTCTTCTTGTGTATGTAAAGCCTGGAGGCTTCATTCAATTACGCTGAGTTTGAAAGAAGAAACTTAGAAAAATAGAATATTGGCATAGATGTGGCCTTTTTACATCAATGATTTACATGTGAGGTAGAGATACCTATGTCCCGACTGCGAAAGATAAAAGACTGTAAAGGCCAGCATTGCGTAAGATGGAATAGGCAAAGTTTTTCCCTGGCTGTCTGTCTTGTCAGTGCATGCATGTGACAAAGAAGGTAAGAAGTTAAAAGCCAAACTGAAAGTGAAGAAATCAGAAACAACAAACAAACACCCGTGAGGCTGTGACTAACACAGCCCTGGAGGTGCTAGATGATGTAAGAGAGCAAAATTATAAATACCACATGGTTTGTGATCACTGAAGCTAAATAAATCAGGAAAGATGTCTGTTTCAGTGATACATTTCATTCACACTAAATTGAAAGCAATTTACCTAAAAGCATAGAGCATTTCTATGGTTTCTTTTGGTTATGGGTTATCTTGTACTGTTGTTAGGAAAAATAGGAGCCAGAGTGCACATCTTTCTTCCATTTGAGGGGAAATTAAAACTAGGCTGCGCAGACAGGACCTGCTTATTGAACCACTTGACCTGTTGAAGAAACTGATTTAGCTCTCCATAAGTCTTCACAAGGACCTTCAAGTATTTGTGGTTGACGTTAGGTGCTGTCAGTGGAACGTGCTCTTTGGTAATAGTTGTGAAGAAGTCACACTATAGGCCGAGAATAGGAGTTAATCTGGTCACAGCCGACCCTGTGTGACAGCCAGGATTGTGAGACGGACAGCGCGTCAAGTTCTGTCTTGGAGATAGAAGGCATAGAAAGTGGCTCTGGAAATGGCTGTATCAGGTTGATTCTGTTCTCATAGAGAACATCTGTTTTGAAAAGTTGAAGATGGAAGAAAATTTGAGTGAAAAAAGCCCCAAAATAATTGTGTTCACTTTCCTGAGGAAAGGGAGAACAGTGGAGCAGCAGGGTAAGGATAATGAGCTTTAGGAGAGTATGCTTCACCCAGCTTGAGGAACTGGTAGTTAGCTGTGCTTGGGAAAAAGAGTGTGAAAATGAAGAAAAGCAGGATAGCTGGCAATTACTGAAAGACATTAAACACACAATAGCAAATTAGGTGATGCAGAGAAAAAATAAAAGCACACTAAGAGTCAAGTGAGAATGCATCAGGGTTTGCTTCTTTTAATGTTTCAGAATGCCTTCAAATAGGAGAAACAAAAATGCACAGCTAAGGTACAGGCATTTAAGGATAAGCTCACAAAGGCTAATGTGGAGTGGTAAAGACAAGATTACATTACTAAGAAGAGAGAGAAATGAGATAAAAGAATGTTGAATATATGTCTTTACAAAGTGAGAAAAAATAATGACCTAGGAAAATGCAGACCAGTCTGTTAATTTTGGTACCCACAATGATTCTAGAACAAATTAATAGAAACCAGTTTAGAAATACCCAGAACCCAGTAAGATGATAAAAGTGGTCAACTTAGATTGGGCCAGAACAAATCACATCTCTCTTCTTTAACAGGATGACTGGTGTAGTAAGGGGAAAGCAAGAGATGTGATTGTGTCCTTTGTACAGATTTGGTATGGTTCCATGTGACATTCTTGTGAGAAAAATGTGGAAATACAGAAATTTCACATAATAAAGCAGATGGTCTCATTTTCATAAAACCAGACTCAAAGAATAATGATCAGTTGTTCACTTTGGGGCTGGGAGAACCTCAAGTGGGCATCTGCTTTTGGCCTGTTTCTGTTCATTAATAACTGAGGTGATGAAACAAAGTCCACATAAAAAGCCTGGAGTGGACTGCTAGTTTGATTACAGGCATGTTGGAGAGTGGCATCAGATTCACAGTTGTGAATATGGCAGAGATTTTTTTGAATCGCAGGAAAAAAATTCAGTAGACACATGCGAAGTACTGCTGTCTGTAGGAAGAAGAAACGGGACATACCTGATTAGGCAATGGGACTGCAGAAAGGGATTCTCTGCAAAGTGAAGATTATTCTGTTCTGTTTAGCTTTTCCCAGCTAAGACAAGACTTCCAAAGGAATTCTCTATGCAGTTTGGGGCAAAATGTGTCACAAACATCAACGGCAAATTGCAGGCAGTCTGAATTTAGTAAACATGGATGATTTCAAAAGGTTACAGCAACTAACTTTGTACAGCCTAGAAAAGAGAAGAATGACATATCATGACAGTAGTCTGACAGAGATGATATTAAATCAAGAATAATGATCATTTCTTTTCAAAGACTACTGGAGGGAAGGACAAAAATAAAGCAGTTCTATTGGAAGCAAAGAATAGTTGGAAATGGTTGGATAGGAGGAAAAATGGTCTATCAAGCTAGTGAAACAGAGAAACAGGCTACTTAGAAAGGTTGGAGTCTCCCTCAGTGGGAAATTTTCAGGAGTAGGTTAGGCAAATAATCTGTCAAGGACCACCTGAAAGTACCAGATCTCTACACAGTGCAAACACAGTGGACTAAATTATCTCTTGAAGTCCCTTTTACTTCTATGTTTCTTTAGTTTTATGACAACAAAACAGCAATAAATCAGAATCTTTTGTTCTTACAGCAGTCAGTGCTAAAAGGAAGGTACAGTCAGCTCGGAGGCTGGCGGTGCTGCTGTACTGCATGCTCAGTAGAACAGGTCAGATTACTGATCTATTCTAAGAACAGAAAAAACCAGAGATTAGTGCCTGAGATGCTTTCAGCATTCTTATGTATGATAATATTAAAGCAAGGTTGGACAATGCGACTTTTTCATAACTATCATTCGTGCATGCCCTAAGTTGTGCATATGTGATGTGCTAACCCGGTCATTTATGCCTGTGCAGGCTGTAAAGATCGGGAAGGTAGTAACTGTAGTTGCCCCGCTGTTTGCATCCAAGCTACTGAAATAAGATGAAAGCAACTTGACAACTGCAGGATGCAAGCAAATGTTACCTGAGAGCTTAGTACAGATGCCTAAATCAGGTGCAGTTGGATGATTAAAGGCTGTAATAGCCCTAACAAAAGTGCAACTGATGGTTTTCTTAAAAGCGAAGGTGATACTGAATCCTTATTCAATGGGCATCAGAATTGAGAAGAGCTGAACAGAGAAATCTATCACCTGGGTCAGATGAAGAGTGAGTAAGACCTACAAAGAACACCTGCATGGCTGTGATGTGATGGCAATTTTATCTGACATTTCATGTGTTAGGATCATGCTATTTTATAAATGTATTGCTGAAAATAGCTTTGCATACTAATAGCTCAATTACAGTAGCATAGGGCTGTGGCAGATGGGCGGGTGGAGGACTGTATGTCATGCCAGTATGAGTCTTTGCCTTTTGAGTGCCAGAAAATCAAGAAAATCATAAGGGAGGAGCCCTTCGCTGCCACTGGAGAAGAGTCATAAGCACCTCTTCTGATACAGCCATGTATGGCCATCAGAGCTACAGCCCTTTCAGGCAGGTTTTCACATGGATCAAGCCTTCTATCAAATTATTCTTTCCCTTTGTCTGAGTATGCAAGATTTCCATAGTCCTCTCCCCCTGTTTCTGCTATCTAAATATCTAAACTAGGGACTGAATATTTTAAAATCCAAATGTTATGAATCATAGAAAATTAGAGCTTGGAAGGGACCTTTGGAGATTATTGGTCCAACCCGCTACTCAAAGATGATTAACTTCAATGTTACAGGTTTGCACAGGGTCTTTTCCATTCAGGTTTTGAATATCTCCAAGGATATTTTGAATATCTCCACGGACTCGCTGGGTAATCTGTTCCAGTGCGTAACTACTCTTGGTGGGAAAATTTTTCTTTTATGTCCAGTAGAAATCTTGCAGTTGGGGATTGTTGCCTCTCATCCTTTGTTGTGTGCCTCTGGGAGGTGTCTGTCTCTGTCTTCTCCACCCCCTTTTAGGTAGCCCGAAGAGTTCAGTTTAACCCTCTTTTTGTTGCTTGTGTTTGCAGGTAATATTTGCAGGCACTGAAAATGCTGCCAGTAAAGAAAATACCTATAAATCACAAGGGAACAATAGAAGAAATGACTAACATTAAATTGATTAAAATCGCTCATGTACAAAGTTATCAGGATGACATTTCTAAATAACATCTTTGTGGCAGGATCATTAATATCTTCCCTTACTTTGTCTCATAGGCTGGACGTTTATAAGAGCCTCTCTCTTTAAATTAAGTTTATTCGAAGCTTAAAAGAGGATTTCTATCCTTCCTTGGGAAAATGCAGCCTTTGGAGATTTCCTAAAACCAGTTCAGACTGAAGGGCTTCGTTTTTGCATGCATTTCACATACTAGAGTGTGTGGAATCTGAGAACCAAACTGAGAAAGTACACTCAGTTTACATCTTCTACTACTTGTGCTGCCAAATCTGAGCTAACAGATGCCACCACCACTGCTCCCATACCCAGTTTTCCTCCTGGGATTACTGGTTGCTCAAAATAGGTATTATAAAACGGATACAAACCACAAGAAATGTGTCTGTGTGTGCAAGAGAGAATGTGTGCGTATGTGTGTGTTTGAGAGTGTGGGGGAGAGAATTAGAATTATTGCTCTCTCCTCCCAGGAGAGCCCATGTCTTGTGACAGGGTGGAGGACATTTGCATTTGGTGAGATACTTTGACCTTTAGGGTAGGAAGCAGCCCTGTGGCACAGCTCAGATAGACACGTAGCTTCTACTGTATGTCTGTGTTCCGAGTTCTCCATCCGTTTCTTGTTTTCTGCTTATAGTGCCCTTCATCAAGGTATTCTGAGGAGATTTTATTGAATGGTGTGGGGTCATGACACAAACTAATTAACAATTTGGCCGTGTGATTGCACAATGCTTGCAATGAAATAATAGCTACCAGCACCTCTCTTCTCTAGATGATTCACTGGAAACTAAAAATATCTTTTTAAAAAATTATCTCTGTTGTCTTCATGATTTCTTGTCATCCAAGCATTACAGTTAGCTTCACTCAAACACAATAAGTTTGATAAGAGGCTACACAGGTTTTACTGTGGACAGCATGCTACTAAGAAACAGCAGAGATTGTAATTATCAACTGCAATATTTAACAACACCCCAGGAAACTTCCAGTCTGGCAGCACTGCTAAATAATGTTTATCCCATAATCTCTTATTGAAGGACTGTATGAGTTAAGGAAATGTGATTTTTTATTTTTTTTTTTATGGTTTAGGGTTTTTTCCCTTTTAAGTTTTTATGTCATGGACTAGATCCTGGTTGACATCCCCAAGCATAATTTCTCTCCCTGTCTACTCGGATACCCAAGCAAGCATGTTCTAGCACTGCATTGGGCAGGAGTATTGTAGTTTTCTGTAGCTTCTTCTTTCGAGAGGGAAGAGGAGAGTCTGACTCATTATGAGAGGGACTTTTTTATGTGTTTATGATAAGCTTGCATTGAACATGCATGCAATTTGATAGCCTGAGTCAGGAGAAAGGATCACCATTTGAACTTTAGGTATGTGCATGGTTATAGGGACATTTAGCAGCTTCACCTGCAAAAAATAGTAGAAATAGGAAATGAGACCAGATGCAATGTTTTACCCATGAGGACTTATTTGTCCTGTAGAAAAATAGAACAAGTTAATAGAACAAGTTAATAGAACAAGAAAAGAACCTGTGTCATCGTTGTCGTCATCATTCCCCCCCTCCTGCCCCACGCAGCTCAGAGCACACACATACGGTGTCTGCCGTAATCTCCTTTTCTAATTGTAGTTGTATTCCAATAATCCTTTTTCCTCCTTATAGCTGCTTGCATTCTAATACCTAGCCTTTTTTCCCCCTCTTCCTCCTATGCTGGTGGCCTCAGAAAAATACAAATTGTCTGATGTAAGTAAAAGTACAAATCTTTGAGACAGAAGCAGCAAAAAAAAAGTTCCCCTATGCGTGCAAGAGCTTCTGTCTATGAGATCCTCAGCTGAACTCTGCCTAAGCAGCTGCCCTGCCTTGGGAGTCGGTGGAGGATTTCCGTGGTGATATGGGTGACTTCTGTTTTTTTCTTCAAGACCTGCTAAACTGACCTTTTATATACCCAGGTTCAGTTTTGGTTTGGTCTAAAATAATCACAGTTTTAGTATCTTACTTTACCTGATATTTTAGATAAGTTTTATCTGGCAATAGAGGTATTTATCTCATAATAGGGATTTGTGTCTTATGAGAGGGGTAGAAAAATTTGTTAAAGCAACATGTTTAAGAAAGTAAAAATTAACATTGCTGACCCAGGCAAAGAAATTCAACCTTGGCTTTACTGCCTAAACATTGAAGCAGGTGATAGAGGTATAGTTTCTTCCTTCTCCCACCTACAAAAACATTATATTCCTTTCTAGGTTAGTTTTCTTTACCTTGAACAGAAAGACTAACAGATATCCAGCGTTGTAATGAAAACAGAAGATCCATCTATAAGAAGTAAAATTTTAACACTAGATAATGAAGAAAAATAGTTTGGAAATATCATATGCGTAATTTATTTCACAATTGGTTTGTCACTTGTCAGACAGTTTCAGTGCCCTGAAGTGCATTAAATTAACTAGAATTGTCATCATCCATTCGGTTTGATTAAACATGTCAGTGAAGTGGCAAAGTTAAAACAATAGAGACCCTGGAAAGACAATGTCATTGTTAAAAAAAAAAAAAAAAGTAACTAAAAAAACTCAATGGAGAAGGCAGACCAGCATGGTTAAAGATGGTAAATTAAATCCTGCTTGGGAATCTGACCCTGATCCAGCAAAGCGCTTAATCTCATCACTTAAGCATATGAGTTCTTCCCCCTCTAAGCACGCATGTTGTCCCACTGAAGTAAGGGTGAGATTGAGTTCCAAGATAGTTGCCATAGAGCGCAGCATCCATCAGACCAGAGCCTTCATTGACCTGATGGGGGACACATCCTGCAACAAGACTTATGTATTGAATGATATTTGTGTAGGCGTTCATGTGGTGCAAGTTCACTGCAAGCCAGGGGTTCCAAAGGTGGTCAGAAAATTGTTGTTATGTTTGGGTACAAAGGGCTGTCAAATCTTTTATACTGAAAGTCTTCTTGTAATTGCAGCACAGAAAAAATGTAGAGGTATAGAAGAACAGATTACAAATATCATATACAATAGTATCTGATGTGTAGAGTTCTGCAGTTGAAGGATTGTGCTGATAAATTATGCCCTTGATTTGAATAGGCTTCAAAATCTGTAGTCAAAAGGAATTACTGTTTTGTGCTACATTGGTAAAATGTCTTATGTGGGTATTTATTTTCATATGAAAAGCTACTGGATGATACAGTATAAAACTTAGAATTTTTTCCACTGTTTTATTGGAAGCAGCTACTCCTTTACAGAGGCAATGGCTCTTCAATCAATGAGTACTGTTAGGCGCATTATGGATAGTTTAAGGGCTTAAGTACCGATTTCATCTTTGTGGGTAGGTAACTGCTACAGTTAGTCACTCAAGGTACCTTGTTGCTTCTTCCTGTAGAAAAATTGAAAGTGATAAAAATGAACATATGAAATATTGCAGGTTTAAACAGGACAGGACAGGGGTTTGCGGGAGTCTAACTGGACTTTAGACAGGAGAAAGGGTTGTCCAGAGTAGATTGTGGCTCTGCATCTCGAACAAGAAGCTGACAGGGCTGGTGCTACAAGGGCTATAATTAGTCTTACACCTGTGGCCCACCTTGTGTCAGTGGGACATGAGACCTTTCTTTCCACGTTGCTTTCATCATCTTCCATGATTCTTATCCCTTGTGTATAACGTCCTTCTACACTAGGAATTACGTGCTGCTTGGCAAGGAGGGCAGCTTTCCCCTTGGAAAATTTTCTTATTGTGGGAATTTCACTGCTACCTGTCTTCTGATGCCTTAAATCTGTTTGATGTGTATGTAGCTTTTGTACCTGAGAATTGATGTTGTAATAATTTGCATTGATGGTGAGTTGCACATGATGAATATAAGAAGCAATTAGTGTGCCCCACAGAACATGCCTTCACAGCAGTTTTATTGCACTATCAGCTACTTCTGTTTCAGTGAAAAGCAATCCTGTATATAGGAAAACAGAGATAGACTGCTGTACTTGTGTTTGGGCAAGAGGAATTAAATGCAGAAAATAGTGAAAAAAAATTGGCAAAAGTGCTGTATGTGTTATTTGTATAAATGGTAGACATAAGGATACATTTGTGATTTGCCGGTTTAATAGGAGCTCATTTGGCTACAAATATGAAAACTACTGAAAACTGAAACCATATGGCTACTCCAGCACTTCTTAATTCCTTGTTATATTCCCCTGATGTTTTGCAGCTGTGCAATGGTGGATCTGTTACTGATCTTGTGAAAGGATTTCTGAAGAGAGGCGAAAGGATGAATGAACTTATAATTGCTTACATTTTACGTGAAGCTCTGATGGTAAGAAGCTCTGATGGTAAGATAAGCTTGCAGGGAGAGGACATTCGATATTCAGGTCATATTTTTTTCTTTGAATGAATGAAGATCATGTCCCCACTAACATGGCTCACTATCTTATATTATAGTAGTGTTTAATGAAATCAAGGTAATGTGTAATTCAAATGGTTCATTTTGAACAAGCAAGGTAAAGAACAATTCATCTGTTTGTTTCATTATTAAGAGACTGAAAATTGATTTCTGATCATTGATTCCTTTCCTTAGTAAATACAGTTCTGCATCAAAATCACTTTTCTTTTGCAAAATAGCAGAAACATACCCAAAATACTGTTCAACCTCTTATGTCTGGATCCAAAATATTTTTATAGCAAAATGATCAACAGATCTAGTGAATTCAAACACTGCTACAAGACATTGGTTTTTTGCTAATCAGGATCAAGTGTTTTTATTTTTCATTTTCTTTTAACCAGAATTTGACTTTCTGCAGTGGAATTTAGGCCTTTGCAGTTGTCTTTGATATCATACTGGAAAGATGTAATATATAATGTAGGTTTATAGTGCTTTTTTCTGCTTTTATCTTAAATTTCTATTTGGCATAAAGTGGGGCAATTAAACCCAACAATGTTCTCCGCAAGATTTTCAGTAGCACTGAATGGGTAATCACAGGATCCTCAATACATCATGCCACTCCTAGACTTACCAATCCTCTACTTACTATTATCTTTTTCTGACCTTGCTGTAGACTTGAGAAACAGAGAAACCATGATCTAGCCTGTTAATATTTATATGCGAGACAGAAGAATTGTAACAGCACAACAGAATCATCACCTTCCA
>RSEF01000002.1:14385356-14471363 GCA_003993805.1 Himantopus leucocephalus
CAAAGTGTGCAGGAAATCCAGAAAGAACAGCGTTGGGGTCAACATGACAAAGGAAAAGAGCTGAAATTGAAAGATACTATTTGGAAAAGTATGAAGAAATACAGGAAAAGTATTTCCACACGTTATCTGGCAAAGAAACACTCCATTAGGAAGCAGGGAGATAAAACTGAGCATGCTTCTGGGAGAAACGCAGAGAGAGGCGTTTGGTGGCTCATGGCTACCTGCCATCTGATTAGCACTGAGTGCTCCTACCATATAGGCAGAAGGTATGGAAACGCACCAATGTACTGAAATCCTGTCCTGGGAAAGCATGTGACAATACTTTAATTAACACTGGCAATGCCTGCACCTCCCAAAATGTCAATTAAAAAATCTCTATTCTTTCTGGTGTGCCAAGTATTTTTCCAGTAAGAATGGCAACTCTGTGGTTTTGGATTAAAAAAACAACAAAAACTGTTTTAAGTTTTTTCATACTTTTCTGCTACCTTTTTGTTTCTGCATATATAATACAGAAAACAGAGCTGTTTGTTAGTAAAAAGTTCATGTTTACATCTCCCATTCCAGGGACTTCAGCATTTACATGAAAACAAAACTATCCACCGTGATATTAAGGGAAATAATATCCTTTTGACCACTGAAGGAGGAGTCAAGCTTGTGGATTTTGGTATGTTATGTTTACTTATATATCCAACCAGTGTCACGTATATGAAGCATGGAAAATAAAATAGAGGAAACAAGTCAGAAAAGATGAATTATATTAACCTTTTATTAAGGTTTTGAGTTTTTCATTAAAAGTCACTTGGATAAACAAAGTTACTTTTTAACTTGACAGAAATAAAATATTCACAGGCTCAGTGTTTTTAAAACTTTGGGTTTCCTAGCCATTTTGCTAGTGCTGTTTAGGTAGCGTGGCTAATGAGTTGAAGTTATAATATGGTGTAAGTGCTAAATGCTTTAGGGCAACACAGTAAGAGAAGTGGCAAAGCAAGTTAATAGGGTTCAAAATAAGGTTGGTGTTTAATTCTTCCAGGACCATGTGCTGGCTCAGTGAAATTAGGGGCTGATGGGCAAAAGCTTCATGTTGTGTATGAAAGGATTTAACACTTATTAGATATTGTGAAGAATGGGAGAGCTCCACCTCAGTCACATATACTCATTACTTTGATTTGAAACAAAACAACAGATACTATCTGAAGGCAGTAGAGAGGGAGATGTTATATAGGTAATCCCCACTCTCCAAAGTCTGGGAAGACTAACATTGCTTTTGGCAAGTCTAAACCTAAGACTTGTCATTAAATGGAAAGTGTCTGTTAGGCCTAAAGTGATTCTTAAAAGCTGTCGTCTGGTTTTACCACCAGAAGGCAAAAGCAGAGACACAGGTAAGTGGATGTGACCTGTTATTTGCCAGCCATACCACAGTGATTTGCCTTAAATGTGTATTGACATTTGTTTTATTTAAGAAGGGTATCAAAATTTGCAATGGTTGTTGTTATGAGTTATTATCCTCTGGTAGCACGCTGTCTTGTAATGTTTAAATTCAATTTATCGGTCACTACTCACAGCATAGCAGCCAACTGTAAATATCATGATTCCATTCCGCAGATGGAAAATCTTAATTTTTCCTTTACCCTCCTATTTTGTTAATGGGATTTATTCAATTGATACATAACAATTGTTTAAACTAATCATGGGATTTTAAATCCCATTAGTGAAGTGTCTTCCTGCCAATAGATTGTATTTATGCAACTTTCATTACTTTACACACAAAAACCCCACAACTATTAGGGTTACTAATTCTTCTGAAAATTCACGTGTTTATATTCAATATTTCATTCCTCAGATAAAATATTCCGTTGAAAAGCCTTCAGACTTCCTAAATTATCTGCCATACACTCACCTGTATTTTCTGCTAGTCTGGAAGTTTAATGTGAGGCAAAATCAATATTTTTGCTCACAGGTTTCTAATATGTTGTGGATACTAATTTTTTTAAGGCGCTGAAGGCAATTAGAGCTGTGGAGGATCGATGCTTCTGAAAATTAATTCACTTATGCAGATGTCAAAACATACAAGCTGTAGGGGTGAGGACTGAATTCTTTATTCCCCAGTTACGGCAATCTACTGCTAAGGCTGTAATTGAAAAATAGGCGTAAAATCTTGTGGGAAAAATTGTGATGCCAAAGCACAGATGAGAACGTGCACAAGAAACAAACATATGTACATGCACATTTATGTGGATTGAAGAGGGGCTTATAATATCTGCAGTCCTTCCTCTCAAAGCAATATAGGAACTGCACTTTAACTTAGGAAAAGATAGACATTTTCTCCTGCCTTTCTTTTTTCTTTCCCCCAAAACCAATCTGAAGCCAATAATGAATAGTTCCAAATGCGAAAAATTTATACAGCCTTCACAAAATCGTCACGGAAGACACACCATTCACCCTTCAGGCTGATGTTTAAGGTATTCGGCTAGGATTTGGGAGATTTGTTTCTTCTACTTAGGATTTAAACCTACATTAATCAGATTCCAAGAGTATTTTTTAGCCAGGAATGTGAGTTGATCAGAATCTCTCATGTTGACACTGCTACAGACTGTTGTACATAAACATTTATTGGATGAGGGACTGAAACTTGTAGCCATTTTTTTGCTCTGAATCTGCTGGCTACAGAATGAGATAGACATGCAGCACAATCTCCTTTTCTTCCAGTAAATACTCAGTGGAAGCAAATTTTTTGTTTTAGGTTGAACCAATTATTACATGGGGCCAAACAAACAAACAAAACCAACCCAAACAATCACACAGCCTTTTCTGGCATGCGCACAGCTTTTCCATTGTGGAGAGGGGAGCAGAGACAGTGGTCCTTTCTTGCACGGCCGTACTGACTTTCCAGAAGCTTCGCTTTGTGACACAATTTATACACATTGCCTTATGGTTGTTGTGTCATAGGCATTTATGTGTGCTGTGACCATAGTTTCTGAAGACTGTGCAGTGTGTAATGGATGACCTTCACAACACTTTTATGAGGAAGTCAATTGCTATAATTCCCAGTTAACGGCTGGGGACCTGAAACTTTGAGAGACTGAGTTGCTTGAGGTGACACAGAAAGTGCGTGGAAAAACTCTTCCAAAATCCAGGCTAACAGTCTGAACTGTTTAGCTTTCATACAGGTATTCATAGTTAAAGAGATGAGAAAGACTGTGAAAGAGTGCCATGGCAGTGCCTCACCCGGATTCCTTTGAAGAGTGAAATTTTTGCTTTCCCATAAAATTCTGCTGTAATATTGCTTAATCACCCAAGTAGTATTCTCATATCTAATCCCAGTTGATAGATTAATGATCAAATCAAGTAGATGAGTTTATAACATCTCCACACCAATGCTTCTGGAGCTCAGTTGCTTAGCAAGGAGCTGCCAGATAGAAGTTTTAGTTTAAACTGTACAAGCCACAAGAAGTTTGAAATAGTGTTACCAGGGAAGCATCCTCTCTCCTCACATCCATCCGGTATGATAATTTAGATCAGCAGAGGTAAACAAAATCATTCTTTTTTACTATAGATAATGCATAGCAGCCAAGAGGATCTATTCTAAGCACATCCTATGATCACAGTCTCAGTCCCTGAATTCATTAAACTTCTAGATACATTAAAAGTCCAAATTTTCCTTGTAAGGGAAGAAGGTTAACTGAAGGCAGTTTCGCTACCTGAACGTTTGTGGGAATTAGCTGTTAAGCTGTTCTGGTAGAAAACCTTGAAGGAAGGATATTACACCCGAGAATCGCAGCAATTATGCTCCAAGCAAGGAGCATCCTTACAAATAATAAATAGCTGCACTGTATTCAAATGTAGCTGCTATGTTTTCAGTATAGGTTAGAGGTTTGATAGAAAAATACACATTTATGTTAAAGTAAATTCCCTGCAGCACTTTAAAGGGTGACAGCTATATAATATATTGTATAAAAAGAGTTAAAGAGTTGGAAGCAAGCAAGGTGTGAACCAAATTCCCTTTTTATAAATGATCTTAATATAATCACAGTTGCTGATTAGTGTTCTGGGAAGGAAATCTTTTACATCTGTTTCTCAGATTCCTGGTTGTATGCAGTGGATTGATGTTAAAGAGCCAGATTTCAAAAGAAATTTTAGGCACTAAAGGTCAAGAAAAGCACCTAATAAAATTTTCAAAAACTTCCAGCATGTAAATGTAAATTAATTTAATGATAGATACCTTCTGAAAGTCTTGTGACAAATTTATCTGCGGCCTTTACTGCCTAAATATCTTTCAGTGTCTGACCTTGTTTCATCAGTTAAAAAACTGGCCTGAAGTCACTTGCACACATAGCACACCTCATCTGTAATAAAAATTCATATATTCATCTGCATCTTACAATGTGTAACCAATTTGATAGGGAGCTGAGTGTATAACATCTGCTTATGCTGACAAATAATTGCTTCTTTGAATAGTCCCTCTCAATTCAATTTCTTTTCTTGAAATCAGGATGCTGCGTAGGGCTTCCCACGTATTAAATAATGTTAGTCTAAGACACAATTCCTGTTTGGAAATTCTGATATGTCAAATAATGTGTTGTTCCAAAATGGGAGAAAAGGAACTTAGCTGTATTATTGTTGTTATTATTTTAAGTTTGGTCTGAAAAAGGCCAAGTGACATTTCATTTTGAAAGATTTGACACGTTTCTGAAATCCCCTGCTACTGCAGTGAGCCTGGGAGCTTGAAAGCCAGAGCTTTTCATGCTTATATATTATTGAAAGAAGAGGATGCTAGAGGACAAAACTCCCTATCAGCAACAAGACAAGTTGCTGATGTGTTGGGAGCCATTTTTCCACTAAATGTTTTGAAATATCTACAGTCACGTGGCAAATGATTCTTTTAGCTAAAAAGAAGAAAGTGTAATGCTGATGGAAAATTTCCCTTCAGCTATGTTTTTGAGGATTGACCTTGTAGGCTGATAATCTTGAACAAGAGCACAGGTAGCTCATACTTCTATGGGGCTGCTGAAGCCTGCTATCACAGACTAGAAATATCTCAGGCTCAGCAGCTGTTGCCTTGGAAATGTCCAGAAAAAATGTAAGTGTGAATTGTACTCCACCACTTCGGCAAAAGCATAGTTTTCCAGCAGCACTGTTCCTTGCTGAAGGCCATGTCCTTCTATGCATCAAATGAAAACCACGTGTAATTAGACTGTTGATGCTATTACCATTCTGTGTGATTACCATGAAAGGTCATTGGGAAAAAAATAAGTCAGACATCTAGAGGGATATTAGAAATATTCAGGTTCCCGTAATGAAAATAAAATGTTGGCGGACTTATTACATCTTTGGAATTCAAGCCTATTTCTAACTACAAGAGATCCTATGATTCCCCCCAGTTTGCCTAGTACTGTCACTGTGGGAAAGGGGCTATTGAAAAGGGTTGGCACTGTCCATTTTCATTTTTTTGTTAGGAATTTCATTAATGGTATCTAAAACTCTCCATCATTACAGTCTTTGGATAAGCAATACATAGGAAAGACCTAAGGTTTTTTTTTATAGGTAAAGCAGGTTCCAGTGGAAGACATGGAAGGAAGGTAATGCAATCTCACTGCTGCTGGCAGATGGTGGAAAATTACAAGCTGTTCTGTATGCACTTAATAGAATAATGACTTCAAGGGTTCCTTTAGTACTGTGGATAAAGATATTGCATAATTAAAACATGTATTGTATCATTAATGGAATAGATAGTGAAGGTAAGGTGATTTTTGTACTTTAAACATGCTTAGTTTGCATTTTTCTGCTTTTGTTTCAAATGTTAGAAGTGTTGGATTTAAAAGTTGTGTGTGAATATTGTCTTGGCATTCCAAATGCAGTTTCAGACAACACACTTTGCATGTAGCTAGCACAGTGTTATCGTGGATTTACAGTAGCCTGAGTCAACTAGAGATTTAAGCTGAGTATGACTCATCGGGGAAAAAACGGATTGGGGGAAGCAATATTCTGTTGCTTTTTTTAGACATACTGAAAACTGACATTACTTTGTTTAATACTTGAACTATTTCTTCCATGTAGTTTGGAAACTGCAGGTAGACAGAGGTCAGATTTTGTGTTTGGAATGTAATAGGGTGGTTATTTTGTTGTGGAGAGAATGATCATTCTTCTTTTAAAGCTATTTGAAGTCTTCCAAAGTTAAGAGCCAAGGGAATCTGAACGCTGACATTTCTGGATGGCCTTCTTAGTATTGAAAATTGCAATTTGGTGAAACAAGTCAATTGTAAAACACTCTTTTTGGTAGTGTATTTTTATATTAACCCTATTTTTACTTTTAAATGCATACATAATTTCATTTAGGCAACACTAAATGAAAGCATTAAGTTCATTTCATAATTCAATTGAATTCATAAAATAAATTTCTTGGGGTTTTTTTCCCCTAGAAAGAGTGCGTATTAATTCTGCCAACATTCTCTTTTGTGACTCAGTAGTGGTGTGCTACTTCTTCCTAACAACTTACGGAATGTTAGTAATGCTTTACCACTACTGGTGATCAGTAACAATTGATCAACATAAGTTAGAATGCATAGGTGGTTTTGTTATGTTTTATGGCATGATATTCATTCCTATTCCGATACAGAAATACAGGCCAAAATATCTAAAATTCTGTGACTATACAGGTTGAGTTTTTGAAGTGTAGATGAGCCAGCAGCTGCTATAATGACAAAACAAGAGTAGTAAAATCAGTTACACTGTACAGCATGTCCAAAATAATAGGGACAATCTCAAAGTAATTCATGAGTCCATGGTAAGACTCCATCTTAATAGTTCCATCTGCTTAGTTGCTTGCCTCTCCTGGTTTCCTGATGCATGAGGGAGCTTTCTCCTGGTCTTGTGGGGAAAGCATCTGAAATCTTGGGTCAGAGGTTGGAGAGGGAGCCACAACACTGAACTTCATCCTTTCATCATGACACCTCACCAACTCTCGTGTTCCCTTGCTGTGACACAGTGCTATGGCCTCTCCCTACCACGAACAGGCTTGATAGATGCAGTTTGTTGACTGATCACAGATCAGTCTAGCAAGCCTGTGTGGCATGTGGCATTGCAGAGGGAGAGAAGGCTCACAGGACTGTGCTGCGACTGCCTGCAGTACGGGTCAGGCTGCAATGGCTTGAGAGTCTAGAGCCACCTTGTGCTCAGTGAATAGGCTGAGAAGCCAATTGTGGGTGATGCAAGTTTAAGTATTGGGGCATTTTGGGGAAGGACATTTTAATCTCTGTCCCTTTTAATATATATCATGGTTCCCAGCGTCACATGTCCTACTGACATTGAAGAGGAGCTCAGCGTGACCTTGAGTAGTTTTCCAAACTTTTGTAGATTACTTATTCTGGAATAGTCAGAATATCCTATTGCATCTCTTTCTTCTTGCCCTGCATTAGCTGTAAATGCTGTCTGAATCATTCTGCAAAAATGAAACAATTAATTAAAATAATTTAATTTGAAAGTATTCAAAAATAAAATAATTTTCTTTCTGCCCTTAGCTTGCTTTAAGCAATGAATCATAGCAAGACTTGTATTTGCCTTAGTCAGTCTAGCATGCATCCATAATAAAGCTGTCTGCTTCACTGATTCCGATCAAAACCAGACTATTATTGTGTTGTCATTTCTGCATACCATATCGCATGACATTCACATGTTACTTCTAAAAAGCATTTACTAGGGGACTATGGCAGAAGCCAATAAAAGTAAAAGACTTTGAAGAAAGCTTTCTTCGTGAGCAGCTTGTCAAACTGCTTTGAACCCAATCAAAGTAATAATTCCAAATTTTTCAAACCCGGGTTAGTAAGGATAAGATGGATTGCATTGACTTGAGCTGTGGAGCATTTTCATTGTTGAATGTTTAATTCTTTGTTGAAGGCTTAGTCCTTAAAAACTTATTTTATGGGCCATGTGTGAATGAAAACCTTTGTGCTGTTCACTAACAACAAAAAGAAATCATGTGGCCAAATGCTGTTTCCAGGATAAGCTGTTCACTTGGTCTTTCAAATATTTTCTTCTACTAATTCACATAAAGATGTCACTGATGGCTTAAACATTAAAGAAGCTTGACACAGAAAGCTTGTGTCCTACACCAGAGACACAGGAAGTGAGAAAATAGCCCTTTCTGGTCAGCAAAGGCTTCCTCTTGGTTTTCTCATGGGTCATAAAATAGTCATCTCTTGAGGTTATTAGAAACCTCCTGGTCTGTGTATACTGAAACCCTTTCATTTTTACCTGAAAGTTAAACCTAATGATTCATTTGTACTGAAGTATTACAGTCCTTATTTTAAAGATTCTGTCCCATCAGCATAGATGTTACCAGTAACCCAGATAGTCTTAACAGGAAAACCATGTCATATAACAAGGAGAAAAATCTCCAGGGTTTTCCCAGTCATACAGGGAAAAAAAATCCTTTTTGGGTCTCAAATACGGCAGTCAGTTTGAAATCTAATATGTAAGGAAGGCAGCATCTAAGAAGGAGGACTTTCCTCACCAGCATACTGCACCAGATTGTGTATGGCTGCACAAATCCCTGAGGCTCTGGAGAAGACTAGCTCTCCTATCTAGATACATCTGGCCAATTGTGCGTCAGGAAAACAAATGTTCCTGTGCATCCCTTTCAGGAAACCAGCTGAAGCCCTGAAGCATGAGATTTGATTAGAATCATTGGCCTCGTGCCGCAGTGAGCTGTCAGGAGCGTGTGGAGGGCAGCCCGTGGTCGCCTGCTCTTCTGGGTGCAGTCAGACTAAGGGAAAGTAGAGTACGCTGCCACACTGTCCTGCCCAGTCTCCTGTAGTACGAAAGTTCTTGGATTTCTTAGAGAAAGAAGCTGTATTAAAACTTCTTATTTAAAAAAGATTATATATCTCACAGATGTAGTGAATGTTCTGCTGGTTTTTTAGGTCGCTGTTTGCTCTTTTATTATCAGTATGTACCTTGTAACGATTCTATATCTGATGTAGGATTTTCATTTTGTTCCTTGTATGCCTAAAAATGCCTTTTCTTTGTCTTTAATCCTCATGGTGAGTTTACTGTGAAAGCCACTGGACTTTGATTCCTTTAGTTTTCATTTATATCACCCTATATTTTGATTTTTTATCCCCTTTAACTCCTCGCCTCTTGGTTTTGTACTAAACACCATGGATTTTTCATCTCCCAGGCAATTCATATACATGGTCTTTTGGATACTACACTTTTGATCTTTCTAGACTTGTAAAGGGCCATTTGGTTATCTTTTGGATATGCCCTGTTTCAGTTAAAGATTTGCTTCTGCGGTGCGTGTTTTCCTGAGTGTTTGGGAAACTCTAGTTTTCATCATTAAAACATGACATGCATTAAAATTACATAAAGACAGGGGATGTGGTGACAGAGGACACGGAAAAGGCTGTGACACTCAATGTCTTCTTTGCTATGGTCTTTACTTGTAAGACTGGCCTTCAGGAATCCCAGATCCCTGAGACCAGTGAGAAAGTCTGGAGCAAGGAAAACTTACTCTCAGTAGAGGAGGATCAGGTTAGGGAGCATTTAAACGAATTGGACGTACACAAGTCCATGGGACCTGATGGGATGCACCTAAGAGTGCTGAGGGAGCTGGCCAATGTTATTGCAAGGCCGCTGTTGGTAATCTTTGAAAGGTCTTGGAGATTGGGGGAGGTTCCTGATGACTGGGGGAAAGCTATTGTCACTCCTGTCTTCAAGAAAGAGAAGAAGGAGGATTCAGAGAACTGTAGGCTGGTCATCCCTGGGAAGGTGGTGGCGCAAATAATCCTGGAAGTCATTTGCAAACATATGAAGGACAAAAAGATGACTGGGAGTAGGCAGCATGGATTTATGAAAGGGAAGTTATGCTTCATCATAACCTAATGTAACACCTTTCAACATAAAATGCTGCTTAAAATTCTAATTTTTCGGCTTCTCATTTCACCTTTGTTTCCTATTTCTTTATTTCCATCTTATTGGTCCAAACCCAATTTTAGTTCTAGATTTAATTTGAGTACTTATCATTGAGCAGAAGCTCTCAAGCATGCTTTTCTGTCAACAGCTCACCCAAGAAAACAATATTGCTTCTGTGTGCTTGTCATTTAAACGTTTGCTTTTGAGGTCAGTTGGTCTGACCTCAAAAGGTCTATAAGGAATTCTGAGTATTGACATTGTTTCAAAAAGGTTCTGAAACATCACTTGTAAGGTCATCAAGCCAACCACTTGTGTTCTTATGGACCGTTAGTGACATTTTCTATTGAATATATTTATGCTTTCTATCTGTGCTAAGTAATTAAACGTGGGAGAAGCTCTCTGGTGTCCCTTTACAGTCTTGGTGGGGATGCCAACATACTTGCAATATAGGTGCTTGTGGTTACCTACCTGGTGTGTTGTGACAGTTGCCATTTGGACTATCAGAATTTCTTTGTTTCAGTCTTGTTCTTTCCCTGTTGTCTTTAGTCATTGTGGAGTACGAAGGAATTATGTGTCTTTTTTTTTTAGCATTTTTTGTGCATTTCAGTTGATCTGTCTGAAATTATCCTGCCTGGATATGTACCATCACACAAATACAACCTGAAAGAAAGAAACAAAGAAATGAGACAGTGTCAAAGATAACAGCAATTACAGAGGGGTTGAGGTATGACCCCACCGTTGTTGCATGGGAAGTAGCTACGTCCCTGTCTGCTTCTCGCCAAGAATGGCGGCAGCTTTTCAAAGTGAAGCTTAGGGTGCTAAAGTAAAACCTTAAACCGTTAGGACCCATTGCCTCCAGATCTAGTAAAAAGGTGGAGTTGAGTGATTTATGAGGGACTGCCTTCACACCATTGGACAGAGAGGCAAGAAAGGAGAGGCCACTTTTTACAGCGAACAGCGTGGAACAGGAATGCCAAAACATATCTGCCAGCAGGCTTAAGGGGAATGCAGTGCAAGATGCTGCTGCTGGTTTACATCTGTCTCTCTAGGAGATTAAAAAAATGTTGGGAAATAATTCAAAGCATTTCAGCCTGTTTAGATCTGCAAGGTTAACAGTGTGAGCAGTTTTTTTGCTTCAGAGACTAGCTTGAGGAATGATCAAGTTGCAGGTTTTTAATCCAAAGGAGGTCACAAAGAGGATGCTTTGGTAGGCAAGTGGACACTGAAGGCACAAATGAAGAAGGGTCATGGAAGAGGTAGCCAGAGGCAGTGTGATAGCTAGAGTGTGAGCCCTTTGGGTAGGGTCTATATTTTTATGTACGAATACAGTGGCTAGTGTGTTGGGAAGGCAGTCTCCCTGCTGTGTGCCCAATGTGAATTTAGTAGAATTTGGTAGGGCTTGCCATTCCCCCGTTAGCATCAGCCAGTAAAACGTGCAGACTTCTGTCACAGGACAGAATCATAAAACAATGTTGTACAGCCTCCCATTTTAGATCAGAACAGTGTCTGCTCAGATTGAGTGCTACTATGAGACAAATCTTTCCTAATAATAGGGAGCTCTTTTCTGCACTGTTTTTCTTTTACTGAGTGCTAAGGTCATAAATAGGTGGCTTTACTTTCAATGTTATTCCAGTATGTCCGTTTCTGCAATGAAAAGCTTGAATAATACTCATGGTGTAAGTCTGCTAATTTCCAGTTTTTATTAGTAAACTAATGCTTGGAAAAAGAAAAAGAAAAGCCTTTTTCCAACTATATGCACAATATTTTCTTTTCAGTATGGTGTGCATTGATCCTATTAATGCACTTATTTATTAAGCTCTTCACTTTCGTAAGATTTACAATTTGTATGTAATAAAACATCATTTCATGACATATTTTTAGATTTTCTTAGAAGAATATTTGACTCTTTTTGCATCAAAGCAGTAGTGAAGGGGGAGGAGCAAGATGTTTTTGTTAGAAAATATACAAGTTAAAAAAAGCTGGCCGGCTATATGCTTGACTGGTTACTGAAATGCTGGAAGAAATGTTAGTAAGTGTGGAATTACATCATCTTTCCTCCATACACAGAAAATGCCCAAGGAAATATCATTTGTCATAAGACCTACGCTCCGTAATCTGAAATGCCACTTTACTGCTAAGAGCAAAAGGATAAGAAAACAAACAAACAAAAAGCACGAAAAAACCCCGAGAGGCTAAAGAAAGTAGTAGTGAACAATTCAAATTAAATCAGCTTTTCACTGAAGTAAAAAAAGGGGGAGGAGGAAAAAAATCCTTCAGTTTATTTAATAATTACAGTTCAAAGAGGAAAAAACCAACAGTGCATAGACAGAGAAGATTGTGCACATTAATGTTCCTTTTATATTTTGTTCCTTATCTCCACATAAAGTTATGATTATTTATAAAATCTGACATTGGAATCATAAAAATTTAGTTCGTGCCTTTCTTTGCCTGCAGAGCTGAATCACGTTTCCTCATCCAAGACCGCAAACAAGAGCTTAGCACAGGGGACTCCCACAACACGTAGAAAGGGAGAGGGGAGAGTAGCCTCCTCTCCCTCCAAAACCAAGGATCACATAATTATGTCCGTTTGCATCACTGCAATGGTGATAGACCTGTGGTGATGTGTGCTTACTCTTTGCTTTCTGAATGACATGTTTTGCTGAGGGCTTGGAAACAGCCAGAGACTCCATGAGCCGGAAGCTGGACCTCAGACAACTCCTTGAGGTAGCAAAAACAAAGCCCCTGCTTAGCTGAGCCGAAGCAGGATTGATGGACTTTGTGCTAAGACTCCCATTGTCCTGCTTTCCATGGTGCAAACACTGTGTATTGGACTTTCTGCAGGCATGGAGAGAGGAAGAGATTCAACTTTTTCAAGCCTAGAGCAGACTAGAGGGAGGCAGCCACAAAAGCAATAGTCATGTTTGTCTCAAAGGAATGGGTGGGATCTTTCTTGCTGCCTTATTTTCAGCAGTTACGTATATTTCTGTGATGGACAAATGCAGATATTTTGTGAATCAGAGCTGAATATGTAGCTTTAGAGTGAAAAAAAAACTGATCAAGCCTTCTATGGTTTCTTGACCTCCACTGAAAAAAAACAAACTAATCAAATACTATCTAGATAGAGGTTTAGTTAGTATTTCCACTGGGCAGTTAATGTGAATTGCTCCTGTTATGAACCATCTGCAGGGTTTTCAGGAAGGTAAGGTCAAGCGCGTTCAAACCAGACAGTACAGAGTTGAAACTGGCCAGTGGTGCTCACTGGAGCTTCATGTATTTCAGAATAATGAAATGGCACTCAGAGTGAAACTGAGGCTTTTTACTTTTTTTTTAAAGTAAAAGGAGAGGTGTGTATGAAGGCAAAATAAATGAGCTTCAGTGTCAATCAGACTGAGGTTGGAACAAGAGTAGAACACAGAACCTTTCTTGCCATCCATGATATCAGCACTTCAGAATATGCCTTTGGTGGACCTCGCAGTTGGCCATGACTCACAAACCCATAATAGTTCAGGGCTTGCTAGCAGAGGGGCTGTTTTTCTCCATGTGTGGACCTCACAGTTGATTGCGACTCATAAATCCATAATAGTTCAGGACGTGCTAGCCGAGGGGCTGTTTTTCTCCATGTGTTGTACTTTTCCCTCTGCACGCACTAGAGATATTTCCAACCAATACATCCTTGTTTTGTATGGCAGGAAATTGGTGCCAGGCTGGTCAGAAGTGAGCTGCAGCACACTCGAATTCCTAATATTTCAGTGTCTTTTAATTTAAAGCCGTAAGGAATCTTTAGACTTCAGAGTTCATTTTCCAGCTCTTGGCCTGAAACAGTTAATTCCTTAAACTACAACTCATGTTACAAATCTGATTTGCAGGCATTTGATGTTGCTTTGAGAATGTGCTTTGGGCATGGAGAGACTTCTCTTTTTGTAAGAATTTTTGTGGTTTGTCTGTTTTATTGTTTCTTTTTTATGGCAGAGGAGCTAAGAGATGAGGATAAATATCTTTTATAGTGTTCAACCTGAAATATATAAATAATGAAACAGAGGTCTAGTGTCAGTACTGAGCATTAAAAGAAAAAAAGAAACCGTACAGTAATTTTTTTCCCCTCCTAAAGTGCTCTACCACTTTCCTGAAACAGGATATAGAAAAACTGTAATTAGCTAGTCAAAATGTATGGAGTCAGATTACTAATGAAATGCTCATTTGGGACTAAATCCTGGTCCTGCTGAAGACACTGGAAACAAAGGATGCGGAGAACCTCAGCTGAGGTGCTGAGTACCTTTGAGGACTGGTCTTCTCTTTCCAGAGAACTGGAAAGATGTATTTGAGATTTGCCTGCAGAGGAAGTCGTAGCATGACAAGACAGGAATGGCACCATTCAGAAGGACTGTCATGGATGGAAATAGCAGTTGCTCTGATTATAGCTTCCCTTCGTTCTTCCAGGTGTGTCTGCTCAGCTGACCAGCACTCGTCTCCGTCGGAACACCTCCGTGGGCACCCCGTTCTGGATGGCTCCAGAGGTTAGATTCATGTTTCAAAACATTTTGTCAGTGGTATTTAAGCTGCCGCATTCTGCATTTTTGCTCTTTCTTTGTCTTTCTTCCTGACCACTGGACCTTTCACCAAATGAAATAGCAATGTCCTTTAAAAAAGAGATTTAAACATTTTTTTCCTACATGTTTGCAAGGATTAAGTTAAAATGGGGTTTATTTTTGAAATTGCGAGATTAGAGCCAGAGAGCAAGACACTGAATTGCTTACTAAAGTGTTAAAGAGAGTATACTACCATTGATCCTTTCCAGCCTTTCAAGCTCTGAAACTATAGGTTACTTCCCATGGATGGAAGGAGCCCAGGGTGGTGCTATGATACGTTATAGCTTTTATTTTTGGATTTCTACACCTGGGAAGTTTTTAATACTATATATCCATAGCTGACAGCAAGAAATGGAAAGAGGTTATTATGAATAAATAAGATTCAGTATGTATCTTTGGAGGTTTTGCTGGCCTGAAATTGAAGCATATAAATATACATATTAAGCTGAGGCAGGAAAAATATTTTGTTATAAATAAGGCTATGCACTTACACTGTTTGTGCGCACACAAACACATGCATATATATCTATTTATAGCACATGAAACTACTCTGTTTATACACATGTAGTTTTATAAACATAGTCTGTTTCTACACATTGGTCTTGCCAGGTAGCTAACAGGATACACATTGGTTTAGACCTGTAGCTAATGGGATGAAAAATCTGGCATTGTGGATGAGCTGAAACGTATATGAAATTAAATAGATGTGCTGTAATCCACTGGCAAACACATTGTCAAGAAATTAGCTTGATTTTGAAATTGCCTGATTTGGCTGAATAAGGACCCAGTGGGAGACAGTGAGTTCAACTTCTGCTTTCCTGCCTGGTTCACTTCACAGAGAGAGCAGTATAGCTCCATTAGTTATTTTGCAGGAATAATCCATAGAAAAGAGTTTCCTGCTACTTCCCTCAGCCATGGGATGCAGTTTACCACCTTCAGCTGAAAAAGCTGAGGATTTGCACCCTTTAGTCAGGTCAGGGAACATCTGGTCAGAGAACCAGATGTTCACAGACACCTGCTTTCTCTAGTTTAAGCATCACTTTTTTCAGCAACAGGATGCTTCAGCTTGATAAAGGTGTGCAAGTCTGTTTATTTCACCTAGTATCTCCATCCTGTAAGAGGTTCCCCCAACTGTGGGTGTACTCTTAAATTCGGATATTTGACCATCCAATGACCATCCCAGTCTTTTACTCCAACAGGTGATTGCCTGTGAGCAGCAGCTAGATAGCTCCTATGATGCCAGATGTGATGCATGGTCACTGGGTATTACTGCAATAGAGTTGGGAGATGGAGATCCACCGCTTGCTGATTTGCACCCTATGAGGGCACTCTTCAAAATACCAAGGTAATATCCTGATATTACCTGTTTATTTCCTTACATATTTCCGTCCTGATGTGTTTTTTGCTTGCTGGGTTACACTGAACTTCTTGCTTAACTGTTACTTTCTTCAAACTTAAACTTTTTAAGTATGTGGAGTTTCTTCATATTATTTATACTAGGAGGAGGTTAGAAATACTTTCTCCAGCTGTATTTTCTGCAGGCTCCGCTTCAACCATGTGTGCACATTGAGGAGTTCGGAGCTGACTGTGGCTACATTTGAGAAAAAGCCATAATGCCGCCTCCTGAGTGGACTGCTGCCCAATATACATGAGCATAGGACTTAGCTGTGTCCCATATATTCTGTTACAAAAAACGACTTATGATAGAAATACAGAGTCTGAGTATGCCGCTGTGGAGAACAGGCCCCATACCTGTCCTCAAGAGTTGTCTCATGTCCTTTGAAGCAAAGTATTGTTCTACCACTCACATACATTTAGGCTGCCACTTTTCATTAGGTTGTGCTGCTCCTGGCAGTTCCAGTGTTGCTGTCCTCGGGCAGTGCAAATAGCAACTTCTTTCGTGTTTTCTTTGAAGCTGGAGATAAAAGTACCCAAAGTGCCACTTAGAGCGTTTCAAAGAACATCAATCTCAAAGTATGTAGGGGATGATCATACAGCACTCATGGATTTCACTCTAACAGTTGGAGCAGTACCGCAACAGTTGAGACCACGTAGTATACATGAGTCCTTCAAGTCCTTTTCAGCAAAGTCACCCAAATTAGTTTAAATTACTTTCAGCTTTAAGAAATCTTGGCTGTCTTGGCACTGAAGCAGAGCATGAATGCCCTTCTTACCTTTACTTGCTATGGGAAAAGCAGTTACAAACTGCTGTGGTCAGTTATTTCAGCTAGGCCTTCAAAAAACATCTGGCTTGTACCCCTACAAATGCTGGGCGCTTTTCTGCCCAGGAGCAAATATAAGATCAATAACCTTTCATTCCATTAAGCAAAACCTGAAAGTGATAGAGTAAACATCAAGCAGCAATTAAAGAAAAGCAGTTATGACGATTGAAAATAGAAAAGTCACCTTGTCTATAGGTCATTCCTTTTGTCTTCATGACTGTACTCAGTGAAGATGGCACCTCAGTTTGAATGGAAGATGACTGCTAAGACAATTTGAACCAAATCAACACCTAGAATAAACAGCTCTGACAAAAGAAAAGAAAGTAGTAGTATTTATTTACAATAGATCTGTATTTAGTCCTTCACTTAACTTCTGATTATCTTCTGTTGAATGAGAAATAGTTAATAAAGAGCTAGTTCCTTCTGACACTTTGTTCAGCAAAGTGATTAATTCAGTCATTCTGGGAAAACTTAAAATAGAAATTCTTTTAAAAAATTTTCTTAAGAAAGTATATTGTTTCAGCCTTGAAAAGAGAAACTTGCCATTACAGTGAATAGTGATTAATGGATTGTTACTTTCATTTCCATTTATTGATTTGATTTAAAAAATTACAGCGATTCTTAGCTACGCTTGGTAGATCATCTCCATGCTATTTCTCCTTGTTAGTTATGTAAAGCAGGAGGACCAGTGAGGCATTGTATCATCTAGCCACGCTCTTTTTACCAGTGGGAATGAATACCTTTTTTTCAGTGGCCTTCTAAAACTCATTACTCAGCCTGCCTTCACACATTGTTTTTGTGAAATGAGTAGCTTATTAACTTATCATCACACTGACCTTTGCAGGAATCCACCTCCAACGCTACAGCAGCCTGAACTGTGGTCACCTGAATTCAATGACTTCATTAACAAGTGAGTAACAACGGAGACCACTGTAGCTGCATATGGAACATGTGTAAATGTCATGTGTAAAATATCTTTGTATTCTCTGTGGAAATCCGTTGCTATTAATACTTTTCCTTAAAACCCTAGTTTGTAAATCCAGTTTGACTTCCAAGTGAGGCTCCAGGTTTAAAACACGAAATAACATTTTAACACACTTGACGTTTCTGTTTTTCTTAATTTAAAGAATATTTTGTTCTAAAATGCAGTAATTTAACTTCCTGGACTCATAAATTCTGTGATATCTTAACAATTTTCAGTACAGAGCTGTTGTGATTAAGATGGATGTATCTATTATGGAGGTATGAATGAACTACAGACAAGCATTTCAAAACTTAACAGTGATCCCTCAATGATCATACGCTTTTTCTGCCAGCACAGGTGCTTGACTAAAGATTATGAGAAGCGTCCGACAGTATCCAGTCTTTTGCAGCATGATTTTATTAAGCAAATTGAAGGAAAAGAAAACGTGCTACAAAGGCAACTCATGGAATTTATTGATGTTCATCAACAAATGGGAGTCACTGAAAAGGCAAGGTAAAAGTAGCTAAAAAGTAGACCAGTTGGGACAATTTTGATACTTTCACTGTTTCAGAATGGCTAGTGCTCAGGGAAAGATTCACCTTCATAACTTTAGCTGGCATAAAAGTAGAGAGCTTGATCTTTGGGGTCCCCTATAGAGCCAATGGAAAGAGAGGGGCATCATGATTCACACATGGGATGAAACAATCTTTAGAAGTGCCTCCCCTTTCTCCTCTGTCTCAAGATGCAGATTAGGATCCCCGCTTTCAGAAAGCTACAGTTAGGTGAAATTAATGTTTGGCATTTTCTTACATTTGCATCATCAGCTAATGTTTAGTTTAAGCAAGTATGCTAAAAATAGTCAGATTCCTGCAAGAATTGCACACTACCAATTGAAAAAGTGGAAGTGGTACCAGATCTTGTTTCGCAAACTTCAAATCTTATGCCTTTTTGAATAGATACTTTCTTTCTTCCGCTAGTATTTAGTAATACTAGTTCTGCATAAATCACTTAGCACCTGATGGCTTTTATTTAAAACAACTGAAAATGGCTTGGCTCAATTTTACACTTTAAAAAAAAACCACCCAGTACACTGAGGTAATGTATCAGATGTGAAATGTAGTACAAGATTGGTATTGATGTAGTACTGGTGCAACTTCTCCTGTGCTTCGAGGTAAAGAATGACAATTTTTTTTTTTTAATGGAACATAAATTTTAAAAGACGTTTTGGCATTATCTGTATAGAAAAAGCTTACTAAAATCTGCCACATTTCCTTTCATACATATTTATAGTAACCATATATACACCAGTTGTGACTTCTGATCTTGGAGAATTTTCTGTTTATCCTTTGAAGATAATAATAAAAAATATATTTCTAAATAATTTCTGATTTTCAGGTTGTTTTGGACTTTGTGTAAGTGGATGTGGGACAAGTAGTAGTTTCTCTTTTCTGGCATTTCAGTAAAAACCTATGCGGTTTGCTTAAATTTAAGCCTCAGACTGGATTTGTCTGATCTATATGGTGCAGACTTGACAATTGCTTAATCCAGAAAGATTCTGGAATTGAAATAAGCTTATGGGATGTCAGTGCTGAGCACTAAAACAGCAATGTACTCCAGACTTTAAAAAATGTTTATTTATAAAACACAGGGAAACAATATGTGGTAAAATAAGTCC
Organism: Himantopus leucocephalus; assembly: GCA_003993805.1. Classification (NCBI taxonomy): domain Eukaryota; kingdom Metazoa; phylum Chordata; class Aves; order Charadriiformes; family Recurvirostridae; genus Himantopus; species Himantopus leucocephalus. The sequence continues at coordinate 14,404,710 of RSEF01000002.1, forward strand.
AAAACACTAAATGATGTGAATTTAAATCCTGTTAACATTTGTGACACTGGTCCTTTCAAAGCCTAGTTTTTGAAAATTGAGCTTCTAAGTCAATTAAGTATCATGAGCTTCTTTACCCATTTTATAGAATTCGTATGTTTGTTTTTCTCAAAACCCTTTCATTTTTTCATGTAAATGCTGCCTAAAGCAAATTACATAAACTTACTTTTCTATACAATACAAACATAAAGTGGCCCAATTTTGGCCCAATTTGCATGTGCATAGAGCAGTCAAATGGCAGAGGAACAGGATGATCTATTGGCACTTTCTCTATTGTGTTTAGACGGTGTTTTATTAACTGATCAGTCTTCATATAAACCAGAGTTTAAGGAATGTATTACTGTGTGATGAAGTTACCTATGCTTTTACAATTGCTCAACTGTAATTTCTACATAGATGTTCCCAAAGGAAGACAGAATTTTCTCTCTGAAAACAATAATAATTCATTATCTGAATCTGTGCCAAAAAATTACTTGTTTAACTAATGGTGTAATTTAAATGGCATGGTTAAACTAGTAGCTTGGTGTGTAGTGCCCATATTTCAGTTTAGCAGTTTAAAATACTAACAAGTAGGCTGATACTAGTTTAAATCTCATTTGCATTGATTTAACCAAGTCCTTTCATACCTGAGATCAGTGAAGGTAGTATAAAAGACTGCAAGTAAAAACCATATTTTACAGTCACTGTACATATAATCACCTCAGCTTTAACACATTTATTGACTACATTTGCTGGAAGATTGTGTTTCATAGCAGTGAATGCATAAAAGATTAGTCTTGTCCTGGAAACAGTAAGCATACCCATCTTAATATCTAGTGCTATCTCTGTACAAACAAAAAAAGCAGAGATTATTTTCCAGTAGCTGAAATTGTAGTAAAGTATGTACATCATCTCACTTCAGAAGAAATTAGAATTCCAGGCCTGTAAAGGACGTTACTACAGAATGGCATTTGTTTTTTCTTCTGTTGAATGATAAAAAGATTATACACAGATCTTTGAATTCAGTAGTCATACTTTTTTAAAAGGCTTTAAATACTAATCACATGTATCTTCTGACCTTCAGTCTGCACAGAGCAAATGGTGTCAACAGAAGTCTGTACAGAAGTAGCATGTAAATCTGATTCAGAGTCAAGACATAGGCTGTGTAGTGACAAGTCACCTGGAGAAGTCTCATCTTAAAATCTGCTCTCTTTCTTTTCTTGGTTATCCTGTTCTGGGACTGTTTTTACACTAGCGTGTTAGGGCCCTACTGTGGAATTCCTGAACTTTCACCAATTGCTGGCAACTTTTCTTATAAAGCTCCCTCCTGATCTCCAGCTCACACTCTCTTGGTCCATAATTTGAAGGCATAGTTCTCCTGCTTGCTGTCACTGGGAGGCAGGTAGTTTAAAGGATTAAAGAACCCTTCCTTCCACCGAGGGAAGAAGTCCTCCTACCTATGTCATGTTGTATAAATGAGCAAGCCATATGTTGCACTAAAGGGCAAAGTAATTTGGCAGAAAATAAACCCCCTTGCATTCCAGCTTGTCCTGAGACATCAGAGGGGCTGGGGGTGGCTAGGCTTAGATTCTGAGTGATGCCCAGTTTGGCGTTGTAAGTCCAGTTGCATTAAATGTATTGAACTATCACAATTATGGATGCACTAATAACACCATACAGCTTCAGTCTACTCGCGTTCCATGAACTAGCATGGCCACACTTAAGGAGTTTGGTCGCATTCAATGAGAACTCTCACAGCTAGATCAATGAAAAGTGTAGTTTATTGAAGCAACAGATGCACAAGTTCTTTTGGCTTGCCAGTGATAAAGTTACTGTCTGCAAAGCTTGGGCAAATACTAAGAATGTTAGTAATGCAGCCTGGCTACAAATGTGTTAAGTCACAAAGGAACTCTATAGAGATTTCTAAGTTTCCCGGGGAAGCACTCGGTATAACCAAGTGTTCAAACCTTACCCACAGGCATCTCTATGGGGGGGAAGAGAGGCTCAGCCCGTCAACCGATCCCAGAAGTCAGAGGTGATCAGCAATGGTATCTTCATGTCTGTGGTGGTATCTTCCCTGACATCCCTCCTCTCTTAAGCTGTTTTTATACTATTTTTTACTTTTCAGGTGGAGCTTGAGGGATTCTAGTCATACATACTTATGTTATGATTAGTGTAAAATTTTCTCGCTTCTCTTTTAAAGGTATAGGCCAGGAAAAATTCAGAGCAGAAGCTCAGTGAGGGGTGGCTTCATCTTGGAGGTGGGTAGCTTTTGGGATGGAGGTGTGTTTTGGTATTATAATGAGATTATAATGAGCAAAGTTCACCCAAAGGATAGCATTTTGTCAAAAAATGACAGATCTCAGGGTAGCTCAGGCTCAGGGAAGCAATTATGCAGCTTATCAGTTCCATAGTACTGTTCCCATCTTATCACAGAGCTTGGCCGCTGTATCTTTGCTCCATCCCTCGTGCAGTTCCTCTTAGAGTCAGCACATCAGGCTGCCCTGGTGTTACCAACATCTAAGGTTGCGTAGGGAACCTATGTAGAATGTATCCCTTGCACACCAGCTGCACTCCATCCTGAAAGTTTCTTCGATGCTGTACCTTTCCTTAAAATGTGAATATAAGTTTAATTTCTAAGTTGCCTCCAGCTAAACTCAAGAAAATTGGTAACATTGGCTTAAAGCTGAAAGTAAGGAATCCAGTTATTTTCTCAGTATGTGTTTCCACTCCTCTTCAAATTATACTTTATTAATAAATACTCTGTATTTCAAAAGGAAAAAGTAAAATGTCTGGAAGTTAATAGCTGGGCCACTGGGTCTTCTGTCTGGCCACTGGGTCTTCCTGTGTACACTATTCTTGTGTTCACTCCATACCATATCACTGTCTTTGCCCACAGTGCTGAGGTGTAATTTGGCTCTGACTGCCTTCTGCAGTGGTAGTCTTGTAGTTGCAGTTGTGATCTTGTCATCTTGTTTGCTGAGTGTGCAGTTGGTAAAGTTCAGAAAGAAGAGATCCTGTTAGGTTATGTCACAATCTCAGAGGTTTTTGCAGAAGGCCAGGTCCTCGGATCTCATCTTTGTGTACCATGTCTGCTTGGGAAAGGTGTGTGATCTCTGCATACAGAGTGGAGCCACCCTACAGTCACTCCCATTAGCACCATTGTTCCTGAAGTATTTTCTAATATTTACGAGTCGTTGAGTCATTAGGGCATTGCAGTGAGCCCTCTGAACACTCCCACTATTGTTATTCTATCTAGTGAAGAAGAACCTAGCTTTACATCATTGTGCTGCATCCTTTCCAAACACCCAGCAAGAGGTAGAGAGCCCACCAACCTCCTGAGTAACCAGAGAAATCTCAACTTCTGCTGACAGAACTTAACAGCGACATGCCATAGATCTGCTCCAGACTTAATGAAGGTGGTGGAAGATTGCACTTGTTTTTCAGTAGCCTGTGAACAGTCTTATAGCACAAACATGTCTTGTGCTACTCAAGGCTCAAAAAAGCATGAATCCTAGCAATGAGCCTCTTAGATTCCACATTTTGACTTTGAGCAACTGCAATACATTTTTCTTTAAAGTCATCACTTCTGTATGCTAAAACAATGTGGTTGCGACTGAACCTTTCCTAGCTCAGATCTCACATTGAAGAAATTACAATGGGAAGAGCATGAGAAAATGCCCCTTGATAGATTAATGTTTTCCCATAGCATCTTGACTGAAACGTCTCTAAAATCTGCTTTTTGAAATGGTGAAGTAAGGTATGGCAGATAAATTCGTGTTAAGGAGGAGGTGAAGCAGGCCAGGTTGCATACTAAGTGTATTTAATTTGTGGCTTTGTTGTTTAGCATTTGTGTTCTCACTGAACTGCGAATTCCTGGTAAGCAGGGTCACTCTCAGGACGAGGGGCTTGGGCTTCTGCAGGGGTTGCCTTTATCATGGCTGCAGCAAGAAAAGTCTGTTTCATTGTGTAACTTCATAAGGTGGCATGTGCCTCTTTTCAGAGTGGTTCATGACTCATAATCATCTTGATACTTCTTTTCCATCAGTACTTTCAGATTGATGAACTTACAACTAATAGAAATAATGCTGTTATATCCTGGTCGTATGATCTTGAGGTTTTATACAAATAAGCTTCATCCTCTATCTGTTACTCCAGTCCATAGGACCACCTAGCTCTTTAAATACACTATTTCAATTCTTTTTTGTGTTGATAGTGACACAAAAAGCATGATAATGGAATTTACTGCACAATCTTTAATGAAAATAAGACAAATTCTCAAAGAAACAATAACCTCATATGAGGCTGATCCTTCAGCTTTGGACACTTCTTAAGTTTCCTCTTGTTTTTAGCCAATCCTTCAATCACATACTTACATTCTTGTAAGTCACATTATAGCTGTTACAGTTTATAATTAGTGATGAAATAATTATTAGAAATAAGTGCTGCAGCATATACCCAAAAACTGTTCTAAAAATACCCTTCTCGCTAGACCAGATGAGGGGAAAAAAACCCTGCATTGTAAAGAGTTTTACTTTGCAACAGAAATAACTGTCTTTGAAACGGCCTTCAGAACTGTCGCATCTACACCTGACAGTCAGGCGTGTAAGACTTTTATCTTGAGTTGTTTGGCTGTCTTAATCTTGACTGCTTTTACAATAATCTCTACAGAAATACGCAATGATTAGTACAACGTGTATTTCCTGGGAATTGTGACTCATTCCAGAATGAGCTGCGTATGTGAGGGATATTCACTGCACCTAAATTTCAGCAACTGACTCTGGTCCCCAGATTAAGAGCCTCATTTTTATGTGCCCTCTGAATAAACATGGGAAAGAGACCCATTCTACTGCAAAGTGATTCAGAGCAAGAGCTCTTGGGTCAGCTGAGTTATCCTAAGAGTTTGTCCTTCCATATTGGCCATGTAGGGATAACACTGAAATCCAGTGACAGGGTGCTAAACAGTTGCTCTATTTAACTCTTTGGAAACTTCAGGGAGGTAGGTTTACAGAAGTTCATGTACAACATGCAAAAAGGTGGTTGTCAATTTATTCATCAGCATTACGAGCAGGGCGTACCATACAGTTTTCTTCCATTACTTTCCCTGATTGCCCAGAACTACGTCACTTATTTTCTGGGTGTTCGCTCTTTCTCCCTGTGACTCATCCTGCCAGTTGAAAGCAGCTGATAGCAATCCTTCAAGCTCAGCTCTGCAGTGCAGGCTGTAGTGGAGAGATCACCACACTAGCTTGACAAAGGCAGTATGAGGAGCAGAGGAAGATAGCTCACGCAGAGTACAGTGCTGCCTTGGTCAAGGTCTCCAGATGAAGTCTGTGTCAGAGTAGGGGCTTAAACCTGGGGCTTTGGAGTTCCAGACTAATCCTTGAGCACTTCAGGCTACTTCTTCTCTCCTGTACCTCAGTGTGGGCGTTGTTGTACCAACAAGGACCATTGAGGACACTCCTGTGCAGGATGGCTATGCTGCAACCTGCTTTCGGGTTGTAGAAGCAATAAAGAGTTTCTGGCAACACAGGCCTTAGAATAAGCAGATCACCAATCTCAAATGCTTCTAGCTAATACACGTCTCTATGCAGAGTAAGAATGTGGTTCCAGTCTCCTTCCATACGATACACTGGGCAGCAGCAATGCCTGAATGGAAACTAGTTTACCTCCTGAAGCAAAACAGGAGAACGAAGTTCCTCCTGCATTCAGGACTCTCTGAGATTAATGCTCTGCAACTGCTACTTTACTGTCACATCAGTCCACTTGCTCAGCAGCTCACTTATCCGGAAGGTGGGATACCTGACCAGGTATTGCTCAAGTTTGGAGCTTCCCCTTCGTCTTCTCAGTATGGCTCTGACTGTAGAGCGTGGGCCTGGCTTATGAGGGCAATGAAGAACTAATCCCAAAGAGTCCTATTAGAGGTATCTTATTTGCTCATTTAAGAACACGTATTCTCCCCTGAAATTTGTCAGGGATGCAGCCATTTCTTAAGCCTATTGTGAAGGACCAATAATCCGCATTTTTGCAGGGCATGGTAAACCAGCACAAGGCTTTGACAAACAGGTTGTGCAGACCAGGACGTGACCCAACTGGCTGGACATGGGCCACTTCTGAACCGAAAGCCCTGTAGCTCTGCTGGGCAGCACTGTGCTCTCAGCAGCATTGCATGAGCTTGCGCGCAGCTCCCTGAGACTGCAGCGGGTGCTGTGCCATCATTTAAGCATAGAGGGAGCACAGGTTTGTCTGCAAAGCATTGAGCAGATGCAGCTGGAGTCTATCAATACACTTTTCTAAATTCGGGTTCAGATTTTGCATAGATATAAGACTATAGTTTTATTTAAGCATATTTTAGCAGATACATCTGTTGAAGACAAAATTTTGATTTTAAGTGTGAATTATTATTGCTCTGTGCAGCCTCCAGAGAAATAGAATCACCAGCAATGATAGATTCTGTACAGGTTTCTCTGTGTTGCTTCTTTTCTGTTTGTCACTTTTAATGCTATTTGTAACTGCTGGGAGCTGTACAGCTGTTCCCACCTTCACCTTACAGAAAACTTGATTATTTTTAGTTTCTTCTTTACACCCAGACTAAGGCCAGCCCTTTTCCTGTCACTTCTTAGTCTGTAGATGATTCTCCAACCAGTTTAGGCAGAGAGTTCAACCGGGCATCATGAGTCACACTTCCCTTTTTATGGTATTTTTGGAACTATCAGAAATCTTTTAAATGCATTCTGACAATTTGAAGTAGAAAAAGCTGCAGTTGCCTCATTTTGATTTAACTGAATCTTGAAAGATAATCAGGGGGGTGTGAAGGAGGATGCACAGAAACAATGCTGCCTTGACTCATTTTCTTGTCCATACTGGGTTGATGTTTCTGGCCTTTAGCTGCTTGAATTGCTTGTCAAGCATGGCCGTAAGATCTAATGGCTTCAACAAATAGTTTCTGAACAGAACAGAGAAACATGGTTATTTCAGTTCACGACGTCTGTGTGCATGACAGTAATGAAATTTCAGCATTGATGTCAACAGCACTGATGTGTTTTTTTTAAGTGGTTGGGGTTTTAGCAAGTGAAGCAGTATAACTGCCCTTGAGGGGTCTGTGCCCTTTGACAGCAAAGCAGAAAAATACTGTGTTCTGCAGATCTGCCGCTCTGCTGTACTCTTGAGAATGGAGAATATAATCTGGTTTAACAAGCACTAGTGTTCTCATAATGTCAGCTGAAGAGGATTACAAGAGAATCAATTTTATGTAATTAGGCTTCCCTGGCATAAATAGAGATTGTTTCCTTAAATGAAAAAAAAAAGAACAAAAAAAGAAAAATCTCCATGACTGGAGCATTCCCCTCCCTTCCTGCAAGGCACTTGCTAACTTCGTACATTATGTGAAAAATGGTAATCGAAACAGATCTTGGGAAGTATCACTCTCTCACTGACATGCAGTAACTTTTTTTTTTTTTTAAAGTGTATTCAATGTGTAACGGTTCCACTAGAAATGGAAAGCATAACTTGACAGATGTCTTGTTTTGGGTCTTCCTTTGGCAATGGAAAAAATAGAACAGCAGAGCTTGACATAGTCCTGCAGTTCCCGCATCTTTCCCTCATGTGTCTGTTGATAGGTCTTTCTCAAAGTCATGCTGATATTAGATGCATCCTCTGGACACAAAATGACCTTCATGCACGAACAATGGAGAAATTGTTTCAACTATCCAAGTACAAATTTTCAACTGAAACTGTTAAAAAGAAGTATCAATAGGAGGGGACAGATCCATACTGAGGGGGTAGGATTTTGCCTGCACCTCTGGCTTTGAATGCAGTAATATCCTTTAGCTGGTAAATGCAAATCAAGCAGCAGCAGACCATACAAGGCTGAAGAGTCAATTTAAATCTTAAAATTACCACATCGTTTTTAATACAACGTATGGGTACATACAACCAAAAATTGTCTCACAGTGTTATTGCAAGGACAGTACAACCCGGATAGCTCTCACGGCACAAATGGGTTCCAAAGGAAAGAGAAGACGACATTGGACCCAGGAGAGGTGTGATTGCTTTACACCAGACCCATCCCTTTTGATGCTGCCTCTTTGTGTTCCTACGTGTTTTCTGCTTCAACGTATTTAAACACATACCAAATTACAGTCCAGTTATGGATTTATTGCAGCCTTTGTTCCGCCCCCGCGGACATGCTCTCTTCCTCCGTCTCTTCTTGACTATTTGCACTGGTCACGTGGAAACAGGCCCACACGTTGCATGTTGTGTGTTGCATGGCAGTAATAAGGCTCTGGTACTGCACTGTAGTATTCCCATTGCTTTTCACCTCCATGAAATTAACTTTCGCGTAATTCAGCCTCACCATTATCCTTATAACTGTATCTACAACAGTCTTTTTTTGCCTGCAGTAAATATTGAAAGAAAGAAAACATTTGGAAGAGCGTTGCTTTCCCACGCATCTCCAGGGTCCTAACAACAGTTTGAGAGTAGTCTGCCAAATAGGTGGGTGTAAAAACAGCAAGACTTGGTCCCTCTCTTCTATCAGGGCAATGCAGATCCTGTTGATCCATACTGTTCATTGTGCTTCCTGGTCACTTAGCCTCCACAATGGGTATTGGGCTGCGATGTTGGCACAGAGACTGTGAAACTATGCTAACTCTTGCAACAAAATCTTACATGTTTGTGTCTTGATATTAAGGCTACAGAATTAGTCAGCTGTGGTGGGCGTGAAACTCCTGGCTTTGCACTATCGACAATGGAAGGACTCCAGTGGTAGCTGGCACCTGCCTAAGGAGGGAAGAAACTACTCCATTACTGGCACTTGGGTGAGGACAGGCCATTGTGTCACCCTCAGGGAACAATCATTAGAGGCAAGAGAAACTGAAAGAAGTGCTAGATGAAGTGCACTCATGCCTGCACTTCCATCATGCAGATCTTGATTGCACTCCCAGTTTGGGAGGGCATCATTTGCCCATTTCTTCCAGCCCCTTTTCAATCCTGGCAATCAGTAACTAACGCTAAGTGAGTGCCTGCTTGACTTTCTGCACCTGCATCCCACATCAGTGCACAGCCTGCATGACCTGAAGTAGCACCCATGAAGTAGGTGATGTTTGTGCAATGGGTACAGCCCATTATACCCTGCAGTGAATCTTACTGTGGGAGTTCAGAAGTCTCTTAGCTTGCCCCATCAGTGTGATGTTCATTCATTCTAACTCTCCATCTTGGTGCTCTCTTTTTCCTGTCCTCTGTTCACTGTATATTAAAGTTTTGGCCTGGGTAGAAAACGCCTGTCTGCTTTTACTCATGCCATATATCCAAATGTCAAAATTAAATAAAGGATTTCCCTGGTCTTGTCTGGAATCAAGGTAAAGAGTGAGTGTGTTTCACACAATACAGTTTTCCCTCTGTCTGTTTTCCAAGGTGTATGTTCCATGTGTTTGAGAGGTGCCTTCCTACCTATAGTATAAAGGGGAGTGTGGTCATATCAGGAGATCAGAGTTACTTGGTAGCCTTGCTGTGCTTGTGCCCTATTGCACATCTGAGCTTGATTTAGTTTGTGAACTCAGCTGTTACTTATCCAGTTTCCCTTTCCCTGATTTTCCCCCCATCTCATAAAGCAAGTATAACTCACGTGAATTGTAAACCTTGCATTTTCTGCTGTGTTTGCTTTGGTTAGCAATGCCTTTAGTTTTGGATAGAGAATGATCCAAGTCTTGTGGAATTTTCTTGCTAATTTCTATAAGACCGCATAAAGTTTTCTTTGGTTTGTTTAACAGAGAAAAGAAATTTCAGTTTAAGACAAACTTAGTTGAGTTTGACCCTGATAAGAAAAAGATTTGAAGTTTTGTTTCCTTATTTTGTATGATTTTTTTCTTGTAGAGTCTGAGAAAATTCTTCTTGGTCAGGATGTATTTCACATACCCCGGTGGTTCTGTAGCACTTTGCTCTACAGTGTGGCCATCTCAGCCAGGCTTTAGAGCATTGTCATTACTAAGCTAGAAATGTTTCCATCCTGAATGCTTTGTCTGCATTGTCCTTGCCATACTATTTCATCATACGCCCCTGGTTTTGTCCTATCCATAATTTTTATCTGGGTCATTTTTCTTTTTGCAGATAGGTGCCAGAGTTTGACTATTATATGCTTTATAGATAAATATTTTTTTCCCCTGTACTGCATAGCTCCAGTCTTGCAGCTGATGTTAGGGGTGTGATCAAGCAGGGATCTATACACTGAAAAAGTTCTTTGTGGTATCAGTTGTGGGATCAAACCAGGTGTGCTGCACTAAGAAGTTATATCCTGTCCTGTTATTCAAACATTTGTGTGTTTGAATTCAGAACAGTGGAAAGCTGTAATGTTTTGGCTGAATTGTCTTCAAGATGGTTACAGATGCAAGGTCTGCTCTGTATTTCCTTACATCAGGAAATTGCATGTCTTTCTTTTCTAGATTTGAACGTATTCATACAAAGAAAGGGAACTACAGTAAGTCACTAGTTTCAAACCAGGAAGAGGTAGATGACTTAGCAACCTTGGAGGTACTGGATGAGGTAAGAACCTCCTTTTTCACATTTTCCTGAAGAGGGGTAACCACTTATTAAAACACAATGGTGTGCTGTTGATTTTCAAGTTCAACTATATCGTCACACTTCATTGTGTAAGTGTGCAATAGCATTTTACCAGTTTATGCCAAATATTCTAGATGAGTTTTAGATGAGATGTGTCAGAAATGGTTCCAACTCAAAGCTAAAACACCCTCTGCTGTTACAGCCTTAGACCGAGCAGTATTGTAGCACCATTTGCTTAACAGGATTTATATTGCTGGATTTTATTACAGCTAAATATCTGCAATGATATGTTAACCTGAAATTGGTCCAGGACCAAGAACAAGCACCTTTTCCCCTATTGCTTGGACATCTAGAGTTGTCTTAAACTAGCTTGCTATACTCTCCTAGGCTGGTTTCTCACTGACTTACTTTGGTGTGGAGGTGCATTGAGATCAATTTATTTCAGCTGAGGCTCTGACCTGTCAATGCCTTCTGGTGAACTTTTGACAAAATTACTGATACAAATCTCACTGGTTTGTCAAAGTTCAAAAATGAGTCCATTAGGAACAGGGGAACATGCATAAGGGAGAGGGGAGGTCTCGTGTTTATGCTTTAAGCTTCAAACCCAGAAAGAAGAACCAGGCCACAGCACATTATCTGTAGGTCTTAGAGGCCGTCCGTGGTTGTAAACAACTGTCATTCTTCCTCTACCGGGCTGTGCATAGACTATAATTCACATTCTCTTAACTGTAAAACTTCTCTGGTATATTGTGTCTTTTGTCAGTCCAGAATACTAAATGTGGCTCTTGAGCTGGTAAACTACATAATGCTAACAACTCACAGAACATCTTCCATCATCCAAGAGCTTGGTTATAGTAGCTTAATTGAGCTAATCCAAACTTCATCTTCTGCACAAAGCCCAGAGTTAAGTGTTTTTCTCATATTGGGAATAGCCATATGCTAGCAAGACTGGTTTTTATCTTTTGCCCTGAAGCATATAAACAATCTGAGCTAAAGAGAAGACACAAAGAACCCTAGACAAACTAGACATATATCCCATCTCCTCAGAGGTGGAGCATTCTCAGGAAAGTTCTCAGGAAACCTTCACCTAAAGGCATCATTTGATTATGTGATATTTTACTAAATGCAGTCCAGTTTAAAATCTCTTTCACATATGAATGGCAGCTTCTCAGAGCTGTCTCATTTCTTCCATTCAAACTTTTCTTCCAGTTTAGATAGCCCCATCAGAAGAGGTAAACAGGATACCCTCTATTGGTGCAAGAAATAATTTCAAAAAGGGCAGAAGTTCCCCTAAAAAATTCTGTTAATATGAATTTGATTATGGCCAAAAGCAAGGTAGCATTCATAACCAAGAAGGGAATAGTTTATCAAGACAATGGCAAACCAAGGTTTTCTTCTTACGTTTTCCTGTGAAGGAAATGAAATCTTTTCAGCTGTCGAGAATTCAGGTTTTAAGTGCATTAACCAGAACAGAGTGCACAACACTGAACAGATGGATGTGGAGGGAAAGCAATTCCTTCTGTAGTCCTCTGCTGCTGGTCATTTTGTTCCAGTGGGAATTGTGCCTAAATATCTTCACATGTACTTCAGAATAGTCTCAAGGCTGGTTTGAATTTCGTCATCCAGCTCTATGTCCTGTTTTGATTGGAAACCTAACCAAACACTTTACATACCCAGCTCTGTATGCAGAAGAAGCTGAGGGAAATTATGTAAAGAAATTGGGTAAGCCCGTAATGGGACCTTCTTTTTTCTTGGTTCAGGGAGAACTGGCTCTGCAGCAGCAAAGAACAATCACAGCAGAGACGGGTTGTTAATACAGAAGGATGCCTGATTGTTTACATTAATAGGATCCAAACAGTTGAACATCTGTGTTTTATCATAACTGAGAGTAATGTTAGAGCAGCTGTAATGGCAGTTATGAATTCCAGCATATGGCTTTGGCTTGATGAGTTACGGGAAGCTGTAGTGTTAGAAACGAAGACAGGGCTGTCTCATGGAAACCTTTGATTAATTGAATTAAAGTAGTACTTATTAACTTATTTTTCTACAGCCACTTGGCGATCTGTAAGTATATATTGTTCAAAGTGAGTTTGGACACAAGAAATTAGGAATGCCAGCGTGTTTGAAAGTGTTACTCACTTTTGATCATGATCAGTTGCACTATCAGTTGACTATTAATACCTCTCCTCTCTATCCTGACTCATTGTAACTATATAAATATTTTATACATTGTCCTAATATTCTTTTTTTCCCCATGTGATTCAATGTTCCTATTCTTTTTCTATCAGAATACAGTAACAGAACAGTTGCAGAAGGGTTACGCCAAAGATCAGATTTACACATATGTTGGGGACATCCTCATCGCTGTCAATCCATTTCGGAACATAGATATTTATTCTTCACAGGTATGAAAATCTAGGTTTGGTTCTTTTAAACTAGCTCTGATTTCCATTAAAATATGAATATTTGTGTTAAGTATAAAGTAAGACCATTCTTGGGATTTACTTCAGTTCACTCTGAAAAACAGAATTACCAATGCAGTTGTCCCTTCAAGTGCATGTTGACACACATCCTTATCATGTGCTGAATTTCAGCACAGAACTTAAAAGCTCAAAAAAAAAAAAATTAATCTCTGATATCTTTATGTCTATAATGTAGATCATGTCTATATCATGTGTAAAGTGCAAACAGCTATATCTAAGCAAGTCATCCATTTTAATCAGTGGATAGAAATAGGATTTTTGAGGTGGTTGTTCTTCTAGTGACTTTCAACAGTCGTTCTAGGATGAGATAAATTGTGCTAAACTTCGTGAGATTTGTTGACTAGAGCCCCATGGAATGTAAAGGCGCTAGCTGCTCATAGCAGCTAGTTCAGAAGTAGTATCTGTACAGGTAAGTGCACTTATTCAAGTGAATCTTACCCCTCTTTATGGGAGGGAGCATTTCTTCTCCTCCACTTCCCATGGAGAACTTCTGTGAATGGCTGGAGGTAGGAGCTGGGGGCATTTCCTCCCAAGAGAGCTGGGGAAGCCATAGCTATTTAATTGATCAAACAATTCAAAAAGCAAGCCTATAAAATTTTAACTTTTGTGAATTTGCCTCCCCATTATACCAAAGGGGACAGATATGAAAGTCTAGTCATACAATAATTTGGCATTATTAATTATCAGATACTACAGGTATGGAAAAGATCTTAAGTTTTGATATCAATATCATGCAGAAATACTAAGAGGATGCAAAGTACAAGTAAAATGAAATTATAAGTTGGTCCTTGGTGTCTGGCACCATTAAATTTTCTAACAATTTGAGTTTCATAGCGTAATCAGGGCTGACATCATACAAAATTGTGCTTCATCTTTTTTAGCAGTTCATATAGTACCAAGTACATACAGATTCATGGTATAGTGAGTGCAGTTAACAGCTCACTCAGAAAACATCACTGCCGGTAACCTCAGCATGCTGTACACTAATCTGAAAATAAAACTAAACTCTGGTTAAAGAAATTGTTAAGGGGAACTGATAATGTTTTCATTTTTCTTACACTTAGCATTCCAAACTGTATATTGGAGCCAAACGGACTGCCAACCCTCCTCATATTTTTGCTGTTGCTGACATAGGTTATCAATCCATGGTGACATACAACTCCGATCAGGTAAAGATGAGGTGTCTTGATTATATCCTTTGCTCAGCCGAGAGATACGTAATGAGCTCAGAGTCACGCTCTTGTTCTTTGCAGTGTATCGTTATTTCTGGAGAAAGCGGAGCTGGCAAGACGCAAAGTGCCCATCTTCTGGTTCAGCAGCTCACTGTCCTGGGCAAGGTATGTTTCAAAGGGGACGCCTCTGTAAGGCTTTGCTATCGTAGGCCCAGTTGACTGAACCTATGGACAGGGCAGTGGTAGAGGGGAAAGACTCTAATACATTTTCCAAAGAACTTCTGTAAGGTCAAATTGGAACATGATGCTGATCTATCTACCCCTTCCTCCCTCCTGAACTAGGGTCGCTTGAAAATATTTTGGGGATTCCGCAAGGAAGTACCCACTGCAGTGAGGGCTGTGACTCAGTCTGTCCTTCGTTTAATTGAGTGTCTTCAAATCGCCCAAACTGTACTAAATAAAATCCTCTTCTAGCTTTTCACCTCCTTCCACAATCAGATTGCTGTCAGAGTGACAAGGTCATTCTGAGAAGTGCCCACCATAATTGTCTAAATAAAATGCCATTTTTGCATGTCCCAGGTGAGACGCAGGGAAACTGATGTACTGGCATGGTGCGGTGCAGCAGTAAGCAGATGCTAACAAGGATCCTAAAACCAGGCTGGCCAGCTCAAGAGTGCTGGACCACAGAAATTGATTAGTTCTGGTGTTGTCGTTATCATTGTGTGTGTTATCTCTTTCAGCCAGCCATTAGTTCTGCAGATGGTTATATTCTGACAGGTTTCATGATATATACATGCCTTCTTTCCCATATGATTTACATGGGAATGGCTGCCCTCATTATGTCACACTTCACAATACCAACTAGAAGAGGAAATAAACACTTAAGAATGAATGTATTTCAATAATTACTGATAATTTTAAGCAATATCTTTTTCATATCCAGGCAAATAACAGGACTTTACAGGAGAAGATCCTCCAGGTTAATAACCTCGTAGAAGCATTTGGGAATGCAGGCACTATCATCAATGATAACTCGAGCAGATTTGGAAAATATTTGGAAATGAAATTCACTTGCGGTGGCACTGTAGTAGGAGCTCAGATTTCAGAGTACCTCCTTGAAAAATCCAGAGTTGTCCACCAGGCAGTGTAAGTATAAAAATTATATTTCACACAATTTGGGGGCTACAGAGTAGGCCTACAATGCAGGCAATTATCTTGGATTAAAACATGAAGATGAATAAGGTACTGGGATTTTTTCTTATAAATGATATATGAATAGCTTATAAATCTGAGAGGTAGCTGAAAACTAGTCCTGATTTTTTTTCATTGCCGCCTGGGTTATTTAAACCAATCTCATAAAAATGCATATGTGATATATAAAGCAAATCAGAATGTGTAAAGAATTAAAAACTTTCTAATAGTTCAGTTATTAATTCCTTTATGGAAGTTTGCAGTATTGTGTTGTATCGTGAAGTATCACTTGGATTTAATTCCTCTACGGTTCCTCTAGTGTTGCTTTTTTTGTTTGTTTACAAAGTGCTTGTTTTCCATTTTGGACCATGTAGTAGGATTTGGTAATAAAGAGTTACAGACCAAATGCAGAACAGATCCATCTCTGTCATGTGTGTATTTCATAATATAAAATGACAAAAAAATTAAATGGCATTTCCAATTAATTTAAATTAATGGCATATATTTTCTATCCTAATATGTAGCATATCCAGATAACAGACATTTTGGCAACTCTATTTCTGCCATAATAACAGTAGGAAAAACAGAGTTTGAGACAAGGAATGTTGTCACTGGTTTAAATTTTCCCTTGCTGATCTTTTACTCATTTTTACTCTTTTTGTATTTCTGCATGACCTTGTTGCCCGTTGTCGATTTGTGGTATGAAGAACATCTAAGTATCACATGGAATGTTTCAATAAACAATTTAAAGTCGGAGGCAATTTTATGAAACGGTGGTTTTTTTCCCCAGTTGAACATAAGCGCAGAAACTGCTTTTTCAGAATAAAATCAGATTTTTTCCTTAAAATACCACTTTTTTCATAACTTTTCATGGGTTTGTTCTGTGGCTGTCAGTTTGTATTTATATTTAGCCACACGCTGAGACAGGAAGTCGGCAAAGCCTTTACGTGCCTCCAGTTCTGTTTAAGTAGGTGTTTAGATGTCTGAATTCACAGGGAAATGCCACCGAACTGTTTAGCGTGAGAGCCACTGTAGGAAGTTAAATTTTTGAGGCATGAACTGCCAAGGGCACCTGAAGCTGTTTGTGTCAAGTGTGTTCTCCTCCTCACTGAGGTCTCTGTGTGGCTGGTCCATATGGCCGTGCCAGGGCAGAGAACTGGCATTCAGGTACCTGCATTGCAATGGCACTCTATTCTGCTCTTCTGGGAGAACATGACTCCCAAACTCACATGGAGAGCTAGGAATGACCTTTTGCAGAAAACCTGTGACTGATTACCCAGAAAATGGGACACCTAAGTTCCAGACCCGCTTCAGGCCAAGAGATATTGAACCTACAGGTTCCCCTACCTTTCCAAGAGAATACACAAACCATCAGGACACAGTGAGGTTTCAGAGACAGCGCAAAGCATGGCTATGCAACCTAATGGTTAAGACACTGAGGCGGAAGATAGGGATCTGCTCCTACTCCTTAAATTGATCTTGTTTTCGACTACTGACTGTCCACAGTAAAATATGCAAACTAAGTTGGCGCTGGACTCTGATCTAGGCACCCCCTTGCAGAAAGGAGTGCATTGGGCTCTCATCCCGTTTCATAGAAGGCTGTAATGGTGCTCCTGAGACACACGCCTCAGCTCATGCAGAAACCGGGGCTTTGAACACAATTCCTTTTTTGCCATTTCATAGTGACTGACTCGGCCATCTCGGGGTTCTGTGGTGGTTGCAGATTTCCACCTGAGCATCCAGTTCTTCCTTATAAGGTGCACAGAAAGCTTGGATGTGCAAATAAACCTTCTCTCCTGGGTTTGGGCACCTAACTTTTAAGCAAAGCGTGCCAAGTCATAAGGCCCTTTGCTGAATGTCTGCTTATGGGCTTTCTTGATTCAGGGCTAAAGGACACAGCAAACATACTGGATTCAGTGAACCAGGGGTGTATAGCTCTCCCATGGTCAGAAGATTTTTTAAAATAACTGGAGGTTAAGCAGCCCATTTAATGCAGGTGGACGAGCAACATGCAAGATGTCACCCAGCATCTACCAATTGCATCAAAGGCAGAGCAGCATTTAGCTGCTTCTGCCACCGAGCAGCCGCCCTGGCAGCTTCAGAGCAAACACACAGTGGCACAGAAAGGGTGTTCACTTCGCAGGAACTTGTGTAATAAAACTTCTTTCAGAGTCCTCTGTCGGTTTGCATGAGCCTTGCCTGTTACTAAAATAACATTTAATAATAGCAAGTATGTCATCAGTAAATGTAACATAGTTACATTACTAAACCAGCTTGTTGTTTCTATTGTTTCAGAGGAGAGAAAAATTTCCATATTTTTTATTATATTTATGCTGGCCTGGCGGAAAAGAAAAAACTGGCACATTATAAACTGCCAGAATATAGACCTCCCAGGTAAAGCAGTTTATTTTTACATAAATTGATTACTGAGAAATGCGGTGTGGTTGAATACTCAGCCTCATTTACATTCTAACTCTGTATCCATCAACTCTTTCAGATATCTGCAAAATGATCATTTCAGAATAGTGCAAGATTTCATGAACAATAGCTTTTATAAGTCTCAGTTTGAATTAATTGAACAGTGCTTCAAAGTCATAGGTTTTACACTGGAGGTGAGTGCTGATAACCCTTTTTTTTGGTGATCTTTCATGCCTACCTTAATCAGGAAAAACTTACATAAAGCATTCAAATAATCTCCATCGTTATTTTCTTCCTTTAGCAGTAGTGTGTTTGTGTTTTAGGATATTGCATGGTCAACTTACTGTTATATTACCACATTTAAATTTTTAATGTTTCAAGGCATTGATAAAGTAGTAAGATGGTATTAGTCGACAAGACTTTGAAATTAGTGAACAGAGCACAGCTGAGTAATTGGGAAAAAAAGGCTTTTGCAAATTAAATGCATAGAATATGATATTGTAACTATTTATTAGTCTATAATTTTAGGCCTGTGAATATGAGCCTCATATCTGTTTTAAGATGAAGCCCAGGGCGAGAGTTCTAAAAATTCATTGCGTTGATCTGAGTTTTGATGAACTCAATACATTTTCACAGCTCTGGTGGCAAAGTTGAGTGAAGTTTTTACATCCCCTTGGAGCGAATCTCATCCTTAAACGTTAACTGAACCCCTTGTTTCTTTATGATCTCGTATCATTGCTCTGCTGACCATTAAACCCCTTTCCTCAGGCTGTCTTTGGTATAATTAAAATAAAAACAAGCCTCTGGATTTATAAAGTAGGATGCAAGGAAAAGAAACACCGTCCTGCACCCTAGTTCTCTCTTCTTAGGAGAAGTGGTGCATCACAGCTGTAGTTTACCGCTGACTTTATTTATCACAAATGACAGTAAGAGTATGATCCATACAGTATCTGTGAAATATAGCACTAGTGCTGCAGAATGGGTGTATGTTTTAATTTCTTTGACAAAACTGTATGTTATAAGGAGCTTTTCACAGAAAATTACTCACTCCAGTTAAATATTCCTGGCTTCCCTCAATGTAAATATTTGAATAGCCAGCAGAAAAGATTTATTCACCTATTCTGTTCCTCCACGCTCATTTTGCATTAAGTCATAGTAGCAGTGGAGTTCGCAGTCTCTTTCTCCTCTACGTGCTTATTCACAGCTGCTCTTAGTAATATCACACCTGTACTATGACATCCTTTCACACCTCTACTTTCACCTTTCCAGAAGCAGCGTGGAAGGGTATGCACAGTTCAGCACTGATAGCGGTTTTGTCACAGCACCGGAGACCTTGATGAGTCCTAATTTATATCATGAAAAGAAGCAAGTCTGGTTTTGTTCTCAGTCTTTTGTTCACTTTGATGGATGGAAACAATAATCCTGATCATCCAAAAGAGAAGACCGTATTGAAGATACAGTTAGAACTAGGTCACTGGCCGCATTGTGCAGTTCTAGCGTGCATCTTCACTTGATTAACTCAGCAAGCCACTGTGAGCTAAATCTGTAAAGAATTATCTACCTGTAGAACCACCACAGTTTCCAAAGCAAGCTGAGTCCCATAGGCAATCTAACCGTGGTTCCGTGTGAGCCCTATTCACGTTAGCCTGGCTTACATGCTCCACAGGGTGAATTAGGCTGTCTGAGGCTGTGTTTGCAAGAGTGAAGGAACAGAGAAGTCTTCTTCCCCCACTGAAGTTCTGATATAGGGTACGTGAGCAGAGACAATTTATTTTCAGTGAGAAACAGATACTGTACGACAATGAGTTCCTTTTCAAAGTTTGGGTTTTAGTAATGCAGCCTTAAGCTTTGACATTTATCCCAGTCCACAGAGGAGGTTCTATATAAGCTTGTTCCATGTTTTATTAGCAGAAAACCTTGGACAGAATATCTTCTCCACTCCAATTAAAACTGAGACCTAAACAAGGCTTTACTTCTTTGAAATTTGTTTTTAACTGACTGGCAGACTTTAATAGTAACTACTGTCGATACTCCCTGTCTTAAAATCACACTGTTTTATTTCAGGCTGCATGGCAAAATTAATAGGAAAGGACTGCCTGAGGTGAACGATAATCATGCTGTACGAGACAGATCAAGCCAGATTTCAAACACACTGGAAAAGGGCACAAAAATGTCAGCAGCTATACATACTGTACAGCATAATGCCAGAAGTTAAGCTATCCATTTCTTTGCATTTCATCTGTGTCCCTAAGCTTAAAATGAAAATGATTGCTTAAAACCTAGGTAAACTGCGCACCAATTATCCCGAGCATAATTTTTTAGATTGAGCTTATGTGGTTTGTCTTGCTGTCACTGGAATAATTAATTTATTAACTGCTAGATTAACTTCTGAAAGTGTTGAAAACAAGATCAAGTATTCTAGAGCAATTAAGGACTTTATCTGGGTAAATGATGCCTGACATGGTACCAGCAAACTATTTAGTAGGGATAACATGGTGTGCAATTATGGGAAGTCCGTTGTTATAAAAAACCCAATCAAATTTACAAAACGGCTTCTTATAAAACTACTATAAAACTTCTAACACTGTTATTTATAAAATATTATACTACTGCGTGCCTCAGAATATATTGTATCACAGTTTCCTAGCTTAAAAACTAGTCTGCTTTACAGGAACGCCTCAGCACTTCTGAGCAGAAAATACTCAGAGATGATCAAGTATACTGATAAACATTCACAGCTCAGATGAAAATTCACAGTTCAAATCTAAGTCAAACCTGCAATGAAAGCATTATTTCATTAATTGCAAATATGATTTTATTTGTCTTATATAAGTAAGTAAAATAATTTACTGTATATATCCTTTCACTTTCAAGATTAATATTAGCCCCTTTTCAAGGCAGAATCCCTCTTCAGAACCCACTAAATAATTTGAAATTTAAGTATGTTTAAGTAAAGTCCGTGCCAAAGTGCTTTGGTGAGTACACAGTTCCTATGTGACATTTTGAAGGGCAAAGTGCTTTGCCAAATCAGAGATGTGAGGTCTCATTCTTCTCCCGGTGAAACTTCTTGTGGTGTTGGTGAGAGCTGTTGCAGAGCTATTATGTGGAGTACCTTTGTAATGCAGATGTGGATTTTTTTATATTTTTGTTGATCTAGGTGTTAAATTTTTAGACAGGGTTGTGCCTGCAGGCACGGTGAAGCGTGGATATAAATAACCTCTGAATTCCTTCTGTGTAAGAGGATTACGGTCACCAGTGTTTTGTACTTCCCCTAGTCCACGTCAATCCTGTCCTGTAGACAAGTATAGAAGAGAGATTAGGCTATAGTTTGTCTTGCACTCTTTGGGTGTCTTACACTTGAAAGACTATGCTGAGAAATGTATTCCTAAAAGCTGTGGGCGTGTGGCAGACAAGAGAGGAACAGTGATTGTTCCAGGCTTAGGAAACAACACACATGCGTGCCCATCACGCAAACCACAGTGACAAATCTGTCTGGCTATTAAGTGTTGTATCTTTTCTAATATACTTTGCAGGAACTTGGAAGTGTGTACAGTGTCCTGGCTGCCATTTTAAATGTGGGTAACATTGAATTTTCTGCAGTGGTATCTGAACATATGATTGACAAGAGCAACATTTCCAATCCAGTAGCTCTTGAGAATTGTGAGTGGTTTTTCTTGATTTAAGATTGTTTTCATTTAGTGTTTTGATAGCAAATTTCTTTTATTGCAAGGGATTCATCAATGAAAACTGCATTCACATGGAAATTTTGCAAGAATAATTAAATGCTGAAGATAGATTAATTCCAAGCCCACCTGAATTCAAATGCAAAAAGAAAAAATTATCTATGATATGCACCTTATTTGACTAACCAGTTCACTGGCATTCAGGAAACATGACTAATACTGCAGATGCCTGAAAAGAAAATCTTTGGAATTTTTCCAAGGTTATTTGAACATTTCATGGAGAACCTCATTAACACTTTGAATATTTTTTTCCCCAGTTTCTTTCTCAGATACTCATTACTTGTTCCCCATATGTGCCTGTTGAAATGTGGCTCACTAATTCTTTGGAAGGGATACCTTACAGTATAGGCTGTGGGGAGGCAGAGGAGGGAAAAGGGCAAAGATTCTCAAGGAAATTGATACTCTTTCTCAGTAATTACAGCTGGGGAGATAATGAAGTCTTCATGCTATCTTCTTACACGTTTTCCTGCCATAGATAGAAAAATTTTGTGCAACTGTGAAAGAAGCATCCTTTTTTGGTGCAAAAGGAGGACAGCAAAGACTTATGTGGATGGATTATAACCGAGAGGGATATTCACTCCTCACATCTTACATACTCCTGACATAGTTGCCTAGATTCCCTAGCATTTCTCCATAGTCAATTTGGAGAAATAGCCTCCTTGATAAAGCAATTTAGAACCTAAATGCCTCTGCTTTGAATCACTTACTCATTGACTACAGTGGAAGCTAGGAAGGCTGGTGACTAAATTAGGTACTGACAGCTGTTTGGTGTGAAAACCCTCATTAGTCATAGTTCAGGACTTTTATTTGGCCTTTATTCATAATACATTGTACTTGCAGCCTTGATTGCAAAAATGCATATTTTTCCTTCAAAAAAACTGCCTCTGAGCTGTGCCTGTGACCTTCCTTCCTAGGTGCGTCCTTGCTGTGTATTCAGGCAGATGAACTGCAAGAGGCCCTCACCTCTCACTGTGTAGTGACTCGAGGAGAAACAATTATTCGTCCCAACACTGTGGAAAAAGCCACTGATGTCAGAGATGCCATGGCCAAAGCACTGTACGGGCGCCTCTTTAGCTGGATAGTCAATCGCATCAACACTTTACTCAAACCTGACAAACATTTAAGGTAAAAGAAGCTTTTCCAGGATAAAGAGACATTTTCTCTGGGAATAATATCGTCTACTAGTATTCTCATCTACTTTTTCTCTGCTACCTTTTTGTTTATGACACCACCATGTTAAAAAAAGGCGGTTTTATCCGATTCATAGCAGTGAAAATACAGTAGATATGGATAGCACAGGTGTCTTGTGTTTTCTGGTTTGACCTTCACTCATTGAACCCTTTGCAAATTACATACTAACTACTTTTTCCTTTGTACTATTTATCCTAGTATGCAGAGTCAACTCTTGACATTTATATGTTGATTACATAGGTCAGAGTCTGCTTTTGTTTGCACCCATGGTGTTGCTTCTGCCACTGTTGTTATGAGAGTGGTTGGATATATATGAGAGAGTAGTTTCCAAACACGTCTGCTGAGGTTAATGTCCACCCTACCCTCACGGGCAACATTTTGAACACACAGACAAGAAAGATATTGAGAATGAGGATATAACACATTTTGCAAATCATAGAATCATAGAATCAGTATGGCTGGAAAAGACCTTTAAGATCATCAAGTCCAACCGTTATCTAACTCTACCAGGCCCACTTCTAAACCATGTCCCATTAATCAAAGAATGAATGATGTGGCTTACATTGTAGATCCTGTAGGTCAGGGCCCTTTATGGCTGGTAATAGCAGTGAAAAGGGGCAAACTTATAACTACCTGAAGTGGAATATCAATAACAAATAGCTTTGGTTTGCAAAGTTGGCTTTTCTGGAATTTTTTTTTAAAACATCAGAGGAAAGCCAAGGCTGCAATCCTAAATTTTGTCTAAAATTTCAAATATTTGCTTACAGCAGAGCAGCAATAAACATAACTTTAATTAAGCAATGGGATAAAGTGCATGCAGTGCTGCCTGTTACAGAGACCTTTTGAAGTCGAATACTTATTGTGCTGGTGAGGAGGGAGAAAGTTTGACCTGAAATGTTCACTATACAAAAAAAAAAAAAACAACCAAAAATCAAAACAACAGAAGTCTGCCTTGGTTTTGTGATAGCAAAATAGTTTGTATTTGCTACTTTCTTGTAATCAGCTCTAGGAAGGAGTGAGGCAGACAAATTTCAGCAGTTTATTGGCAAAAAATCTAATTTCCAGACAGATAAAACAGTGACCAAATTCAGGTCAAAGTTAATAAATAGCTTTGATCCCTCCACAATGAAATGCTTCCATTTTTGAGATGGACTTCTCAAAGGGGTTCAAGTACTATCATGAGTATCTTGAGGCTGGTTCTTCAGATCTGATTTCCTACACTTTTTAGGGGGGGAAAAAAAAAGCAAAGGTAGTTACAGATAGCCCCTCAAAGGGGTTTTATAGAATGTGTTTTATTCTTTTTAATCTAGCTAGGAAAAAATGCTAATGACAACTTCAGTTTTATATAAAAATATATCCTCTTAATTTTTTGGTTCAGCAAATACATACAAATATTAGAGCCTTTTTTCCAGTTGCAGAAATGACCATGTATCTCTCAGAATGCCTTAGCTAACATTTCAAACTGAAGTTTTTACTAGTATTACTTCTCTGGAAATTAATTGGTAATTTAAATTCATACCGCACTCCAATACTTAAAGGAGTTATTTCAATGCGTAAAAGGTCTAGCTATTTATTCTTTTGACTTTCATGTTAAAATAAGCAGTTTTAATTGTTGTGAATAAATAATATGAAGGAATCATATTTAATGACAGCAATCTTTAATTTCAAGATGCTGGTGAATAAAGCATCTTTTATTACGAGAGAAACAAAACAATCTCCATGTTGTTCCTGTTGTGTAGTCAGTTTTTTACAAAAGAATATTGACTAACAAATATTAGTTTAAAAATAAAATTTGAAATCCTCTATACGCTTATCAATTGACCCAGTCATTATGTGATTCAGTGTATCTGGTCTGCAAATAACAGTCATCTTTGAATTTATGTGCATTTATTGTATTTCAAACAAAAATTGATTGTTATTTTAAGAGATAGCTGGTTTAGCAAAACTTACCCTGTTTAAGTGGCATACTTAATTTGCCATTAAGATTTGGCCCATTATTTCCTTTTGCAAAATAATAATGAAGCTAGTAACTGTAAAATAGAGGTATAACAATAGAAAGTTTATTTAATATTTGCAGTGGAAACGATGATGGTTTGAACATTGGAATTCTTGATATCTTTGGCTTTGAGAATTTCAAAAAAAATTCTTTTGAACAACTCTGTATCAACATTGCCAATGAACAAATTCAGTTCTACTTCAATCAACATGTCTTTGCCTGGGAACAGGTATGTGTTGAATATTTTGATAAAGCTTTAATATTACTGAACGTATAAAATCTTTTCTGAAGAAACTACACTGTTCCTTCTCCATAATAGGCTGTAAATTGCCAATTATAACAAATGTTTTCTGAGTGTGTATTCTGTGAAGCAGTGCTTGCTATTTGCAAGTAAAATGCCTACATAAAATGCATTAAACTTGAAACTTACAGTATCTATCTAAGCCATATAACAGTGATAATCAGTTTGATGCAAATGCAATGCTGTTTTCATGAGTAACATCAGTGATACAATGTATGATTCTACAGTAAAAAAAAAACGAGTGGTAACATAATTTTTAAAGTGCAGTGTTCATAACAGCTTACTAATAAGATTAATGAACACTGATATTCCATTATTAAAAACTGAAAATCTTGCAATTATTTTATTCTTATTCAGGAGCTAGATCATCTAAGCTAAATAATGATGGATTTAATCTAAATAATTTGTTGTAAAACAGAGAAAAGGAATAAAATTGTAATTATAAAAGTTTATGAAAGAGAAGAGTGAAAAGCCTCAAAAAAGATCATCTCGACTTTGTAAATAATTCCATGAGAATTAAATTAACCGTTTTTAAATCATTCTTTAATATTGTTATTTGAAGAAATAACACACCTGGGGAAACAATATTAATCTTGCTGAAAATAGAAATATTCTAGAATTCTGTATGAGCAGAAGAGTCATTCAAATTTTAGGTGAATTAATAATTTCTCTATTTTCTTGAAATTATTGGGTTTTATGATGCATAGACAAAAATCTTCCTGCATGCTAATTTTAATTATTAGTACAGAAAGAGTATTTTGTCAGATTTAATCACTGCTTGTTTTAAGGATGAAACATATACAAGTTTGGAATGTGTCTATGTATGTAGGTGTGTACATGCTTGTGTCGGTCTGCAGGTATATATATCTCTATGTGTAAAATGGATTTTTTTTTTATATGGGTCAATGTTTTATCCTATTTCCAATTATTTCAGGAAATGCTGTCTTTGCAGTCTTAGACCTTGTAGGTTTTTTATAGTTTTACATAGGAGATTGTCAGTCACAAGTATTTCCTTGTCTTTAATACCATCTAAAAGTCAGGGAGAGAAATTAGCCTGAACTACTGTAATTACTTAAGCATCTTCTTTCCAAAGTGCATAAAGTCACACAAGAAGAGCACCTGCTACAGGTGCCTGTTAGAAGAGGCTACTGCTGTTTCTAACAGCTGGGAGATGGAAATAGGACAGAGTGCAGCATCATTATTTATTCCTGTCAAATCCAGTCACTGACCAGGTCCCATGGGCTTGTGTACATCCACTTTGCTCAAATGTTCCCTAACTTGATCTTCTCCCAGCAAGGGTAAGTCTTCCTTGTTCCAGGCTTTCCCTCTGGTCTCAGAGACCTGGGATTATCAGTCAAGATCGAGGCAAAGAAGGCATCAAGTATCTCAGCCTTTTCTGTGTCATCCACACCTGTTTAGCGTCAGGCCCACATTTTGCCTTTTTGCTGCTGATGGACCTTCCTTGGCTTTCCTAACCATATCCCTGTACACCCAAATATTGTCTTAATATTCCTTCTCTTTTTTAATTAGACTTGGTTCCTGTTCAGTGTAATGTGCCTTTACTTGTTTCTAGATATCCTAATACAGAACTTTTTGGCCAGACCTATATTAATGCAGAGGTCTGTGGTGTCATCATCTCGCAGGAACAATTTGTTCTGCGCACGCCCCACTGCAGAGAGATCAGGGTGGTTATTTTGCTACTGAGGAGATAAGGGGAAAAATGAGCCTCTGATTTTGACAACATACGGTTTACTTATTTCTCCTTGTGGGAAATTAGTATGACAATTACAGACCTTATGGAAGGAGAAGGCGAATCTCTTACGTATGTCGATTTTACCCAGTCCTGCTCATTCTCTCATAGATTTCATTAGCTCACACACGCATAGAAAGCATCAAGATGTGTGTGTTCAAGTGGTCTGGCCAGGATCATTTGTGGGGGACGCAGAGAATAAGGGACGCCAATTAGCAAGTTGTCATCATGTGTCTTGAGTTCTTGCTGAAATAGGTTTTCAGATTTCTCACACCGTTTAGCAATCAGCAGTTGTTATGGGGCGGTTCTTTGCCTCAGAACCTTACTTATTTCAGCCTCTGTAATCTTTCAGCAAGGTCAGTATCTGTTTTTGCTTGTTTGGAATATATACGTCATTATGCCTACAGCCTGTTTCCTTGGCCGGAAAAGGAAAGGCATAAGTGATGTGGTGTAACCTTGCAGTCATCCTCCTGTTGTCAGATTTAGAGTGTGTTCCACTAGCTGTCTGCGCTGTGTTTTTATGTGAGTGAAGGCCTTCTGGTCTTGATGTAAAGAACGCTTTCCTCAATTTTATTGCTGTGAACAAATGTTCTTCATTCAAATTACAGGCCATTCTTCTAAGACTCTTTCTTCTGGTACTTATATGCATTTTTGCATTAATATTTCATTTATGCCACTGATAATATTCCTATTATAAGTGTTCACGTTCTGCCTGCAATACCGACCAAGTAAGATGTCTACTTTAATTTACGTGACACCGCTCCACCAGATTATGTCAAGCTTCATTATATTATCTTGTAGTGGTCTCCAAAGATATTACTACAGCAGTGCAGAATGAGCTATACGGATGAAGTTCGTCCAAGTGTGGGTATAAATCCCCCAGCTTTCAGAACCAAGAAATGACAAATGTATTATTCTGCATTACAACCCAATGGCATGGGATGATTCATAGTCATTATAAGACATCACTTTTCACTTATCTATAACGTGGTTCTTTCAGTTTTACATCACAAGAACAGCCTTCAAGAAAGCAGGTGGCTTCAGAATCTTTTCTGTTCACTTTAAGGACTCTCCTGTGTTAGCACCACTAACGTACTTTAATTGTAAATACAGGACCTCCCTGCAAACAAATAAGAGAAAGCTATTTGCAGGAAAATGCAAAATACAATTCTTAAATTTTCTGTACATGGAAAAAAAGAAAATAATTTCAAAATCATATGACTGAAATTAGAAGTTCACCAGATCATTGTTCTTGTTAATGATACAAAGTATCACTTATGTAAAATCCAAATGGCGGGATGACCCCTGCCTTTCGCTGATGTGTCTGCCTAACTTTGCACACATGTAAGGGTTTGTGTCTTTAATACCAAAAAAAAAGGAGGTATGTTTAGAAGGCTCATGCCAACAGTCACTGAGACCTTTGCATTGGCTTTTCATTAGCCCAAGCTGACTGTCATGCCGATGGAGCTGTCTTGTCGCTGGGGACCCAGGCTAGTATCTCTCCACAGCCCTGTGCAATGCCAGACAGACATGTCGGGTTTCTCTGTGCTACCTCAGACATCTGTAATGCAACACTGCATTGCACCCAGTAGATCTAATCAAAGAAGTCTGGGGAATTTAATTTCTTTCATACTTCCCCCAAGAGAAGTAAAACTGACAGGTACATTACTTCTTCATTTCTTTCCCTGTTTTGCCCAGTTCAATACCATACCACGTGCAATTAGATGAAATGTGACATATCTAGTGGGAAGTCAAGGCCTAAATCAGTTGATTATAGTCTAGTTCTCAATCAAACCAATTCAACCTAATAAGTAGTGATCATATAACTAGGGAAGGGGAATCATTTCTTGGCAACTTGAGCAATGAAGCCAGATAGTAAATGAACTCATAAGGCTAAATTGTACTTTCAGTGTTGCAGGTGACATGTTTTTACCTATGTTGGTGGTTTCTTTTCTGTATCTGAATCTGAAAAGCATTCAGTTTTGTTTTCCTTGGAAGTGTGGCCTACGAAAATTTGGCCTCAGAAGTGACAGGAATAGTAGGAAGGAACAGTGGTATTATCACCACCTGAGATGCAGGGTGTCTGTTAGAGCAGAGCGTCTGCATGCCAAAGTAGAGAACTCAAGTTAAAGTTGAGGGAATGTATTCTTTATTGTTGACTTAATATTTGCGTTTAAGAATAAATGCTTTTAGGTCTGAATGTCATCTTCTTTCCCTAATTTAACAGAAAGGCTGAAGTGGGGAGCATAGCTTAAGCTAGAGCTAGTTTAGATTTCTAATAGTCAGTGGAGACAAGTAGATAGAACTCTGTCTCCACTGGGTGGAAATGTGGGCTCTCAACTTAGTCACTTCTTTTATGCGTCTATAGTTAAGCAGAATGCATGCTGGCACAAGCTTTTGTTAGGTTAATATTAAGCAAAGTACAACTTTTGCACCTTCAGTCCTGTCCTTCAAGGTGTTTCTCTTACATGTAAGGTACTGATATAAGTTCATTCTCTGTCAGCTCCATGATCTGCAGGTAATGTTGGACAGCAAGACAACCTTCCCATTTCTTTCTCATTTGTGATTCTTCCATTAAAACTAAAAGGTTTTTGTCAAATACCTAAAATATTTTGGAAAGTGGCAAATTTACTGTCAGTTGGAAGGATGCTACTTTTTGCATTAAATATATGCAATGTTTATTTTGCATTCATATGACAATTTAATCTTCTACTTTAAGCTGGAAAAGGTTCATTCTGAGTAAGTCTCTGGTGTTCCCATTTAAACGAAAGTGTCATCATACCACATCTCAGCAAAATGCCATTATCTTTTTTTATTAAACATGAAGACCATTTCCTAATGCATTAAATAATTCTTTTGTTATTAAGTGAAACCAGGTTGCACAAGCTAATATTATCTAGTTTTGATCATAGAAAAGATGCCATGCAATACCGAGATGAAATAGGAGCCCAAGTGTTAGTGTAACTCAGTCATTCCTTTTAACATTTCATCCATAGGAATACTTTCTAGTGGATTATGCTTTAGAATTTCAATGAGCAGCTGCTAATTTTAGGAGTTTTCTTGTCATAAAACATCATGGGGGATTACAGAATCCTATAGCTGATTCAGCTTATTAATTCTAATAAGATCTATTTCATTACAGTTTTATGATGTGCATCGTTAAGGCTTTTATCCTTGCTGCTTGTATCCTAATAATATGGTTGAAGACCAGCGTTGCATAAGAAAATGTAATATGCTATCTTATTTCTGAGCCATCTGTCACACTGCTGCCTGGAAGACTTGGTTATCAGCTGTCCTCCAGGATCCCATGGGAAGTGATGGGGTGAACTCCTTCCATATCCTACTGGGCAGACGGCAGCATTACCAAAACCGTCAGCGCTGACACTCATTCAGTTGTCGAGGTGCAGACACAAAGACCGAATAGTCACGTACGCTGCAGGCTTGGAGGTCAGGCCCCACGCACTGGCCGAGCAGGGAGGGAAGCAGATGTTGCTGTTATGGTGTAGTAGTACAACTACTACAGACCTTCTTTCAGTTTCAAGGAGAACTTCTTTGTCAGCTCTCTAAACCAGCCTCTCTCACAAGCATTTGAGGTTGGAAAAAGTTAATCATTAGATAGGTTGTCTGTGAGAGCTTGTTTGAGGGTGTCTGAGTGTCATAGAAACACTCTTCTCTGATGGAGTCATCCTGAGCAATCTCTTCCCTTTTGCCCCTTGATAAATGTACTCTTGATAATCCTGAGCAGTAACAGCTGGTTTCATGAATGTAACATCTGTGTGTCGGTACAGCCGTAGCCCTCAGTTAAGCTGCCCCTACTCCAGTGTTATCTTTGGGAGATAACACAGACTCATTCCCTTCCTGCCGCTAGCTCCTACAGGTATATAATTAACTTCTTGCCTATATCAGCGATATATTTATTACTTTCCTGTCTTGTCCTGCTACTCAGGTCATTGATTAAAATAAAAAGCAAAACTCCACCTGTCCACTGCTCCGGGGAAGACATGAATGGAGTTAATGTTATGTGTCTGAGCGGAGGAGCCCTCATGGGGCTGTAGGAGAGATTCTTACTGCTTACACCCTTGTACGGGCATATAAACTGAGCCATAACCTATCCTTAGAGTGAAGAGAGTCCTGGGAAATTAGATCACTCTGGATACTGGAAGGGTTTAGGTGTGTGTTCTGTGTTCTCTTTCAAATGGATCAGCAGATTTATTTATTTGGGCCTGTATTTCCAGGACAGTGTTACTGATTTTATTCATTTTGCTGTTTCTCTCTGGCTTAAAGATGAAGAGGTATGAAGTCTAATAAGATGTGCTTTTCTGTTGTATATGGCAGTTAACTCCTTTTTGAAACACTCCATGTATTGTCGTCTTCACTCAACCCTGACTATCATTCAGACTCAAGTGAATGACACATAAGGAGAGGTCTTTCAGGGTTAGAGGTCTTTGAACTCATTAATATAAGCCATTATTCATGTTTACGACACTTCTCACAATGAATTCAGCATAGAACAACTGTGATATTAACACCATAAGTTAATACAACACTTTTATAAAGTCCTGTCCTTTGGAAGAAGGATTATTTTTAAGGTATATCAAAAGGCTTAATTATGTGTTTCATAGTGTAGCTTGCACAGGACTGAAGGCAGCCCTGCTACACATGGGAGCACTGCGCAGTGGATAACTGCTACTGCATTACGTAATGCAGGCAAAAATCATGGAGGGATGGCAGTCCCTAGAGCATCCTTCTCTTGGTAAATCTGCGGCTGTCCTCTGTCTTGCTGAAGGATTGAAGAAAGTCATTCTTGTATTCTTTAGCTGTAATTTAAATTATTTTCAAGATAAAAACATCGCAACACACCATGGACAGCATTTGTTATGTTTTTCTCAGTGTGGTAGGAATCCGAAGATATTTGCAGTCTTCAGGAGAAAAAAAAAACCAAACAAACAAAAAAACCCACCAGTTTTTTAATCTTGCTGAATAACTTTCCCTAGTTCCTTAAAAGGAGTGAAAATGTTGTAGAGGCCAACTTGAGATAATTTATTTCATTTTTTGAAAGTATGTACACTGTTATTTAATTATTAGAAAGTGTGTGCACCATTATTCTCCACATAAGAACTTTTCCAGGTGTTTGAGGAAGGGGAATCAAACAAGTAAGGCCTCTGTAATCTCTAGTCACGTTTGTAAATCTTGGCCACTGTACATCACATAGATCTGAGCAACAAATTGGGAACGTAAACATAGCACTAGATGATTAAGAATTATTTTGTACATTGCAGACCAGGGAAGTAAATAGACACTGAGGTCTCCATCTGCAAACACTGTACTTTATCTTCTTCAACTCTGCTTCTTTAGTTTGTGCATATTCCTGGAAAGCATCTTACTTTACCAAATATGCCATAGCAAACACTTACATATCCAAAGGCAACTGAAAATCTATAGCCTGACACTGTGATACATCCCAGCTGACATTTGTTACTGCAAAATCTTGATGTCTTTAGCCGTGGGGCATACTTTTTCAGTGTAGTTTTAATTTGCTACAATTGACAGTATGTGATTATTTTCTGAAGTGGTTCTGTATACATAGACAAAACATGCCTTCTGTTGCTTGTTACAGAATGAATACCTATATGAAGGTGTTGATGCAAGAGTTATAGAATATGAGGACAACAGGCCCCTCTTAGATATGTTCCTGCAGAAACCAATGGGTTTATTGTCCCTGCTGGATGAGGAAAGTCGATTCCCACAAGCAACAGATCAGACACTTGTAGGTAAGTATATGGTTTATTTCAGAGTTTTGCAGGATGTCTCCGTGTTAGATTTCTGTTTGGTGTGTCCAGTTTAGGCTATATGCTAGTTACGTTTTTAGTGACCCCACATTCCAGTGTCGAGGTTTGTTTGAGGGAGGCATGCATGCAGGGATGGATGTATCTTTGAAGCTGGTAGAGAAACAACAAGACTACAAATGAACCTAAGCTGCTGATCCAGGTTTTGAATTCTCCCGCCTTCAGGAATTTCTAGCTGCAGGGCTTGAAAGATAAAGATCAAACTGAGATAAAAATCTAGGTTCATATGCCAAGAGCACTGTTTTCAAAGTGAGTCATGTTCAGCTCTGAGATTTTTGATGAGCCGTAGCTGGACAAGAATTTTAGTACTTTTAAAGGGTAATGGCTGCAAACCCGTCTCAGTGCCTTTCAGCAAATGATGTTTCCTTGTTTTTTTCTATTCAGAAATTAGAATTAAAACACCTAAATATGTTGTAATTCAGATCCTGAATATTTCAGTGCTGCTGAGTAGTTGCTGTTACAGTTGATTTAGTTATTTCAGTGGGGTTTCTGTGCAGATAAATCCTTGTTTTACTCATTTTTGAATGTGCAAAGTGTCAGATGAGAGTTTTAACCAACATCCAATCACAAAACCTAATA
Source organism: Himantopus leucocephalus (assembly GCA_003993805.1). NCBI lineage: Eukaryota > Metazoa > Chordata > Aves > Charadriiformes > Recurvirostridae > Himantopus > Himantopus leucocephalus. The sequence continues at coordinate 14,437,955 of RSEF01000002.1, forward strand.
ACATCCAGTAACGATGCCCATGCTAAAGCAATTACACGAGCTTGTTGTGTTTTTATCCTCATACTTTATAGTCTACAGTACAGAGGCCCTCAATCAATTGGTAAATGTTCCCTCACAATTCCCCAAGGAATCCTTAGGAAGGATTACTACATTGTTTCATATATGAAGATCAAAAGCTTAGAAAGGCGAGCAATTTTCTGAGGTCACACAGAAAAAAATCGGTACAAAGTAAGTAACTGATCCAAGAGCTCCCATATTCTCTATCCAGTGCCTTTTGTTACGAGACCATTATGATATCTTTGTCCTTAAAAAAGTCGGAGTCTGTTTTGTGCCTCTGTGTTGTCTGAGAACTCAGGCAATATCCTTAGAGGGATCCAGCTTCAGAAGACAATTATTGTACAGTAAGATAAGCTATGTGTTTCCTTTCAGAAAAATTTGAAGATAATTTGAAGTCAAAATATTTTTGGAGACCCAAAAGAGTAGATCTAACCTTTGGGATTTATCATTATGCAGGAAAGGTAAGAGACCTAATGATATTAGCTGGGGATTGTGGAATGGTAGGGCTAGAAGGAAATAGAAGAGGTCTCAACCTTCATCTGTTCAGGCCTGACATGGCAATGTTGGCAGTGCCTTACACATCAATAGTAAATTGAAAAGTTGTTTTCCCTCATAAAAAAAAGCAATAGCGGGAGTGTATTTTTCTTAAATGTCACCAGGTAAATTAACTGACTGTATCATAGAAGAACCAAAAAATAACCATTATGTAATGCAACTCAGTGCTTTTCCCTGGAGTTCCTCAAAGTCCGGTGCCATGCTTGTTCCACTGCTTCGAATCAGGATCCAGCTCCATTCTTTCTACTAACGCCTACACCCCATCAGCCTTACTTCTGAGTTCTGTGCTTTGGCATCAGCCAGATAGATAGTGCAGGCCCTGCCTTCTCCTTCATTTGATGAGCAGCATCTTGCCCTCCTGTACAAGGTGACTTGCTGCACGTGCCTTTCAAACTCAGGAGAAGTTGCTGACACACTGCGCCAAGATGCCACTGGTCACCTGAACCTTGCCTTAGTGAAAGCTCCTTTTGAGCTCTTCTAAAGGGATGTGGAGTGGGCATTGCTGTCTCACATAGGAAACTATGTTGGGTCTGTGCAGTGCTGGAGCAGCTGGCCTGTAAAGAGGGATCATACTGCCCATCAGCTGATGGAAGATAACTTGCTCCTTGCATAAGACAGCCAGCTACAAAAGGCCTGCAGTAACTCCTCTGAACCTTATCTCCAGCAGAATTACATTTCACCAGCATAGCATATCTCACTGCTGAGGAATGGAGAGCCAGCTCTCCCTGTACCATTCCTGATACCAGCCACTGATGATGGGGATTCCACCAGTTCTCCATCAGCCTTTTCTAGTGTTCAACAAGCTTTTACATTAGGAATTTTCTCCTACGGTCTAACTTATATCTTCATTGCTGTGATGCAATTTCATTACTCCTAGTCCTGTTTACTGTGGAACTGGAGAACAATTTATTTCCTCTTCCTTTACAAGCCTTTTTTGTAATTTAAGACTGTTACTGGGTTGTTTTGTGAGGGTTTTTTCTAAATTAAAAATGCCAATATCTTCTACTCTTCTTCACCGGCCAGGTTTTCTTACGGGTATTTTACAGCATCATTGAGATAGAGCCCTGGACATACGTTTTGAGTTAGGTACACCATTCCTGGAATTTTTAGAGAGATTTCAATTGCCAATATGCAGTTTGTCATTTTGCAAAATTCCTCTACAATTAATACAGAGATCTCTAGGAAGGGTGGTAAGTCCTGGGTCCAGTACAGCACTATATGAATGGGACAGAAAGATTGTACAATCATATGGGTAATCCTGTGTGATATGGTTGAAATCAAGTGCATTGTTAATTGTGCATTTACACATGTACTGGTTTAAAGGAGGACTACAATACACTTGTCCTAGTGATAAACCCAGACTGGCTAAAACTAGTACTAACGTATCTGCATTAGGGAAAATAAATGTCTCAAGCTACTTTGGAATGATGGATTTGCTTTTAGTGATCTGCATCGTAATGGTTCTCAGTATTGAAAAGTTAGAATTTTCAGTGATCAAAAGAAAAACTGTAAGCAAGACCGAGCCTGATGGCTGAAAAACTATTTGTGTATTTTGATATATTAAAAGTCACATGCCAGAGTGCTTAAATGTATAATTACTTTTCAAAAGCCCAGAAGATGCATAAATGCACTTTTTAAACAGGTTCTATATAATGCAAGTGGATTCCTGGCCAAAAATAGAGATACTCTGCCAGCTGATATTGTGCTGCTACTGCGATCATCTGAAAACAACCTGACACGACAGTTGGTAACCCATCCACTTACAAAAACAGGTATTGCTATTGTGGTAAACTTCATACTCTTCTCTAGCCTTCGTGATGACCACTGCTAGGTTTCATATGACCATTTGTTGATGACATTATACACTTTGTGGCTTAACTTTCCAACCCTAGAATCTATACAGAATGGAGCCCCAGCCATCTCAAGCTGCAGGGGAGGGATTGGTCTGGTCAAGTGCCAAGCAAGTGGTAGAGGCTTCTTTCAGGGTCCTCTCTTCAGGGTAGGGGAGCAAGACAGGGAGTGGAGTGCATCCCTTGAGTTGAGGACTGAACAGAAAGGATCAGGTAAGTCACTGGCCTTTTTTGGACAGGGCATTTTTTCTCTAAAGTGCAACTGGACAGTGCAATTGGACAGGTTGGGGCTCCTAAATCTGCTGCAAAGAGTGAGGAGACACTCCTCTATTTCCCCCATCTTTTAGTCCTTTATAGTAGGTAACTGATGGGGTCCTAGTAGTGGGCCCTTCTTCAGGGGGTTCGTAAGTTGGGGTGGAGGAATATGACTGACTCTACAGAAATTACTCTTAAGTTGTACTTCACTTGAACCAGATCCTTGCACAATGTCCTACCTGCCATTTTAGGATGATAGGTAAGTCTCCTCACAACCAGTGTTGTATTGCTCCATGTGTGATGGCATTGATGCCATACAGTAAGTACTTTACAACATTACTTTCTTCTACAACTACATGGGAGGCGTACTTGTAGAACAGAAAAGTTAAATTGGAAGACCATAATGGAAATTACTCTAAAATGTTATCGTAGCTTACAGAAACTGAGGTTTTGGCAAGGCTCCTATTCTTCACAAAGGGAGCTTTGCTGGTGGAATGCAAAATTTGGTCTTGAAGTCAGTGTTCCTGGGAAAACACTGAGCTCGATGTCCTTGCCTGAACTTTCTGACTTGTTGATATCTGCTAGGATACTGAGCTATAATTTCTGTAGAGGCGAAGTCAGGGCCCAAATGGTCCCAAGAACTGATCCCAAGTCTTAGGTAATGTTTTGCAAGATAACTCTGAAGGTTGTTTTAATCTTCTTGTTAAATATTACCAAACACTGTGTGTAGCCTTTCGAAACTGACCCAAACCATCCAGCTATAGCCAACTAAAAGTTATATTTCTGATCTAAGTTATTCATCTAGAATCAGTGGAAATGTAGAGGTTTACCCAGAGTCCAACCCATCTTGCCTATCTCAGGTGTTTCTCTTAGGATGGGAGGTGCCTCTCTCCACTGAATACAGCAGTGATCCTGTAGACACCTCACTTTCAGATAGCTAAAGTTAGGTGTGAGGAGTCCTCCTTCCTTCCTACCCTGTGATATTCAGCTAAGCCCAAGCGAGGTTTAGCACTTAATTTCATCACATAATGCATGCATGACGCATTAGCTTGGCATGCTGTATATTTACAGCTGTTCATCCAACTCTTATCTACCTCTTACTGATAGTAGCTGAGCACAGAGAGATTACAGGCTCTCCCAGTGGAGAGTGAGATTCCAGAGGTGTTATGTTATTAGCAGAAGCAATGGCAGCTTGCAGCGACGGTTGGCATTTATCAACATAGAGCAACATGATGGAAATCTCAGCAGAATTTTCATTATTCCTTTAGAAGACCACTGGGTGTACACCACTTCAATGCACCTAGTCCTTCAAGTCATCATAATAAAGGTATTACTTGATTAAGAATTCCGAGGTTAGAGTCTTAAGACTATGTCTATGCTAGTAAACCAAACAGGGCCAGTGAACAGTAACTGAAACACTCCCACAGGGTTGCCCATTCTGATTGTTAGCATGCCTCTGTCGGACAGTTTCTAGCAGTCTCCCAGACATACCGAGAGAAACCACCGGCCAGCGATGGTTTCCAACAGGCTCTGTGGAAAGATACAGTCTTATTTTTATCAGGAGGTTAAAAGAGTAGTGAAGTGTAGAGTTTAGCTGTATAGACTTGCACGCTGTGTCACTTGCCCTCAGGACCAGAGAAGGGTGCTAGTGCTTTTTTTTTTAACTAACATATATGTAGCCTTAGAACTAGAATAGTACAATAACATCCTTAGAGTAAAACCACAGGGATGCTCTAAGATATATCTTTCTTAACTTCTGCAGCAGTCTCTTTGCTTATTTTTTTGCTCTAGTAGGTGACATAAGTGGTGAAGGAGGAAAATTCAGCCCACGTTCCATCTTCATGCAACTTCTTCAGAGCTTGTTCCATCCCAAGGGTGAAAGGGAAAATGAGGACATACTCCGAAAAAGTCAACGACCTTTATAATCATGTGGTTACACTGGGGGCATGAATAAGGTGGTTCAGCACAGTTTTTAGTTTAGATGAGATGTAAGCATTTTGGTAGGTTGCTTTCTTTCATTTTCCCATAGGTAACCTGGCACACACTAAAAGCAAAACTACAATCAGTTACCAAATGTGGACCCCCCAGAAATCAATCAGTCATACAAAGGTGAGAAAACTGATTTTGTAATTCTGCATTGATCCCTCATTTAAACTAGAAAGGCAATACTGTTATTGGTACTAAAAGTAAGCAAGTAACCCCTTCCTTGGTTTTTCTCCCTCTCCTATTTTCTTTTCTGTTTAGCTGGATATCTTTGTGTTGTGCAATTCATATTCCTTCCGTGAGGTAAAAACCTAACATTTCCCTTCTTTCTGGCTATAGTTTTATAACAACTTCAGGGGAAAAAAAAATATTATTTCCTAGCTGTATTGTAGCAAAAAGAGAAATTTAAATATTGGTGTGGAGTATAGTCAAGTTCCTTAGAGAACTACCAAAATAACAGTGATGACACAATAACAGACAGGACCTCAGACATTATCAGGTTATTTGTGGCAGTTATTTAGATGCTCCATTATCAAATTGTGTCCTCTGTGTGTGAACGTTTGTGTATTGTGTAGCAAAGTAATGTAACGTACTGGTGTAACTGATTTGTGCTAGTAATCATGCTGTAACTTTTTTTGTTTAGAATACCTTTTTTTAAATTAATCATGTTCTCTGAGGGGTGCTTTGTTGTGGCATTGGAAAGGGCACAACAGGCTCAACAGAGATAAAAGGCATCATTTTCTTTCTTCATCTTACAGAATGAAGCAGGAGATACCGGACATCATCCAAGAGAGACAACCAGCATGAAAACACAAACGGTCGCTTCTTATTTTAGAGTAAGATATCAGATCTTTTAATAATTTTTTCTAGAGTAGAATGAATGTTTATTCTTTCACCTTTTGAAATGCACCTGTTGACTTAGAGTCAACAGTGATCCATTTGGAGTTTGTGAACTGCATATATGGTGCAGCAGTCTGTCCGGTACACATATCTAGTGGAGATTGTGATATTTCATCTTTAATTGTACTTGATTACACAGCCACATTTCTGTCACAATGATGTATGATGATCGATATTAATCCTTCATTTGCTTGTTTTTCCACCAAGGGAGATAAAGGGAGGTTGGACATTAGAGGTATAGCATTTCTTTCAGAGTTTATGAAGCAAGAGGGCAAAGTTAATTTGAAGCAGGAGCTCCAGAGGAAGATCTTAATGGTCAGTGCTCAGAGGCTGTCCTGAGTCCATCCCTGTGGCTCCTTCAGCAGTGCTCTTGATCTTCCCAAGCACTGGCTGTGCTGCTGGTCCTGCAACATAAAATAGCTGTGAAGAGCATTCTTTCCTCCAAAGTGGTGCACGGATTTGGTTCACTTGGGCTAAGGTCTGAATTTCCAACTCTTACTTAGTCATCTCTCCCAGCAAAAACATAAAGGTGAATGAGGTGGTGTTCGTGGCCCATAAGAGTTCATTTACATTTATAACAGAGAACAGTAAGGAGCAAGATCTCTGTTTCATAGATACAATTGCATAGCTTTGTGGTCCGCAAAGGATAATTTCAGCCTAGGTATCATGGTGGTCCAAGGCTGCATGGTGTTTTAAAGTTCTAGATGGAAAAATTTATTGAATCTTATTCAAACCTAATGTCTGTGGTTCATTGCGTTACCAGCACATCTAGAATCAGAGGCAGCAAATGAGTTAATTATATTTAGACTTTTCTATTATTATTTTCTGTAGTGGAAATCCCTGCTCAGATCATGCTAGCTGGTGCTCTTAAATGAAGCCCCACTGGTTTACTCATATGCAGAAATCTATGGGTGATTTAGAAAAGCATCTGCCGCCTCAGACTGAGTAGAAAAAAAAATTATCCATTAGTGTGTCCTACTTGTTTGTGTTCGATTGGCACACTAGTGCTGAAGCTAATTAAGCGCTTTGCTGCATGGTGCAGCGTCTGTCCAGAATGGAATTGCACATTTTAATAGGAAACATATGGCTCTTGACGTCCTACACTAGTTTCATGTATCCAACCTACTGCTGAACTGCATTACCTCCTGGCTGCCTCTTTCTGTTGAGTCAGGTTGAATTTTGAGAAAAGAGCCCCTTCATTTGTGTTTTAATAATATCCCCCCATGAAGCAATTTTACGAAACACCAGTTAAGGTTGTTTACAGACAGATTCACCTCAGCTGGCATGGGGAGATACAAACTGTATTCCCACTGCTAACCTGGTACCCTGGTGAGGTGGGAAAAGTGCAACTTTGGAATTGTGATTTTGTTTATTCCAGTTTTGCCCTCCTCAAAGGTTTCTTCTTGGCAGGGCAGCTATAGTATCATCATCAGCCTGTACAATGGACGGGACATGCTAGATCAGAGCAGTTTAAGCAGCCCCTCTTCTAGGGTGGCCTTAGTTTCCTCCAGTCTAATGAAGGGATGGCAATATTTACTGGCTTGCTGCTCTTCCACTTCCCATCCGTAGACAGATATTTACTCTCTGGGTGGATCCTCAAATAGGTGACAACAGGAAAAAGGAAAAGTCAGCTACCTAACAAGAGAAGCCAAGAAGTTTAAGGAGAGTTTCTATCATATGTTAGACATTATGGCAGTTTGTGAGAATGTTCTAGGTGGAATTTGGTACATCCTTCTGCAGTCAGTGTTTCTCTCAAGCAGTATACGCTAGTGACTTCAAGATCTTATCAAAGCTAGAATTGTTGTTGGGTCATTTACTCCATTAAAGTACCAGCTTACTGAAGTGTAAATGGGTTTGGACATGATTCTGATCATATAAAATAAAATTTCAGCTACACATGGACCTATATACAAGTTTTATAAATATCCTGGTGGCAGATATCTTGTTGCTTTCTTGCAGTATTCTCTGATGGATTTGTTATCCAAAATGGTCGTCGGCCAGCCTCATTTTGTCAGGTGCATCAAGCCAAACAATGACCGGCAGGCAAACAAATTTGATAAAGAAAAAGTGTTGGTTCAGCTGCGTTACACGGGAATTCTGGAGACAGCAAGAATTCGAAGACAGGGTTATTCACACCGTATACTCTTCGCTAACTTCATAAAACGGTAATGTTGATGTGAAGAAGCTTTTTTCTCTCCTATCGTTGCTGTCCAGTGTTTGCTAAGCATCAGCAGTGTCTTTGGTATGGTCTTGAAAGAAAAAATACAAATACATCTCCTGCGACAATGAAAATTACAGACTGGATGACAAAGATTACTTCAGGCACAAGATTAGTGGCCTGTTTTGGATTGGTAGGGGAAGATGATGAATCTCAGGATGATTGTTTCAGGCTCCCTGCGCATTTGGGTAAAAATTGTCTTGCTTATAATCTGCAAGTTTACTTCAAAGACTCGTGGTTTAGAAATGTAATGCTTCAAATTAAAGCTGAGAATGTGGAGCAATGGCATCCAAGGAGCACCACAGTTTCTTTAGTTCCTGATGTTCAGCACTGTGCAGCATCTGCTTGCGTAGGGTGGATGATAATTTGGTATTGCTAATCTAGGGCTGAGAATTTCATTAAGTGCATAATTTTGTTTAAAATATAATTTCTAAGTATTAGACACTTGTTAAGAAGATGACTAATGAACGTACTGTGATTTTATAATTCCTTTAACTATCTCTTCTACCTCCGCCCAAAAAAAATCAATCCTGAGCACTTAATCTGTACTTCTGTTTTACAAATAAAGACCCTGAGCATTTACCTCAATCAGAACTGAGATTTATGGAGTGGAGATCAAATCTGGGAAGAAGTAAGCAACACCCATTCAGACAGAAGTACTTTAAAGTAATAATGCACTGGAAACAGAGAGCTAGCAGCAGAGTCCTGTTAGGTGCATGAGGAGAGAGAGAAAGGACAAACTGATGTTTTTATAGCACTGTTTCTGGAAGGAATAATCCTGGGACTTTTACTGTTTTGGAATAGTGCAGCATTGGAAAAGGTCGCTATCACTGCACCAAGATGTGCTGTGTCTTTTGGTCACTGCTTTGTATAAAAAAATTTATTGTTCAGGTAAAAGAGAGGAAAGCCGTGAACATAACGAGGTAGGTCTCCAGAGAGCATGGCCCTGATGGCTGTGCAGATCTGCAGCACTGAGAATATGGCCCTCAAACAAAAAAGGATTTTTATTAAGTATCTATCTCCTTGTCTTTTTTTTTTTTAATAGTTTAGAGTTACAGGTAGACCTAGGATAATGGCAAAATTATTTTGTTAGAGTAAAAATAAGCCAATTCATTGTGTAGTAAAAAGAAAAAAAAAAGAGCTGTAGGAATTGGTGATAATGCAGGAATCAACATTGTCTCTTTTTTATTCATGAGGAAATGGTTACTATTATTAAAAGCTGGTACAACCCAAGCTTTGTGTATAAAGGCTGAATAACAAGAAAAAAGTAGAATGTACTATCAGGAAGCACACATAATACATGTAATTTTGCTGAATTGAAAAAAAACAGGATAGGTATGATTCATTTTGTTGTGGAGCATTTTGGAAAGTCCTGGAACACACAAGAACTTTCCTACCCAGCAGCTGAGCTGGTATGTTGTAGGTAATTTTTATGCATGAGCATCCTGACCTCTTTTCCTAGTCAGAATTACTTCTGATGAGTTTGCCAGATTAAATGGTTACGTATGGTATGTTACAACAGTACATATATGTTCCAAAAGGATCTGCAAAGCTGAATCCAAGGAGGTAACAAGAGCTGGGATGCATCTCACATCATGTTAACTATCTGAAAGGTAGATGGTCTAGCAGATGAGATAAGATATGAAATTTTCATGACATTTCTAGATATGAAATAAGCTAATTTATGCAGAAAAGCTTTAAAAATATTTTCATTTTGCCACTGAAATGACTTTCACAGAATGCAGAGAGCCAGAGCAGCAAAGAACTGTTGCACAACTCTACTTGGGTTGCACACTTTTAAAAAGCCTTCTGGTGTTGATAAAGAATTAAACAACCCTCCAGGGTGTGCAATATGTCACTCATCCACTTTTGATTGAGTTTCTCAGTTCTGCATATAATCACAGCAATTTCTTTCATATGCTGCTTTGTTTTTTTCAGTGCTATGTTTTCTTTTGTGCAACTGTTTTTGTTATTTAAATCAATGGTTTAAATTTATTTGCATCTATTGCTCATTATTAATGTAATGAAGAATCATATATTTGTCTTTAGGTATTACCTCATCTGTTACAAAACAAATGATGATCCTCCAGTCAGCCCAGAAACCTGTGCTGCCATCTTGGAAAAAGCCCGCCTTGACAACTGGGTTCTTGGAAAAACTAAAGTAATTTTTTAATATACTGTATCTGCATTATTGCAGTATGTCATTGTTAACTTATTAAGCAATTTTTTTTCTCACCCCTGTGGTTGGGGTAGCTCTTGGTCTCTACTGGTTTTGAAAAAAAAAAACCCCACCCTTTGCTGGCTACTGTTCCCTGATATCTGCCTGAAATCCTGACCCTGTAAAGTGTTAAAATTCTCATCAGCTGTAGTGAGGCCACAGTGCAAAGCAGTATGTGTCAACAACACTGCTTGCATTTTCTTTCAAAAAATGTGATAGCAAGGATCCCAGTGAGCTTCGTCCAAGCTTTCTTAAGGATAAGAAGTTATACTTCTTCCCTGGGGCAATCAGACTCACAAAGGGAGAGGAAAAGGTTTTGGCTTTCCAGCCAGAGACCTCTGTGGCGGACTTTGCTGTGCACTGAGAGAAGAGATAGCAGGGTCATCCCATATATGTGAAGTGGGGGAAAGACTTTATTATAAGAGAAACACATGTCTATTCCCATACTCTTGAATTTGGTTCTAGCTCACTCGTGGTTCTAGCTCACTTGTCTTCCCAGTGTGCCAGAGAAGGACACCCACCAACCCCCAACTGACAGATCTCAGGAAATCTGCCAGAGAAAAGAAGTGTCAGACAACTACTGCACTAAGTCTCTCTATTTGCTAACGTAACAGAAGCGCCCAGGAAGGATTCGGGTAGTGAGAGAGATCGATCCTATCTATTTAAATCACCTCAGTGTAGAAGAAACAACTGTTCTTCTGAGACATCTTCCTGGATACGTGGGACAGAAGCCATGAAGTTACCTCCTCCTCGACCTTTATTTTCCTCTGCTGTCTTAGTGAGGCGAATGGACAACATGCAGCCGAAGGAAGCATGTCTTGAGACGCGAGATCTATACCTTATGTTTACTTTAATTAGGGTTAACCTGTATCTGTACCAACGAGTGATCAAAGATCGGGGGAATTTTGCAAAATAAGCATAATTACTGTCTTAATTGCACAAGCTCTTTCTACACATCTTATTTTATCCTAACATACACCAGGAATGTGTTTGCATCCCTTGTGCTGGACTAGTTTTTCGGGGGCTATATGATCTTCATGCTTGATACAAGCAATTTAGTAAATAAACAATGCCTTAAATTTAAAATTGGAAAGCAGAGAGGTTGAAGCTTCCAGATTTGGATCATGTTTATGTAACATACATCAGATTTGTGAGGTTAGCAAAACTGTCCGCCTCATAGTTTTGAAACAGATTTATAGTTACAGACTGAAGTTTTGCACTGGGTCTTTAAAACATCTTCCCGTGAAAGCATGAACAAGCAGGGACTGAGAAAAGATGTTGAAGGGGAGAGTAAGGTAAATTAATACCCTAAACAATCAAAATTATATCTTTAACAAGAATGATCCTTTAGTTACTACAGCTAAAGAGTCTGTCCATCATTTGAAACCAACTTGTAACTCTGTTTGGTGTTAAATGGATTGAGTGAATACAGGGCCTGGGAAGGTAACTAAAACTTTCGCTTGTCTGCCTACTCTTTTTAAGGTATTCCTCAAATACTATCATGTGGAGCAGCTAAATTTAATGCGGAAGGAGACGGTTGACATGATTATTTTGATTCAAGCTTGTGTCAGAGGGTGGCTGGGTTCAAGGAGATACAAAAAGATAAAGGAACAAAGGGAACAAAGTGCTATTAAAATACAGTCAGGTAATAGCTTTAAAACATTTAACATTTTGCTTAAAGCTAGTGCGTGTGTACAGTTGATAGATGGATGTGCATGCTGGATGTGGATTTTGCTGTTTTCCTGCTGTTACATTTGACAAAATATCTTACACTTGGTGATATCTGTTCTTATGAAGAAAAATTTCCTTTAACCAGGTTACGACACTCTTTTTACTGAAGTTACGTTTATCAATGTTACATTTAAAAGGTAATTTTAACAATGGAAGGATGTGATTGCATGAATGATATTGTTATTAATAATATTCTGGCATACTCTGACAAGGTTGTATAATGTAATAATGAAAATAAAATGTATTAACCATCCTAGATAATAAGACCAATTACACTGTTGATGGAGACATCAACTGAAATTTTTAATACGTTTCAAATATCTTGTTTTACATTCTGATTCTCTTGTGTTTTGTATTCATTTCATTCATAATAACTTTACTTACCAGAAAACGTAGTTTTTAGATAGATTTACTTTTTGTCTTGTTTGCCATTTTTTTGAAATTTAAAGCCTGCAAAATATTTATGAATATTTTAATGGATTTCTGTCATTCCTTCCAGACTTTTTTTTATTCTTACAGCCTTTTGTGTACCTAATAGATTATTTAATTTTTGACATTTCTTTTCAGCTTACAGGGGTTTTGTTGCTCGTAAAGAATACACAAATGCAAAACGTAATAAAAAAGTGGAAGAATATATTACTAGACTTCAAGCAGGTAAGAATTGTTTGCTTTCCTGGCTTTTAATGTGCTACCCGTACGCAATATGTTGATCCAGATTCTTTGCTATTACCTAGCTACACTTATCGACTATGCTCATTTACATGTTCTGAGATAGAATTTATCTATCGTGTATCTATATACAGTGGTTGAAACAGGTCAATGTATTCCATTACCTGTACCTCAAAGTGGCTTAGAGGCACTTCCCACAGCTGTGACGTGGGCTGGTTAAATGCTATAGCAAGGCTTTTCACGCCTAGTCTGATATGTCTAAGTATTACAGCTGGTATTGTTGAAGCCCCATATGATACTGTCTGCATATAATGTATGTGTGTGTGTGCTGTTCTATTAGGAATAAGTTTTGTTACGTATCAGTAATAGTTATATTTGAGAAGACTACAACCTGTAGTTTCAGATTCTTTTTCGCCATTGCTCAATCCAACTTAGCAAAATATTCCTTCTCTTCTGCATCAATTATCACCTTGGGCCCAGATGTATGCTATGCGACATCCATTTTCCTCCCTGTATTTCTGTCTCCCCTGTCCCTGCAGAGATGTCCCCGAGCCAGATGCAGTCTAGGCAGCTCTGAAATCAGCAGCAGTACAACTAGAGAGGCGCAGGTCTGAAAACAGCTGGCACAAATCTGCACAGCACTTTCAGTAATTACAAAGATGGCAACCCCAAATATAAGCTAGTGCTGCCAGTACCTAGGCTATCTAGATTCAAACTGCCTCAGATAATGCCTTCATGAGTATATACTGACACCAGTGCTGGTTTTAATCATTGTCAGATGCATCTGTTAATTGCACTGAGTCAATGTTAGTGTGTACTGAAGAGCACTTCACTGCAGTTGGTAGAACTTGATCAGTGTAGAAAACAATCTAAAAACAGAATAAAATCCAGTGATGTGCCAAAAATAATTATACATCTGAAAGTTGTCAATTATATTAGGATATTTAGCAAATGCAAAAGTATGAATTTACCAATTAACTCTGTTTGTTGATCTCCCCAATGTTTCTTCTTGTCCACCTTCTCTGTCCTGTGTGCAGTTTCATTTCAACTTTTTTCAGTGCATGTGAAGCCAGAACAAAATGGAATTCCATTTTTCCTTAGCTAACTCAGTTTTTTCCCCCTATTTATTTCTAAAGCAATACAAAACTCTTCTTCCAGTTTGAAAACAAAGCTTGGACAGCTACTATCTCATAATAAAGTTCTCAGGAAAATTCAAAGGTGAACCAGAATAAGTCTAAAAGGACCAGACTTAGCTCATATTGGCATGTCCATTGACAACATAACTTTATGTATTTCAAAATAACTCCTGTTGAGTTGCTTTTGTATGAAAATGGAATGAGGATTGGCTCACAAGTCCAAGAAACTCTAGATGTATTCCGAGTGCTTTACAATTTGCACTTTTCTAAGGCCCTGTCAGACTGCAGTAAAAAAACAATTGTGCCACTTCCAATAAGTTTTTGGATTCCTTTATTGTACATCCTGTTATCAAGATGTAGCTTATGTCCCTTTTATACAGTGCTTCTTACATTGAACCACTGTATCTAATGGAGCCCAAGTTGGTCTAAAGTATGAGTAGGGAAATGCTAAAGCAACTAAAACCTAGCACCAAGTTTTATGAATGTGTTAGAATAGACTGCTTATGCTCCCTTCCCAATCTTAAGTGAGCTTGACCTTTCCCTGTGATGCAAAACACTCTCAGCAGAGTTGGAGTAAGAACTCCCATATCTAGCACCTCCTCAGGGTATTTAAATCACCTGAATCCTCTATCCACATAGTCTTGTTACTGCATTTGGAATTAGAGTTCATCAGAAATATTTTGAGAAAACATTGTGTTCTTTTTATTTTGCCAAGGATTAGCAGATTTGTGCTGAATCCCTGGAATTGCAGACTTGTCGAAATCACAGCACTGTGGACACTATGCCAGTTCCCGTTAGGAAACTATTTGCAAGTTCAGGAATTTTTGAAGCAACATTCTGAATGCAATTCAGTTTCTGATTAAGACACTTCAGTGTAGATGTCTAAAAGTGACCTAGGTGTTTAAACTCCTCTTATAGTCAGCAGAGTGTAGAGTTGGATTCATTTTATTTAAAACCACCAAATCTCAGCTCATTTGCCCCCGTGTTGGTATCTAGTGTCATTTGAGATGCCCTAGGTTGTCTTGCCTGGCCTCTAGCTTTATTTCATGTGGTATACTCAACTTTCTCTGTCCAGAAAGTCCCGTCTGTCTTGTTCTTTCTGCCAGCTCCATGCAGATAGATGCCTTGGCTATCCTGGAGCACTTCGGATGGTACTAGATACCTATGTGCTGACAACTGCATCAAGCCCTTAGTGACTAGTTAGCACGTACATGTCTCAGGGAAAGCCTATGTTTGAGTCCTGTTTGTCTTGATTCAGACCAGAAACTTGAACTTGTGCTTCCAACAAAGCCCAAGTAGCGAGTACCGTTGCCACAGTGCACCTGGTTACTGTGGAGCTTAGCACATCTTTCATGCTGAGCTTTTTCATTCTGAATAATGAATCTTTGCAAGAGGAGCATGAGCTAAGTCTTCTGTAACTGCTGAGCTATAAAGTTTTCAGTTTCTCTCTGATCTAGTGAATGTTCAGCTAATTCCAAGTCTGTGCTGGAAGAGAGCCTGGTAATCTCTATAGCCGGATAATCAGGCGTTTCCCAGGGAAATGAAAGACTGAGTCAAATCAATTGCCTGAATCAGGCAAAGCAGGTACATGAAGCTGAGAGCACAGTGTTCTAGAAGCACTTCTATAGCACTATGTTTCTGCTTCATTCTGCATCTTCCCGTATTTTCTGTAGTCCAGTAAAATACGAAGAAAGAGCTTGCTTGTATCCTCATGTAGAATGGGTACAGCTTTCAGAGATGTCAAAGTTTTGTGGAACAGAATAATTTCATATGAAACCTAATCATAACAACCACCCTGGTCTGTATTTCCTTATTGTTTTTTGTTTAATGCTGTTATCATTTGACTCTCTGAAATGTGTAGGACACCCATTGCTTGTTGCCTAAGGTTGTTTTATATTTCAATTTTTATCAGTTGCCAGAGGATATTTACTCAGGAAGAAGAGGAAAGAACTAACTGAGACAAGAAACAAAGCAGCAATAACAATTCAGTCTCACTACAGGGGATATAAGGAGAGGAAGATCTTCAAAAGGAGGAGGTAGTACTAGTTTCGATCTCTTATGTCACTCAAATGTGTCCCTTTTCAGTAACTATACTGCTGAAGAACAGCGATGTAAATTGTAAGTGGAGCAAATTAGGATTATTCTAGATATGTATGCAGAGGTAATGTACATTTGTGTGGAGGTTTTTAATGTCAGTAGCCAATTTTCTCATATTTTTAACACCAAGGAATAAAGGCATATTTAGGGGAAAGATCAACAATATTGTGCTTACCTGCAATGTTAATGTAATGTGTAGATTAATCTCTTTTTGGAACTAGCTCATCATAAAAAGCTCAGACAAGAGCAAGAAATAGGCATCTATCTGCAAGGACCTGTTCTTCTCATCTTAAGCCACTGTTTGAGATAAGCATAGGTGATGACAGAAGGAACACAGAAGTCTTGCTCAGATCAAACAGCTAAAAGTTAGGTGAGGTGAATCACATTCTAAATATCTCTGCAATGTGGTTGTAGTCCAGTCTTTGAAATGGAGCTAGTAGCACTTTGCACATCACCATCATTTTTTCAGTGATAGCACTTAAGTGTAAGTGGAAACTAGTCCAGAGAGGTGGAAAACAGCTGTGAAGGAGTCCAGAGTCTTTCAGAGGGAAGGAACAGGTTGGGAGATTTCACCTGGCACTGAAGTTTTACTGATGGTAACAAAGACGGTTTAGGGACTTGGTCTTTTAAATTTTACCTGGACCTATGCCCAGGATAATTCTTTTTGCATTCCTGGTGTGGCTTGAGGCAGTTTTCTTTCACGAATACATTTAGGATAGTGTGTATTTATACATATTTGAGGTGCTAAAAATTTTCTGCCTTATGTTTTTGTTAACATTTAAATGAATTCTTTACTGTTTTATCAGCCCGCATGAAGCCTAGATTGTCCCCCTAGCAATTTTATGTGAAGAATTTAACAGGGATGGCCCCTTTCACTTTAAGAAATAATAATCTCCAGAAAGACAGAGATTGGTTTGCTGTCTTTAATTCCAGCTATATGAACTAAATCTTTCCCATGTTGCAATATATCAAATGGCCATTTACTACACAAACACCACCAAAGGTAGTTGTAAAGTTGTCACTATCCTTCATCTCCTTCAGCTATAATTTTTGCCCAAAACTGTATTCCATTCAGGGAGTCACTTAGAAAGAAACAAACTGAAAATGCAGCTTCCATTAATGAAAAGGAAAAGGATGAAGAACTTCAAGATAATGAGGAAAGTCCAGCTGGAGTGAAGAGTGCCCTTCCTAAAACAGAAGAGGAAGCAGCTGTCGTTGTTCAGAGCCATTACAGAGGCTACAGGGTCCGTAAAAATATGAAGGAACAGCACAAAAAAATAGCAGAGGAAGAATTATCTGCTGTGGAATTCCTTGAAGCACAACTTCAGCCAGCTCAAAATGATACACTGGAAGAAGCAGCAGATGAGGACGCTCAAGATGAAGCTGATGCCGTTGCTGACAGCGAGAGCTCTGCATACAGTGACACAGGGAATGTACAGGAGCAACAGACAACATCCACTGAAGGAGAGAGAGCTTCTGTGAAGCAGAACCCTGTAGCAGAACATGTTGATGAAGGTGAAGAACAGGCCTACTTGGAAGAGCTGTCCAGGAAATCTTCTGTCAAAATCACAGCTGAACCTGGTCCCCAGCAAGAGCAAGGTAATCAGGCCACGGTCAGTGCAGATGGGCAAAATCAAGAATCTGCTATGGTCCAGCCCAGGACTGACAGGGATGTGGAAAGAAACCACCTGAAACATGAAGCAGTGATACCTACAGGATGTAAAGGAATTATGAGAAAAGAGTCACTAAGAGGCTCACGGAAGCAAGTTGAGGCAGAAAAACAAGGTTCAGAAGACAAAGAGAAGGCAGCAGTGGTTATTCAGAGCAGTTACCGAGGTTACAGAAGAAGGGGACAACTCAGAAAAGAAGGGAAACTACCTTGCAAAAGTCAAGAGAAAACTATAAAGGAGCCAACAGAAGCAGTACGTGTTCAAAATAATGACCCCCAAGCAACAAAAGATAGGGAAGGCACCAGTACGGAGGCTGAAGACTCTAAGGCACTGAAGGGAGACTCAGAGAAGGAGGCTTGTGATTTGGCAGCCTTTTCGCGGCAGGTAAGAAGCTTATAAGCTACATACGTTGAGCACAATACTCTGAGCAATGACAGAATAGCAAAGTTATTTTACCGGCTTCAGTGACACCAAGGTGGCTCTTTAAACTCAGGCTGAGATTTTGTAATGAGTGTTCTATAAAAATGGGTATCTTGGGCTGCAAGAGAAAATACCCTTTTCAGAAAGCAGGGAAAGACAAAGTTAGAGCACTGTCAAAAAAAATGTGTTAGTTTTAACCTGGTTTAGATTAAATGCAGAAGCTTTGCCTTTGTTTGTTGAAATGTGCGTTTACCAGGCAAGGCCCTTAATTCAGTAAACTTGTGAAATGTCTCTCTAAATGAAACTAAAAGTTTCTGTGTCAATGTCAGGGACTCACACATGTGCAGAGAAATATGCCTACAGCTGTAGAAGCTATTTTGCATCAGCAAGGCACAGTCTGCTCACATGTGTGAACCAATACGAAATAGTTGCCGGACTGGGCTGCAGTGTGGAGTTTCCTATGTGTCTTTTTTTCCTTCTTTTTTGTTTCATCACTTTTTTGATTCTTCTTTTTTCTTCCTTTTCTCTTTACTGCTTTGTCTTTTTCTTCTTCTTTTTGTTCTTCTCTTTTTCTCTCTCTTTTTTTCTTTTTTAAGGGGGATGAGGAGGTAATGTGGTAGGGTTCTACACTGCAGTAAGTGGAGCAATACCTTTTAAATTCATTCCCTAGTCCACTATTTTACCTTTGATTACCTTGGAACATGTATTCATATAATAATGTAAAAACCTCTGTTATATTTTTCAGATATCAAAATTATCTGAAGACTACTTAGCATTGCAGCAAAAATTGAATGAAATGATATTGTCACATCAGCTGAGACCTGTGATGCTGTCCAAAGATAAGCAAGCTAATGGCCGACTTTCTTCTCATGTTTGTCAGTCAGGTAATGTTGAACCTTACTGTAAGCAGAATTTTCATTTGTAAACAGGACTTTCAAGAAGCGACTCCTAATCATGTTTTTAAAGGCCAGGGAACTAGTAGGTGAGTTAGCTCTGGCTTGTCATATAACTCAGGCTGTACATTTTTGTACTAAGTGCCATATCAGTACATATATGGAACATAGTTTCCAGGGAAATATCCAAGCCTGGTCAGGATTTCCATACTTACCATTTTTCTTGGTATTTTGTTTCAGTGCTGCTTAAGATTGGTGAATGAATCCTAGTGAGACCTAGACATAGCATCTCTAGGAATACATTTATTTGGTAAAAATTCCACATTAGTTCTATTTTACTCATATGTTGCTCAACTGCGTGTGCTGTTGGCAAGATATGGGACTCCGTTTTAAAAACAAAATATTTTTTTATGTACTATGTCAAACAATTTACCAAGTTTGTCACGTATGTGCTGAGTGAAGTTTTAGCCATCCACAAATGCAGCTGAGGCTATCAAAACTTGTAACTCCTACCCTTGTTTGTGGGTATGTCCTTAAAATTACAAGTAAAGTTTTATTAATAATTGGCATCCATTTAACTCACACACTTAAGAGGATATTACCTCTGAAAATACACTCCAAAGTTATTTATATTCCAGTTAACGTGGGCATTGGGTGTTCCCAAAACGCAGGCATGCTTGGAGCAGGTTAGGTGGCAGTGGGGAGGAGTACTGGGAAAATAAAGGTGGAAGACATGGGATTCAGAACATGCAGATCATTAAGAACTGTGCCCCATAGAAAGGTCCACAAGGAGCTGACTGAGCTGCTCAATCCTCTTCAGTTGGAACAGACATAACAGGGGATTTCCTCAGCCTGTGTCTTGGGCCACAGATGTGGAGGAAGATGAGGGCAAACGTGGCAGATGACTGGGTAGGTCTTCATTTCTGCTGGCCCGTGCCTCTGCACTGCCTCTGGGGAAGATCTTTGCTCGCCTCTGCACAGCTGGGACCAGATCCAGGACTCTCCCTCACTGCCCAGAGCTAATTGTACTATTTTCAGTATAATATTGTGGATTCAGTTGTCATGTACGCTGAAACTTCTTTCTGTTCCCATGGCTACATTGAAGAGATCCTAAAAGTACTTCACCCCTGCTTTGCAGTCCTCTCAAATGGGCAAGCTGCTAAAATGAGGGCTTGGTGTTTACAAAAGCTAAACCTCTAAGTGTAAACTGGCTGCTGGTAGATAATCTATGCAGTTCAGCCTGTTTCCAAGACCGAAGTCTGCAAGAGGAAACAAATGTGAGATGGAAAACTAAGTGCCATGATCTTTCTTTAAAGACAGAGCAGTGTTTGTGGTTGTCATTGATGGGATTGTACTGAGTAATCTGTGAAATATTGCTAATTTTTTATAAGATAAATGTGAGGAATTAAGAATGCGTGCTTTGGAAAATAACTCTTGATTCTTTCACGTTTTCCTACAGAAGTTAGAGAAGAGAGGTAGATGGAGGGAAAGGGAATACACAAATCCCTGTTTTATCAGTTAAAGGTCTCATTACTTACACAAGTGAACCAGGTGAAAATGTATCAGTATGTTCATGCCATGTACAAAATGGAGCAGAGTCTACCCTTCACATTGCTATAAATTTAAGTATCTCTACAGGACACAAAAGGATGCCAGGGTTTGTCACCTGTGCATGCAACCCTGCTTATAAGTGGTGACCAGTCAGCCACTTCACTCCCCTTTATCTCTGAAAACGTCCCGCTGCTTTAAACCTCTGTGGTGTCATAATACAGCAGTTTTCCAATGGTAAAGTGTGTGAAAGTGCTGTGTTGTGTCCTTTTAAACAATGACATGAAAAATGTCATACATTTCTTTGAACCAAGTCAAAATGCTTTTTAAGACAACACTGAAACAGTTGTTTAGTTGCAGAAGAGACCAGGTCTTTGGCCTCATTTTAATGAATAAAAGTAAATAAGATTTTTTCACAAGCTAATGTTGTGTGGTCTTAACAAAAGGAGAATTTATTTTCTTTTGTTTTCTCCTGACAAATGTCTGTATGTGTGCCATGACAGCACTTGGCTCTTTTGTGCATCAGGAAGAATCTGTAAGAAAATTCTCATTAATTACAAGCCCCTCCTTTTTTTCTCTTTATTTTACAGGTACAAAAATTGAATGTTTGCTATTTTGACTAATTGCCTTTTACAAAAAATGTCAGCAGTAACAATCATAACTTTAAAACAGTAGGAAGCATCAAAAAGAGAATCCTGAATGCCCATATTCATATAGATCAAAACATACTGTGTAGTCAAGACATGCTCATTTCAAGATGGCTCATGCAGAATTTTAGCAAAATTTTTTTTTCAAAATAAATATGGTGGACACGTTTTTTGTTCAGTTACTGCAAGTTGGCCTGTAGACAAGGTGAGTACAGAGCTCAGGAGGAGTTACTCTTTTCAAAGCTGAATGCATTTAAAATGAAATAATGGGTGCTGTTTGACTAAGAAGCAATGACTGAACTCACTAGAGATAAATGTGCCACTAAAGCACAGGTCGGCTAAAGTTGTCCTACCAGCCTTTAAACACTGTAAAGCACGAGTTGGCCCCTTCTATCTCAAACCAAACTAACCCTTCCAGCCCATTTACTGCTGTCCAGCTAGTCACTGAATGCTCTGCTCCAGTAAGTCAAACCACCCCAAAAACCAGTCCTCCTACAGTTCTTGACAGAACTCTTGTCCCCAATCTTCCTGCAGCCAACTTTCCCTTGATACAAGAGGCAGTATTACACTTTGAGCTGGGGCTGGCTCCTTGGCCCTTCTTGCCCAGCTGGTCTGAGCTGGGCAGCAGTAGTTTGTGTTTGCTGTTTTCGGTTGTTGACCCAAGTACCTTGTGCAACTTGTGTGGCTACTCTTGATAAATGTAATGCAGGTGACTTTTGCCAGACAGTGAAGTTTAAAAAAGCATGAAGGAAGGCCAGCTGGGCTCTAGTCAAGCCCTGTGTTCTGCTAGGCTTCCCGGCCATGATGGAAAGTTTCACTCTCTGCAACACAGTGGGTTTGACAGTGGATACCAGGCTCAGCCGCTTACCTACGGTATGGAGCGATGGCAGCAGGGACCTGAGCCTTGATTTCTCACATCCCCACAGCCGTATTCATAACTGCTAACCAGTCCGCTGACAGACCTTTCTTGGTATGGAATGTGAACTTTCTTTTTCTACATTTGAACATAATTCACACAACCCAACAACTGTTTCCTTTCCAGCTATGACCAATGCACAGGATATTGAAGTAAGAGAATATACTCAGTTATTCCCCAGCTTGCCTGTGGGCTGATTGGAGCCTAAGCGTGACAGAGCTCAGTCACAAAGCTGCATTGTCTTAAGTAGATGTTTATTATAGCAAACATGATCTAACTACTTGTAGAGAATATTTAAGTAAAATATGCCTGTGTTCAGTTCATTTAGGTTGTACTGTCTACAGCACAGGAGTTTATCAGCATTCTGGGTACCGTACGTGCTTTCTGTATGCAATGTGGTAAGATAACTACATAGAACAAAGACTTGAGGTAATGTGCAGCAGACTGTCATGCTAAAGTGAAGCAGGTAGACATGGTGAGTGATCCACTGTCTATGAAACAGGGAGGAGCCTTCCTGTCTTCTTGCCTACATTATGTGTTACAGTACAATTTTTAGACACACGTTGACGGAAAGATATGCTTTTACGGCAGGTTTCCCTCTAGGGCTACCTTTGCTGTCCGACCCTTATGAAGGCAAGGACTGTTAAGCTTTAGCTGTTCTTTAAATCATGTAGTATTTACCTATTTGTAATTACTTTGGTCACTTACATTTATTTGTACTTATTCCTCAGCTTCACTAGTTTTATATGTCATTTTACAGCTATAACACGTGAAGTGTATTTTATAGCCGTATGCCAGATAGGAATACTTGTCTGCCTTCATCTGTGGGTAGGTGGCCATTGTTCAGTTTGAGAATTTACCTGCTCCTCTGATAAAATATTTTACTACATTGCTACCCACGGAGGGGAGGAACTGTGGGGCAGCCAGATGGCGTACTGTGACAAATGTTCAGATTTTCAAAACTGTTTATTTTAATGAAAATACAAAGCCTGCAGTTTAAAGAACATATGAGCAAAAAGGTTAAATGAATCTTAAATCCACAAGGTTAAGTTGTTCTTAAATGAGTTTATTTGTATTCATAAAAATGCATAAAACAAGCTGCACAGGGTTCCTGGAATAAACAAAATTCCCTGTGGCTCGAATTTCTGAGTAGGTTATATTTGCTTGCTAAATGCTTTCAGCTAAACATAATGGCTGCATCTCAGGGCTGCACCTTTGGACTGCTTATGAGCCTTGGGTTACGGTGGTGTCAGAATAGATGCACAAATAGCCACTGTCAAGTTTTTTGAGGGCAAAGCCTGAAGTGAGGGGAATTTGGTCATTATGGGAGCGAATTTTTTCTTTTTTCTCCAGATGAATAATGGCACCTATCCTTCTAAGTATTAAATGACAGTTCAAGTACAAAATCTCAGGAAGAGAATTTTCTATATTTAGAATGAAATTCACATGGTATAAGGAACTCCGGTGCAGCTGAGGACCTTTTCAGCTCCACAAAGCAGTCAGATGGGCAGGGTTTTCATCCAGGATTCCTCCTGCTGTAGGCTGCCGCAGCGCTATTTGCATGGCATTTGCGGGCAGCCCTTGCAAGGAAAAGGGACCCCGTGTAGCACTGGGTGTGCAGAGCAGTATTCACTGGATGGTGTTTCTTCTTTGCAAATGAGTGGCCAGCCAGGGAGCACCGAGGCATGGGACTGGAAGAAAGCAGGGTAGTCAAGCACTTCTGCTGTTTGGTCATTCTCAGCTACTGGAGTGGCCTTTTGGACACCATGCAGCCAGGATGTAGAAGATCTGTGCTGGGAGCTGGTCAGATCCATGCAGAGCATAAGATTTGGGAGGTCATGGAAATGGAGTACAGCCATTTTCCTTAAACATTCTCTGTTAAATAGCAGTAATCCCAGGTCACCAGTCTCTCCAAAATGAGCGTATTAGTGTCAGCCAGAGAATGAAACTGCTTCCCTCAGTGGGGCTAGCAGGACTTAGATGTGAGAGATCAAACGCTCTCAACTTCTGCTGGATGCAGTCGGAAAGTTCTCAGTCTCTTGCAGTTCCTTGTTCTAGGTCTCTGCCAGAATAATTAGTCTGTTTTCTCCAGATTGATAAGCATTTGCATCCATCAACTGTAATTTCCAAATCTGGCTGTGGTAAAAGCCCCATGAATAAGCAATGCCTAAAAATTACTAATCAGAATGTTAAAAAGCAATGGGCAAATCCCAAACTTGAGTAATTACATCCTCATACTGTGTACAATTAGGACAGTAAAAAGGTATGCACATAAGTGTTGTAAGCAGTAATAGCTGTTCACTTCTCATTAACAAGTCCTGGAATTCCAGTTCCTATATTTGCATTTTCCTGATTACTTCCAAGCCCCTCTACAAACCCCATACAATTACTCTTGTTTTTCTTCCTGCTTTATTCTCAGCCTGGCTTTATGCTTCCTGTCCCTGTAGATGTGGAACAGCACTGAATCAAACATGTAACATTTCACTTAAATGACCTGAAGATGGGTTTATCCGTTTCTCCAGGTGGCCTAATACATCGAGACCTTTCATCACTTAGATGCTTATCACAGCTGTAACCACACTATTTCTCCAGTCTTCACTATAAGATCTGTTGTAAGTCACACATTCATTTACATTAGCGTCCACGGATGCTGATTCCTCGAGATTGTTGTCTTCCAAGCTTATCATTGTATGTCAGAATGTGCAGATACAGTTCAATCTAAAGGGCTCTTGATGCTGGTTCATCTTTATTCAAGCATTTCTTGCTCATTCTTGAACGTTTCAAGCACATGCAGCTCTCCGCAGTTTCCGTAGTTTGTGGTGGTGTTCAGGACACACAGACTTCAAATGAGCTGGTCCTAAATTTCGTTGTCCCTTTTCTTATTTTTTCAGTATATTTGGAGCTTTCAGTGAGCTGAAAGTAGTAATACCTTGTAACTGAACACCGTAGAGTCAAAGAGTGTGTGTGCAACTTATGTGGGAGCCTTTGAGGTAGTGTTAGGCGAGCTGGCTGAGACACTGATAGGAATAAGGAATTTTCCGAAGATTTGCCAAACCTTCTTTAATGTTACTTAGCAGCCACACTGTTCACATGCCTTTGCTGACCCTTAACTCTGTAATTCCTTCATTCTTATGGAGAATGACCTTAACTTTTATTAAACTTTCCATCATCACTTGATCAAATGTATGTTCTGACAGCCTGCTTCAGCTTTGGGCAGCAGAGAGATGTGACTTCCTCGGCACGGGTTACAGCATGGCCGACATTCACTGCTGAGGTTCGAAAGCAGAGCATCCATGTCATGAGAGCAAAACCTCTTTCTTTTGACTAATTGAGTACTGACGGCATGCACTTAGACAGTTTGAGGAAAATCCTTCCCCGTTTCAACTTATTCAACTCGTCTTCCTGTTGGTAAAACCTTTAAAAGGAATCTCTGTGTAGCATCAAATGTTTTTATTTCCAATTTCTCCTACTCATTGCTTCTAAGGCACAGGAATGTGTCGCAGCACTGACAGCACCTGTGCAGGTAGATATAACCGTAGGGCGTGGGCTGGCTGCAGATTCGGGAGTCTCAGCACAGTCCTTCCTTCAGTCCAACTCCTTGGCTGTGTTAATGACTAGCTGGGACATAACCTCAGTATGTCTTGCTTTGTGCATCTCATTTACCCTGCTAGTACGATAGGGATGTCAGTGCCAACCTGACATTTCTGAAGTGCTTTGGCAGCTGCTGTTGTGAAAGGTTTTCATATCAGTGGTGTAACATATGTATTTAAATGTTTGTTAGATAGAAAGCATCAGTTTTCCTTGTACATATAAAGCACACGGACAGATCTTACTAGATATACTGGAAGTCTTAAGAAATAATAGGCTATAAGATATTTTACTATTGAAAGCCTGAGCTTCAATAGAAACCTTTTCTCTGTAATGAACTCTAGAAGCAATATAATTGGCCTATTAATAAGTGAATGATTTTACTCTTCCTTTCTGCTTCATAGCCTACTGCAGAAAGGTATAGGCCATCTGGAAAATAAACGCATCAAACTCACCATTTATCAGGCTTGGGTATCTAATTTGCTTTCCACCTGTAACTCTGCTAAGTAAATGATTTCTGGAATTATCAGCAGCTAATGAGAAAGCAAATTTTACTTTGTGCAGTGCGTTATCCAATACAAGCAACTACCACATCAGCTGTATTTCAGGAGCGATGAACACACAAATCTAAGTGCAGAAGGAAATCACAGGTTCACTTTCTGGTGAAACAAAGAAAGCTAAACCCATTTTTTTCTGAGAAAAAACTCAGAATTGCATTTTCAGCCCTCCATGTAATTTTAAAAAGGAACAATGGAGTTCCAAGCTTAGAAGGCTGTCTGCCCCAACGTGGTATTTCTGACCCCTCAATTCTTTTGAATAACTCGTACAGATGTACAATGCATGAGCCGAGAGGAAAAGCTATTTTTTACTGAAGCCTTTATCATTGTCAAAATGGTGTTTTTTGAATGTAAGAGGAGTCTTATTTGCAGAGCATATATGCAAGAAGTATACAAGTAATTTCAGTTGGAATAACTATAATCTGGAATACGATAATGCTTTATGTGTTTGACAGTGATGAATTAAAGAACGTAACAGCATACATAGTGATGAATTCTTAGGGGACAATAAAAACTTTTTAGGTATTATGAGAGCCTTTTCCGTGGGATTCTCCTAAAGCCCCCAATTTGGCTTCATTTTCTTTTTCCAGATTTTCATGCAGTCATGGTCTTTGACACAATTTTTGAAAATATTCTACAGACAAGGGGCTTGGCGTTCCTCTTCAACTACACTGAATTTTAAGGCTTTTTTTTTTAAAAAGGTATTGTTTCCAGTTTACACTCCTGTTGTGTTTAAAAATAAAACAGCGAAGATATGCCTCTACTCTTTGTCACAAATGGAAACTCGGATAACTCCAGGTGGCCCATTTGAAATGCAGCAGGGTAACCACAGCCCACATAAGAGCACAGTCAGACCTGCTATACCTATTCAAATCAAAGAATGTGATTTATATTTAATACAGGTTACTGAAATGAATGTATTGCATCTAAATTTCATTGTTTAACATGAATTATCTGTACCCTGGCTTAGAAAAACACCATTGTTCTCTTAAGTGCAAAATGTTAAAAGATACTTGTTCGTTCATTACATGAGAAGCAGTCTGCATTTCAGATAAGAAACTAAAACAATAAATGTGATCACTATCCAACGACAATTTAAATTAACATTACTCATCCTGCCTCCTCTGTATATCCATGACCTTTACAAGCCTTTATTTATCACACGTAACAAAAAACTTACACAGCTAATTTTGCAGGAGTCAACACTGATGTATTACTGATCGTTTCTCATTTGAAATGATTGTGCCACCTCCTTAATTAAAAAGATGTCTGATGTACATGGGAGAGTTTTTATTTTTATCATATAAAAGGGTTTCTGATGGTCATTAGCGAACAAAATACCTTCTGCCTTCTAAGACTCAATCACATATAGTTAGCACACTGGAGTTATGGAGTTAAAGTCACTTCATGTGAAAGAGGATTAGACCAGCAGAGCACACTTCAGTAATTCATTGGGAGCTAGAGCCTCATTCCACCCTCACACTATATTCATTTATGAGTAAGGACATGCTTTTTCTCAGGGACTGTCCTCTGAATACTTCTGTGACGGGACAAGGACAATCTAAAACCTCACTGGATAATGCAGTATACCTGGATACAAGGTTCACCGTGCCTAGACCTTGTGCTGTGACTTCATTCATCACCCTGTATGTGTCCCTGTGACCCATCTCTATTGTAGGTGTTCTGCTGCCCTGCAACCCCTGCCTCCTTCATCACGAAGGAATTGCCGTATCCCCTTATTAACTTTTCCTATAGCTGAAGCTGAATGTAAGGTGATCACGCTCATCACACTGTACGTTTGTGGTTCCTCAGCCCCCCAGAGTCAGTTCTGTGGTCTCAGAACCTATAAGCCTATGAACCCTTAGCAGCACTGTATCTTAGAATAGCAGAACTGCATATAGATATTTAACAAGCAAATACCCAAGACATTTTTCTAGTTCCCCGTGTGCCAACCAATGTAACCCACAAGTCAGTGTCTGAGTTTGGAGACTGCCAGAGGAAAGCAGTTCCATTTTGTGTTAAAATCCTGATTTCGTTTCCATTAGAATGAAAGCATTTTTTCCACATTTGCAGAAAGTTTTTGTAGAAATAGAGACCAGAAGTTGAGTATACTAAACTAGATTACACTGGATGCGATGGACATGGTCACGCTGTGTTGTGCAGTGGTACACGTTTTGGCTTGAAAGGAACAGCCTCAGCAGGACACCCTGGGGGAAATCTACACCATGATAATGTAGAGGACCAACCTGTGAATCAGAGGTCTAATGCTAGTTCCCTCATTCGGCACCTTAATGATTGACTTGAGTCTGAAAGAATATCATCCCTACCACCCAGGTCTCTGTTACAAGATGGTAGCCTTCCAGTAGCCATTACCCTTCAGAGTCCTCTTCTGAATGTGGAGCATCAGCCCTTTTCAGAAGGAGAAGCCTGTGCCAGGCAGACTGCTGGGCTGCTCCAGCCTGACGTTTGTTACATG
Organism: Himantopus leucocephalus; assembly: GCA_003993805.1. Lineage (NCBI taxonomy): Eukaryota > Metazoa > Chordata > Aves > Charadriiformes > Recurvirostridae > Himantopus > Himantopus leucocephalus. The sequence goes on from RSEF01000002.1 coordinate 14,466,339, forward strand.
GCATCTGTCCATGTGGTAGTCAGGACTTAAATGGATAAACCCATTCCCCTTTCCAGTCTGGTCATGGAAATGCCCCAAACAGTTGCTTTCTTGAGCTACTGCAAGCAGTAAAAGTGGCTATGTGAGGGTTTTTTTTTTCCTTTGGTGAAATTCTCTCCTGTTTTTGTAAAAGCCTCCTGTTCTGTGAAGAAATAAGCATTGCTGTCTTCTGCTTTTTTACAGTTGCGGCCAAAGTAGAAGACTCTCGCCCAATGCAGAGACCCCCAAGGAGGCCACGGAAGCCTAAGACATTAAATAATCCAGAAGACTCCACTTACTACACTCTGATACATGTGAGTTTGGCAAGCTTTTGTGGGCTAAGACTGTCACATCATTCCCACCTAAAATCTCTTTCTAATTGCCTGAATCCCTGTATTCCTTTCTAATACAACATAAAAGCCATGTCCTGCTGAAAGGAGGCAGGCCACAAATTTCACATTTCAAACTAGATTTGAAATTATTAAGGTTCAGAGGTGGGCCCTAGGTCAGGCCGATTTTTAGTTTTGTACCTAAACATACATACATTCATTATATGCATGAGCAGCATTTGCACTTTCAATACCCAAATTAAGTGTCCGGTCTCCGGAGTTTCTTTGTAAGTCATGGGAGAGAAACAGGTTCGTTCGGAGAGCTATTTTGAGTGTTTAAATTAGTGCTTGATCTTGCAGAGAGAGCAAATATTAAAATAGGCTGTATTAGTATGCACACTGTAACTTCCTTTACAAATGTGTCAGATTGTGATTATGAAGGAATTGGCAAATACCAACAGCTCAGGAGACTAATGGATTTGAGTGTCTCTATATATAGCCTTTGGTCCAAGTTCAGATACCAAGGGCTGCTTTCTACTCTTGACTTCAGTGCCCTTAAATATAGAAAAAAAAGGCAAGAAAGCAAGGAGAAAGAGCGAAAATGTAAAAGCAGCTCAGAAAGCAATTCCAACAAAAAAGCAATTAAACTCATTTGCTCGAGGTGCCTGTATCTTAGTGACCTATTTTAACAGCCGGTGAGAGCCCAGCTAATAAACTAACCGTAGCAATTGCTTCTCCTTTCAACAGAAGGTGTCACCAGGGCCTTTAGGGAGAGTTGTGTCTGGCATACCAAAAAAGAGACAGCTATGTTTTATTACAGGGGCTTTGAAATAACACAGGTTTTGGAACAGTGATATTCTGAAAAGAAATGATATTCTTAAAAATAAATTGGCATGTAAGAATAAGATTTGTTTTGTGAAAGCAAGATTGGTGAGGTGAAGGACTGAAATGAAAGGCATGACACTGAATTCCGTATTAGGAAATTTCTGAGGTGAAGTGTAATTCTGAAGTAAATGCAGATTTTGAAAGCCGAGACTATACAGTCAGGAACAGAGTAGTTTGTGAAAGCTAATTTGTTACATGGCCAGCTCCATATCAGAAAACAGCCATCGCATCGGTGCGAACAAAAACTGCAGTAATGCCGGGGAATTTTTTAAACAAATTTTTAGCAGCAGTTTTTCAAGTTATTAATCAGTATTACCTTCAATTAGTAGTATTTTTTCAAGAAGCCATGAAAAAGAGAAGCCTATCTTCCTAATGCTGATAGGGGAAAGGTTCAGTATAAATATCTATACACTGAAGCTTAGAAAGGAGACTTCCTAGTTCTTAAAGTCTTAGACCTTGGGCAAGTCATTGAGCTCTTAACTTGAGGGTAGTCAGCTTTTCCAGCTATCAGGAATTGTCTGCCTTATTAAAAATCTCTGTGACCTGCAGGTATTCGCAGCTGATTATCAAGCCCAGATCACCTGAAAGTGATGGCACACAATATGACTGCATTTTTTGAAAAATTTCCTCTGTCTTCTGCAAAAACAGATATTTCTCTCGCAATATGATACAGATATTTATTAGACACCTGCCATTCTCCCTCATCTCCTTGCATATCAAATGAGCTAAAATGGTGCACAGATATAAACAAAGTCTGGCAATAGCCCATTGTTCATACCAGGCACTAAATGTTTATTTGGGGGTTTATTTCTTTAGATCAGCCGAGCATTTTGAAATTATACGTCTTATACGTTTACCTGCATAAGAAGTGTCTGTCCATAAGGATTTCTGGTTCTCAGTGAGTTTGCAGTGGTATAATGCACTAATTCTAATAAGTTTTCACTCATTTGCAAGAAACACAATTAAGACCATCTGCACTTAAAAATACTGCTTTTGAAGTGTGATGCTTTAAATGCTGCAGCATAGCATTGTTTTGGCTGTAGGGACAGAAATCTATTAGAGGTAAGAAATTATTCACATTTCCTATAAATCTCTCTCCTCTGCATTTCTAGATGTTTTGTATCCTAAAGGTGCTTTTGCCACCTAGTATACTGCTTTTTAAATGCCCATTTGTAAATTTGCTTGACTGAGATAGTGTTGTCAACTTCATTCAAACAACTATCGACATTTTCAAGTTTTAGATCTCCTTTTTTGTTCCAATGGTGATTACTTTAGCTTTTTTTCACAGTATGGCAACTGAAATTTGGGAGTAACAATGCTAATCCCATTCTCAGTCTCAAAGATTCTGAGAAGAGATTTTTCTGGGGCACTTGCTCAGAAATTAGATTCTCTATATTTTCTTGTAACGAAAAATGTACAACACTTTACTGCCTAACATATTTATGAATTGTATCTTTGCATAAGCTTTGCTTTTAGTATTTTTAATTACTTTGTATTTTCTTAGAAATCAATACAAGATGAAAAACGGAAACCAAGAAAAGAAAGGTAATTTTTTTCATTATCTCACTATTGTCATTCTAGTACTCTAGAAATAGTTCTTAGCTGTACTTCAACCAGGAGAATAAAGCATTACAAAAGCATAGTAATTTGGTGATTCACAGGAAGGGCATCATATACAAAGTTAAAATATGCAATTTTCAGCGACAAAAATCAGTTATAGAATTCAGTCATTCAGTTTAGTACAGCATGGCGCTTTACCATGGCAACACAAGCACAATAATAAGTTAAGATAAGGTCCACATCAAAGATAATTCTGACACAGAAAATAATTGAAGGTGCTTAAAATTCCAGTCAAAGCAAATGAAAAACCAGTTCTTTTTGTTAGCAAAAATACAAAGACTGCTAAAATTCTCTCCTAAAAAATATATGACTGTTTGGAAATAGATCATAAAAAATTAAAACAATAATTATTAATAACAGGTAAAGAAGAGTAGCCATTGAAATTTCAACCAGAAGTCTTTTCTTCACAGTGTAACTAACCTATTTTGATGGATCTCTGCAGAAAGGAAGCAATAGATATATTCTGCCCTTCTGTATCTTAGATCCTTACATGTGCTGTAGACCTGGTTCACAGTTCCTGACATAGATCATAGCTTTATTTTATTTATGTTTCTATACTTAAGCTTTCTTGCTGCTCCCCAGTGACATTGCTATGTTACTCTCGCGCGCGTGCTATGGTAGCCTGGTCATAGATGCAAGGTGAACGGGCTCTTAGCACTATCCTTGGCTGAGGTTGCAGAATGCAAACTCTGTATCTAAAATATGTATCTTAAAGGAAATTACATGACATTATATGCACATAATATGTACTTACAGCATCTAGCTTCAGTCAACCACAGTTTAAATTGCACTTGATTATGCCACTGCTTAGAGGATTCACTTTATGTCCACGGCCCCCATGTCCGGTCTGTTACAGTTCTTCTTGTGATGTCATTTCGATCCTGAAAAAAATTTCACATCTATTGTTGTCTCCTATTTAGCCAAAAAAAAAAAAAAGGTATCAAAATCCAAGTCTAGTGTTTTCTCACATTTGGCCTCAGTGAGGTTTCACTCTAAATCTAGTTAACCAGTTCTATGACTGCATCTTCTTTCATGTGCTGACTCAGTATTAGTAGAACATAGCAACTGAAATCAATGAGTTATTTCTGGTTTCTACCAATGTGAGAATTGAATTCTGAACTTCTTTTTTCAGGTTGCTTTTAGGATATTATTTTTTCCCTAGCCATTCTGAACTCGATGTTGGAATTAATTTTTTTTCTGTACATACGGTACCCTGGATAGCATTCATCTACCAACATAACAGACATCTGCATTACTGGCACCAATATCTGAAGTAGTTGGTTTAGACTTTCTTCTTGTACTCAGAGAAAAAAATATTAATACTTAGGAAAATGATTTCTCTCTTCCTCAAAGAGGTACCTAAAATAGGTCAGATGAATTATACCATAAAAATGCCTCTCTGTTGAGTATAATTGCAAACCCAAACAATTTCAGTCATATATGTCTGCTTTATGAACATCTAAAAGTATTCAGCATTTCAAAAGTCTCAAATTCTGCATCGTACAGCAGTCGTATTTCAGAGACTGATTTCTTGTGCTTATATATATTTTTCCTTAGTTAGTCAACACATAAACACAACTAATAATGATATTTGGTTTCCATTTTTTTGAACGTTGAATATAATGTTGAAAAGTGAAACTGTTAACTTAGTGTACTTATTTATTGACAGTCTGAGCAAAGTGCTGGATTTAGATATCTACTACCAAGAAATTTCATCTACTGATTCCACCTCAAAGGACAGCAGTTCTACCACAAGAAAGAAGAGACACCCAGCTGAGCGCAGGACTTCAATTTTAAGAGTTACTGAGCGGTAATTCATACAAAATAATAATAGGAAAAAATAAATGTCATATATCCTTGTTGAGATATTCAAAAGATTCATAAAAATAGATATGTGCTTTCAAATTAGACATAAATCTATTATTTTTAATCATGGATTCTTGCCAAATTAACTTGTAAAATGTATAGCTGAAAATTTCCCATCTTTACTCAGCAGGGCCAAATGCTAGTATGATTGGTGTTCAGCCTACCTGCTAGTTTTTGGCTTCCCAAGTGCCAGATGAGATGGACAGACATCCTGCTGTAAATCTCTGATCGAAAATCAAATTAAACTAAAAAATTTGCACCCTTGGTAAGTTTGCAGATGACACTAAGCTAGGCGGGCGTGTTGATC
>RSEF01000002.1:14477346-14503941 GCA_003993805.1 Himantopus leucocephalus
GGGGGGGGGAAACAACAACCAAACCAAAACCGAACAAAAAAACAGCGAATAAAATTGGAGCCTTCAGGTTGCTCTTTCTAAGCAGTACTGACAGCAGCGACCTTCTCGCTGAAGTCCCTGCGCTGTAATTAAGGTTTGAGGGGAGGAGGGAGAAAGAGCGCTCTCTTACCGATTTATTTTAATTCGAAGTATCTTCGCACTTCATCTTTTTCTGACCTTGGCAGTAGCGTCTCCGCTCCTACAGAGACGCCAGCAGAGATGCTCCCGTTGGCACGCCGGAGCGGGGCAAGCGCTGCCCTCCCGGCGCCGCCGCGGGAGAGCTGGTGCAGCCGCTGCTGCCCGGCCGACCCCTCCCGGGTTACCCCAAATTAGGGGGTTCCGCCACAGCTCGGCTCTGCCGGAGCCGTCGCAATTAAACAAAAGGTGTCGGTGTGCGCACCGAGAGAGCGTGCGGCATCGCCTCAGAAAAGGCATTGAATTATCAACAAGTTACTGGCGTTGGGGGAGTCACAAGGAAGGTATTTTATTGCAAGGCAGATGACAGTTTTTAGAGCGTTTCTTGTAGCGTTTGTTTCTTAATCTTTATTTTCCCTGAGATTCGTTTTCCCCGTTTTCTTCTTTCCCCGCTCTCTCTCATTGTCTTAAAAACTGGTCTGAAACATACTCTGGGCAAAATTTGCTATTTTAGATAGGATATTAAAACCTAACTATTCTCTCTCAGAACATTCCTTAAAATACAGTCTTGCCAATCTGCTTAGTAAATGAAAACAAAGTCTATTTGCATTGAACACAGTGAAAAGATTTCCTAAACATAAATGCCAGAAGCCTTTGTCCAAAAGCTGCGTATATGGTTGTAAAACGAAGTTAACTTTCCATTTCTCCGTTCCCAGATCTTCTGCCGGCATGCAACGGAGAAATAACAACTATGTCTTTCCTACAAGATGTTGTGGACATTTTACTTCAGTATGTGGTGAAAAGTTTTGATAGATCAACAAAAGTTATTGATTTCCATTACCCAAATGAGCTGCTCCAGGAATATAACTGGGAACTGGCAGACCAGCCACAGACCTTGGAAGAAATTTTATTGAACTGCAGAACAACTCTGAAGTATGCGATTAAAACAGGTAAAAGCCGCGCTCATTTTCTACCCTATATGGTCTCATCCATTGATTAAAGGTGTCATTCCATTTTATCTTGAAACGTTAAAGCTGGAAGCAGCGACTGTATTTTGTCGGTTCCAAGCAATTTCTAGCAGAGACAGAAATCGTTTTCCTAAATGATGGAATACTCCAGCCGGCCCGTCTCCGGCTGGCAGCGCAGCCCCGCACGCCCTTCCCCGTTCGAAATTGGTGCTTCTGTGTGTCGGGAGTCGCCGGCTGTGCCACTGAGCAGCCTTTTCACCACCTTCCCGACTTTTCCCCCTTTCCTTTTCATCCATTTTCCGTGTGGTGGCCCGGGGGTTTCCCCTTGCTCCCTGCAGACCGGGGGTGCGTCGGGCGCGGAGTCCGGAGGCACCGGGACGTGTGTGTGTGTGTGTGTGTGTGTGTGTGTCGTCCCTGCAGGGGGGCAGCGGGAACCAACCCATTTAGCAACCAAAATCGCAATAAACATCCTGTAAATGGGAGCTCTGAGCGGCCATTTGCCGTGTCTCTCCCCTTACCTGCAGGACATAAAAATAGGAGAATTTGGCAGAACTGTGCACAGGATCATTGAGGGTTTGGTTTTTTTTCCCCCCAACTTTAGGCTCAAGCAATAAAAACAAAGCCCGAATTGTTTTAATAGCCTTTTGTTGTTGTTGTTTTTCACGGAGGAGGGCTGGGATGGGTTGACTCCTGCCTGTCTGGGACACCCCCCACGCACACGTTGGTCGTGCCCCCGTGTGGGCTTCGTGGCGGGGCGGCAGCGCGGGGCCCGCCCGGCCCTGGGGACGCCCCCGGCTCCGCGCCCGGGGCCACCTTAAATAAACTGCGGCGGAGCGGACAAAAAACGTAGCTGCAATTACGGCTGTGATTGAAAAATAACGTGGAGTGCGGGGAGCTCTTAGGGGGAATTTGAATTACCGAGAAATTGCTTAAAAATAAGTGCGTAGCAATTACTGAAATAGGCAAAAGGTTCATTTGCGAATAGAGGTTGAGGGGAAAACAAAAACCAGGTTCTGTCACCTTTTGGGAACAGAGCAGACTGATTCCGGTGAAGATTGTGCGGGATCTGTGTAATCCTCGTTTAGAGGTGGAAGCGTCCAGCTGAATGTTTTTGATGCATGAGTCGGGTGCTGCCAAAACGGCTGTAAAATATTGGAATAAATAGTTAGATAGATGATGTCCACAGGAACAAAGTCGATCAGTCCAGTGATCCATATGATGTTTCTGGGTAGGGCATAGGAAACATATTTTCACAGAATGCTGTGAAACACAGGATCTGTGAATCTGCGAAATCAAAGACTAGGATTTCTTAAGCGATTTTTGTTAATCTTTTATTGTCACAGCCTGTTTCACATAATGGACCTAGTTCGTTTTGTGCATCCAAAAAAGACCCTTTAAAACAATGGTACCGTTTCTCTTTCTCCTCGTAAATATGTGAGGCTTTTCCTTCTTGGCGTTTTTTTATTCGTTTTAATGAAATTAATGTTTTCAAGGTCCAAGGACCGGTGCTGGGGGGGTTGTGTGAGATGCGGTGGCGCGGCGGGGTTCGGCCGGGGGGCACGGAGCTGCTTCGCTTGGCTGCAACCTCCTGGGGCGGCCGCCCCAGCCGGGGGGGGGCTCACGAAATGCACAGGACTTACCCCCAGAGCCCTTCGGCATGTGCTTCAGAGTAAAACGCTTGAATTACCCTGAGAGGAAGGACAGTGCGGTGAGGTTTCTGGCAGCGGGGTCTGCCTCCTCTCCCGCTGCAGGAGCCCTTCGGACAGCCCCTCCTGGGCTTGGGGGGGGGCTGCATTTGGCTGCAGGGGCCCGGGAGGCTGATTGGAAAATAAATTGTATTGCTTAGATTACCCTCACAGCTGGATCCGTAAGTCCCAGCACTGATCCCCGGTTGGGATTCGAGGAGCCGAGTGGCTGATTTTTCGGCTAAGGGGTGCCCCCGGGTGTTGCTTGCGTGCCACAGCTTGCTGGGGTGCCCGGGGGAGCCACACGCAGCTTTCTGCCCCCTGACCGGCTACCGGCATCCACCCCCAGTGAGAATTTTGTCTGAGAGAATATAAAAGGCAGCATCTGCAAATGCAGGGAAAGATGGATGGGAAATTCAGTTCCTGTGCAGTGCTCGCTGGGGGAACTGAAATGCGAGCATTTAAAAATGTCTTGGAACCCCCAGGAAGGGTGTGAGGAGCTGATGCTGGTCCAGCCCTGCTCCCTGGCAGGCCCTGATACCAGTAACAGGCCATGGGGCTGCAAGCACGGCCAAACCCAGTGCCACCAGCTGTGCCTTTATTTGTGCTGTCTGGCTTTGCCCAGCACTTCTCGTCCCTTCCCTATCGAGGCTGCATCTTCATGGCAGGGGATGTCCATGCCTAAAACCCAGGCGGGAGCGTGTCTTGAGAGGAGGGTGCGTGGGGCAAAGGCACGTCCTCAGCAGGGAAAGTCTGACCCTGGCTGTCCCAGTGCCTCCGCTCCGGTTCTTGCCCATCATCTCCCAGTTTACTCTGGGATATGTGTAAATATATTGTGTGTTGCTGAACCAACCAGGAAGCAGTAATCTCTTATTTTCACATCTTCCCCCCTCCCCACACCCTGTCAGTCTCTTTTCCAGTCACCTCTTTGTTCGGTGACAACCATGACAAAGGATGTGTGTTTCAGGCAGAGTGATTTTTGAGCATCTCTCACAAACTCTTCTTAACTGGCTCGTCGAGCCTGTGTTTTAAGCAAAGCCACAATTTTCCGCAGCCATCTAGCCGAGGGAAGAGAGCTCGCTCACGTAGGAGGGTGTCACATGGATGGAGAAACCCTTGCAGCTGAGGTTGGGGTCAGATTGGGGCATCACGTTCTCTGCCGTGGCGCGTTAAAGCCACGCTGCAGGAGGGAAGGGCACTGAGCGGAGAGGGCCATGTTACAGGTGTAGGCACTGGGGGCTCTGCCAGCAGCCGCCGCCGCAGCAGCAGCTCCTGCTCTCCCTGTCGTAACGTCTCTGTAGGGGCACAACGCGGCTGCCCCCACCTCGCTCCCTCCCGGGTACGGCTGCCCGACCCCTGCGTGCAGCCGGCCCCGTTCCTCCAGCGGTTCCTAAAGCAGGAGGTGTGCTGTGGGGTTTCCTTGAAGAAACAAGCAGTGACAACAGGGCTGTCGCCTGGGGCTGAGCACGGCGCTGATGGAGAGCGGGCGAGACGCGGCAGCTGCAAATACGAATTCTGCTATTGTCCAGCTTTTCAGTGTGGATTTATTTGCAAAGCAGGAGTTTTTCTGGCTTCTTTGAGCCTTCCTGTAGCTCACATTCACCAAAGGCTTTCGGCTCCTAATTTTCTGTTGTTTTCTGGCAGAATTTGGGAACCTGCTCGGAGCCTGGCTGTGAGATTGAACCTGAGCTATAAATACTGAAATGTCTCTCAAAACCCCATCGTCAGGGGAGATGCAGTCCTCTGCAGGCAGAGCCCCCGGTGCGGGATCGCTGTGGCTTTGGCAGTGGTGGCAAGGGTGCACACGTGCCCCAGGTCCACCTACCCCAGAGAGCGTGCAGGGCAGGGGCCGGATCCTGTTCGTCCTGCTGGGTCTCAGCAGCATCCCTCGGTGCCTGAGGGGGTTTGGCTGTGTGTCCTGTGTAGCGTGGACCCCGGGAAGGTGGCAGTGCCTGTCTCTGGTGGGGAGGGCTCCGTGCAAAACACAGTCAGGCGGGATGGCAGCGGCATGGGGCTCGTCTCAGGTTAAGGGTGTGGGGAGCTGTTTTTTGCGTGTGTGCCCCCCGTCGTCCCCCCCCGTCCCTTTTCCCCTGCTCTGGTCTGCCCACGCAGCCCAATTACTCTGCCTTTGTGTGCTGCAAGGTGGGGGCCAGGGAGCAATTCCCGGTTCTGTTCTGCCAGCCATGTGTCCGTGCCTGATAAGAGGCCACCGGAGACCGAAGATAAGTTTTGTCTTGGTGCTGGGTCTGCATTTCCTCAATCATCGTGCCCTATCTTTTGTTTTCCGTGACAGCAATAACAGTACGTCGTCTTCTGTGGGTCAGGACAGGTGTTTTCCAAGCAGGGGCTGCCTTCCTTTGAGTCAGACAGCATTTAAGTAATTGTGAACCGTCCGTAATTTGTACCAGCAATCATGCCACTTAACAGGGGCTTGCGGGGCGCAGCTAGTAAAAACTGAGTTTTAATGGTTCCTGCATTTAGTGGCTCTACGCACATTTTTAAGAAAAAACTCTAACAGGATTTTAGAAAAAAATCAGGAGCCAATTAGATTAACCAGGTAAATGGACTATCAGCTTATTGAGTATGTTCTTGTGCATCTTTCTGCTGCGGCAGTAGTGCTGGTTTTCATGGGGTTTGTTTAAAATTACAGTTGCGAGCAGCCAGGCTATTTGTAATTGCACTCTGACAGGGAAGAAATGACAGGGACCGCCACCTTCCCTGCCATCTTTGTACAGTCATCAGCCTTTGAGTCATGTGCAAAGCAGTCACCAAAATGTTCCATTTTCTCATTTTGCTCTGTCTATTATAATCATTAGCCATTCATCACTGATGTTATATGTACTGGCAAGCTCTTCAGATGGTGTCTCGTGCGTGCCTTTCAAACCTAGCCAGGCAAAAACACATCCAGTGACAACATGTGACACACTAACAGGAGCAAACAGCTATTTTTGTGAGGCAGCATCGTGCTAATTTTCAAGGCATATTGAGAGGATAATAGGGAATGTTGGAATTCATTATTCTGTGTTCAGTGTAATTACTCTAATTTTACTGAGTTTGGAATGAGGAAGAAGAGAAATCCTGCCTTTTCCAAGAAACGTATTTATTGCCGTTTGCTTTGTTTCGTACCTTGAAAGCACTTCCTTCTCCATAGAAATCCGGAGGTAAATATACCGTTCAGCACTGAATAGTTGCATTCAGAGTCATCAGTCTTTTGATAACATTTTCCATCTTATGCAGGGCACCCTAGATATTTTAATCAGCTTTCTACTGGATTGGACATGGTTGGATTGGCAGCAGACTGGCTGACATCAGCAGCAAATACTAATATGTAAGTAGCAGATTTTTTTCCATAGTAGTATTTAATATAATTTTACAGCTATACATTAAAATATTAGCTGCTGTAGCTGAATGAAGGAAAGAATACTTTTATGTTAAGGTTGCTGGAAAAACAATTGTCTGCTTTTTAAATGGTTGTTATAGCTATTTACAGGAAGACTTTCAACATTGTCCTGTAGGCTGTCTTCTATAAAATGTCATCATACTAATATGATGTCGGTTTTGCTACCCCCAAAAAAATATACAGAAAAAAATATTTTAGCATTTTGCATGCATAAATATGTAAAATGAAAGTTGTGCTAAGTGAACAGTTGCATTCATGGAGAGGGGTTATGTGCAATCCATACTCAGAGCAGTTAGAGGCATTGATTTCTGTAAGAAAGGTGCAGAATTTAAAGTGTGGGGTGTTTTTTTGACTTTGGGACTAGGAAGCATTTTTGTGCACGTGCTTAGCTTCATGCGCTGTCTTGTCATCATGAGTAGGACTGCTAACGTGTATGCATCTAGACATGAACACAGGTTCTTGCAAGGCAAAGGTCTGGCTCTGCCCAGCAGCTCCTGAATACAGGGCAAAGCCTTGAGCCTGGAAGAGGTGGGCAAGATTTGTTTCACTGAAACGGGTGGAAATGGAGCCTCAAGTGCTCTCGGCATTTCTCCTTCTAGACATTTGACGTCAAATCAGAAGGAAGATTTATCAAAAGTATTGTAAAACAGAATTTGGCCCAGTGCAAGATAGAGTATATCATGGCTATAACGTAATGTAATATTGGAAAAAGATGTGTTAGTGTTGCAGATGAAAGCATTAAATATGGACATTACTACATTTCAGGTTCACCTATGAAATTGCTCCAGTGTTTGTACTTTTGGAATATGTCACACTAAGGAAAATGAGAGAGATGGTTGGCTGGCCAGGGGGCTGTGGCGATGGGATATTTTCACCTGGTACATGATATTTCAAGCTTTCTTTATTTTTCAGACTATGCTATATGAAATCCCCTGTAGTTAAAGAGTAAACATAATTAAATATGCATGTTTGAGAGGACACTTGCGAATAACCACCAGTGGCCTCTTTGAGATAAAGTATTGCATGTTTGTGAATTTCAGGGATGTGATTATGAGGGTCTGTTTGAGCAAATTGCACTGCATTATGAGCAGCTGTAATGGCACATGGGAAACATAATCAGAAGACACATTTGCCTTGCATTTTCTTTTTGTCCCCCTTTTTTATGGGTTACATGAAATAGAAACACTATTGTATTAATAATGGAAGGAAGAAACACAACAATGCTCTCCATCACCACAGAGGAGATTGGAGCAAAGAGGGAAAGACGTAGCATCCCTTTAAGTAATTTTAGTGGAGCCGGTAAGATCCTGCCCAGGTTACAGGATGCAGTTAGCTTTCCATGTGTGAGCTGGCTGCTGAGTGCAGTGGGGGTACTTGGGTGGCTCGTTAATCTGAGTGCTTAAAGGCTCAGAAACCTGGTTCCTTCAGGGCAAGCCAATAAGGCAAAAAATGAGTGTGATTAACTGTAGAGAAATCATTGACTCTGACAAACACTACACTGTTATGGCTTTTTATTTTTTTAATCATTCCACTTAGTCTTTTGATTTATACTCTTTGTCACCTCCTATCTTATTCTGGTATTTCATTGCTAAAAAATTTGGGCTATCTGTCTCACCAAATTGCAAAAAATTGGAAGAATTGACATTGGGTGTAGCATATTGGCTTGTCAAAAGAGAACAGACTGATAGCTGGTGGGGAAGGAGCCCTTCTGGAAAGAAAGTTCATTGACCTAATGGAGAGGGAAAGAGTGTTTGGACTATGAAGCAAAGGACAGGCCTCACTGATAACAGCCTCGGATGTTCAGCTCTCCGAGGGCATGAAGGGTAAAGTTGATGCTGTGCAGAATATCAGGCAAGGCTCATCTTCAGCTTCTCACATCTGAATGCACAGCTGGGAAGTGGTGTAGGAGTTTTGTCCTGGGCCTTTCCACAGAGGTGCAGAAAAAGATGAGAAGAATTTACATTATTTCTTGTTGAGTCCTTAGTTAAAAAGCACTGAGAGCAAAAGCTCTGACAGCTTCCACTGTAGTGCATAGAGGTCCTGACCAAAATTGTGGCCTCCATCACACGGGGCAGCATCTAAACATGTATCGTGAGCCCAGGACCTAAGCCAAAGTTTTTGGAAACTGGACAGTGGCTGGTTACTGCCCAGTCCTGACCTGACTCAGTACAGCTGGTCTCTAGTTCCTCACCTTGCAGGCTTGAACCACAATAGCCCCACCAGGCTGATGAGGGACCTAAGTGGGGAGAGAAGAGCAATAGCAATGCCGCTCAGCCAGACCTGGTGGGCAGAGGCTGGGCACGGGCGGCAGGCCGGAGTGAAAGGTTCAGTGCAAGCGCCAGATCTGCCCAAGTCTGGCAAGCTGTGCTTGAGACAGTGTGAGTCAGGAAAGATGAACGCCTTGGGAAGAACTGCCATCCCTCCTGGGTCAGCGAGGGGTCCCTGCTTGCCCTGGGCGGGCAGGGTGTTGCTGGTGTGTCAGATGCTGCAGCTCACTTCATCTGGCTGAAACCTGCCTGGGGACGGGCTCTCTGGCAGGCGTGTACCTGTGCTGGCCGTTTGCAGGGCTGCCCCCTCATCCTCGCTTTCTCTGCAATGTCTGGTTTGTGCAAAGTGCATCTTTCTAATTCACTCACTTAAGGCAGCAATACCCAGTGTGCAGGTCCTGCTTTTTTAGGTGATAATCAAAATCATCTCTATGCTGTCTTCTCCTTCCAAACCATCACGGCTTCAGCTGAAGCCTTTACTGTTGTGAAGAAAAGGTTTTCGCTCTCTGCGCTCTCTGGAATGTCATATACAGTATCAATACATGCAAAGCGTAAAGGCCTGATTAGGTCCTCCAAATTCTGTAGGTGTGTTTTGTTGCCTGCAATTTACTGTGGGTGTAAACACAGCTGCAAAATTAAAGGCAGAATGAGGGCTTATTAATAAGCTTAAGGTTAAATGGCTAGGTAATAAATACTAATAGGAAAGCCTGGTATTGAAGAAATTTAATGTTTCAGTCTTGATTCTTTTGACATTGAGCCAATGACTTTGGACGAGATAGGCCAAATTGCTTCAACTTGGACACCTTAGTTCAGTTGCCTAAGTCATCAACAGCAGCCGCCGTTACATGACATCTGCATTTTTTAGGGACAGGCATCCGAACATTTCCTCTTAAATCTCTCCATTTCTTGTTTTGTCATTTGTGAAAAGAGGTGTGGAAGTATGTTCATACCTCTCAAGACAGTTGAAAGGGGAAGAAAAAGCCCAATCTGTACTGACCCCCATGCCAGGGATGCCATCCCTCTGTGGCATTTTCCCTTGGATCACAGGAGGGCTAGTGAGGTCAGGGAAGGCCCAGAATAGGGGCAGCCTCACTGCAAGAGCAGAGCTGGGACACTGATTAGAAATGAACGGCACAGTCTCTATGGGCTGTGGAACAGTATATGTATCTCCAGTGGGATAAATACAAATCTTACAAAAGTCAAAACAATGTTAAATTTGTCAGCACATATACCCTGCTGGTGTAACATGGTGCAACGTTGCTGCTTTCAGCAGAGCTACCTTGATCTGCTTCAAGGGTGGATTTTATCTTTTCTCACTTAGGCTGTCCAAGCATTGGGTGTCTACCCTGGGCTGGTTACAGCAGCTCCCATATATTCAAGGGAGAGGGGTGGATGCGTTTGCAGGGCAAGTCCCCCACCTACCACAAGCAGCTGCCTTAGGATGATCTGAACCGTCCTCTGGAAATGCCTGTCTTGTGCTCCTCACTCCATTTTTTAGATGGGTGAAGGCTGGGTTAGCTGAGCTCTACCTCAGCTGCACTCTGACCTGTTCGTTTAAAAGCCTAAAACCGCGATTAATATACACCTTTGCTTTATATAAATATATGTGCATAAACATCAATATGTAATCAGTCTGTATATATATAGTATATATACAGCATAAAACGGATGGATTTGATGTATACATGTCTCTCTGTGTGTGTTTATGTACGTATATATGTAAAAGTACTCAGACTCCGCCGCAGGTTCTGCATTATATTCCCATAGTGCTCATGCAGCATTAATGTATAACCAAACATTGTTCCACTGTAGACATAGAGGCTCAGTTTGTAAAAATCTCAGAAAGGAAAAACGAAGTGCTGGTTTTTAATTTATGCATTGACAGTTGAAACATGGGAACAGAATACTGTAGAGCGGTCATCTGATACCCATCCTGAAGTGGGTATTTTAAGTCAATGTATGCCAGTGATTTTAAGGCTAGTGTTAGGGACAGCTAACCTTTTCCCCTTGCTCCCATCTGAGGGCAAATAAAAAGAAAAATATTTGTTAGAATGACCCTTTTTCCTTTCTCTTCACTCCCCCTACTCCAGTTATCCAGAAGATAGTGTCTGTTGGGACTCACTGTGTGGGTTTCCTCAGAGCCAGGGCACGAAACACCATCCTAATTTGGGAGGGGAGAGCACAGATTCGGTTGCCCTTGGAAGCCACTTAGGAAGTTGCCTTATGGTGGCGTCTGCTTGGGAGGTGGAACAGAGCAGGGGTCATGTGTTGATGGCATATGGAAAGATAACACTGGGGACTAAAGGAGAAATGGTAAAAAAACAAGGATGAAAGGAAACCCCCATCATTTTTTATGGCAGTACTTTTTGCATAGATTGTCATTGGGTGTAGTAGATCCTGTTATTACACAACCCGGCTGTGAGGAGCATCAGGAAGAAGAATCTGCCATTAGGCAGAAACATTAACGTTAGAGTTAGAAAAACTGTAGCCAGACTTGTCGTTTGTTCTGCGATAATATTACAATGCATAGAAAAAGTAACAGTGTATTACTGTGGACTCCAGGTGGTGCCATATCTAACATGTATGCTATGTTGATTGCACGTTTCAAGATGTTCCCAGAAGTTAAAGAAAAAGGAATGGCAGCTATTCCCAGACTGGTTGCCTTCACATCAGAACATGTATGTGTTTCTGTTTTTTCCTGTCTGTTACATCTGCTTGTATGAATTTATGATGAAGAAAATAGCTGAACGGGAGTTTGTAGCCGACTGTCTTCATTTCTGTTATTCCTTCACTGGAAAAAAAAAATGGGAAGGGCTGGCTTTTTGATATATAAAGGGATGAGCTGTGCAGTTATCTGTGGCTGAAACCCAGGGAGAACAGGGTCTACAAACTATTGCCTTTTTTTTTTCTCTCACTTGTTTGTGTTTAAATGTCGATGTGAATGGAAAGGACCACATCAAATGATGAGAGCTCATCACCGGGCTTCAGCACTTTCTGCTGGGAATGTCTTTTGTTTGGGTCACTCTGAGGGAACAGCAAATCACTTGGAGTCAAAATGTTTCTATCTGAAAACCCTCCTGCTGTTACTTAATGAGAAGGTGATAACATACATGAAGACAGTGGTATGGAAATGCTCTGTGTGTACAGCAGAGCAGCTGTGGTATACAGTGGGGAACTGGGCTTTGCTGTGGGTTTCTGTCTGTGAGCAAAAGCTTCAGCACACCAGGGATCCTTATAGGCACCGGTGAGATCTGGAGCACAAGAGGTGACAGGAGGTGGGCACAGGAGAAATCAGAGTGGTCTTCATGAAAGAAAGACAGAGCTTTTTTCTCTTTGGACAACCATACAGAAGTCATATTTCTGTCTATATTGGAGGGGTTATTTCAGCTTTATGGGCATTTAAAATGCCTTGCAGCTTATAGTGGAGAATGTGTGTGCAGGAGGAAGGGGAAGAGGAAGGGTTATATCCAGGAGGGGCTGTGAGCTCTCCTTGGGCTTCATGGTCCCCTTCTAAATTTCTCTCCAGCTGTGTGGGCTCAGCCAGAAAGGACTCTTTCATGGCTGAGGCTCAGCAGGATACTGTCCATGTTAGGTAACAGCATTCTCCTGGCTGCCTTTTTTGACTTATCAGAGAACATGTTTCCATTCTGTGCAAGTGTGAAGAGCAAAGCGTCCTAAAACCCAACCAGAAATGCCTGGGAGGAAATCCCTCTGAGGATGCCTTTCATGGCAATAGGATGAGATGCGATACACAACTGTGGGCTCCACATTGCAGAATAATTGTCCCCAAAGCAAAGAGAAGGATATTCTACAAATGAGTAGCAACTCTACAAAGTTGGCTGTACAGCTAGAGATGCATTATTCATATGGAAGTTACAGACCTAATAAGTCTTGCAAATAAGATTCAGCATGATTATTTAAAATAACAAATCCTATTAATCATTCGAGAATTTCATTGTATTCATAGTGATGGAATGTTAAACAACGAACCAAATTGTGCTATCAGTCTCAAAATAATGAAAAGAGCTTTAATAATTGTGTTTTCATGCCAGGGAAGAAGCAGTTCCCTTAGCAAATTAAACATTCCAAAATCAAATATACTAGGGAATCCATGGAACAGCATCTGAAATCCGTTACATTTTAAAAGTATCTTGAAATTACAGTTTTGTCCCTTCCTCAATCAAGTTTTAAAAGAGTATGTAATGGCACATCTTCTAGGGAAGTTAAGAAACCACTCTACGTGAAGACAGGACCCTTTAACCCTTAATTGCCCAAAGGATATGGGATCAGGGTTTAACCCTCAAAACAGCAGAGGCTGTTACAGGAATTGCAGAGGCCCAGAAGTACAATGCCTTTGTAGATAGGAAATAATCATGCACGACCCGAACAGACACTTAAGATACGAGAATGTAATTTGTCTCATTTATCCTGTCATGCTGATCTTCTGCTTACTCCTAGACTCTCCAGCCTGATTCTGGTTTCTGTGGCACAGTTGGATGCTCTTGTAAGACAATGGATGTGGAAGAAGCAGACTATAAGTGGGGTACTATCATTTCCCCATGCTCTGCATGTGTGGCATGATAGTAAACAAAGTTTAAGGTTATTGTATGTGTTTAGAAACTTGGAGATTTTTGTCTCGGAATTTTCAGTCAGAAGCAGAGATTCCAATATCAGCAGTTCTCAGACAAGAATTTCAGGATCGCAGACCAGGCTCTATTTTCATTTCTACCAGTCTAGACCTTCCATTACTATAAATAAATGAAGTTACGCCACTATTGCTGCCAGTATTACTGTAATCAGAATCTGGCCTCAGTCTGATGCCGTGATAAGTTCAGCTGCCAGTGGAGGAGAGGGGAAGGGAGGAGTAATTCAAAGCTCCCAAAAATTCACTTCCTAATTTAGGAATGCATCATGTTCCTAAATTAGGACCCTCATTCTCTGCACAGCCAGTGAAGAGAGGCACCTCTGGAGAGAAACTTGGGAGCATCCAAATTAGGAACCTAAACATTCCTTAATTTAGATGTTCTAAATCACCTTCGGGAGGGGTTCACCTACTTCTGTGCATTGACCATACAGAGGGATCAGCCTCCTGACATTCGCAACCTACATTAGGTGCCTAAATAGGTTATGTGACTATTCTAACCATCCTAACCTGTGCTGTTCAGTAGGACGATGACTTATCTCTCACTCTGCTTCTTTTTATTTCTGTTTCACCAGTGATGGTGAAGTACACTATAACTGCTCGGGTCGGTCTCAGCCCAGGTATAATTTTCCTGAGATGCACTTGCACTCAGGACTTAATTCAATCCTCTGTATTCACCAGTGCATCATCGGTGGCTCTTTCATCTGCGCTGGTGCAGGAGCAGAGCGATGTCCTTCAGGGCAGCTGTTCTGGACTGCACATGACGCAAGAGACTTTGACTCAGAGGGGTAAAAGTGATGGATGCCACTTGTAAAAACCTATTTTAGTCTACTGTTTCAAACACAATGAAAAATCTAAGATGAAGGCCTCCTCCTATGTCCCAGTGCATCAGCTTTAGGCTGCTGTGAGTGTTCAGCTGAGCACATCCCTATTTCAGTGTGGAAAAAGCAGCTGAAAGGGAGAGCTGCCTTCTCAGAATATTTCAGTGGATCCGTTTGACTACAAGGCAAGTCCTGTTGAATTTTAACCCATCCCCTGTTGTGATTTTGACCTGGTGGACTAGCACTTTCTTAAACAGCATCCAACAGTAGCTGGGAATAGCATGGAGGAGGGATCACCCCTAGCAGGCAAAAAGGACAAAGTCATCTTACCCTGAGGAGGAAAGGGGTGCAGAAGGGAAAAGTTTAGCTGTAGAGAACTAGTTGAGTTCAGGTTACAAAACAGCCTTTCGCCTTTTTATTGGTAGTGTAAAAGTAGCTTAAGAAACTTGCAGCTTTTCCATGGACTTGATGTTTAATTAGGGGCTGTACGGACTCAATCCACGGTTCAGAGGATGAAAAAAAATAGCTGGGCATAATTGGAAAAACGTAGAGATTTCTTCATCTCCTCTGTTCTCCAACCCAGCAAGACTGTGCTCATGTAGTCCACAGCAGCTTTCCTCATTTCCCACCCCTCTCGCAGCCCCCTAAGGAGGAAGGTCCTGTCAGTTGCTCACCAAGGAAACAGCAATACAACTCCTGTCATAGTTTTTGGAAAAGAAAATGCAGAGTAAGAATTGGCAGATGATTGAGTCTGATCTGACAGTAGGGGACCTCTTCACCTGGTTGAAGACCCAAAGGGACACAGAGGCTCTCTTTGCCTCTGGCATCCCCACATTAGCACTGCTCTTGGGGTCAACTAGCTCCTGCCCGAGGCTTCACTGGGAGTGCAGCTCCAGCATCCACTGGTTGTGAAGGGAGGGTGTGTTGGCTGCTCAGATATAAGGGGTCAGGACTGTAGACAGCCAGACATACTCGGAGGAACCTCATCCTCTGGGGGAGCACTGAGAGTGCCTGTGAGAAGTGGCTTGTCTGCAGTGGTAGGGGAGCACCCTCACAGCAACTAGATCAGAGGCAGTTTGCAATAAGTCACTGCTTCAGCTTCTTGCACACTGATTTCCCCTTGTGGACAAGCCCCATTACTTGCAGGGAATATGGCCAACTATGCCAATAGCTGTGGGAGAAGAGTGGCTGTGGCAAGGTTTTTGTCTGAACAGTTTCTGAAGCCTAATATGGAGGTTCTTGATGCTGAGACAGAAGGAAATTAAAAAGCGACTTCTGCCTCAGTGCAGACAGCTCAATAGGCCTCCATTTCACACAGCCTACGGAAGATTTTGGTTTGGTTTCTGTGTAGAATGAAAAGCTGACCTCTAGTCCCACCACTTCCATGGTGGGCACGTAGTGTTGCCCTCTGGCCAGGCAACTTAGGAGGCAGTTTGCAGGACTGCCACCTGCAAGAAGCAGTCCAAGGGGTGACCTGCATGGTGGGGCTTCCAGGGGAAGATTTCAGGAGCCTAGAGATGATGTTTTCCATTTGGTAGCACAAATTGTGAAGCTGTAAGTTATACTTCTGAGCATACTTCTGAGTAAGAGGGAGTAGTTTTGTTTCCACCTAAGGAAACTAAAAATCAAACTAATGTATTCACACATTATTTCTTTGCATTACCTAATGCATAATAACTAGAAAAGTCTTTTTGGTGGTACTTGAAGCCAGGGGGAAACAGTGAAAATTTGGTCTTACTTGGGAGCAACTTAATTCAAGTAACACCATTCAAATAAAAGTAAAATCATTTTCCAGAAAAATAGTGCTCTAGGGCAGCCTATCCCAAAGGAGACATTCGTCATTTGGGTCTGATCCTTCATCTGGTCGATATCTAGTGACTTTTACACAGCCATAGGTTACTCCTGAACTCAGTGCAACATTTCTTATCCACAGATAATGCTGTAAAACTGTCCACACTGGAAAAAACAAATGAGTCTTGCTGGTTTAGAAAAGTAGTATGAAGTTATATTTTTCAAAAATGCAAAAGACGGAAATACTATTATGTTGTGCAGAAACATTAATATATTCATTTCTTTCCTGATACTAACAAATAACGTTAAAACCTGAATAGCAGCAGCTAAAGGAAACAATAGCAAACATATATATCATTACAGTGTATTTAAAATGTGATGGGACACAGTATATTCTCTTTGTAGATAATTGAAGGAAAAGCTGTAGCTTACAATTAGATGTTAGAGATGGGATTCATGTCACTTAACTTTAATCACCTAAAGTGTAAACATTTAATCTGAGTTAGTCTATACACTTTTTATAGCCAATAAAAAGAGCAAGATCTGCAGAAGACAACTCGTCCTAGTCTAAAATGGGTGCCAAAGCTTTGGGGATGAGGAGCCTTCCGGAGGTCCTTTCTTCCCTTTCTTCCCCGCTGTTGAGGGAGCCCAACCAGCAAGCCTAGACCAGCCACACATTTTCAGATGATTAAAATTAAGAGACAAGTAGCCCAGCTTACACATCCAGGGATGGCACATTGTTTAAAGCCCAGGAGAGGTGGAGAGGAAAGCATGTTCACCTCCTTTGCTGGTGTGTGGCTGATGGGGTGAAGCTGGGGCTACAGGTCTACCAGGCACCAGGCTGCCAGCGACCAAACCTGCAGACCTCGGAGAGGTTTCGGCTGCTGTATGGCTCGGCTTGCTCAGCATTTGGGAACTCGCTGCTGATGAGCTCCCTCTGCAAAGCTTGTGCCACTCTGGATTTATGTGAGCAGGGAGCAATTGCAATCTGAAAAACCAGCCATGGCCTTTGGGGCTCACGGCAGGAGGATGGTTCTTACTGACAGCTTCAGACATACCAGATTATAAGCAATTAGTTTAGCAAGCTATAAAAATAGAAGCATCTGTATATTGAAGCACTGTTCATTTAAGATAACAATGCCATATTTTTCAGCATCATAACATTTTTAATTATCTAATTCTTCCTTTTTCAAAAAGACCTGTTCATTATCGCACCTGTAATAAATTTACAGTTTGTTTTTACTTGAAAAAGCTAGCTATGAAAAAATGACTATCAGGCAAACTAACTTATTCCTAACAGCATGTGAAATTTTAGACAAAGGGAAGATTCCCCTCGCTCAAAATCACCAATTTTTTTCCTGACCAGTAATACGCTTTTGTCACTAATATTGACTAATACTTTATGCCTTCTGCTTCACCATTGAATTTTAACCACATTTATTTTCAGAGAGAAATTGATGTTCATCTCTATTGGGGGTGTATTTGTACTCTTCCATGCACCCTTTGCAGTGCAGCACCGCAGGGAGGGAGGGAGGGAGAAAGCCGCAGTGACAGCCCACTCCCACCTGTGTGTCCTCCTGTCTCTGGCAAGCACAGGACGGTGGTGAATCTGTGGACCTGCCAGCTTCTCCTAGCCTGGTTTTCCCTGCAGGACTGGCATCAGGCAGTCTGCCCTGTCCTCCATTTTGACCCTGGTTCACCCACCATAAGATTTCAGATCTGCACAACTCCTACATGGCTGTGTTGTGAAAGATGGTGTTCAAGCTCATTTCCCTGCGTGGCCAAACAGTCTGTAGACCTTATGTTCCCAAAGGGGGCACAATTCCTTCTTCCCTATTAGCACAGCTGAATCTGTCAATAGTTCTGTCTGACCAGTCTTATTTCTGCAACAGTTCCTTCTCTTTGACTTTTATATTTTTCTGTGTTTATATTTCACAGGCAACCAAATTTTCAGCACCATTCCTGGACTATTAAAACAAGGTTTAGTATTCAGCATCAGTAGGAAAGTTTTCTTTGCTCTTAAAACTATATTTTTCTCATTTTCACTTTCATCCTGGCTTTTATAGAGCCGCTCAGGCAGTTAGAGTAATTCCTCTGATGTTACCCAGAGACACAAAAGCATAACAGCAGTCATAGATCTGTGACTGTATACACAGATTGAGCAATTTCATATTCAAAGTTTGTTTAGAAGTTGTAATTTCATTTACCCTCTGTGCACAGAATTCTGTATTTCTTCCTAATTTATCCCTAAACCTGTTTCAGTTCCTGACTCCTGAATTCCCTTCAGTCTGTAAAAAGCCTTCAGGCAGCTGAACTATCAGCACTACATTCATTTTTTTCCCCAATGCTGTTTTACCAGTGCCGTGAGACTTCTCAATGAGGCAGCCGAGTTTGGCCATATTCCAGTGGATGCCTTTGAGCACATGGGCTTAATTTTCTTCCTCGTAGTAAACCATTCAAATCTGTATTTTCTTTTTTAAGGCACTTTGAATAGTTCCATTTTCTATTAGAAAACCAAATTGCAATAGTAAATCTATTTTAACTAATATGGAATAAGGAGCAAAATTAATCAATGTAATGTCATTGATTCAAAAACCAGTGAAATGTATATGTAACTCTTCACTCCTACATCTCTACCTGTATTTATATATTACACTACCCAGTATGTGCACATCAGTTGTGTCATACATGAATACATGAACAGATCAATTTTTTTAAAGTATATACATTCAATTCCAGCTTCACATAGCATATCAATGAACTGCCATTATGCTGGCAATATTCTAGCTTTGTTTCAATTTTTGCAAAGTTCAAAGATACCTTCCTGAACTTGGGAATTTTTATAAGCCTCATGATGCCGGTAGCCTCCTCATGGCCTCTTCTCCTCCCTGCTCTCATAAAGTTGCATTGCTGCACCACGGGGCTCAGGGAGACTCTCAAGGCTGGGAAGAGACTTCAGTATCTTCCATGTATAGAAGTTTGTGGATTGGTCACACTCCAAGCCTTAATCTAAAGTGCTTTTGTACTTGGGAAGAGTCCACTGACTAAGCTGATGAAGCTCGTGGAAATGTATTTGTTCAAAAATTCAGTTTCATGAAATACAGAACATGCCATGAAAAATATCAGTGTGATGCTGAGCGGGCCTGTGATGTTCAGTGTGTAAATACTTCTTAGCACCTTGTGACCCCAACTAGAAAAACAGCAGGGCAAACTCCCTATCTAATCTGAGCGTACCACTAATCTGTGGTTTTAATGGGCTAGACAATAACAGTGTGTTAAAATCCAACATCTGCCAGTTTCCAGAGTGATGATGCCTGCAGGTGCTGAACACTCTCCACTCTCGTAGACAGCAGATATCACAGGGCTTGGTCTGCAGGGAGGGGGTGGAAATCTCCTTACCTGATGTCATTCGGCACCCACTCCAAACCAGCAACCCTCATGCTGGATGAATGAGGTAGGAGCTTATTTGATGACTTAAGCCTGATTAGACTAGCTGCGGTGAACCCAGTCTAATTCAACAAAACACTTTAAGCACAGGCACAAATTCCTTGTTCCTCATCTAAACACATGGGTATATGTTTCATTTGATCATCAGCTTGTGCGAAAGTCAGTCTGACGTGCATATGTTTGCATTTCAGAATGTGCTTAGTTCAGGGGCTTAGGATGGTTTGCTGTATTAGGTCCTTAAAAGATGATTTTAAGTCTAGTCAACACGGTCAATGTCTGCTCAATACACATTGTTGGTATACTGCAGCCATGCCCCATGGGGGAAAGCTATACCAACCCACTGGATTAAAAAAAAACAATGTAGTATAAAAAATACCATTTACCTGAAGAAGTGTTTTCAAATTGTTCATGTGTCATCAGTGAATCATGGCTCAAGAGCAATCTGAACTTCTTCAAAAAGTCTGAATATTGAAAAAGTCCATGGACATCATGAAAACTTGAAGCATTTCAACCAAAATGGTGAGATACAAGCATATGATAAAAGGAGTTTGGAGTGGAGACTCTTGTGCAACCTTAACCATTGCAGTCATGACTCAATGAAGACTACCCCCTGAGCAATTTTTACAACACAGGGTTTTTTTTTTACTTGTTAAGTAGAACGTACATGTTACAGTTCTACTCTTCTTCCTCTCTCTTTCATAAAGTTGGTTTAGAATGGATTTTAATTTCTCAAAGTGTTCATTATGTACAGAGCCCTTTAGTGCAGTGAAATCCCACCGACTTCCTGGCCTTTAAGTGAAGCAGACGTGGAACCATCATGTCCATCTCTTCCCCTACAGCTCTCTGCTGCTTGTATTACCGTTGAAGCCAAACACTCCCTTGACGAAGCAACAGTGCTTACTTCTCTGCTTTGTGGTCTTCTGCAGACTATATGTCTGTCTTCTTTAACATCGTGGACACCTAAAAAGCCCTGTTAGATTTGTATGTCCTTGATCTTTTTCATAGCGTTACATCCTAAGCTAATGGTGCTGTAGTATATGTAAAGAACTTCCATATTTTAAAGTTTAATAATCTGTAGTTAAAATTACTTTGGACAATATTGTTACAGCTGGTTTTGAGTTAATACAAATCAGATTCTTGGTGGTAGAATTTGATATAAAACTATTCCATTATCATAATCACTAGGATTCAAATTAGAATTATAAACTGACACTGGCTCAGTCCTATGGGCTAGAGAAAATTAGGCTGACTTGCACTCCAGTATATAACTTCCATATTTTATTCTGAACGTACAGATTAACTAATAGTCTTACTAATAGCCCAGATCTGATTTTAAAGTGCAGTAGCTCTATTTGTTAATGGGAGTTATTACTAGCTTTCACTGGCATGAGATCACAATTAGGCTTTCTATCTTAATTTCTCTCAGTATATTATTTGGCCAGAAGTTACATAGCAGAAGCGCATCACTCTGGATGCCACAAACTAAATGAATTCTTTAGGGGACAATTTTTTGTTTCAGTAAATCAAGTTCATAGCTGAATCCATACAAGCAATAGAAGCTGCTGGTATGCATCAAGGACAGAATTCGGGTCCATCATCAGCCACAGTTGTGTATTTAATGTTCCAGGAGTAAATCCAGATTAGAGTGATTGCCGTTTCTCTAATTGACTGTAGTGACCTGATACAAAGCCTCAAATTACAGTGATCAGTTTCCAAAAACTCTATGATTAGAATTACTGCCTGTGTGGGACTACTTGCTGAAGGACTTGCAAGAGTGTGTTTTGTATTAGATTGGAAAAGAAATAATAATAAAAATAATAAATAATAATAAATGTATTTTTTCAGAGTCACTTTTCTGTGAAGAAAGGAGCTGCGGCCTTGGGTATTGGTACAGATAGTGTGATTCTGATTAGATGTGATGAAAGGTAAGTAAAGATGCCAAATACAGCTCTTTTAATGGTACATAGAAGAGGATCATGAGGTGCTCAGCTCAGAGTGAGCGTGTAGGATGCAGTCAACAGTTGGTGTAATTCATTGTAGTGCGAACTGGGTCTGTCAGTAGCTTTTTTACGAGTCAGGTTTTGGAGCTCATAAAAAATCTTAAAGTTCCCTTCCTCAGGGTTTTCTGATACTTCTTTTTCTTTGATCCTGAAGTGAAACAAAGTATTGAACTAACAATCATTCGTTACACATTCTGCTAAGAAATGAGGGAGAAGCTTGTTTTGGTCAAAATGAAACATTTAGATACTCTCACAGTTTAATCCATTAAAATGAGCTGAAGTGGGCCATTTAAATGAATAAAATATTGGGGTGTATTTGCTAATGTAATTCTATCACTTCATGCCCCTACCGTCCTTCTCATCCTGACTACATTCATTCAGTGCCCTCGATGGGGACACCCTTGCAATGGGATGTGCAGAGAAGGGTCTTGGCAGCATTATGGGTGGCATAGGCCGAGGAGGGAGGTGGCCCATGGAAAGGAGGAGCACAGCAGGCACCTAACCTACAGGTCCCATAGGCGCTACAAAACCGCTGGTAGATAACTTCTTGTTTAACTCACCCAACTAAAAGATTTTGATTCTCTATAGAAAACAAAGGTATATTAACAAAATCAACATGTTCTGATGAAGATTTTCAGTTTTAGGGCAAATAAAATTTCTATGGGACAAAAATTAATAGAACAGCCCTTATTCATTCTGCAGAGAATCTTTTCAATAGAAAATGGTCTTACTATGAGTCCCAAATATCAGGTTGTGGTAAGGTATTGAATTATTTATGATTCTAGCATAAATGGAAGGTTTTACTGCTATCAAAATACTCTGCTCCCACATTAAAAGAAGAGCATCAACTAAGCAATTTACAGTGCTAATCACAGCGCCTGCATATTGACTTATGGACTTATTATCTCTTTATTAACAAAAGACTGAGCACTCCTTGAAGAGGAATTAATGACAACATCAACACAACCAGTGCACATCAAAATAAACCTCCAATTGTTTGAGGTCATGAAGTCATGTCTTCCTTTTCTTCTTGTGCAAATTCAGTGTGATGATTTTCTGTGAAGACCACAATACTTTCCCTACCCACCCTGCAGCA
Source organism: Himantopus leucocephalus (assembly GCA_003993805.1). Lineage (NCBI taxonomy): Eukaryota > Metazoa > Chordata > Aves > Charadriiformes > Recurvirostridae > Himantopus > Himantopus leucocephalus. The sequence continues at coordinate 14,499,638 of RSEF01000002.1, forward strand.
AACAGCAGGATTACTGCGTATCTCACCAAATCCCAGCAGACACCACCAGGACAAAGCGGGCTGTTTGCACAGGATGTGGGCTGCTGTGGAGGAGAGGACCCTCTGTGAAGATGTGGACCTGTGGGAGGGTGAGGGAGCACCACAAGATCTTTTTCATGTTTCCAGCATGGCCAAGCACACTTCTTGGTGGCTCACCTCTTCCCCATCCTGACCCACACCCACCAAGTTTGCCTGGTTTTGCTGTATCATGGGACTATGTAAATGTGTGGTGAATTTCAAGCCAAGAAAACTTAGAAAATCATGTTCTTGGTCATGCCTGAGACTGGATGACCACACATTTCCATTGCCTCTTTTACTACCACACAGACATACTGGTAGCAGTAGTGTATTACCTGCAGTGTATTACCTTCAGGTTTGGGGTCGTTACACTTCAGTCTGGTGTGGCAGCAGAGAAGACTGTGTACAGGTTTGAGTAATACGAGAAGATTTTGACACTAATATTCATTCTATCCTCAGTGTCCTTTTGCTGCTGAGTCTATTCTGCCTCCCCCAGTAGCCCACCTGCCTCTGATGCAGCCTAGCATATCTCTTGTAACCCTCTGCCACATTGTCTGGGTGAGATGTGTCTGAGCAGCCTATTGTTTCGCAATGCATTGTAGGTGTTGCAGGTCCTCTGAGGTGATAACCCATGAAAATGCTGTGCAAGTAAGCAATGCTGTTGACCACTTTGCTAGATTTGGAGTGGGGGGTTGTATGCTCCAACATGTGTTTGCACACGTGGAGAGGGACTTTTTACAAGGGCACTTAGTGATAGGATGAGGGGTAATGGCTTCAAACTGGAAAAGGGTAGATTTAGATTAGATATTAGGAAGAAATTTTTCACTATGAGGGTGGTGAGGCACTGGAATAAATTGCCCAGGGAAGTTGTGGAGGCCCCACCCCTGGAAGTGTTCAAGGCCAGGCTGGATGGGGCTTTGAGCAACCTGGTCTAGTGGGAGATGTCCCTGCCCATGGCAGGGAGGTTGGAACTAGATGATCTTTATGGTCCCTTCCAACCTAAACCATTCTATGATTCTATGATTCTATACTCAAAGCCAACCTACTGCTTGCTCCTTGGTAAAGCTTGGCATTGCTTGGACATTGTACTCTCCATGAATTCCTGCGCATACTCCACATGACCAGGAGCTGGATAATCACTTGTCTTGGTAAGAAAATGTTGGCAATGCAGGTGTCTGCCCAGCTTTGTGTTTGTTTCCGTGCACAAGCTCAATAAATTAGAAACCATTAAAGACCAACATCTAAACTGTGTTTGGAGGAAGAACTCATTGCCTTCCTTTGGCATGTGTTTTTTTCTTTATTCCTCCAATGATCCTGGAAACAGTTTTTGAAGAAAATACAGCTGCTGCTTTTCTCTGAACATGTACATGTAACTGGGGGGAACTCACAATGAGTTGAATACTCTTTGGACCTTGAACTTCTGCAAGAAAAATCGTGGCTAATTTTTGGACTTGGTAGAGCTTTTTGTTTTCAGTTCTTCTTTTAGTGTTTTGAATAAGTAAAATGCAGGACAGATTTTGCAAAAAACTCAGCAGTACAAACCCATTTCTGCTGAAATAATGACTGTCTTATTGTGAGCTGTGTAAGGATGAAAACTTGAAAAACCTAGCAGTATCTTGTAACAAGAAATTAATAATACTTTTTTTTATTTACATTCATCTAAATGTCATGAAAACACTTTTTTAGTGCAAAATCAAAGCTAATGGTTTTATTTGTTTCCCTGAAACTACTATTTTGAGCTTTAGTAAAGGTTCTTTTTTTATAGCTACAGGAAATCAGTGCTTAATGAAAGAAAAAATGTGTCCAACTGTACTGAGAACTGAAAAAGTCTTAAAAAATAATTTAAAGGGACAACATTCAAAGCCAGTGAAGACTTTATTCCTGTAATATGGGGAGCTGCCATGTTTGTATTGTTGTTATGAGTACTGTCTCTTCTTCGATAGTCCTGCCTGTGGCTAAAGCAAAGAAAACCTCAACCTCAATATTCAGTATCAGCATTGTTTTATCTTGCACCTAATTAATTTGCAGGATTTCGTAAATTAGCCTTCAAGCCTTATACCACTGTGTCTGAATCTCAGGTAAATGGTTCATACCAGAGGTGTTGCAAATACAATATGCAGTCAATACAAAGGGCCTGACAGTGCATTTAATGAGTCCAGGCTGGTAACTTCTTTTCATATCCTGCTTCAAGCAAATACGAACATGGAATGCACCAAACCGTGAAATAGTCACCCTGAACTGAGTTCATCCCTCAGATGGAAACACAGAGACAACTGCTTGCACCAGAGCTGAGTCGCGCTGCTCACAGCCATGCAGCTCAGCTGGCATTTTCTGTGCCTGCTGAAAGGGGACCATGGGGTTTGACACCCAGCGAGCTTCCTGGGTCCCTGGGCTGAGCCACCCCCTGGGAGTTGGACACATGTTCCCAGGGCTGTAATGTCAAACAGGACCAGGAAGCACCATGGAGCAGCATTGGCCTTTAATGGGGGTGGCCACGAGATAACTTCTCTCAGTTACCATCACCATTTTGATGCAAGCTGGGTGACAAAATAATTAGGGTAAAAACTTAGACTAATGGTCAGAGTCTTTCTGTGTTCTTCCATGCTGCGTAAGCCTTGGGCAAAAAAGTAACTTTGTTCCTTATGTGGATTTCCTATTAAGTGAAGAAGTAACAGCAAGAGCTGATTTCAAGATCAAATTTCTGATATGACTCTCTCTTACTCCAGAGGGAAAATGATCCCATCAGACCTTGAAAGAAGAATTCTTGAAGCCAAACAAAAAGTAAGTTTACTAGCTTTTCTGCTTCCAAAAAAGAAAAAAAAAACCAACCAAGAATGATACGGCTAGTTGGTTTCTTTCCTTGGTAAAACAACACAGGCTTGCCCATTAACTTTTGATTTATTTCTCAGAAATGTAGCATGGCAATTAGTGAGGCAAGAGTTGCTGCGAAAATAGGTTTAGAGCTACTTTATAATCGCGATGAGCCTATTTGCCTTTTTTTTATATGTTGTTCTGCATAACAGCCTCCTTTTTTATATTATCAGCCTATGATGTAGTTTCTCAGCTGAGTATTGACAAAAACAGAGTAATCATTTTGGGAATTAGCATATGTTTTAATGCATTGAAAATATTCCTCATAGACTAGCCAAATCAATGGAAGATAAACTAAAATCCACACATCTCTAAAAATGCACTGCTTTTGTATATGTTCATTAACAGAAGCTAGAATTAAAACATCAGAATAAAGTATGGAATGAACTCAGCCCTGTGCCTTCAACAACATTTATGTAAATAGTCATTAGACATACAGCATTCAAAGCTCATTAACAACACGAATCTTCATTAAAAGCTCACTTTTTCTAAGAAAAGCAATACAGGGGATAAACCCTTTGTTGCTCTGAGCACTGCTTACAAAATCAACGGAACTACAAATGAGTTTGAAATGAAACACTGGTATAAATTATGGCAGACCCAAGACCTCGTAGTGCAAAAGCCATGTGATGGACAGTGAGTGCTCCTCTGTGTGGCACAGCATTTAGCAGAGGAAATCCAAGAGATGGTCCCTGGCCTCCGTGGAGATTGCTGTCTCCCCGCTCTGCAGGAGGGATGGGGCTGGAGGTGAGCCCCACACCTCCCCTGTGCGCTGCGCCCAGGAGACACCCCCAGACAAGATGCTCCCACTGGCAGGACTGGGCCACCACACGTTCAGACACTCGCTGGGATAATTATAATACAGCCCAGGCACAGCCCACCAGCGGTGTTTCTTGCACTGTGGAGCCTGGGTAAGGATTGTTTTAAGAGACACCATGAAGAGCAGAGCTTTTTGTTTCAGGCAGGTGGTGTGGAGCAGAATTGTTCTTTTGAGCCCTTACCTCTCATGCATCCTAATAAATGGAGGATGCTGGTTTGGAAGTTTGCTGCCACCTTAAGGTAGGAACTATGATACCACTAGCATCCAAACGAAGAGAAAGCCGGTGTAATGTAACAGGGATGTCCTCTAGGAGACACTTGCGGGCTCACTGTGGAGGCACCACAAGAGGAGTTGGGGCTGCGGAGGCTGCAGCACTCAGACCTTGCCAAATGCCTCTGTGCTTTCTTGCAGGGATTTGTTCCTTTTCTGGTGAGTGCCACAGCTGGGACGACAGTGTACGGGGCGTTTGATCCTCTCATAGCTATTGCAGATATCTGCAAGAAGTACAAAATCTGGATGCACGTGGATGTAAGTATCATCTTGGGGGGGGGGGGGG
>RSEF01000002.1:14513492-14556057 GCA_003993805.1 Himantopus leucocephalus
AGGACCCGTCACTTGGCCTTGTTGAATCTCATACCATTGGCCTGGGCACATCGATCCAGCCTGTCTGGATCCCTCTGTAGAGCCCGCCTACCCTCAGGCAGATCAACAGTCCCACCCAACTTGGTGTTGTCTGCAAACTTACTGAGGGTGCACTCAATCCCCTTGTCCAGATGATTGATGAAGATATTACACAGAACTGGCCCCAGTACTGAGCCCTGGGGAACACCACTTGTGAGTGGCCGCCAACTGGATTTAACTCCATTCACCACCATTCTTTGGGCCCGGTCTTACAGCCAGTTTTTTACACAGCGAAGAATGTTGCTCAGGAGCCCGGCTGGCTCACATGACAGAGGCTACACCACCACGTGGGGTGCAGGTATCTCTGGGCATGTTGTTTCTGTTGAGGGAGTCCAGCTGAGACGGGACCCCTGGGTGCCAGGTGCTCAGCTGGAGCACAGTGCCCAGGGCAAGGTGGTGCAGCCTGAGCTGTGTGACTGTACCTCTGAACTGCACCATGCTGTCCCATATTCAGCCATCTCTTCATGGCAGCCCTCTCCAGCTGTGATAGCTGGGATCAGGCCTGGTAGAGACCTCTGTTACAGGGTTAACTGGTGTTTTGGCTGTAAAAGAGTAAAAAAAAGTCCTGTTTTAGCTTTTTTCCACCTGCTTGTGATGGTTTTTGCTCTCTGTACTTGCCTTGGAAGGTTTTGTCTCTCAGAACATTGCTCCCTGGTAGCGATCACTTAGTGCGTGCCTAAGTGCTCTGCAGCACACAAGGATAGACATCACCGTGTTTCTTCAAACAAAGATCACAGGCTCATACCATATGCCACTGTGTGATTTATTTCCTGCATCTCACGCATCATCACTGAATTTGGTCCACTGGGTCTGATGATGAGTAAAGGAACCAGCAGCAGTAGGAGTTGCTGTAACTCACACATTTAGCATCCAGCAAAAAGAGGCAACTGCTGGGCGACTGCAAAAATACACAAAATGTCAATTGTTTCTTCCTTTTGCCTTTCTACTTGGTGCTCCCATATAAGTTAAACTAGCTAAGACACTGTGGTGTATGCATATTAATAAGGCAGCTAACTGAATCGAACTGAGAAGTAATAAATTTCATTAAAGTAAGAAAATCTTAGACTGTCTTACATACCACCTGTGACTCTTGTTTACAGAATCAGATTTTGTATTACTCTGTCGTGTAATAAAAGTAAACAATGTGGTCCTCACCTCTAAATTATCTGTAATAAACTCTTGTCTTAGCCAGACAATCCCTTCAGCCTTTGGAGGGGACGGCACATAAAAAATCTAGAAGCCTCTCAGTAGGGGATAAATACATTCGCACAGATGGATGATGTGTTTCTGCATCTGACGCCCTGGGAATAAATTTCCTAAAATTATCTTTTCTGCATTAATAATGATGATGACTCTCAGTGGACCACAATAATGAAAACCATTGACTGCTGTCACAATATGATGTATGAGAGGGGGGAAAGGCATGAACTTCATTGCAACTGAGCTATTATGAGCATTTCTTACAGTGCAAACCATTATTATTCTGTGTTTAGCCTCAGCACACAAATGTCTGCTTCTGGTATATACCTCCCAGCTTGCGCAGTATGGAAGACAATGAAGAAAGAATGAGCCGCCTTATGAAGGTAAGCAGCATCCTCCAGGACATCGTGTAGTGAACAGTGAAATCCTTGCAGGCAGGTAATCCTCAAAATGGTCTCACAGGGCAAGGTCACCTCGCGATATTCTGGCAAATGACACCTCTCTGGTCATTTTACTGCAGGTTAGGCTAGCACCACCTTACTCTCGTCTCCAAGTTTGGTGTTCCCTGGGTTTGCCTGGTCTCTAGAGTACTTAGTTGAACTCTGTGTATATTTACTGAAGTTACTGTAGACTGCAGTTGCTAAACCCTGCAAGTGCAACAAAAGCTGGATAATACCATGGCATTCTGGTATATGAAAAGAAGATGGAAAACAGTTGTAACAATATGTTTTGAGCACTACAAAAACCAGCTACTGTGTGGCTGTCAGCAATATTGAGAAAGTAGCAGGGGGGAAATTCCCTGGTGATTTTAAGAGCAGGACAAAGAAACAGGGTAAGCCCAATGTCTTTTCAATGAGCCATTTATTCCTTAATGGAGGTTAACTTTTTTATCAATATTGGATGTAATTTCATTTGAACGGCTTCTTGTAGCTCTTCATATTTTTTAAAAAAGAAAGCATACTCTGTGTTTTGTTATAATAATAATAAGGATGATGGTAATAATGAAAGTAATTAAAATAATGATAATAATTATAGTAATGATGATAATAATCATCGTGATCATCATCCCCTGCTTTTTGTTACTTTGCAGGTGGCACCAGTGATAAAAGCCAGGATGATGGAGTATGGAACAACCATGGTGAGCTATCAGCCCTTGGGAGACAAAGTGAACTTCTTCCGGATGGTCATCTCAAACCCCGCAGCAACTCACCAAGACATTGATTTCCTGATTGATGAAATAGAACGCCTGGGACAAGATTTATAATAATCGGGTGTGAAAGTCTGTTCCTGGACCTCTAAGGAGACAATTAAGTTGTCACAAACTGTGCGAATGTATTTGTAGTTTGTTCCAAAGTAAATCTATTTCTATATTGTGGCGTTGGAGTAGAGTACAGTTTAAAATCAAGAAACGTGGCTCCTTTAAAGTCCTTTCCTGAGTTTTAGAATACCTCCTTAATAATTAGCTGCACAAAAAGCTGCATTGAAACAAGTAAGGAAGAACAGAAGATACTTAAAATTTTATCCCCTATTTAACACAGCGACTACTTTAAATTAAAAGCAATCAGACTGAATGATGCCAAATTTGCCCAAAATGATGACAAAATCAAATTGGGGAATGTGGGAGGGGGCAGTGAGAAGCAGAGTATACAAGCTGTATGTTTAAAAGTGAAAGTATTTTGCCTTTTTCGTAGTATTAGAACAGAATTTCTAATTTACCTATAGCAACATTTCAAATGTATTTAAATAGGTATAGTTTTACAAAAGGAAATATATATAAATATAAAAATCCTATTTTGTAAACTATATATTTTTATTTTATATGGGTTATAAAACTGCAAGGACAGAAGCTGAAAATTAACTACGATTCTATTTCTTGTGATGGAGGTGCCTCAGATATTTATTACTGCTTATTTTAAAATATAAGCCCACATACTACATTTTTAAGAGGTACCAATACCTCATTTCTCCATGTCATATGGATTGTACATCTCCAGGGTTGATTACTGAAAAACCTCAAGAGTACTGCAGCTCTGAAAACCACTTAATAAGATCAATTACAGTACAACAATAGGATGCTATTATTCCTAATTATGTTTCCCACTTGGCCTACCTAAGCAGACGCACAATCAATATACAGTGCTAACCAAGACTGAAATAAGGTTGTATTTGGATGGTTTCTGTGTTCTGTGGTAAAAAAAGCCTATCCAAAAAAAGTCACGTCTGAATAAATACTTATGTCATAACCCTTTCTTCTATGAGCTGTCCAAAACTACATTGAAAATTTAAATTGACTGAAATCCTTACTAAAGAAGTAGCATGAAACCTCACAGCTCCATTAAGAGGGTAAAGACTTCTTACAGATGTACAGGTCTACAAGACAAGGCCTAAATTAAATGTGACTGTAATCTGATTGACAGGGATGGGGTCTAAGTAACAAACTGCTTGGTCAAAGGTTTCTCCCAGTGCTGGACTCCATCCTTGTCTGCAACGGCTTTTGAAATTGCAGAAAAAATTGAGCTAAGGCTACATCTGCCTAAAATAGCCCACGCGGAGCCTCGCAGCCTGTTCAGAAATCATGGGCACAGCTCTTGCAGAATTCATGTGCTGCATCATTCCTTACCATTAGAGGTGACTCTGGCATGGAAACTGAAGTTTATCCTGTTTCCCCCAACATCTGGAAGTGTTGGTAAGAGTTCTGCGGTTCGGGCCTGTCTACTTATAACCCTACTAAAGTTTTGGTTTTAACTTTGCCTAAACAGCCAACTTTTGTTTGTAAAGCAATATTGTTTTGCTGTCTCTAAAATACTTGAAGAGAAAAAAAAAGTGCAATGTGGTTTTAATTTCATCTAAAATAGATAAATGGAGTATTGATTCAATGTAATATTATGAGGACGTGAAGTAAGAGGAAATAAATTGTGTCTGTAATTGTGTTGCCTTTATTATATTGATAGTACTGTTTTGTCACCTCAGATTGAGGCTGTGCACTTTAGATTTAAACTGTACAATGTTGCAAATCAACATGTGTTGCTGTATAAGCTTGTACAATATATTATTGAGATGTCATTATTTGTGTAGTAGTAGTATTGACTCTTGATATTCTAAGAACTGCATTCATGCCGGTCCCTCTACTATATCTTTGCTTGGTATTAACCTCTCCTCGTCGGCTTTTGGGCAGACCTCTCACCTCACTTCAGTGGACTTCCATTGCTACCTGCGATGCATAGTGTTGCAAGTCAAGCTATAGAGGAGATGATACCAATTCTATCAGGAAGGACTTCAATGTGACCTTTGCTAAATGTGTCAAAATCAGCAGACTAATCACTGAAATACTGAGTAGAGCAGCAAATTACATTCTTTTTTCTTGCTGGGAAGAAGGCAAGCAAAGAGCTTGAAAAGTAAAAATAGTACAGGGACAATGGTGACGGTGATCAGTAGCCTGGTTACACCTTGCATGTGCAATTCTGTTTAAAGTGCTAAGTGCAAACAACGTATTTATTAGCTGTATGTGCCAATCCAAGATTTACATTCAGTGTTCCAGGAGAACCAGCATTTTTTTTTTCCACGTTACTGTACTTATTGCAGCCAGGAAAGAGCGGCATAGCAATCTGTTCTTGTGTTTGACCAAAGTATCTTATCTGTGGTGTTGATCTAAATCCAAATAAAAGTGTAAAACGTGACTCTGGGTCTTTTCATTAGCAGCACCGATGGGCACTGCGAGCATTTACCACTTGTGCCATTTCAGAGCAAGGCCCCAATAAAGGGAATGTTTAATTGTATCTTTCTGTGTCTCCTGCTGGATTTTTTCATGACAAGATGCGTTCCATTAATTATTGTAGCATTAAAAAACCAATTCCATCACCAGACCCTTTTTGAGGCGATACTCAGCACTGGCATACAAGTATAAATCGGCCATCTGGTATTTCTTTACCTTATCTTTACAAGACGGATTTAGTTGCTTTATTCTCCTCAGACAGGCTCAACAATTTTTTTATGTTTTGTTTTGTCTTTTTATTCCACCAGTACTTATCCCCAAATTAACCATAGATTCTAATCAGTCTCCGGCACAGCAGTGGAAGCAGTCAGGGCACTTTCCAGGATGACACAGACTATACAATGGCAACAATTTAAAAGGGCCATAAAGTAAAAAAGACAAAACAACAGATAAAAAAAATTAAGCTTTTTAATCCTCATGTCTCCCCTGGCCCAGGGCCTCATTCCTCCAAAATCTCCCACCTGTCTGCTCTATTTTCCTTCCACCCTCTGAAGTGCTGCTGAGCGTGATGCCAGCAGCAGAGAAAGAAAACAATGATGCTGTGAAAGCAACAGCAGTCAGAAAGCTCATGCCTGAAATGAGATTTTCTGTATCATTTCTTTCAGTCTGCAGCAGAATTTGAGATGAATGCCTACGCCGAGTACCTGCACAGAGCCCAGCTAGGAGCTGTGTAAGGAAATAGAGGGAGAAGATGTGGGGATAAGTCACTATCTTTACCCCAATGAAGCCCTCTGCCACTGGGAGAGGGAGCACTGGTTTAGTATTTTTGAGTACTACCCCCACAGGAGTGCATGAAGCTTGGGCTTTGCTGTAAACCTGTTGTACCCACAGCTGCATGGACTGTCCCTGAGAGATGGGGGCCTGGAATGGATTTGCCCAACTGAGTTGAGCAGACAGTCCTGGCTGTGCTTAAGGAAGGCAAAATAAAATTGCCAAGAAAAAGGGAATTCACACGGCAGCATGAGTGCCTGCTCTTTACAAAGGCTGGTTCCTTTGGCATTCTCCTAGGAGAACAAAAGCTCTGACTTGCTATTTCTGTGCTTCTTAGCACAAAACCCTCAAAAGAGCGCCCTGCACAGGGAGAATCATGGATCTAGAAGAGATGACCTAATTCTTTGCAGTATTGCAGCGTGGCAATCTCACGTCTGCAACTGGTGGATTCCCATGCTGCTGTACAGTCCCACAAAGCTCCCAGGAGCTGTTGCCCCCATGGGACACTCTTCCTCCCCACCACCACCCCACTGTGCTGCTTCTGCCACTCTGCACCAGTCCCCTGCTCCACTTTTTCATGCCTTTCTCCCCTCTTGCCCCTTTCCCACAACGTAGAATCATAGAATCTTTTTAGTTGGAAAAGACCTTTAAGTGTGTGTATGAAAATCTTACCCATCCTCTTAACTTGATGGGACCTTTTTGTGTCTAAAGAGATTAAGGTTCCTTTGAAATGCAGCCTACAAATTCAATCAAAATCCCACCACAACAAGACTGGGGTCCTCAGTCCAAGTGGCTGTTCTTTCTTTTATCATGAGGTGGTCCTGGTACAAGCTGACTCCATGAGAAGCACAGTATCAGTGCATGACCCCAACCTGGAGCTAGTCTGCTGCGAAAGGAGGCAGAGCACCAAGGAAGAGCCCAGCAGAGCTCAGGGAGGCCTCAAAACCTGCCTGGAGCCATCCCAATTGACTCACAACCACAGTCCGCTGACTGTGTTTAGTGCTCTTGACAAATTGTTTTGTAAGTTCACTTCTTAAACCTGGGCTTAATAAAATGTGGTTTAGTAAAGCTTAGATAAACCAGGTCCTGTGAAGCAGAGACTGGCTGTATGAGCAAACCTAATGGTGTCTGTATATGGCCTCATGAAGCTTTGATGTACTGGCATGTAGTATCCTCTGGGGTTTTAATCTGTGGTGTATAATTTCATCCATAGACACACTCTTCCCACTAATGAAGACACCCATTCTTGCCCAAATGGATGCTGTGCTGGGAAACAGAGAGAGTACAAAACTGTATCATGTCAATAAAATACAGCAGAATATTTTACTGATGATGCCGATGTGCTATGAGGAACTAGGAACCAAATTCAGCTATTGTAGACAGCATCCGGTGCTAGCAGATCTGCAGAGCAAGAAGCAAGCCACACCTCAAATTACATAAACCCTGTGGCGTTTTTTTTGTTGTTGTTGATTATTATTTGGGGCGGGAGGGTGCAGAAACACTGGCACATGATTTTGAAGCCCATAGCTATAAAGAACACCAAGACGACAAGTAAAACCAATTTCTTGACATGATATTTGCCTGAATACTCAGTAATTAATAGCTGCTGGGGGCATTAATGCAGAAACAACAGTGTAGGTGGGCTGTCCTGCAGCTTTTGCAAATTCTCAGCCTTTGGGCCATGTTGGTCACAGCATGCGAGTGACTGGGGGGCAGATGGAAAGCAGGAGAAGTTCTTAACCCAGCTGGCCTGACAACACAAGATGGACCACCCAAAGACATGGCTGATGAGGTGGCTGGGTGTCAACGATTTTGGCTACTCACAAATGCTGCTTGCTCTTCTGCAAACGGCCTCCAGGAGGTACCCAGAGAGAAGCCCTCACCTACCCTACATCCCATAGCTCCACAGAAGGCAAGTTTACATATTGATAGTTGTATTAAACTCATGTTCCACCACGGTTAAGGAAGGAACAAAGCAAGACAGCGCTCAAGGAAATGTGTATCTTTTATCTGACTGAACCAGGCTAACTGCCAAGAAAGCGAGACCCCTAGAAAGCCACAGGATACCATCTTTAATGTACTAATATCTTAGACTTTCAATGTCTGAACTATTAGCTTTCTACCTGATCAGCCTAACTAAAAGGAGCAATTCAGCCATTAAGGGAAAGCCAAGTGCTGCAGCTGGAAGAATTACAGACCCAACTTTGCTCTTTGCTGAGAAGACGGAACGGTTGCAGGTTGTGGCACTGTTCATTACAGCACTCTAGGATGCAGGAGTATAGATTTTACACTGTACTTTGGAGCAAGAAATTGGGTCTGAGATTAGAGTCAGTGGGAAAGGAATACATGCCATTTTTTGTATTAGAATAAAAGCCTATGTATGTTGCTGCTGAAATTCTTGCATTACAAAGAAAGATGAAAAAAATCTGTTCTATAAATTCACATTGCATGCACAGAGTGAATGCTGTTTTCTCAGGGCACAGAAAAGTCACAGGTCAAGCAAGGATGGAAACCTCTAGTTCTCCCACTACTCTGCATCAGCTGCCCCTGTGCGTGTTCTCACTCCAGCTGATGCCCGGTGCCGAGTTTTCCAAAGGCATAAGCACCTAACTTCCATGATGTGAACCCAGATTGCTTAAGCCCAGTCCTCTAGACTACTCACTTTAAGCCTGTGACCTGTAAACTCCTATGGATAATTTCCCAGAGGTCTGTGACCAATAACCGGGAAGAACAAGTTCATATACTGCTCTGTGGTATGTGAAATTAATAAAGGGGTCCTCACCTTCCACAGAAAGATTTTAGAGTCTCATGACTCAAAAGAGCTTGAAAACCACACAGCTAGGCAGCCTTTTGTTCAAAAACACTTCATTTGGAATTTCAAGTAACAGGGTCTAGTGTACTACTGGCATCTGACCTGCACTGGGCTCTACAGTCATACAAGATTTTCATTATATAGCAGCCGCAAGATATGCTCTGTGCAAGGATTAAACTAACATGTAGGACAGGGAGTATAAGAATAGCTATACATAATTTGCCCCATTACACTAGAAACTTTTATTATTTTACCTAATCCTGAATCAGTAAATTTCCATTTTCTCACACTTCTGCATTGCCTGTGTGATGGACTTCTATTTTCCTACCCATCCTCTCTCCTGGAAATGAAAGCAGTTCTGGAAGAAAGAACAGATGTTCGGGACTTGATGTAAACATGCTTTTGTTGCTCCGAGAAACCCAAAGGAAATGGCTTGTGTTAAAATAGTTAGCTGCAGACTGCAGCTTCTTAAAGACAGTCTATAAAGAGTGATGAGGCAGTGTGGTTGAAGGCTGCAATCACGCCGGGACTGCCCAGCAGAGCTCCCAAGGCACTCCTGTGCTGAGAGGCAATGCCCATCATGGGGAGCAACTCCACAGCAGTCCCTGCCAAACAGCTTACTCTGCTAAAGCTAATCCAGCTATTTTCCCCGCTGCTGTGTGTATTACATTGGCAACCAGCTGAAGGCCAGGCCTTGTAGCAAGAAAAGCTGTAACACTGTCAGCTCAAGATCTGAAAGCATGGAAGAGACTTGGTGCACAGAGCTTGTCTCAGGACTTCGTCTCACATGATTTTTCTCTTTCACCAATCTTTCCTTCTGATCAGGAGAGACTGTGGAAATAAAATATGAAGCTTCTTTCAACGAACTTGACTTTGGGACACAGGGCATTCAGAGCTGCTCCGTTTCCTTTCACCAGTTCCCAGATGCATGACTTCCACCAGCATGTTTGATAAATCCTCCTGGCTGCAGAAAGCTCCAACAAACCAGGACACCACCTCTGCACAGTGCCTACAAAGACGATTCCCAGAGACTGGGCCAATAAAGCTGTCCTTCCTGGGGGAGGTGGGATAGCACACCTTCCTCCTGCAACAGGCACGGAGGTCCCACGTGGGATCAGAACACATCTAGATGAGTTACGAATTTCCTGCAACAGATCTATTTCCACATACCTTCCCTTATCCCTTATTCTATGGCTATGGCTCTTGCAGTCACAGTTGGGACTGCTACTCCAGACAAGCCTGTCCGTATTAAATTTGGGAGATTGGGAATTAAAGTGTATTAATAGTGATACTAATGAGAGTTGGCGAGGATGATATTAATAAAATGCAGAGTGCCTCAAGTAAGCACCTACTACTCAGTGAGATTCATGACAGTTCTGAATAGACACTTCAATAGAAATTTTTAGACTGCAGGATTATCATTGGGTTATTTTCTGTAATAACTTTGGATAAAAATATAATCATTTCCCGTTTGCAGTCTACAGAGCCAATAAGATGCCTCGGGAATTAGTATCCAACAGGCAAATGATAAATGGCAGGGTTATGAAATAGCGCAAGTGCCTCCATATCTCACTCCGTCCTTTTACCTTCAATACAAATGAGTTGCAATACTGCTTACTACAGAGGTGTTTTCCATGCTTAACCAAAGAGAAATGTCTATTTGCATCTCACATTTACTAGAATTTCAGCAGATGTCAGCAGCTGAAAGAAATAATCACATTAAAGTGAAATACAAAATACGGACAATTAACGGTAGTGCTCAAAAATGTCAGTTGATGCACAGACTTTACTTAGTGCCTTGTTTGTGCATAATACAGTTCAATTTGTGTTGATTCATTTCTCCCTTTGCCATTTCTCTTAATTCACAATGTCATGTTTTTATGAGCTGGTGCTGCAGGAAAATCTACAAGCAAAGCACGCATTGTTGATATGACACCGGCAACCCAAGAGGTATGCATGGATCATCTCACCACTTTGCCATTGCTTCTGAAACAGTCTGACTTTTATTTACCACTGTGATAGACTGTCTTCTACAGATGACAATTTGCAATCACTTTTCTCCTTTTCTTCACCTGATTCAGCTGCAGTCATTATGAAAAAAAGAGATAAAAATAATCAAACTCAAAAAACCTTCCAGTGATTTGATCTGATTGTAGATGCCTCAATTGCAACACAGCTGAAATTATGGATGTATTACAGTTCTTGAAAGCAATTTTCTTGCAGTAACTCTGGTAGGAATCTCAAATAAATTGTGGCTATTGATCACTAGCCTTCATATTTCCCACACAGAAAGTCTGACTCTTTGTTCACGTTGTAGGCAGCCTCGCTTGCTCGCAGGCTTGTTTTTAGAGTAAACCAGCTAATCCTTTTCTATGGGAAACTGGGCACATTTGACAGGATAGGTCATCGCAGAGTCTGATCCAAGCAGACAGCATAGATGGAGACTGCACCAAGTTTGAATTCTGCATCACAGGGGATATGGCAATTTTAAAAATATTCCTGCTCTCCCTTTGGTACACAAAAAATACCCTAGTGCCATGCATAAAGACATCACGCTGCAGGCTGTAACAGATCCCTCTCAGAACTCGTAGAATCATAGAATCATTTTGGTTGGAAAAGACATTTAAGATCATTAAGTCCAACCATAAACCTAACACTGCCAAGTCCACCACTAAACCATGTCCCTAAGTGGCACATCTACACATCTCTCAAGAAGTGCTGAAAAAGTAATAATTATGCCTCAGGACTCCCCCATGGTACCCGAAAGAGACCTGCTCAAACTGCTATGGAGTGTGGATGTGGGCAACATGCTGTCCTTCGGCAGGGTGGGTACAAATCAGCCCAGCATGTCTTTCAGGTCAGTCCACAGAGGTACGACAGACACAGTGACAGGATCAATGCATTAAATGAATCTGAGCACTCTCCTGCTCCAAACAAACACCTCGTAGCAGGAGGTAGGATATGCCAGGATATGTTTGTTCAAATGTATCCGATAAGGCACCACAGTAAGATGGTGAGTGGTTTCATCTTATCTCTGGCTGTCTTGGGGCTGATGGGAAGGAGATCCTTAGAAATGGGGAATGGCTCATCCTCGTGGGTGGCAATGGCCTCTCTGCAGGGCTCTCGCTGACAGCACATCTCTTATGGGACTGCTGTGCTGCTGAGCAAAGGGGTCCTCAAGGGCAGCTGGCAAATGGCTGTGCTCTGTTCCCTGGCACATGAATATTTAGAGCAGAGCAGAAGGGAGAGCATTTTGGAGCAATGCCATAGATAGCTCTCTTCTCTGTGCTTTCCTGCTTTCTAGCCCAAACAAGATGTTCCCTGCTCCCCTTGTTCTTGGAAGATGGAATTAATGCTACACAAGCTCTTCTCACACTGAGAAAACTCACCCTGTCACAGGACCTTTGCTCATGCATAGCGTGAGCCGGGCTCTGTCCTGCAGCAATTGCAGCACCTCTAATTCTCCACCCAGAAAGGACTCCAGCACTTTGTTTCTTGGTTGTGTTTTGCCCCTTCTGTAGGAAGATAAATGTATATATTTGGCCAATATCCATTGGCTCCAGGATTTAGCTCAGTGCCATAAAAAAATTCAATGGAAACAACTGTGTTCTTAGCCGCCTTATACAATTAGTCCCAGTGAGGAGGCAAAGGCCTCTCTTATTGCTTCAGCTGGTATAACCCTACCTCGAGGTCCTTACTGTCCACAGTAGTTCTGTGAGCAGAAATTTTGAAAACGAAGGGTGGATCCTTGTTTCTGGCCACCCATCCCTAGTTTCAATGCCCGGGACCATACACAAGCTGTTGGCTGTTGTCCATCATCCTTTGCTGTATTACTACGTAGTCATTGAACGTGAACTAACTTGAAGTTGATTCCCGTGAAGGATTGCCACAGGAAGATTGCAACAAACAGAAGACAAAATAGGCTGAAGATCAAGAAAGCCTCACAGAGGACGAGGTCTCCTCTCTCATTCAGTGGATGAGACCTTCAAAAACAACGCCATGAGGTCTCAGGTCGAAATTCTAATTTTGTGTAATGAGACCTGAATCTACACCAGCACACTCCAATAAAGCGCTCATTGTTGCTTGT
This sequence comes from Himantopus leucocephalus, assembly GCA_003993805.1. NCBI lineage: Eukaryota > Metazoa > Chordata > Aves > Charadriiformes > Recurvirostridae > Himantopus > Himantopus leucocephalus. The sequence continues at coordinate 14,526,153 of RSEF01000002.1, forward strand.
AGGAATGCTTTTAATCCCTTCTGCTGACATGTGGTCTGGATGAAGCTATGATGGTGTTGGTACAAAACTGGTTAATAAATGTGCCCTGAGAGTTTTTTGTAGGTCACGCAGAGAGCGGCTCTGCAGGAGCCTGTCCCAGACCTGATTTTGCTCGGCTTCTCACTAATGACCTGGACAGTGAAACGCAGACTATGTCTATCAAGTGCATAGATGGTGCAAGGAGGGGCAGAATTCTGGGAGGAACAGGGGAAGGGCGACAGCTGAATTCAAACCAATCTTGACAACCCAGAAAAATAGTCTGAAAAAATAAGTTAAAGCTTAGTAAAGGCAAGTGAAGGGTGTCACTTCAAGCAGGATTAATCAGTCGTAGGTTGAGGGGGTGGGTTACACAGCAGGCTTTCAAAAAAGGGACTCAATTATTAGCAAACAATGTCCTATCAGAGAGAAAAAGGATGTAGGCATTCTGGAATATATGAGTGGGAAAATGGCTTGCACCACAGTCTGAGTCATCCCTCTGATATGGTCACCAGTGATGACTGGTACGGCCTCAGTGGGGACAAAATACTCAGTTTTAGGCATCACACTTCCCGGAAGACATTAAGATGACAGCAACAATAATTTAGTGATCTAAAAACGTACAGTCTGCAAGGAAATACTGAAAGTTGAACTGTCTGCCTAAAAAACGTGTCAAAAATCATGATGAAAGTCCTCTAATGTCTAGAAGTTTGCTATAGAGAAGAAGGGATTTTTTTTTCTCTGTGGTCACAAAGGCTCAGACAGGAAATAATGTGTTCAGTCTCCAGCAGAAAAGATTCAGTTCAATATTAGAAATAACTTTCCAATGGTAAAGGTAATAAAGCCTCAAAACAGCTTACCTTGGGAGACCATGGGATGCTGGAGGTCTTCAGAACAGGGTGGACAAATGTTAAATGAGGAACAGCTGATCCTGCTTTGGGCGGAGGGATAGACCAGGGACCCTCCTTAAGGCCTTCCTGCTGTACTTTTCTGTGACTCAAGGCAGCAGTCTGTGACTATCTGTAACTCCTTTCAATGACACTTTTCAAGACTGTGTCAGTGCTGTGGATCAATGTGAAGTTAATTTCTAGGAAATCCACTGTATCAAGACAGCTGTAGAGATCTGGGGCAATCAGTGTCATAACAGATGTAAGGGACTGTACTGATTATCCTCCTTTGGCAAAGGCAGTGACCTTCTGAACTGCCAACTCCCCAGACTGCTGCTACCCTACATTAACGATACAGTTAGTTGTCTCCTCTTAAATTATTAACTGTTGAAAAACACAGCAGAAAATTCCTAAAAAACATTCTCAAATCTATGCACTGTGAGAGAGGTCAGAACAAGAAATCCGGATTACACTTGTGACTGAATTTTGAAGGTAACAAAGTAAAAACAGGAAGAGAGAGAGAGAAGGGGGTGAGTTTGGATTTGCTCCCACCGTCTCTGCTGGAGGAGCAACCTGGGTGCTCATCTTGACCCCTTAAAACCAGGACTGGGGAAACAAACCCAGTCTTCTGTGTTCATTGCAAATTTGTCAGCTTGTTTTGCCGATGTATTCTCACCTCACTATGTGCTGGTGCATTAATAATTTGTTTATGTAGATATTACAAGATTTTAAGTAGATAAAACAGGGTGTGGACCTGACAGCCCTCCTATGCCGGGCTGTGCCGTCAGGGAACGGGGAGGGAGAAGGGAGGGATGGGTGTAGGAGCAAGATGGCTGGACAGGGGGAGCAATTTCCCTTGGGGCTGGAGAAGGGGGACTGGTGCAGATGCTACACGTTGCAGGACAGTCCTGGTCTAGTCCCGGATGAAATACAGAAGCCAGATCTGGCTGTTGGCGACTCCTCTTTAATTCATCTTTCCAGCTGGATGATCTTGGTTGATCTCTCACCCTGACTCACCTTGAAAATTAACCCAGTGCAGTGGTGAACAGGTGATAAAATATCCCTGTAGCCTTAGTTACTGACAGATATGTGTTGGAGGAAGGTAGCTGTAAATGCCGCTCCTCTACACCCACACAAGCTGAATTTGATCCAGCCCCTGCCTGAGTCCATGGCAAAATTCCCACTGACTGCAAATGGACTTGGACCGAGTTTATGAGCCATATCATTTACAGGATGTCTTGGCTGCCTGAACTAATGGCCATCTGTTTCAATGCCACTTACGACACCTTAAAAATTGGTTGAGCTGGGGGGCTAGGCAGGGCCTGACAGGCAAACGCCAAATGGAATTGTCACTGCTGCTGCCGGGCAGCTCCTTGGACACGCCAGTTTCTCAGGGAGCCTTCCCCAGAGCAGTGCTCACCCGCTTGCTCTTCATCTCCCAGCCGAGGGGGTACCCGAGCAGGAGGTGCCTTTAGGGTCAGCTGGAGCAGGAGGAAGCATCGCTCCACCGCGTCCTCACGGCGATATGGCACGCGGTGGCTGGTGATGGGTGTTCATCTGCTTTCTAGACAGGTAAGGTGTTGCCAAACCATTACAAAGGTCTACAGGATAAAAAAAAAAAAAAATGGTTCCTGACTTGAACATATTGTTTGAGGTAAATATTCAGTTTGTATGTATGAGGGAACTAAAATAGGCACCAGAAACTGGGTAACAGCTACTATACTCTGGCAGTCCAACTAAGAAAGCATATTTACCTTAAAAAATGCAGAAGGAAAAATTAAGAAATAAGAATGAAGAGACTTGGAAGAGGAATAATGGATTTTTTCCAGTTCAATGGTAAGAAAAAGATTTTTAAAAAAATCTATTCAAGTTGACTTGAAATGAATTTTTATTGTGGAAACAAAAACTATATACATGTCCCTCCACAGTTTAATTGCTGGTCAACCAAATGATGTTAAAATGAATTTTGTGCTTTCTTTTGGAACTTTTTAGCCTCTAAAACCCAGTATTTTTTAAACACAGTCAAGGTTTTCAACAAAAACTGTTATTTCAAAATTAATGTTGCATCTTCAGCTTAAAAATGCAGAAATTATATTTCTCAAACATGTTCAGATTATAACTACACTGCTGTCCAGCGTAACTAGGTGATCAAAGTTAGTTTGATCCAAGTTACATTTGGAGCCCACTTGGCCCTTTTGTCCCCCCAAGACCTCACTGCAATTCTGGATGAGTTTTTCCCTCACCCACACACTTGCCAAGCCCTTGGGAAAGAGTCCATCACAGCCAGCTGTGAGGTAGCTGGAGACCGGGATGGCCTCGCACTGCCTCCTGACGGGACCACATTTGTGCATTAATTACAGTAAAGTGAGTCAGCTCTCTCTTTCTGTATCATTTTGCCTGTGACAGGTTGGTGAGGGTAAGGCAAAGGTGTGGGGAGAAGCAGCAGTTTAAACCTGACCACCCACCAGCCACTGCACGGTAAAGAGAGACGAGGCCGGAGTACTCTGCGATGGATGCAGCTTCTCCTTGTGCACGCCCTCAGTCTGGAAACGTGGGCCTTCAATAAAATCTTCCACCAAAGCAGAGTTACCATATGTGTAAATTCACTCATTTCAGTCTCATCAAGTCATAAATTTGTTTCTTACTCCTCGCAACAATTAAGGAGGATTTGAAGAGGTGGGGGCAGCCTGGCAGCCGTCCCACATGAAATGGTGGATTTTGTGAACCAGCGAGGCATCGTGTGACCACGCCGCCTTCCCTCCACTCAAACCACTGGGTACTGGACCCAGCTCTTTGGGGTTGAAACGAAATGAGAGAAAACTAACCAAATGCTGTTGGTTAATGTCAAAACTTCTCATGGGAAGTGGGAGAGATCAGAGGTAAAAGCTGAAATGCACAGTGGAGACACAAGCGCTGGCAGGACACAGGGTGGCTCCGAGGGCAGCAGACGCTCCCATGGGTACTGCCGCTTGCAATGTGCTTTTAACTTACTGTAATTTTTTTCTACGAAATGTGGAAAAGGGTAAGTGTGGGAAGATGTCTGATTTTCTGCAGGTGTCTTCCACTGATAGTGTTTTCAAGAATTTGGCTGAGGGAGTAGAAGGAGGAAATGCACATATTGCAGAGAAAATACTGCCATGTCACATTATGGTGAGAATAGTCATTTACCAAGGAAGAAAAGAGTCCTCCCCTCACAACTGCAGGCCAAAAAGTGTTTTGAAGCTGTGCACTGAGACAAATGATAGCAATTGCCATGTAAGCGTGCTTGCAGCACTCGGGTGCAGAGGGAAATGAAAGGTGTCACGTGCCGGCACTTCGGCTCTGGCAAGTGCCTTTGTTTTAGAGCTGGGCTGTTTTTCACATCGCACTGGGGCTTGCGATAGTCTCTTCAGCTGGCTGAGATGCCTACCATGTGCTCTGGAGTCCAGCAGTTGCCTTCTGTGGCGATGTTTTCCCTCTCCCGCGGTGCTCTGAAGCAACAAAGGAACCAGTGCGATGCCATCTCTGCTTCTGGGCAGCACAAGAGTGCACGGGGTCATTAATTTGGAGCCAGATGCCCTATCCCAGCTGTACAGGTAATGGTTTCCAAGAGTCTTCTGTCTGGAAGGTAAAACAACTGAGTTAAAACAACCAGCAGTGTGGTTTGACCACTCTGATGTGATAATTCCAACTCTTTTGAATTTAACTACCTAAATGCCCGAGTTCCTCATACAGCTCATGGTCAAAGGTAGGTGCCTCTTCAAGACCTCAGAAAAGACCCCCTTGCTTCAGACTGGGAGTCAAGTTGGAGAGGCAAAGAAGAGTTAGGTACACAAAAATTTATTTCATACAAGTGCAAATCTTTGGCTCTCCTGCAGCCAAGGGCATCTTACATTTGTACAGGAAGAGTGAAAATGCAGCCCTTACAGCAGGCTGGATGTTTTAATCCTATAGATCAATTGCTGGTCTATGACATGGAAAATGGGTGATTTTTGACTACAAGAGTTTCAATTTAGAAGGGGGAAAAAGAGGTATCAAGCTAAAATCTGTCTTTTACATGAGAAATCACAATATTCTGAGTTGTGGCACCCTGGCTATGGAAAGGGATTCTGCAGTCCAGCTGCTAGGTGAAATCCCAGTGTTATTTTATTTCTATTAGAATCAAAATTTGGCGATTTTTACACCACCAGCCTTGCAGCAGTCAGCAGCACAATTCCCATCTATTGTAAGGACTGCAGGATTTCCCCAATATCCTTGCAGCATTATGAACTTGATTGAGTTTTCTGCATGAAAAGGACAATGTTTCCGTAGTACATAGTTATTTTCTACATCACACAGTTGCAATCTGGTTGTTCTCAGAAGAATCAGCCCTCCAGTGAGCAGCAGGTTTGACTGCTTAATAGAAAGTTGAATTTGTCAGGGGAAGGGACAGAAAGCTGCTGTAGACATCAGACATCAATAATGCAGAGCTCCACTGACCTAGAAGAGCGGAATGGTTTACCTGACACACAGGTACCCATTCAGGGAGGCCACTAAATGTGAAAGCGACTGCCATCATTAAGAAGATGGATTTCTTTGTTAGTCTTTCCTGTAATTTCTCTGTACCTCAGCTGTATTCAGGAGACCTTATGGTTTTTCCCATGGTGGCTAATTTAACAACCTGAAATACTTTGCTTTGTTCTCACCTTGGATGTCATTATTTTTAAAAAGAGACAAGCTGACCCAGGACTGTGCAACTGAATTGTTAAATTTGTAAACAGACTAGTAATACATTGGCAGCAGTTGGGATGTACTTTACCCTTCATTACTAGCTAGCTGGAGAAAGCTGCTGATACAATTAAACAGCATTTTATATATGATTACAGTGATTTCTAATTGTGTTCCTAGTCACATATTTTCATGTAAGTATTCTAATAACCAACATTTATAAATTCATTAGATAAAACTGTTCCTCTCATCTTACTTTCTTATGTGTTTCTAATGCATGAATCTGTCTCTCCTCAATACCTCATTTTCTTTTATTTCTTTTTCCTCTCATGTTTACACCTATATCATACTTTGTCTTCATCCAATTTTTACTGCCATATGTCTATAAAGATAATATTTTTATCAGTGAGGCACACATCAGAGATGAATAACAATGTGGAATTGAACCTACTAAGCTGTGAATAAAAAAAACCTTAGTTGTACTTTGTAGTTAACTTTCTGCTTAGAAACATTTACTTTTCTGGAGAGGATATTTTACATAGTGTAGCTTAAAAAGGAAAAGCTCAAAGCATAGGTACCTGGACTGGTTTGGGGAAGAGTGAGTCAGAGAGATTATAGCAGGGCACGAAGTCAAGCTTTCACATTTCAGGCATTAATTGGCCACTAAGAAGGAACGGCTGAAGCGTAGGAGGAGGGTTAATTTTGGTGGGCACTAACAAAGAGCAGAGAGCTTCCTGGTGTTTTTATTTCTCAATCTTGCTCCAATACAAATTAAGCCTGTGAAGGTTTTTTAAAAGTCAAGGCAAGTAAATGTGAGAACATTGCGCTGGGATAAGGAGATGATGTCTGCTCGCAGTCTTACCATGTCCAGCCAAGCCTTCTGCTGCAAGTATGACTTTGCTGCAGCGAAGCAGGGCTGGGCTGCAGCAACTTTGAGCATCTCAGCACACTGTAGAGCTGGCTGTCAGGGTAATGCTTTCCTCTAGATCAAGAGAGTGTATGTCAGAAGATGATGTTAAAAAAAAAGTTGGAGGTATTGAAGGCGCTTCAAAGCTAACTCCAGTTCCTACAATCAGTCTAATTCAGTTGGTGGCTGAAATCCTGACCATGCTGAAGTCAGAGATAAAAGTGCTGCTGACTCCAAAAGTCCCAGGAGCCCCCTGGCTATCTCTGATGCTTGCTGCCACCAGAGCTGGTTGAGTTTGATATGGTCCTTTTTTGTGTGCCTACAAGCTGCAGTGACAGAGGGGCTGCTTTTTGACCGTGGGTAAGGTGGTACCCTCTCCGGACCCTGCACTTCTCAAGAGGATAAGCTTGCCACAGATGGACAATTTAGCCTTTTTTGAGCTGAACAGTAAAGCCACCCTGGGCTTGCATAGAGGATAGAAAGGACTTGAGGCTGTAAAATTACCCACTTCCAACCCACTGCTTCCAGACAGAGCGATGAGCAGAAACTTGCAGGCTAGTACAGAGATGGGCAGATTGGGGCTCCATACTCCAGGGCTAGGGATAAGAGAGGGCTGCCAGTCACCCTCCAAAAAGATGGATGCTGATTTACTCCCCAAGGAAGTCAAAGAGAAAGAAGAATTTAAACTGTATAAGTTTGTCCAGCTCCTGGACGCCACAGTGCTTTGTTGCCCCTTATTCTGGGTGGACTGTGGCATGACAAAACAATTCTTCACCAAAAATTAAGACAGGAGTTTGTGTTTTGTCTGATTATGAGTAGAATGCATGCAATGGCTTTAAAATACTTAAAATACTTTTTGTTTATGTAGCACTGCTATAGAAATAAAAAGAAGCTGGAACATTCAAAGGAGAGTGCAAGATCCTGCCTGTGTTTTTTGAACCATCCTAGTGACCCCTGTGGCAGGGATTACATTCTCTATTAATTCTGCAGCATAGTTTATTTTCTGCAAAATTCCATAATGCAAGGATAAGAGAAGTGTTTTGAAAATGTATCATGAATAGGTATCAGCTCTGCTCAGTCTCAGATATATACACAAAATATATATGGAAATGAAGCATTCGTTGAAAAATTAAAGTAAAGTAACTCTACCAGGGTCAATGAGACATTGTCTTTCATTCACTACTAAGCCGATGTTTTCTATTAGAAGAGCTTTGGTTGGAATGTGCCTGGGACCTTTTAAGCAGAAGAACAGGGATCAAGACAAGATTAACTAGGATGATGAAAACCTTCAAGTACACATTACCCTATGTTGTGTTAGCTTGTGCCTTTCTGTATACCAAAAAAACTAGATTATACATGTATGCCCTATTATTCAACAGGCATTAATGATTGTTAGCATTTACACAAACTCCAATAAGTCAGCTGCATTTCATGGCTAGTGACTAATCTGCTGCTTTTTCTGTGTCTTTCTAGAAATAACTTGAAAAACACTTAAAAGTATGCTATAGCTTTCTTCCTCTTTATGAGCTGCTAAGACTACAAAAATGCTACATTTTTTAAGCGTGAATTAAGAGACAACAAGGATTTTTTGTCTAATGAGTTTTACATGTTCTTAGTCTAGCTGCTACTGTGAGTTTTAGTTTAAAAAAAGAAATAAACACAGCTGCATTTATTCATAATGTTTATTAAGCAAGAGGCCTTCCTACACAGAGAAACAATGAAAAAAAAAAGAACTGTAGTTGAACTGTATTTTTAACAACCTCTGGCTTCTAAAATTCTGAAAAAAACTTGTGGTTCAATTTTTAAATGGTGGTTTTAAACTCATTATAGTCTTCTGTAAACCCAGTGAAGACAAAGATATTTCTGAAGTGGTCATGAGTTAGTTTGCAGAATTTTAAGAAAATTATAAGGATTTGGCTGCATACGTAGTTGTAAATGGAAACTATTGTGTTAGTCTGATTCTAGTACGGGAAATTATTTTCTCAGACATACGTTTTTTATTTTTTCGGGACAGACTTCAGATTGTTTAATCTGCTTTGTAAACTAAACTATTGAGAAATGGTGCATGACAAATACTTAGTTTCAGATTCATCCCCTATTTTACAGCAAAAGTCTACTGTATATTTTTTTCCTCTTCTTATTTGGATAAAAAGCCAGAAGCAAAATCTGCTTGCAAAACTCAACACTTGAGTAATCATGTGGCCATTAGTGCATTCAGATGGACACTTATTAACCACAATTATCTAATGAGAATAGATACTCTGTGCACGTAATTGACTCCCACAGAAAATGTGCAGGCATACTATGTATAGCAATTTGCTCTATAATGCTTAATGTGTTAGGAGCAATCACCAGTCCTCATTTTCTATCTGGTGCCTCACAGTCTTTAATATTCTTCTGTGAATGGGAAGCAGATAATCTCTGCTTTCCTTAAGGTACAAATGGCTGTTTAAATGAAATCAGTAACATACCTCACCTTACAGCAAAACGCTGTTGATGCTTCTCCCGGCTTTCCTTTGCCAAGCCCTAAAATGACAACACGCTGAACATTAAATTAAGTGGGACAATTTAATATTCAGCAAGAAATTTTTCAGCATTAACTCATCTCACTGATTGCTTTTGAGTAGCCTGGAGGTTCTTCTGGGCACTGCTGCAGTATGACTAGGAGTTCTAGAAGATCTTGCTGCGATCCACACGCAGGTGCACGTTTCCTCTCTTGGCCAGCATGGTCATCAGCACTGTTGCTCTTTTCAGGATACCAATCAGAAAAGCTATTTCTTCTCACGAGTACAGGTGTTCCTGTTGAAACAAATGTTGATAATTTCAAAGCTATCAGGCAGCTACTGAAATCAGTCTGAAAAATGTCGTGTCAAATAAAACACAGTGTAGTGACAGATGTGGAGCTAAAAATACCAGTTTGACAATTTTTTGAAAAGTCAGGCCCTACTGAGAGATGTATTTCAGACTCAGTCCCTCAAAGTCTGGGCGCAAACATGGACTAGTGAGCAAGAAAAGCAATCTGTGGGAAGAGCCAAGAGCTGGAGCGAGGCGAGGCTGGACCATCTCACTGCTCCCTGGAGCACGACCCTGCTGGGGGCTGGAGCAGGATGGGCTCGGAGCAGCTCTGTCGGCCCAGCCGTGCTGCAGCAAGGCATGGTCTCATTTTATCCTCTGTGCCAAAGGTTTGGGTCCCCATCCCCTGAGGATTCCCTTGTGAAGGGAGAAACTGCTACTGTCCACTTAAAAAGCCACAGGAGACTGAGCACAAAGGCAGACATCTCTACCCTCTGTAACTCATACTCATGCCATATTAAGGTGTGTTTCCAACACGTGCAATATAAATGCCCTTGGCAGACTCCTGAGCCCTGGTTATTACATCATTGCGTTACAAATGTTTACCCAAGGAGCTTGTCTTCTCTTTCTGCCTCTGAAGGTACCCCCTTTCATTAAACATCCCTCCCAAGCATTATCTGACCCTCCTTGAAGTTTTACCCCTACTGTGATTCTCACTCCCATGTCTTTCCTGCAAATGAATGTGACAAATTGCTGTGAACTGGACATCAGCCTTTTTCCACTGCAAAAAAATTGACCCCTTTTTTTAATTTCAATTTTTTACTATTCTGCTTTAAATCAAGGCCAAGCCTCTCCCTTCTACGCAAACCATTTAATCATGCAACATTTTTTACTTTTGTTTCTTTTTTCCCTAGTATAGTTCCTAACACATACAGGAAAACATGCTGGAGCTTGAATTCCCTGGTAGCACATTCTCAAATTTTCACTTTCTCTCCAGAAAGGTGTCATTAAAAATAGACAAAGGAATTGCTTTGCAGACCTTAGCATCTTCTGGCTATTTTCTCCCACTAATTGCCGAAGTTGACCACTAAAGCCGGGTTTACTGCCTGATGGGCCATTTCAGTGTTTGAACAAAAAGACACAGAAAAATGCAGCGGCCAGCTTTACCAAATCATTGTGTCAAACCTATATAAAGTCATCCTACCAATAAATTTAATGAGAATGAACTAAATAGCTTTCTATTGATGCAAAAGGTTTAAATTTCCAGACAGAGCAAGGGACTTTGTTATACCACACTACTGGCAAGCGTCTGCTTTTTTCTGTCATTTTCCTTCTCCGGACCCTGATTTTATTATCATATTGCTGTAATGAAAAGCACAAATCATCTGGACAGCAATGGCAAGGAGCCGTATCTCACTGCTCTGATGTCACCAAATGACAATATTTCAAGGCTTTGTCATAACATAACTTTTGTGAAAAATACTGACTAGTTTGAGGACTAGCATGCAAATAAACAGGAGCTGGCTACATGGGTCTCCTCTGAGTCACGTCAGACAGATATTTCAGCCCTGCCTTTGCCTTTCACTCCTGGCTGGCTGCGGCAGGTCCCTGCGCATCGGCTCCCTGTGGAGCCTTCTGCGCTCCTCCATGGGGACCAGGGGCCGGGGCTCGGGATTTCCCCGGGGGCAAAGTCAACCATTACGGCACAGCAGGGAAAGTTCTGTTTTCCCCGTAGTTTCACACACTGCGAACAAGTGTTTCATTGCTATTGCTCTATTCGTAATCCAATTACTATGCGCGTTGATCCCTCCCATCTGACAGCAGGAAATGCTGCTTTCTGAATTGCACACATTTATTGCGACTTGTATGCAAAATTCCCACAGCAGAAATAGCGCTGTGATATTGTAGCTTTTTTTCAGGCTCAGTTCCCTCTCCTTTAAATTAAGAAGGCACTGGACTGGAGCACTAACTCAGCATTGTTTCAGCTTTCTGTCGATACTCAAATCCCCTCCCAGCAAACTAAGCCCACTCATGTGCTAAGAACCAGCTGCGAGCAAATCTTATTTGGGTCTTTGTGTAAAAAGCCACAGGATGGAGATCGAATCCGGAGAAACTAAGTGACCTTGCTTTAAAAGGCAGCTAAACTTTAATGTCTTGAGATGAAACATTCCAGAAAGAACTAGTGATTGAGATATGTAATGTGATATCTGGAAAACTGACCCCAATTTCTGGTTACTGACCCTCATCTTACCTGCTACTGCTGCAGAAAGCTCAAGTAGCTGTGCAAAGGCAAGTGTGAACACACTCAGGCTCTGCCAAAGGTAATGATACATTTCTACCAACAAGAAGAATTAGGTGAGGAAAAACTGATGGCTTTTGTTTTGCAAAATTTTGCAAGTAAAGGCTTCATTAAAAAATCCAAAACTATACAAAACCCCAAGGTGATTATTCACTGCAAATCCTTCTTAATTAAACCATTATGAAAATGATATTTTGGACTGAGATTTTTCCTTTTGTAAGTTGTTATTGGTGCATGTAAGGAGGGCATTGCTGCTTGCATTCCTCTGCTGCTTCAACAGCAAGATGAAGTCAGAGGGGCACCAGGAAATTCTCACCCATGAAAAGAATGTAGGGTAAGAAAAGGTTTTGAGAAAGGGCAATATAAAAAACTCTACCTTCTCACCAGAATCTGTATTATGCTACCTTTATTCATACGGCTCTCCAGGGGCTCTGCGTGTCCACAAGGTAGGCACAATCCTACAGCAACAGCTGCTTGACCAGTGCGTTCCTTCAAGAGGGCATCCTGGTTCATCACTGCAGAACCATATCGCTATTCCCATTTAACAAGCAAAACCTCTCCTACCCAGATGTTAACTCTAAGCAGTGTTTTTTGTGAAAAAGTGACAGTGATATTTGTACACTTAATGGCTGTAACAACAATTAGCATTTGAAATCCATGTATCTCAAAACGTCAGTGTGATCCCTAATCTGTAGATGGGGTAACAGAAATACTTGTGGCCAATGCAGCACTGCAAGCCGGGGGTTTATTTTGGACTGAAAGATGGCACAAAAGCAACTAGATCCAATCACCAATAAAGCCTCAAAATCTGCAGCCCCACCTTGAAACATAAGAAAATTTGAGGCACATGTGTCCTCACTACAGCCAGTTGGTAGGAGCATACTAGGTGGTGGTCCGGGCATGCCCTGAAGGACGTGAAGCTGTTGGTGTAGCTAATCAGGTGAGTGTTCAGCTCAATATAATCCTTTCTGGACTACAAGCTGAATTTCTTACCATCTCATTCCATAGACTCCTCATGCAGATTTCCCTCACGTAGAAAAACCAGACAGGGTTCAGCACACACCCATGCGCTGCTCTGTCCTTTGCTCAGGCATCCACGGTCAGAGATGGGGCAGAGATGACATTTCATTCTCTCCTCTGCTGCAGTGGATTTAATATCATACCTCAAGGAAAAGTACCTTGCACTATACATATTTTTAGGTGCTTATTGTTGGATCCTTCTTCCTTCGTGCTTATAAAACTAAGACTTGTTTTTTCATTCACATGCTATTTTAATGTATATATACACCACATGTCATATATCTACACACACCTGCACATACAGCTTGCACTGTATTGAATACATAAATGTATTGACAGCCTTCTCAAATTTGCTTATCCACATCACCCTTTGGGATACAACAAATAGAAATAGAAATAGTATCAATTATACAGCAGTACTACACGCTTGAGTCTAACCAATATAAGCATGTCATATTGTGAACAGTGTTACATGAGAGGCGACCGCTACACTGTGCTATCAGCTGTGTTCCTGCCACATTCCAGGGCTGTTCCAGGGTAGGTGTGCTCCAAGGGGAGGCCAAAATGTTGCATTAAATGCAGATCGTTAACATTTAAAATTCCATTGAATAGTGATATATAAATCATTATTAAAAAAAATAATTAAGAAAATACAATTAAATTTGATTCTATTTTGAGCGGAACAAATGACATGTAACTTTTTTCTTGCTGGTTCTTAACCAAGTACAAGGAACGTTGAATGTTGTACAGCTATTCTAGCATCTATTTGTGCTTTTATTATATTCTCTGCAAAACTTCTTGCCTTTAGAAGACACAAGGTCAAGTACCCAAAGGCAGATTCTACCCCAGTGGGGTCAGTAGGGACTTTGCCATTGATTTTGTTGGAAGCAGAATTAAGCTTTTATGATGTGTTGCACTATTTTCTTTGTGAATTACTAAATTACCAATTTATTTTAGTACCTTTTTCACAGCCAATGAAAATCTTTTTGCATAAAACCGGAACTTCATCATGATATTCTAAAAGTCTGTATAACTATCACCATCATGAATATCACCACTATTTTACAAAGATACCCTAAGGCAGCTTTAGGAAGCAGAAAATGCAAGTGCAAGGAGGATGGTGGGCAAACACACAGCTGTGTCTCTGAGGCATGTATATCTCCTGGAGGTTTGACTGAAAAGGACCAGTCAGAAGCAAAGACAGACTGAAACTCAGGACTGGTCCACAGTACAAGTCTTTAAACTCAGAGATTTCAATAAATTGTTTATGTATCGTCTGTGCCCTAATGCAGTCGTTCTCGGGATGAGTGGATATGGTTGCCTCTATCTGAAGTCAAGAATAATTAGATTGCAGAGGATAAGTTCAAACCCATAAAAACAAGAAAATGTAACTTCCGTGATAAAAGAAAAGAGTTAAAAGTGTATGCTGTTTTCTGTGCGTTCTTATAATGCCACAGAATCTGAACATCTTCCAGTGGTGCATCAAGTGATGCAGCTAATATTTGTTATGTGTTTTAGTTTCTCTCCTGTTGCCACTCAAGGGCTCAGTGTGTGTCTGTGAAATGTCATGTCCTGTATTGGTAGGGACTCTACCCAACTGGCATTTAGCCTCCTTATTGGTCTATGTCAATTTTAGACAAGTGAATTGAAGGAACGTCCTAACAGAAATTCTTCATGACTGTATATTTTTAGACTTGTCCCCAGGAAAGCTCAGTCTTTATTTTTAAACTACAAAATGAAGATTTACTCCCCCATCAAGTTTTTAGGGTACCCCTTCAGAGACACTTTCAAACAGTGCAAACACTATGGATATTTTCGGCTTTTGGCTTTGGTGAAGCATAAAGCATCATTTAGGTGTTAAATACACACAGACACTGCAGTTCTCCCCAAGAAAGCTCCTGTTACACTTAATTTGTTTCAAACAAAATTTTAGTGTCCTCTCTTCTGATGCCTGATGGTCACATCCTGAAAAAGTACAAGGTCTGTTTTTAATCTCTTTAAGGCAGAAAAGCACTGTCCTTTAGTGAAAGCAGATGGGAAAGCCTGGGATTCCAGGCAATTACACACACGTGGTGATCCAGGAATAGAGCAGCTGATGATGTTAAACTCTTTCAGCCTGCTGGAATGGATGAGTCCTCTTTAAGGATAGATTCAAAGGAGTAATATTTTTCAGATTGATGGATTATAACCCTTGACAGTCACTTAAAAATAATAGGAGCTTAAGAAAAACATAGCCTGAAGGCAATACCTCTTAGTACGTGATTACATTTCCATTCTCAATGTGCCTGTGATGACCCAACATTGTAACTAGGTACACTCAGAGAGAATGACCTAAACAGCCCACACCTTGCCTCAATCGTACCCACTGAAATCTCTGCGAGACATGAAGAGTTTGGCAGCCCCATCAGCAGCAAAGGACTTGTGTTACACTGCAATCTATTAAAAGTAAGTATAATCGTTAACCATCAAGCACAGCAGGCAACAAAAGGGGAAAATACAGTGAAGCACAATAGACATATGAGATTTAAGTCACTTTTGCAACCTTCTAACTCTAAGCTGTCATGGACTGTATAGTTCGTTTAAATTAAAGCAGACCAAGAGTCCTCTGAGGTGTAGAGTGTTGTGGACTGCTAGTGAGCAACACAGAGTGCCCATGTTCTTGGTATCAAGCAGCACATTCTGGTCCAGGATAATGTCAGTACCCAGAGATTGTCGGTTAAGTCTGATGGCGTACCCCCACTGGGTTTGTACTAAGTGATTCCTGCTCTGAAGTATGATAGAGATTTTTTACTTCTGTGCTCCTCCAGATCTGTTTGTAGGGGCAGGAACTCAAGTGAGAGTGTCCCAGAGCTGCTTTCAGTGTACATTTCTAGGAACTTGGCAGAGTTGCCTGCAAAAACAGAGGTCTGGACCCTATGACTACATTCCTTAATCCTACAGAAGCATTTGAAGTCCACCAACAAGAAGGTTTCTATTCCAGATTATTATTTAGAAGATGCTGAAATCATAGGTCAGAAGTACAAGTAAATGTATTAAAAATAACTGCTGGATTTGCACGAAGGCAGTTTTCTGAAAGAAGGATTATTGATGTCCACGCTAGAGGGATTTTACATCTGTTTTTAAGCCCCTCCTTCTCCAAATAGTTGCCAAAGTCTATCAGCAGAAGGGTGGGGATGAGCTGGGATGAAATGAAACACCTTTTTATATGTAAGGGCATTTTAAGGCTGCTGGTTCTTCTTAATTTCAAATAAATTGAAATAAGCCATTCTAATTAAAAGGAACCATTTCATTCAGGAAGAGCCAAAAAAGAGCATCCTATGGATAATCACATAGGGGGTTTCCCACAAACAGTTCTAAAAGCCAAGATGAAATTGTGAAACAACTGCAGGTTGCTAACAAATCTGTAGCTGGCAATAATGTGGTGTGATCAGATGTGCTGTAAATAACTAAACCGAGCTCTGGCCGCTGCTCCATCTTCTCTTTGCAGCTGTGGCCAGTAGCTGTTTATCATATAGCTGGAAGGCACAGGTAGGCTTCATTCTTCATTCTTCATTCTTCATTCTTCATTCTTCATTCTTCATTCTTCATGTTCTTTCATGGATTTCCATGTTTCTTTCATGGACTTGCACTCAACTATGACATTTATTGTGCAGTTATGCAGTGCTGGCTGTGATGACAAAGTTGGCTTCAGAAGTATCTGCCCTGGAGCCTCTGGTAACTACTTTAAACATATCAGTGGCCCAGTTTACAGCATGGCCTCAAAACCAGCCATAACTTCACAACTTAGAGACAGTAAACTCCAGCATAGCATTGCAACACTTGTTCATGGCTGTTATGAAGAAAGGAAGGAGCTTCTCAAACCAACCTTCCAGCTGGAGGCAGCACGCAGGCTTGACTTGATTCCCTACAGAAATGCAGTCCGTTAGACACTGCATGGTGGAGAGTCCTGGGCTTCTTATTGACCGGAGGCAATCTAGAAGTCCAATCAGTGTGAAACATGGTGCACAGCTACAGCAAACTATAATACTAAGGGGCGTGCTTCCCTACTTCTCACAGTTATGCCATGACCCAAATATAATGGGCTAATTGGTTTGTATTGAATTTAGGACTCTGTTTCTTGTTAGAGGCAAGTCCACATTTGCTTCATTAATCCCTTGCAGAAGTGCCTACTGAATCCTGAAGTTTATTTTCACCGAGGTCTCTGTCACACTTGAGTCTTTTTCCCAGTGCAGGGAATTGCTGTGTTTCCCCATATGGCTCCCATATTGCTGGAGTATATTTTTGTCTGTAGATATTTATATATGTTCTCCTACCCTGCCCTTCATTAAAGTAAACATGTGTACCATAAGATCTCTTTGTCACATAGCCAATTCTTTCTTGGTACCTACGTCAAATGCAAAGAACATTTTGCCGTTCTCTGTACGCTTCCTATAGAGCAGCTCTGCTGCTGTGTCCGTGCTCAGATGTCTAAAATACCTGCTAGGCTTGAAAATGCTCAAGTCCCTTCACAATTTTCAGAGAAAATGAACATCCCTAACAAAAGTCAGTCTGCCTGGAGATTGGGGATTTGCATGAAACAGTCAGTAAGAAAAAGGGAGGAGATAAGTGTCATCTCTTCCAGGAATTTTAACTCCTACATGAAAGCTGCAGAAAGTGACTATTTTCAGTTTGGATTAGCAGCCCTGAGCCCTGTCCTGGAATTAGACATCTGTGTCAGTGCTTTCTCACAACTACACATGAGGACATTTGTCATTATTCTGAACAACCTAATTAGGCTGTTTTAGAAGATTTGGTTTCAGTGGGGTCCTATACCTAAAGGGAATTTCAACCCACATCTGCACAAAAAAGCTAAATCCCCATTGTTTTTTCTCCCTATTTCATGTGTGGATACTGTGTGTGTATGTGTGTTTACATTTATGTAAAAACAAAGGCACTTAATTAATTAACTTGCACAAAACACATAGAGGGGAGATCTCATTAGAATCAAGGAAAATGATGTTTTGTAAGGTATTGGTAGGGTGCAAATTTGGAACAAATTTATGTCAACATTAAACTACATACACTTAATTAGCATTGATTTTAAAATGGAAAATGGTCTCTCAGGATACTGTAAAGCAATTCCTTATGTCTTAATTTGCAACAAATACTACTCCAAGTAGGGACCAACATATTTTAGTCAAAAGGAGATGTATAAACTTGAAAGAGGTAGAACACGCGCTGTAAGGAGGAACTGTTAGGATAATCTTCCTAGATCTAACAAATAAAAGTCTCCTTGACCTGCCTTCAGTGCTTGCCAAAAATAAGCAAGGTTCTCCTTTCTTTTGCATCTATTCAACATTCCAGCTTTTAGATAATGGTCGGAGGTCTCACTCGCACTAAAGATATAATTGTGGTAATATCATGCTCGCATAAGCACTGAATGAATGGGCAGATTTACAGGACAGACTTTGTGGCCCACATTCTGTGCTTCCTTTTCCTTTTAATCGTAAAATGGTTCTTAACCAGAAATTGATTTTCATGCTCAGTTTTGCAACACCTTAACCCTCTTGTTTGGCACTTGGGACACATCACCCAGTGCAAATGCACAGAGCTGTGAATCTGTTAATGAACAGAGGTGCAAGCAAGCGAAGTAGTGGTCAGTGCTATGAACGCCTGGGGAATAGAGCTGCAGAGA
The DNA here is from genome assembly GCA_003993805.1 of Himantopus leucocephalus. NCBI lineage: Eukaryota > Metazoa > Chordata > Aves > Charadriiformes > Recurvirostridae > Himantopus > Himantopus leucocephalus. Next base: position 14,544,434 of record RSEF01000002.1, read on the forward strand.
CATAGGTGCTGGGAACAGCCAGAGCATCAGAATTTGAACTCAGATGCCTTTCCACCACTTTGTTGCCTATATTCCTCTTATATCTTTACATGGCAATCAGGCTAGACTGCCACTGAGAAGAACTGACCTCTTGAAACCTGAAGTTTTTATTTTGAAATATGGGACAACTATTTAAAAACAACATATTTGCTTTTCTCCACATGGGAGTTCAAAGGAGGACAAAGATACAGGCTGCATTAGGAGGATGAGGCTGCACCAAGTTTACCCACTATGGTGAGCACTTTCTTACGTGAGCAGTCCTTGGGCTATAAACTCTCAACTGTCTAGAAACGGTGACCGTGTGCTGCTCAGAACTGCAGAAGATCTCTTTGATATTTGTTTTATGTAACGGCATTCATACAACCATGACACATGTCAAGATAAAACGGTTAGTTAATATCGCATATCTCTACATTGCTAAAAGGAAAACATCTATGGATAACGTAAGTGAAATGCACACAGCTCTTCCCAAGGAAGCAAACACAACGTTCTCATGTATATACGCAGACAGTAACAGATGGCAGCACTAATTGTTGTTCAGAAAGTTCATGTTGTTTTAATTTTCTCAAGGGCAATGCATGAACATGGACATGATGTGTTTCTATATTACCACATTTGTGCACTGCTTAGAGAAGCGCTGCTGCTTCCCGCCTTTGGGGGGGTGACCCTCAGGCTTCCGCCGCAGGCAGACAAGCGGGCTAAGCTGAGCTCCCTCGCCGCGTCTCCCCTCTCTCCTGCATCTCCTCGCTCCTGCTTGGCCCCTGCTATCCCCGCACCACCAAATGCCGCTCTGACCCCTCTGACAGGCAGCTCAGCAGAAAACTATTCCTTTGTCTCATTTTTGCAGGAGGTCAGTTTGCTAGCTGTCAACTGAACTAAACCGGCCTCCTGAAGGGGTGAGCCCGGGTCCTGACAGTAGAGAAAAAGGGGGGACTGCACCCCTGGGGAGGAAAAGAAGCATGAACGTGGAGGAATAGGCCTGCACCATTCAGAGCAGCACACTGTCAATGCAACAAACAGATTTTTTTTTAATAGCAGAATATGAATGGAGCAAAATGTGAGCAAGCTTCAGTAATGATGCTTGATGTTTCCATGCACGGTGGAGAGCAGCTACAATGGTACAGATGCAGAGGGGTTGTCAAGGAAACAGACGTGTTTTGCTTCAGATGTGCAGTGAAGCACATACTCCAGACATCCATATAGCCTCATTACCACTGCATCTGAATACCTCACAGTCATTAATAATGAGTTTTACCCTTATAACACTCCTGTAGTATAGTGGCACTTTATCCCATTTTTAAAGGAGCGAAAGCAAATAGATTGAGCCACCTGCCCAGCCAGTCATACCAGCGCTCTGTGGGCAGTCCCCTGAAATCTAGACAAGAACACAGCAGTTGCACCCATCATCCAGCCAGGGGCGTGACTTTGAGATGGGTCAACAATAAACTACTAGTGAAGAGCGTACAGATAACAAAACTCCAGCTCTTGACACTGGCCACCAGACCATTGCCAGGGAATGGTGCCAGGTTCATTTCCAAGGATATGTGACACTTTCTTCCCTGAATGTAGCAGGGAAACATGGATGTGGTTTTAGGGTTCTGTGCTTCAGAAGCAAATAAAGGTATAGGAAAAATCTCTTATCATAAGCATACTGGTAATTTTATTAAAAATTCAATAGAAAGACAGAGGTAAGGAAATGAGAAAACATTACCCATTAAAATCCAATTTTTTATCATTCTCCATTCACTTCTGCCTTCAAAACAGCACGGCTCCCTGTAAGCTTGGAAGAGAAGAAAGGGTGGGAGGTCTTCTCTGCTTAGGGAAGATGAAGGAATTGCCTGGTTATAGGCCAATAGACTATCTGATATGCTCACCTAATGGTGAGACTGTATTTTCCTTGCCCTTTATTATAATTTTCCTTTCTAGTCTATCACATGCCCAGCAAACTTTGTTCTTACTAGAACAAAGAAACAATTAGAACAATCATTATTTCTCATTATTCTTATAGTAGAAAATGCTATGCTGAGACGTGCATTTTTTACATTCCTAGTGAAGAAGAAACAGTGCGAGGCTCTCAGGGTAAGCTGTGGATGACAGGTAATACACTGAAAACACAGGCTCTGGTAACAGGCTTTCAGTCCCTTTTAAGAAACCTGGAGATAAGTAACAACAGTGCCAGAAAAAGCTAAATAATGGTCCACGGTGAACAGAGTAGTCCATAATGATTTCAGGATGTACGACGGGTTCAGAGTCACTGTTACAAGTTCTGTGTGCCAGAGCTTGTCCTGAAAACCTGTTTCAAAAGCTTAGCAACAAAAGAGGGGAGTCCTCTAAGCTGTGGCTCAATCGCACAACGCCAGCTATGGAAAGGAGGAATGGCATGTCCTGTTCTGCCAGTCTTCGGTTAGTTTGTCAAAGGTACTGTTTTCTTTTAAACTGCCTGGTCTGGACAAATAGGTAACTGAGCATTAATTCATTTAAATGGTTGAAGATGACACTTTTGTCATTATTAATACAGACCTGACTTCAATAGTCCTCAAAAAGGGAAAACACCTGTGTCCTAAAACCATCTTTGAAGATGTCTACTGTCTACTTTTGTTGAAGGAACTTCTTCATCTGCCCATGAGAGTTTTCTCAAATTTAAAATACGAACAAGCTGCAAAAAGGCAAACAAAAATAAACAAGTGTCAAGAATACAGAATCCCATCTAATTTGCCTTCAGAAACACTCTTCAATACTTCTGCCATGAAAGTCTAATCCCCAAAATATTTTCAAGGCCTGTGATGTAGAAATTCCCAGATTTCCTCCCACACACGCGTTTTTTCTTTCTAATAAAGCAGACCAACACATCCCGTTGTATCAAATGAGGTTAAGGGTTTAGCTGGAATCCACAGAAATTGAAGGAACAGAGTGACTGTGACCTCCTCTGTTTTCATTCTTACATCCTCTGTGTCTGAGTATTTTCTTATATCAGATTAATTCAGTCTTTGAAGACTTCAGTGTTGACCTCAGGGCACTTAAGGCAAGTCAGTATGGATGCTCATATTGAGAAATAGACTCAAGCCCAAAAGAAAAGCTACCTGAAACATAACATTTATTTTTACAATTATTTGGTCATTCAGAAATATGAGAGAAATATAACAAAATCTGTATTGCTCAAAATGTTGTACAAGGCAAACTGCAGACTATGTATTCCTTTCCTTTTGAAAATGAGTGTGCATGGGGGTTTAACATTCAATTACCACTCATCTAATTCTGTACAAAAATATCTAACAAATGGTTACAGTGAATATCAGTTGATTCATATTGTGATACACTTAATGAAACAAAAAAGAAAAAATTTGTAAGAGTGAGGATTACAAAGAAAATCTATCATGAACTGATTGCAAATCAGAAGCCAATGTAACTTGCAACAAAGCAATCTGGGGCAAAGACTTGTCACAAACACAGCTGTTTAATGTATGGCACCAAAATCAAAAGACATTCTTTTCTTTGTGCCCAAAGAGCTCACTCATCCCTCAATCGCTGGTCTCTGAAGGTCTCTTTAAAAGAAAAATGAGTTAACTATGAAGGCAAAAGATGTCAACAGTAGAGATTGTTGTAACTACCTCAAGTATGCCTACAGTAATTTCTCTGTCATTTACCTGTAGCATTACCTACATCCATCTGATGAGCCCATCTGTCCCCAAGCCAGCAACACCTCCAATCTAGTGAGTGGCCATTTGTCAAAACCTTCCCCGGGCTTAGGGACCTGCCTTTTCACTGCCCTTATCAGCTAACTATTATTGCCACTTTTATGACTGCTAAGCCGAGACAGTCATAAATAAGACCATCCCCTGTTCAGAGCTTTTCACTAGAACAAATAAAAATCCTCTCTAGTCAAACCTGCTACAGGCAGGTTTCATGGGTACAGAAACATCTCTGGGGCAATGTGAATGCCACCAGCGCTTAACAGCCCTGAAATCAGAAAACTTCTTTCCCGGCTCTGTTTCTCAATAGGCTGCTGCAACCCCTCCATCTGCAGCCTTCCCTGGACCGGGGGGAACTGCACTGGGCTGCGGGCAGCACCTGGCTTGGCTTTCCCCTCCACCCGTCTGGCTGCAAGAACGTGCAGCCCGGGGAGATGTTCCTGTGCATGGGCTGGGGCTGCTGCGGTGAGTGTCACGTGTGTGAGCTTCTGCTATTGAATGGGGACATTTCAGGGTAGGGTTGTTACTTTTGGCAAGGTCCCATTCTTGTACAGCTACTCGCTCTCCTGGTGTTTTAGTGATAGTCATTCCTACTGCCCAGCTCCTAAGACACTGTCATTAATAGGGCTACGGTGCTACTTTGGTGATCATTTTGGGTATTTTAGTTTTGAAGTCTGGATTGAGAGCTTGGATGCAGATTGAGTAGCTGTCACCTGAAGCAAGGACCCAGACCTCAGTGATGTAGCTTGTCAGTTAGTAACAGCAGTGCTACTGACGTAAGGATTTCCAATTTACCTATTTCAAAGTGGTTATTTATTAGAAGTGAGCAGATCCATGTGGACCTTTTAGATAGCTGGAAAGAAAATAACGATTGCAGAGGAGATTTCGTACATTTCACTCTATAAATTTAGATGCATGTGACTAGGAGACCTCATCACTTCGCCATCAGAGTGAAGTCCAGTGAATTTATATCTGTTGTTTTCCTTGGGGGACCTATGGTATGTAGCACATGCTACAGATGTGGAGAACTGCAACACCCATAGAATGAATGGTCTTCACTGAGTTATGCCAGAACTAGTTTTTATTTAGAGATTGATACCCACAAGATTACCCCCAGCCCTAATACAGACCTCAGACTGGATACTTACATAGTTGAGCATGCCATGCTGCTTGCTGTGCCCAAGGCATTAGCATCTCTTGGCAAAACACGTTACAGAACAGTAAAAAAAAAGAGGTTCAAAGGCACAGCCAGGGGATTGGACAAATCTTCCTTTAGATATGGTTTCTCAGACACCTGAAGCAAGATCACGGATCAACAAGCACATCACTATGCAAGTGCCTATATAAAAAGTTAGTATGATGAGTACCTACTCGTTACCTGTCCTCCCTGTTTGGCCTCAGAGGATGCATCTATACTGATAAATAAAAGAGAGCGCAAGACCAAATGGTGAGGATAGATTTATCTTTTCAGTGCTTCATGTGAGCTTTCTCTAGCTGGGCTGGCTGTATTCACACTAGACACACAATGATAGAGCTATGGTAGCTGACCTTGGGTATAGTCTGGATGCTGTAGACAGCTACCAACTGAAAGCTGGAGGCACCAGAGTGGCATTTTTACAGTACAAAAATTAAGAGTATATGTTACAGTTCCAGCCTAAGTCTTTGCTCTCAAGTGATGTGTCCTGTGCCCCTAGTGACTTGTGAAAATTCAACCCACTTCAGGAGTATCTCCATGCTACAGTGTTTTTAGTTTCTAGGCATTTTGCTCAGATATTCAAACCAGGTTGAGCTCCTGGAACAAATTTCCCTCAAGTTGCAGTTAGATACAACACTGAATACGGGCAACCTTCCAAGCCAAGCATTACTTACCCTTAGGAGTACAGCGATCGGCAACAAAAATGCTACAGCAGCAAAATAGCCTCAACACACCCCAGCCATACCTAAAGCTTAGCATTTCCTGGTGGCTGGTCAGGTCCCAGGTACTCCTGTTCCTGTGAGGGCCAGGCTGCAGCAGGACCCTCCGTCACGCCGACTCCTGAGCTTCAGCAAGGGGTGTCTCTCACAGAGCCAGCCTGACCTGTTTGCTCCGTGTTTTCAAGGGATCTCTGACTTCTTTCTGGTCAAAAAATATTGTGCCCAGCTTGGTCAGAAACAAAACTTCAAAGACTTTTATACCTGTGCTGCGATTTAGCTACTACCTGCAGAGCTCGCCAAATTCATTAGTCCTTGTGTTTGTACGCAAATTTACAGAGTGCTTTAACACTTAAGGTGCCTTTTAGCAAATTACAGCGTCAAGCCAATAGATCAAAGGTCACAGACTGGTCATTAAGTATCATATGCCTCCCACATTTGCCTTATGTAAATAAAATACTGGTATTTACAACTTCAGTCTCACAGGTCCTATCAGCCACATTTATACCTGACTATACATAAGTATTCCCGTTACTTCTAGGACTTACACTTCTACACTTACACACACCAATACCTTTTATACAAACAAACTCCTTGCAGAACGTCTGCACTTAATATTTTCTTCATCACAAAAAGTTCACTTGAAGCAACTTTGCTAAGAGCGTATTTCATGTGAACTAACTGTCCAACCACTGTTAGCTGGTATCAGGGATTGTTCCATTTATTTTGCCCACTGGAAATCTTACTGCTTATAAATCCAACTCAGAACCTGATAATGCTGCCAGATTTATACCAGATGATCCGTGTGGAGCAGAGCAGGTTGGTAGAAAGAAAATTTTAATCCAGTTGTGCACTTTGATGGCCCTAAGAGCAACTAGAAATAAAATGGCTTCTGGCACAACTTCAAAAAAGCCATAAACTGTTCTACATGATGTAGCTTCCATAATCCCAGAGACCATGTCTAAGTAAGTGGAGTTGGGAGAAAAAGCATCTTTAATGAAAGTCTTTGCCAAAACAGCTTTTTTAAAATGTATTTGTGACTAACCTCATGAGGTTCAACAAGGCCAAGTGCAAGGTCAAGTGCAAGGCCCTGCACCTCGGTCGGTCGGGGTAACCCCCGGTATCAATAAAGGCTGCGGGATGAAGGGATTGAGAGCACCCCTACCGAGAAGGACTTGGGGGTACTGGTGGATGAAAAGCTGGACATGAACCGACAATGTACACTTGCAGCCCACAAAGACAACTATATCCTGGGCTGTATCAAAAGAAGCCGGGCCAGCAGGTCAAGGGAGGTGATTCTGTCCTTCTACTCTGCTCTAGTGAGACCCCACCTGGAGTACTGCATCCAGCTCTGGAGCCCTCAGCACAGAAAAGACATGGACCTGTTGGAGGGGGTCCAGAGGAGGGCCACAAAAACAATCAGAGGGCTGGAGCACCTCTCCTGTGAGGACAGGCTGAGACTGTTGGGGTTGTTCAGCCTGGAGAAGAGGAGGTTCTGGGGAGACCTTATCTCAGCCTTTCAGTACTTAAAGGGGGCCTGCAGGGAAGATGGGGACAGACTTTTTAGCAGGGCTTGTTACGATAGGACAAGAGGTAATGGCTTTAAACTAAAAGAAGGTTAAGATTTAGACTAGATATAAGGAAGAAATTTTTTACAATGAGGGTGGTGAAACACTGGCCCAGGTTGCCCACAGAGGTGGTAGATGCCCCATCCCTGGAAACATTCAAGGTCAGGTTGGACGAGGCTCTGAGCAACCTGATCTAGTTGAAGATGTCCCTGCTTATTGCAGGGGAGGTTGGACGAGATGACCTTTAAAGATCCATTCCAACTCGAATCATTGTATGATTCTATGATTCTAATTTTTGACATGAGCTAAAACATCCGTTTCCCCAACCATGTATTGCAAATCATAAAGAACTTCTATTTCTTGTATATACTTCCAGAAGTGGGAACAGTGAAAATGAAAACCTTCACAGAGAACAAGGCCTGTGGGTGAATGGTGCACCGAAGTCCACTCTGACTCTTACCCCAAGCTATGGAATAGATGAGAAATGACTGCATGCCTTGTCACAGTAGCAGGCACATGGTAGGCTCTGGATTGACCTTTACGGCTTACTTTACCAAATGTCATTTCCATTAAAAGTTACTGTTCTTACGAGCAGAGTTGTATGATGTTGATGGATAACCTAAAATTGTGCACTTGATTCTTCCCTATTTTACTTTGGGCTCTGGCTTACTTATTCCAGCTATGAAGTGGTTCTTCAAGGCTCACAGCAGGCTGGCAGGATCAGGCATGTCAAAATGTTCTCAAAGCTTGCAGCACGAAGCACCGTGACACTGTACAAAAGGAAAGCAGGCTGCTGCTGCCTTTGCTTGAGATACACAAATAACAGGGAGAAAGGCTGGGCAGAGAAAAGCGTATATTTATTCTCAGCATTATAAGCGGTTTTACCTCCTTTTTTAACGAAAAAGAACGGAACTCCTGAGGCCAGTCAAAACACGGAATATCAAAATGCAGTCTTGACCGGAGGAGGGGTTTCGCATGCTTTAACTATCTTGTGCTCTTCACAAATGCTGCTGTTACGACTCCCACCATTCCTGCAGAATGCCACTACCCCGGTCTCCAAGGGTGTAGGCAGGTCCAAATGGGACAAAACACCTCTGTTTATGCACATGTCCAAGCCTCACTGCTGTATGTGGTGCTTAAGTGTATGTGGTGCTTTCCAGGTGAGTAGGAGAGGAAAGCCTACATCTAACAAAACAACAACTCAAACCACAGTTGCACACTGAAACATGAGAGGGCAGAAGTAAAGGTGCACATCAGGTGTGAAGATGTGGGAACGGTGGATTTTCAGCCCCATGGCTAACCATGAAAGGAGGATGGAAGGCAGAATGGCTGAAATCAGAGGAAAAAAACATTCATGGCTGATCTAAAACAGATATTTGCAGCTTCTCAGGCAAGACAGCTGTCACTGCACCCCTCTAGCAATGTCCAAAGGTGGGGGAAAGCTTGACCACCTTGGGACAAGGGCTTCAGGAGGCTGAAGCAGCTGAGGATAAAAACTGCTGCCTCAGCCAGAATCATGGGGTTCGCACCTCTCAGGAGACTTGCAGTATTGGACACGATTTTCCAAGGACTGATCAGATGTGTTTGAAATGTATTATGTTTGTCTGGCATATGGGGGGAAAAATATCCTCCAAGAGGTTTTAGCATGAATCAAGCCTGTATTAAGTCATTGATATGGCAGTAGTTTGAATCAAAGGTTTAAACAAATCTAGGTACGTGTTCAAGAAAAAGTGAAGTCCAGAGCATTTTCAGGCATAAAGGCATCTTAAGCAATTTGTCTTATCTACTTGGCATAAAGCACACGTTTTCATTCTCCTCTCCTAATAAAACCAACAAATGTACTTCTCCTTCAACAAACAGCCTATTTTACAGTATATACTAAATCTTTTTACTTTTTTGACCTTCTGAGTCGAGTACAAGGCTTTTATTTGAGCTTGATGCAAAGCATCTCCAGCCCTTTACTCAAGACACCTGCATTTAATCTATGAATATTCTCAGAAGTTTTTTATACTCTGCAAGAGAAGGCTGCAATCATGCAATTCAGCTGTGATTACCAGTCTAAATCACTCACCAGGTCACATTTGCTTTGAAAGCCCATATCTATCATATGGACTCCTGAACTGATTTCAACTTATTATTTAAAACAATGAAACAAGTCAGGAAAAACTAACTGTGACAAGAACACTCAGTCGACATCCCACAAGTACAGAGGTCCTGAAGACACTTAGTACATGTCTACATTATTGACTGCAGTACGATAAAAAATACCCAAAGGAGACTTAAATGAGCCACGTTAGGTGCCATTAGCAGCCAAGTAACGGTAACGTGGAGCTCAGAGAAGGCTCATTTATCTAATGAGAAGCAGTTACCAATACAAACATAGTTAAGAGGTAATGAGCAAAACTGAGGCTTGCATGCCAAAACCCACAAGTATATCCATAGGTTTCCCAATATGTGTTGGCACTTAATTAACCCAATTACCCAACTTAATGTTTCAGCTCAGCAAAATACTTAAGCATATTCAGAATACTCTAATGTTACTGAAGTTTACAGAAGTTGGTGGGTGGGAAGTGCTTTGATGAAAAGAGATAAAAATGAAGCCAAATAGGACAGATTTCATTTTCAGTTGAACAAATTTTCAATTACAGCCGGCTGAGAAAATGAGAATTTCTCTCAGAAAGTTCTGAAGAAAACTAGGTTGAATTCTCGTACATTAAATTACCTAAACACTGGAGATGATTGCTTTTTCCTTCTCCCGCTTTTCTCCCTTTCTATCTCCATCCCACACACTTTCACTTTCTTATTTTCCCTTTTTTCCTCTATGTTTCCAGTGGAAAAAAGGCAAAGAGGAAAGTTGGAGAAATTGTTTTCATAAAAAGATGTAGAAACTTCTGAAAATCCTTTTTCCATAGCTCTTCTTTTAGAGAAAATGCTCCTTAACCCAAGGCTATAGTTATATTTTAACATGACAGGCTTTTACTTCGAGCTTCTGCTAAAGCCAGGCATTAACAGCCTTCTAGCAAGGAAATTACGTCCAGCCTTTTAAGGCTACTTTCAAGAGCTACCATTTAACAGGATTGCACTAGACTGTGGGGACAGCAGTTAGTTTCTCTTCTGAAGAGCCTATAAACAAAAGATGCAATCCTGCAGGTCCCAACACGCCTGCAGAGCTCCAAGGAACGTCAGCAGAAAGCTATACAAACTGCAGCTGGCCAAGAAACTCTGCTTTAGCAATAACGATTCAATTATTTAATGCAAACAAGAGTTTCTTCAATCCCTCATTTGGCTTTCAGGCACCAAGAACCAGATGGTGAGACACGCATAAGTGTATAGATATAGAGGTGCTGAGGTCCAGCAAATTGGCAACGTAGCTGTTTTGAGGCACACTCACCGCCTGTGTTTTCGAGCAGCACTACCAGAGCAGCACAGGCACTGCCACTACCACAGTTAATATCTTCTGAGCCTTATTTTAAGGCAACCCCTCCAAGCAGAGGAAGGGACACCGTGCTTGGTTGCACAGCATGCTTCTAGACACGTATGTATGTTCTACAAGTGAAGGTCAGACTCCTGAAGAGAAACATGGAGTGAATCTGAGACAGCCATTGTATGTAGCCGTCAAAGATCAAGATGGTTTAGGCTGTTACGGAAAGGGCATAAATCATACCAGCTGCTGAAAGACAGAAGGGGCAGCTTTGGATGCAGCCTGGAGGAGGATGGTTCTCTTTTCACCAGTATTTCACAAATACTTCTTTTCTCCTTCCTCTGAATTTCATCCTTGGCTCATTTAGGCTACGTTAATGATGTCTGTAATCCCCTTCTTATAGTAATTATTTCTTTGAGCCCTTCAAATCAGTACAAACACAATAGGTGAAAAACACATCCTGCAACATTTCTCTTTTTTGCTTTTAGTGGAAAAGGCTGAAAGAAATACTAACTGGTCTCAAATTGGTTTTTAGGAGGAACCTGTTTAAAAATTATTCCTAAACAGAGGTCATTTGGTAGCACCTCTCTTTTACTCAGCTCTAATAAACAGTAACATGTCCAAAAAAGAATAAACAGTTATATAATTTAAAATAATTGTAAAGAGTCTCAACTGAGAACACATGGGCTTTAACTTGCACAGACCCCGACAAAGGCATAGCTGTGCTACGGCAAAGGTCTGACCAGGATCACCCCCCACACCACTGTCAAAGCTTCCACATATGACAGAGAGCCCATGAAGCACCAAGGCAGTACACGTTTCTTCTTTAAAAAAAAAAAAGTATTCTCATTTTTCCTTCTCTGCATTACTATGGTGACCATAGCAATGACCAAGATAAACTGTACCGCTTTTCTGACACAAGTATTCACTAGCGCAGTAGCGTTAAACACAATTTTCATCACGGAATCACGGAATTTTCAGAGTTGGAAGGGACCT
>RSEF01000002.1:14556157-14574880 GCA_003993805.1 Himantopus leucocephalus
GCCCAAAACTGGACACAGTATTCCAGTTGTGGCCTCACCAGGCCTCACCATCTTCTCAGATCAACAGACAGTGGGAATAGGTAGACTAGATGATCTCTAGAAACGTGTACTACTACTGTCCTTGTTTAATGCCACTTCAGTAAACACAGGTAACTAATTGAGATAACGTCTGTGAAATAAACCCTGGCCCCAAAAGAGTCAGCGGTAAAAATCGCAATAGCTGCAATTAGCCTTCTTCAAAACAGAACATAAACACCAATGAAGCCTTATTGTTTTATTTATTTTAGTAAAGTTCTCTTAAAACATATTACAATATAATATTAACAGAGGCAAGTGACTAAACAGTATTTTTAAAACAAGGTAATATTTCAAAGTAGGAAATTTGATTAAAAAAGCACCACTTGAAACTAGTGTAGTTTTCACAGTGTACTGCAATCTGCAGAGACCACAGAACAGAGGAAGCGTCTACAATCTTGAAATAGACTTAACATATTCTGCCCAGTTTTGACTCCATAGAAAGCATAAAAAAATTGTATAGGTAATAAAATATAGTCAGGTAAAATCTCTGAATTTGCAAAATGTTTCACAATACAAAATGATGCAGTTTTTTGTAAGTCAAACCCTTTTTCCTCTTGTATGAGCAGCACTATACAACCTAAATTATTTTCCTCCTGTAACAGTCATGTATTCTATAACAACCTTGTTGCCCACTATCTGCATAACACAAATGAAATAACCACCTGCTTTCCTGGATGTATTAACGTCAACTCTTTCTGTACAGCTAGATTCTGCCAGCCTCATACTTACTCTATTACCTTATGAATACCTCCATTGGAAACGCTCTCTGGCAGAAAGGATTGGAGAGACCATCTCCAGCTATTTTAACCATATTCATGAATGTGGCATCAAAAGATGTAAAAGAAAAGTTTTTACATTAATTCTGTACTTCACAGTATTATATTGTGCTACTAACAGAAAGAAACCATATGAAAAAAATGAATTTTAAAAGTTCAAAGCCTTTAAATATAATTAATAAGATACACCTGACAATAAAACATGCAATTTATTACAGCAAATGGGATAAGTGCCATAAAATTATCATTCATTGTATATCGTCTGATGCCACTTAAACTTCATCTTATTTAGGATCATAGTGCACCACTTAACGTTGCATGGTATGAGGCAATATATATCATTTTCATAGATGCAAAGGCTATATATATACTGTGCCGTTAATTACACTATCATAAATCCACACTGATTCCAACACACATTCCAAATTCATGTTACTATAACCAAGCTCAGTGAGTGGCCTGAACTATGGATTCAGGCTTTTTTTCCCCCGAAAAGGAGAGATGCAAAAAAGGCTCAAATGATCAGCCTTTTCTTGCTTGAAATAAGCCTAAGCTTGCTGTAAGTTGCAATTAGTACTCCATATTTAGTAAGACTTTCTTTTTTAATCATGTGAGTACCTTATCACAGATGACATTAGCAAAACAGTATTAGATGCATTATCACCACCAGACAGGTGCAAAATACTGCATTTCTGCCATCGTACATCTAAAAATCTACTCTGAATTTAAGGGCAGTTATGGGCACTCCCCCCAGAATCCTCAGAGAAGATTTACTACACTGAAGAATTCATACTGTGAATCTCTCTTAGCTGTAATAATGGGCACTTATACCTCCCTGGTAGTTTCTGCATCCTTTAATAATGGTGCATTTAAATGCAAGTACCACCAACATGTGCATAACACAGGATTTGAGCCATCAGTCTCTTCCCTATTCAAACAATTCCACTGATACCACAGTCTCACTCGAATAAAGCATACTCATACAAATCATGCCATTGGATTTGCTATATGCTATATATAGGCAAATGCTTATTATATTCAAGTAAAATCTGCACTTTGCTAAAGATGTATTAGATTATGTCTAACATCAGATTCTGAGATCTGCTACACAGGTTTAAATCTAGAATGGCTCTTAAGTTGTCATTACACTGGGGAGCAGCAGCCTTTAACACAACTGCATAGAGCAAACCGGCAAAGAAAAATAAGGGGGTTTGTCTGTGAGAAAGTGACTTTCTTAACTTCCTCTAAAATAAAACCATAAACATATCATTTCAATTGTGTCCCCCTGAAGTCTTACCTTCAGGGTACCAGGTCTGCTCTCTGCAGAGCTCCTCTTTATGTCATGTGCATCCTTGTACAGAAATGAACTACCTCCTTCTGTAAGGAAGAAGCCCTTTGACCCGCTCCTCGTGAAATCACCTCTTTGTAGAGAGGACTTGGTTTGAGAAGATATGATGGCCTTGATATCACCTAGGGATCATTTCACTAATTTGCCCTACTAAGCAGATGGATATATCAGAAAGTTTAATTCCTGTACCATTTCATCTTTGTTCAATCTCAGTAGACTTCCAGAGTGAAGTACCCAGAAAAACTGCTCTGCTCCTAGGTAATGCAGTTCTTCTGTGTATGATAGATACACGTGTTCTCATTCCAGAAGTCTTCCTCTACCACTATAAAATATCCTCTGTAACAATAACAATATTTCGCAAATGCTGAACACTTTTAATATTTGCTTTACTCTATCCTTCCTTGTGTCCTTGCAAGAACGAATGAGCCTGGCTACACAAAGGCACTGAGACCTCGGTCACAGACTTCAGGGACACCAGGATTGAATTTACTGTGGTTTGCATACTTATGCCGGCTTCAACACAACATCCAGTGAGGTATCTTGTGATGGACTGCTTAGACTTTGCAGCTGAAAGCAAGAAAAACTACTGTCCTCTGTTTGGAGCAGGAGAGCAATTTGTCCAAAGCCTGCATACCTTTCAGTATAAACTTGAAGAAAAAAGGATGAGGGAAAGAGAACCACAAGAATTAAGGATGCAGTTATAAAGTTACAAGTAAAAATAGAACCACCAGATACAAGTCTTGCATTTGGGTTCATGCTTCCACAGAAAATTATAGGAGGAAACTAAAGAGCAAAAGCAGTGTGACAAACTCCAAAACAGGTGAAGAGCACAGGAAAGCGCACATATTTTAGATACACATACTCAGGCAGACACCTACACGAAAAGTTGTATCGTGCATAGTATTCCTTCTTTGAGTAAGGTTGGTGTAAGGCAGCCTGCCAGTGCCTCATTAATGTCCCTCTTCTGTAATTACATATGTGACATATATACATCTGTTCTTCAGTAGAGATGGTGAAAGAATGCTGGGAAGAGTTGAGCTATGTGACAGGGCATGCATTTACTCCTAACAAAAGAAATGAGACAGGAGAGTGAAGCAGCATTTGTGGAGGAGAAAGGAGAAAATGAGAGAAAATGCTCTACATAGATTAGAGAAAGAAAGAATAGTTTGATGGATGAATTGGAAGAAGACAAAAATCAGTGTCACTGAATCCGTAATTTCTGTTTAGAATTTACTGAGTAATTTAAAAAAAAAAAAAAAACTTTTAAAATTAAGTACCTGTTCAGCAAAATAAGTATGTTTGTGAATGGTGTTCCTTTTTGGTCAGAAAAATATTTTGTTATTTATAAGAAACTGAATAAAAATTTGCATAGTTTACAAAAGTGTTATTTTCAAGACATTATTTTAATGCTTGTTTCTTTACTTCTGTATACTCTTACTTTTTAGCATAGAATTCCTTCCTTCTCACCTGCAACTTTTCAGTGGCAAAAACTAAAAATGGGAAAGAGCCTTCCCAAATTACTTAAATGCAGATTATTTCCAAATGAAATTATAAGTCATTATTTCCAATGTTTTTGCTGACAGCAACTATCATATTTTGTAAAAACAACGTTCCATTTTTGACCCATGTCCATTTCTATAATACAAAGCATGTATACTCCAGTGTCACCATAGTATAACCTCTAGTTTGAGGCATGTTCTCTCCATTTACAGAAAGCACAACATTTCATAAGATGGAGACAAATTAGCCCCAAAGTGCATTTAGTCCTGCTATTAGCCTGCTGCAGTGAAGAAACTGAAAGCAGGTTTCCATTATTTGGCTGTGCTGCTTTCAGTTGCAGTACTAAAAGGTATGTAATTACTCTCACCTGCAATTTCTTGTGGTCCAGAAATAACTCATTTTAAGAGACTGCTTTAGTGAAAATAAGAGCGTTTGACCTGAATTCAAAGTTCCCCTGCCTGAAGATGTTAAAAGATGTAAAATCCTGGAAGACGGAAAGCTCTCTTTTCTTTAAATACTGATCATTCAATTAAGGTTGTATTTAAATATTCCTAAAATGGAAAGCATTTTAGTGGGACAACCTGCTCATGTCAACACAGTGTAAGGTGTCAAGTATGTATAGAATCAGAGTAGAATCCAAATGTAATTTAAACCCCAGTTCTGTGCTGCCTTCACTGTACGTAAATTAAGATGAAATCCATAAAATAGATATACTGGTTCCATGTTCATGAGTGATCTGATTGATCCTTCCACGGACACAGTCAAGAGAAACTGATATCAGTGTTCCGTTACGTACTTCAAAAGATGCACGGAGGGACACACTGGTCCATATGCTTCCCTCTGGCATCTGACCTCCAATCTGCTGAGCAATTGCTGTGGGTTGCATGTGATCCATGGTCAACTGATTGAGAGTCATTTTGAGCACATTGCACGAGTGGATTAGCTTTAAGTTAAATGCAAGGCTGGCAACTCCCTTTTCAGTAAACATAAAATACTTCTGAGCAAGCTGTCCAGAAGAAACCAGCTGTATCTGTTTCTCATTGGATGAAACCTGGGTGAAATCCAGTAATTTGTTTCTCACAGCTCCAGTAGGCAGACCTGTAACAGAAACTGTGGCTGATACGGCACTAGAAACTGCTGAAGGGATCCAGATGAGGCTAAACATACTGATTCCAGAACTATCTCCAAAATACCGAACATTACACTGTGCAGGAGAAAGTATCTCAAAGCTAATCAGATCTCCAGCACCAACTTTTGTGGCCCCGGAAGCAGATATTGATGTGTCTCTGTAATTTACCCCAGATTTAAATACATTCATTAATTCTCTGTTGGTACCATTCCTATTGATATAAGAAATTAAGGAGAAGCCCTCCCGGACACATGTATGACCCATGGAATACAATGCTTGGTGGAAAACAAATTTGACAACACCAGTTTCAGTGAACTTTATAGCTCTGCCATCATGAGATAAACTTAGCATGTAAGGGTCGGAAACAGATATTATTTTAAAGGTAGGTCGATAGTTGGTTTGGTAATGTATTGCTGTTGACATCTGTGCACTGAGTGCCACAGCACCCGTGTCATGGGACAACCAAAACAAACTGAGTGGGGTGTTAAGATCATAAATATTTAAGTCTTTACTTTGATTGCAGAATTGATTGGGGCTCCTCAAATACACAGAAAGAGTTTGGCTGGGCTCCACTTCAGCAGCACTGCTTAAACTAGTGCTCTGGAAATACTTTCCTTCTGGCTGTTCAATGCGAACACCACTTAGTTCATAGCCCTCCTCACTGCCATTTAGCTTTAAGGAAAGTTGCAAAAAATTCCTGCAGTTGTGCTTTACTGCAAAATTTAGGTCAGTCCACAACAGGCCATGTTGCCTGAACACCAGACTGTTATCTTCAACGGACAGGATTTCACAGGGAAGCTTTCCCTTTATCTTCAAGTTCAAGCCAGAGTAGACTTGAGAGATGCCAGACTTTACAGAGGGTAGAATGATGTTTGCAGCCCAAGACTCTGAGAGCTTGTTTCCACTGGCTGCTGAACAAACCGTATCACTGACAGTGGAACAAGGTACGGCCACCATTCCATCTTCACACTTTAAACACGCCTGGCATTCCTGCATTTCCTTATTAAAGAAATACTCCTCTCCACACAGTCCCAAAGCTGCATCTTTCTCAGCAATTCCAAGGCATCGGAAACCACCTGTTCACAGGAAACAGACAACTTTTATTGTCATACCTTTAAAACAATAAATCTAAGCACTCTACAGCTCTCTGACAACACACCTAATCATAAGAGAGAAAACAGAAGACAATTATGATTTTAGATCACCTTCTGCTATTAAAGGACCCTTGATAGCAAACAGAGGAAATACTAGGGGTAACTCACCTTGTCCAAGAAGAATCCACTGGTTTAGAGTGGGAAACGAGCAAGACAGGGCTGCATAGGGGCAATTCTAATCAAACCCTGTAATGTATCAGATACAATGATATTGCTGGATGGGCACTCTCTCCCTTCCCCTGGGTGAAAGGCATGGTGACTAACTGGTGCACTGAGCAGCAAAAATATTTTCAGCTAACGAAGAGTTCCCCTATACAAGGAGAAATGCGCACTGCCTGCCCAGCCATGTTATGGCGTAGCACTGCTGTAGCTGTGATTGCTAAAGCAGTGCTTTTCAACCCAAGGGACATGGACCCCGGGCATTCTGCATACAGTTTTTTAGAGAACCTGCAAGAGACAAGTAGGAAAAACAAAATTGTAAACAGCAGGCTTAAAATCATTATGCAGAAGTCCACATTCATTTAAAAGGTGGAAAACCACTGCCCTAAGGACAGCTGTGGTTGTGACAGTCTGAAGTTAAAATAAAACACTGCTGCAAATAGTAAAGAGACTATCTAGAGGTGCCAACTGAAATTACTTTATTCGACATAAAGCAACTTCATGCTGTTAAATGGCACACCGTGACCTCAGTGGATCAAAGAACGCACACCCAAAGAGCAGGTTTTAAAAACAGTCTGTAATTTTCTACAGCAATTTTCCAAGAGCACCGCCAGCTGCCAATGCCTCCAGTTGTAGCAACCAGTGCCCAAAACCTCTGTGCACGAAGCCTTCAGGATCTAAATCAACACACAAGGCACCCTAAAGAATCACCACATGTAGTTTGGGCCTCAAAACTTAATTGCTAATGCATTCGCTTCTGCTTTTTCACCACCACAATCAAAACTCAATAATCACCATTCTTATAGCTCTTCTTAAATATCCTTTACTATCTAAATACTGTGTTGTACATTTGATTTATTTCTCAGCTGGAAAGTTGCTATATCTGGGCTGGAATTTGCTCTGAGACTGGGACTATAAGCATTTGACATGGACCCCAACAAGCCATTTTTCTCCATTGCTAACCCCAAGGTGGAGCTGGCTATGCAGACTGCTGATGCAGGCAGAAAAGCACATCACAGGTACTGCAAACTGCCAGGCAGAGCAGTATACATGCACCTGGCCCACAAGGGAGGTCAGAATATTGGCTAAAATTCACTTCTGATACTACATTATTCAGCAGAGAACACCAGGCACTGTGTTAATTTATAAGGGCTTCATATATTCACCCTCGTATCTCTGTCTATTTATGTTTCATTCACTTTAGCGATAATTCTCCACTAACACTGATATGTAGGACTATACAATTTATGATGTGAGAACGTTCTTTTTGAGACCAGGTATCATTTTCTCAAAAGAGCTCACTGCAGAACAGTAAGACTTTTTCCATTTGAAAAAAAGTCAAGAGAAACTTTGTTCCCCCTTAAAGTGTCTGGCTTTTTTTTTTTTTTACGAGAAACAAAAGCTAAATGGGTAAGATCACATTTTTTCAACTAAGAACATTCTATAGACAATACAGACAAAAAATCCCAGACAAACTTTCCTTTTGAAATCAGTTTTAACCACGACGTAATTGCTTACATGACACTTCTTAACCAGTTCTACTTCTCATATCCATGGCTCCCCCATCACTGAGAAATGCTATTGAGTACACAAATACAACTGGTTCACATAGCAGAGAAGACCTGCTGTAATGCCTAAAAATACTTTTTATGCTATTTGATTCTTTAAAATATTTTAATGTATATTTAAGGATTTTTGTACATATCAGATCTTACAAATGCATGTGGTGACTACTCTCACCAATTTGCTGTCTAGTCTTTTATTGGTTAGATCTGCAGCAGGCGTTCCCCCTACATACACTTCAAATAGGTGACTTCAAAGCAGCACGCAGGCCGCTTTATACTGTGGACACAGTGGCAAGAGCAGCATCCTACCCTTTGCCCAGAAGAGGTCAAGCAGCAAACAATAGCCAAACATCAGAAAGCCAGCACAGCAGCATGCTGTGACTGCTTCCTACTTCTCTCTACTGCCTGACAACGTCTTCCACCCCTTCCTGGCTCCTGCTCTGCTGCACCTAGTTTAACAGTGACCAGCCCAGCTGTATTCAAGCTGCTTTTGTGAAATCGAGTATCTCTGCAGCACATTCACCAGCTCTGGCCATTCATGGAGGCCAGGCAATTGCAGGGCAATTAGAGTAAGCCATGCTTATATTTTTCTGCTCTTACTACTCGTAACTGCCTGATGTAAAGTTGACATTCAAACAAACTAATTATGGGAACCCATCTCTTTTTAAACTCTCTATGTCAAATTTGGATCATCACAAATCAACACAGCTAATTGCAAATCTGGGCTATTTCTAGGTTCTCATTTGTCTTCCCCCTGCATCCCACAGTAAGTCATCTTTAGCTTGCATGGCATTCTGAGGAGAGTGCTTTTGGTTGACTCCGCTTGGTGGGTTCACACAAAAGACAACAGTCCGACCACTCTCCTGTGATTGTCTAAGAAGGAAACCATGCACTGGACTCTATTTTCACTGATTGGGTACCTCCAGCTGTCATTGCTCCTTGATGATTAGCCTTTAATCAAGCAACTCTCATCCCAGATAAAAGTAAGAAAAAGCAGCAGGGGAAGAAGGTATGATGTAGACGAAAGTGGAAGGGTGAAGAAAGAGCGGCTCCTAGTTGCATATTTCTTTATTGTTATTTGTTCTGTCTCTCTTCACACTGTACAGTGAACATGAGTCGCTACAGATGCAACAACCTTTGCGTGCAGCTCAAGAAACCACATACAACATCTGGAACTCATATGTCAGATCACATCCCTATCTCCCCTACATTACCCAAAACAGACATTCGGTTTTAGCCTCCCTTTTGACAAGTTAATTGCACTTGTATAAGATAATGAGCTATCAAGAACAGACAGGCTATAAGTAGCAGTCCTCTAACAAAAAATAAAAAGAACACTCTCTCTTCCATGACAGATGGGGACGACACTGACGGGACATTGATTCCTGATCCAAGTGATGTGAAATAGTTTGCTTTCACATCTTTAGAAGCCACCATTAAAACTGGGAGAGGAGGAATCAAGGTAAGAATCACAGACTCACAGAATGGTAGGGGTTGGAAGGGAACTTCGGAGATCATCTAGCCCAAAGCCCCTGCCAAAGCAGGTTCACCTAGAGCAGGTTGGACAGGAATGCATCCAGGCAGCTTTTGAGTATCTCCAGAGGAGACTCCACAACCTCTCTGGGCAGCCTGTTCCAGTGCTGTGTCACTCTCAAAGTAGTTTTTCCTCATGTTGAGATGGAATTTCCTGTGTTCTAGCTTGTGGCTGTTGCACCTTGTCCTGTCACAGGCACCACTGAAAAGAGTCTGTCCCCATCCTCTTGACACCCACCCTTCAGATATTTATAAGCGTAGATTAGATCCCCTCCCAGTCTTCTCTTCTCCAGGCTAAACAGCCCCAGGTCTGTCAGCCTTTCCTCATAAGAGAGGTGCTCCATTCTCTTGATCATCTTTGTAGCCCTCCACTGGACTGTCTCCAGTAGTTCCCTGTCCTTCTCGAACTGGGGGACCCAGAACTGGACAAAGAGTCCTTCCTTTCAAACACATTGCTACTACCTTTCTGTGGTCTGACACACCACCACCATCCATCTGTTTCTTGGCAGCATTTTGCCCTCGCTTACTTTCCTCCAGCAGTTG
Organism: Himantopus leucocephalus; assembly: GCA_003993805.1. Lineage (NCBI taxonomy): Eukaryota > Metazoa > Chordata > Aves > Charadriiformes > Recurvirostridae > Himantopus > Himantopus leucocephalus. The sequence continues at coordinate 14,565,943 of RSEF01000002.1, forward strand.
TATAGACCCACTCTTGGTCTGGGTCCCCCCACCGCAGAGCCCACTGGATAAATTCCTTACAGCCTTCCCTCTTCCAAGCCACAGACTAGAGCAACACCAAATGACTACCACATTGGTAGTTCTCCTATCCTAGGGCTGGGGCCCTGTGGGCTTACTTCCACAAAACCACCAACCCAACCAAATTCAGTCTCTTACTAAAGAAGAGACAAAGCCTTACACCTTTCCAATCCTCTGTCTCAAATTTTGTGCTCTAAGCTGTCTTGCCTCTAACTGCCCACCACTAAGGCTGTCTAAAAGTCTTGCCTCTTTTGTAAGACTGATGGTACCTCCTCTACAGCATTTGCCACATAAGGCAGCACTAAGTGCTCTCTTCCTCTAGTCATTTCCAGCTTCCTGTGGTATTTGTACTAATACCCCCAACCCACCACAGTTCCTGCCCAGAGGAAGTAAGGAGAACATAATGTCCTCTTTTAACACTTTTCTAGGATCAGTTCCCTCCCACTTTTTTCTCCACCAGTGGCAGGGCAGGAATAGTACAAAATCACTAATAATCAGCTGAAAATAGCCCTTGCCACTCCCTCTTTTTACAAGTAAGAAGCCTAGAGGAGGAAAAACATAAAACCTAATGAAGCCCTCCCTCAGTTATTTGACTGGGAGCCCTCAGGTAGAGGTCACAACTGGTGAAATGCTCTATTTGATCACAGAGTTCCTTTCAAGTATTTTTAGCTGACCAAAAATGAAGCAAGTAGAAAGAAACATAGTACCTGGGTATAATTTGCTCAGTATGTCTATTAATTTTGCTCTTTTGTGTCTGACTGCCATGAGAAGTAATGAAGGCAAAGTCTGCAGTGCAGAACTCCAGTCAAATCTGTTCTTAAATGTCTGAAAAATTCCCCCAAGCCCCTGCAAATGATGGAAACTGTTGATCATTCCTCAGTATTTGACAATATTGTTGCTAAAGAAGAGTAAGATTGATGGAGGGAGGCCTTATAAGAACCTTCATTAGATAAAATCAAATATCTACCCCAGTGCAGCAGAAGGAAAATAACAACTATTTTTCTCCATCACAACTAATATCTTTGATTTTGACCCCATTTGCATCAGCATAAACAAGAAGAAAGTCAGGTCGTAAGTGAAAATTAAAACCAAATCATACAAAATCCCATAAAAATAAGATAAAAGGAACCATCCAATGCCCCTACTGGATATTATGTCCTAAGTAGCCCATTGTCCACAAGAACTGCTACCAACTTAGAGCTGAGTGTTTTCCAACCCCTTTGATTCCAGCAAGCTCAGCATATCATTACTCACATACAGGCCTGAGTGCTGATCTATCCCTTTGGCCTGTTCCTGAAGATCTAATTATCTTCATTCTTTAATTATCAGAGAATATAACTTACCTGGAGTATTCAGGCATTTTATCCTCTCACCACAAATGCTTGGAGATTCAGTGCATTCATCTCTGTCCTGTAAATCACAAGAATCATATTGAAACACTTTAATGCAACAACTAAAATTTCAAACAGGCACTCCTTCAGGCTCTGTGACACCCATCTGCCTGTAAAAGGCGTATGTGGGGATGGAGAGGGGGCTGATCTCATAAACACGTTGAAGCAAGACAACTTGTTTTGGATTTGTCACCTGTTTTAACAAGGTATCCAAAAAGACCGTGCGGTGTTCACAGAAAGCTTGTAGTGTGCAGATGACGAGCTACATGGATTGGTTGTACAACTAACGCTTGTTATGATGCACCATCTGTAAAACACTACCACAACCCTGAGAGCAACACATCACTCACTTGGCCTTACTGACATTGTAACAATCGAGACAGTGTTAGGAAAGGCTCTTAAAGGCATTTAGTCTGGGAGGAAGGTGCTAACTGAAAAGCACACAAGAAAGAGAAATGATAAAGTAGTATTTCCTGTCAACAAGCCCTCCTTTCACCCTACAGCAGGCAGAGGGGAAAGAATAACATGCTACATTTGCATTTAAATCCTAGCATTAAAGAAAACTGAGACTAGCAGAGAGGCAACTGGACAGACTCTTTCAGGTTCTCCTCTCAGTATCTTGGGCTTAGGTCACCAGCCGCCTGGGCTCATGTTAAGCTAAGAATTGGGGGCAACACTTGGCAAACAAGACACTGCTTTAAATATCAATTTCCCCATATATCTTAGGATCTCTAAATGAGAGAAAGTGACCAAAGAACCATCTTATTTTGCTTACATGTTGTTTTTGTATTTGTATAATAAAATGTATTTTATAATAAAATGTATTTAATAATAAAAGCATCTGTACTCTATATTTTTATATGTTAGTATGTTAAGATGGAACTAGTTTTTACATTTATTTTAACTGACAACTTTTGTTTCCAAACTTACAGATATCTGACCTCTAGTTTTGCTTAGTAAAGCTTTCCTCTGCTTTTCAGAGATGTCTAGACGTTCCTGTAGAGTGGACTGAGATTAAATAAATGAATTTAGCTTGCATGACTACACACATTTTAGGATGTCCTTTCCTACCAGCATGAAAAGAATCAAACTCCTGTCACCTGTCAGGTTTGGGAAAGCATCACACTAGCAAACTAGTGCCCCATTTAGAGCAGTAAATGGTAAAGAGAAAACCCACAAAAAACATCAGGCAGACTTTGAAGTGCCATAGACCCATTTGGCAAAGCACATGCTTCAAAATGGATCTCTCTTGCTCTCCAAGTAGTTATTTCCAGAATGTTATCCCAGTATGTCCAACACAATACTTCATAAGCAATAACTGAAAGATACAGAATTATATTTCACCTGGCAAATCCGATCAGAGTTTGCAGAACACTCAGCCATTTGGAAAAAACCGGCAGGACACAATGTGCATTTTTCACATTGTGAAGGTGTCTTTTGGAAATTGCAAAATTCATCACTTTCACAAAGGCCACAGTCCAGCAAAGACTCCCCAACGTTAATCACTTTTGCATCCACTTCTACTTTATGCACAGAGTATGACTTCTGGAGATGATTTCTGACCTGGTTCTGAAGTCCTTGAAGATGACTTTCAAAATAATTTTGAATATCTTCTTGCAAACTCTGAAATGACATTTGTTTCACCGCATCAAAAAGCATGCCATACTGGACTTTGATCAGATCCATTTGCTCGTACATTTTTCTTTGCTGTTCAAGAATCTCCCGTTGCTGGCTAACCAATACGTGCTGCTGTTCAGCAAGTTTTTGCTGCAAATCGACAATGATCTGCTGTTGGCTTTTTAGCATTTCAGTAAATTTCTCATGCCCTTTTGCAAGGTGCAGCTGTAGTATTAGGGCATCTTCAGATGGAACTTCATTTTCTCCTGAAATACAAATGATCAATTATTGTCCAAGAAAAGTAATTTTCCAGCTTGCTGTATTATCTCTTCAAAGGCATTCAAATTTTAATAAGTTAATGGGAAGTCTCACTAAATTCAAGTCATGATTATAAGGCCAGTTACTTTACCATCTTTGTAGCCCCTTCATGGGACCACAAGGTCATCCATTTCATAAGCAACAACATTTATAGTTGTAGACATTTAAAAAGTCATAATCAAGCCCCATGGTTCAGGGCATAAATCACTGGGGTTCAATAACAGATTAATCATTCCTATGTACACGTTCAAATACAATAAAGACTAAATGGTCAATTTTCAGTGTAGAGGCGATAAAATAAGGTAATAAAACTTGCTGAGAATACTAAGCTATTAAGGGTAGTAAAAGTAAGGGTCAATTGCAAAGAGCTGCAAAAGGAGTCTATGATACTGAGTAGCAGCAATAAAATGGCAAAAAGAAACTCAAAGGAGATAAAGGTGAAATAAGGCACCCACTGAGAAAAAATCTAAGTGTTTTATATCAAATGTTGTACTTGTAGATTATTACTACCACTGGGAAACAATCTTGAGGTAATATATCTAGATATAGATGTTGGGGCTACAGAGCCATGTAATCATCAGTTCCGTGCCCAACAGAGGTCAAAAAGGGAAATAAAATGCTAGGACTAATTAGAAGAGGAATACATAACAGAAGAGAATGTATCATTATGACATTATATTAATCAATAGAGCATCTTTAATACAGCATGCAGTCCTGGTTCCTCATCTCAAAAAAGGGCACAGAAGAACTCGAAAAATTCACAAAAGGGCAGCAAGGAACATCTAACGTAGGATACTGCTACAGTATGAGAAAGTAGGTAGGACTTTTGAGGCTCAGAAAAAAAAATCAAAAAATTTTGCTATATTACAGGTGTCCTAAAGCAAGCAGATATGGGAAGACTCTTCACTCTTTATTCCAATAAAAGAATTAGGGGACATTAAATAAAGGCAGAAGTTTCAATACATGTTAAAAGTTCAACTAGGTCCAGAAAGTTGCCAGCCCAATAGATAAAATAAAATCAATTTGGGTCTAAAAGATATACAGACATCAATCAGGTTCAGGAAATCTGAGCAACAAACTGACGGAGCTGGGAAAATGATCGAGGCAAATATCATGCCATGCTTTCCACAGTATCCACTGCTGGACACTGCCTGAGAGAGAATCCTGAATCCAATACAGTCACTTATCTGTTCTTATGCAGCACTGAATTTTCTTCTTTTAAGTGCAGAACATCAAGGATGAGACAATGAAAAAAAAACATAGACAATTCCTGTTTATGGTTCCTAAATATTTTGCTTTTCAGTTATTTTTATTCACGGCATAAGGCACGCATTAATTTTTATTTTCCAGTATTCACTTAAATATTAAGGTGGTTTGCAGGGTACTGAATTTTAGAAAGTACAGACCAGGATCCAGGAAAAGCCACACTCCTCATCCAAGTTGGAAATTCCAGATCTTGAAATATCTGGTAAATTATACCCCCGGATCTCCTCCCGTCTAACATGAACAGTAGTTCTGTGAAGAGAACCGATGTCAGCTGGTTCTTTGTGGATTTGTGTCTTCCATTTGACTGGCTAAATAAGTAGCACTACCTTCGCTACCTTTCTTCTTCAGAATACAGAGCAGCAACCAAGCTGCTTTTGTCCCACCAGCTGAAAGGATTAACAGCGAGAGGCAAACTTTCAAATGCTCATATTCGACTGTCTCCTCTCCTCTCTTTAATCACCTCTTACAAAGTTTATACAACCTTGCCTTCTTTTAATACCTCTGCCTGTTGTCAAATTTGCCTGAAATCAGCCCACAGGTTTGACAGATACTGGGCAGCAAGACAGTTACAAGCACACTATGATTGCCTATCAAGATTTTTCTTCAGCCTACATGGGCTCCATTTGTGCTTGAGGCTGGAAAGACATGAACAAAGTCCATTTCACAAAACCTTTGCTCTCAGAAGTCTGGCTTACAACCCAGAATACAGGCAGAAGCGCACAGGTCTTTGCCAAGTATTTTGGCTGTACAGGTGACAACATAGTGCAAAAGGACTACGCCATGTATCAGTGAGTTGTGTCTTCAAAGCAGACAGAAAGTCTGTGAGGAAAAGGGTGGCCCCTGCCTGGCCGAATAAGCATATGCACCTAGATAAATAGCTTATGAAAGCTGGCATAGTGAGGCTTTGGCTACCATGTTGACTACCATTACTTAATTGTGTCTTGATAGATCTCCCTCTAGGTTTTCTGAGAGGGACTTCATCCTCTTGTCCTGCATTAATATTATTTCTTACATGCTAGGATCACATGTGAGAACAGGGCTCCATGCTAGTACTGCAATACAGTCATCGATGAAAATAATATAAACATAGCAAGTAATGAGTAGAATATTCTTATAATACCAGAAAACCTAAAATCTAAATGCATAGGAAACTCCACATAGTACTAACAGCCATCACATTTACTGTCAAATGAGCTGCGTACAGGTCTACTTTTATCAACAACTTCAGAAAGAGATGATCTTGACTTTAAGCTTGAAATGTTAACAAATCCAGGTTTGTAAGGAACAAATAGTAATGAAAGTAACAGCATTAAATTCTAGGGGTTTTGACCCTCTTTCTCAATGAAAAAGGAAAAAAGAAATAACCTTCACAGAGGTGAGGAAAAGTCAGGCCAGGGAACTGCCTCTGGGGAACTGTGAGAGGGAGTGAATCCTATAGTCAAGGATGTATTACCAAACCACCTTTTTCCAAAACCACTTTTCCTCCAGTTCTCAGTGGCTGAGATTCAGGGACCAGTAACAGTAACATTCTGAATTATTCCAGCCATCACAAATTTATAGACAGGGAGAATACAGAATCTTCTATGACAGGGTTATTGGGCTTTTCCCTTCCTGGGAATCTGGGCTTTTCTCACACAAACGAGCAAAAGTATCACAGCAAAGAAAGGTTAACTAAAGCCCTGATTCAATAAAAGACATAAAGTAGAGCTTATTTACAAGCATATACTTAAGCAGCATTGTCTTCAGCCAGTAACTGTCTGACTTTCTGGCAGAAACAACGCCTATAATTTTAAGTACTGACTGCAGTGGAGCTTACTCACGTGATGGACCAGCTTTCTATTATCTCTGCCCTAAACAGCCTTACTGAACTTTGTAATAACAGCTACATTCCAGTCAGTCAAGGAGCTTTGTTCCTTTTGGCTGTCCAAAGCTCAGCTGGTGAGAATATGAGGACTAAAAAATCCTTTGTGACTGTTTTTTTCTCTCATTTTTATCGATTTTGCAGTACTATGACTAAACTTACACTTACCAGTAGAAGAGGCTCTTCACTGCACAGTAGTACAGTCGGTGGTACTGGCAGTTCACAATGCCAGAACAACAGAGAGCATAATAAAGCTCTTGCACAAAAGAGAAGACTCTACTGAAAATAAATTGCATTCAATCAAGCAGAAGTGATATCTTGTTTGCCAAAAGAATTCTGAAGAAGTCTAAAATAGCTCAGATGCAGGCCTAAATGTGGCCTTGTTTCTCTCCACTAACTACATAAAGGTAAGGCACAGTGAACATGTCAGATGGGGGTGTCTCTATCGCAGACATCCTAAAATTGTAAGAATTCTACTGCAAGTGATGTTTACACATTAGTAGATGGCAGTAATCCCACTTACGTACTGTTCCACACTGTCCAGACAAGCATCGAACAGGTACACCCACTAGCAACACTTAGATGTCCCCATGACCACAGATGCGGTATTACTTTCCTTGCACATGTATGCCAGACACAGCCATGGCAAGGTCTGTTTTGCAAACAGCCGGTCCATGCTTCCAGGATCAATCCATGGTGTTAACATAATATCACATACAAACCTCTGCTGCATTTCCCTAGTAAGCCTGGAAACGACACATCACCCTCACGGCACGCTGCATGGACAAGGTAGCAGCCACGCACAATCCACCACTGCACAAGGGGCAGAGGCTAAAGCAGGCAGTCATCCTACTATGAGGAAGGGAAGGTGAGATCTTGATTGGGACCGGAGAGCCCAGGGCCATATGACGGTGCCAGTCTCTCCGGGTAACTGCAGGAGACGAGAGAGCAGTAGGCTGCAGGCACTGCTCATTGCACAGATAGCACCAGCATGAGAACCTACAACCTTGTTCACCAGGTTTGGCAGGTATGAGATATGGCAGCTGCACATTATTTTGCGCAAGTGCAGGTGTTTGCAGCTGCAGAGGAGTCTGCCCAAAAGAAAACAACAGAACGATGGGTCTGATAGGGAAAATTAAGGATTTAATGGCAATTAATGTGTGAGGAGAGAAACAGAGAGGAACACAAAATTGTAAGACAACAAAAACGGGTCCTATGCATTCCTTCTTTTGTCATGCCAGTCTTTCATCTGAAGGTGTACTCAGGGTGCTGCTGAGAAATAGCAGTGACAATCTTGTACAGGAATGGGCTCATCTGATTTGAAAAGGAAGTACAGGTCTGCACTCCAGCATCTTCACCTGGCGAACAGAAGTGGTGGTCCAGCTGCAGTTGGCAGGAGCTTTCCAGATAGCAGCTGTGGTGCTGGTGATACTGGCTGAAAAGATGATGAAAATGTTCCGTGTCCCCACAAAAGGGCTGTGCTGGTTCTGGCAGGCAGCTGGTGGAGAGCAACAGTCACCTGCCTCGTGCACATGAGCCTGCAAACACAGACACAGCGCTGGGAATCAGCTAGAGCCCCTGATACTGGCCTGTATCTTGGAGGGCTTGTAACAGGCATGGTCTTCAGCAAGCATTCAAGTAGACTGCACTTCACACGAATGGGGCTACACAACAGGTTGAAGAAAAGATTATTCTGCTCACCAAAACACAGTCTTCTCTGCCAGGTAAACTGGAGGAGAGGTCTCTCTTAGTGACTGAAGAATCACTGCAAATCTACTCATGCACTGTCACAGAGCTGGTAGTCATAGGCTGGAGTGGGCCACCAGGTCTCCACCTGTGGATGGTGAATTAATACAGGCAGAAAAATGGCCTTAGGGTCACCTAGGCAGCATATTCCAGCTCCCCTGCTGTCTGAGGAGATGACAATGGCAAAGAAACACTCCGTCCTTAGAGTGACATGCTGAAATTGTAACCAGACAGAAATGTTCCCCTAAAAACAAGAGAAAGACAGGAACCGTCACTGACCTTTTTCTTCTTGGATAAATGGTTTCCTCTGTTTTCAGCTACAGCACCTTAGATGTGAAACTGAAGGGCCAGACAGCCTTCTGTTTCTTTCTTCCACCAGGAATTAACTATACCTTTATACTTGATCTAAAAAACACTAGAAATGCCCAAAAATAATTGTCTGCACATGGCTGCCAGAGAAACCTCCTCTACTGGGGTGATTAATTGAGGAAGAATTAGGAGGATGGGTGAGGATGTAGAGGCGGCAGATAATCTGTCATAAACTTGTGTTCTTTCCAACTGTATGACAAGTTCCTGGAGGCTAAAATAAACGTACGATTGCCTGGGCTGGAGGCATACACCTGCATTGTCCGTAAAATGATAGAATCATAGAATTGTTAAGGTTGGAAGGGACCTTTCGGAT
>RSEF01000002.1:14574980-14595114 GCA_003993805.1 Himantopus leucocephalus
CAGGATGCCGTTGGCCTTCTTGGCCACCTGGGCACACTGCTGTATGTACAGGTATCATCCTGCAGTCATGCAAAAGATGTATTTTGCACAGGAAAAAAAAATATTGCGGTATTTTCTTTGCCTCCTGCTCGCTTAAGTCACATGCTGAGCACACACAGCAGCCTCATCTCACAAGGCACTGCAGAGAGGACTGGGAACACACAGCAGCCACCCTGAGCACTCTGTGTACTCTGACTAACCCCAGAGACTCCTAGAGCTCAGCTAAGCTTGTCTGCAGCATATTCACTGCTGCACTCAAGTGGTTCCTAGATTTCCTTCAGAGGGACTCTTGCTGGTCCCCACACGCTACTGACCACCACGGGCAGTTCTGCCTGAATGTGGTTCTACTCCATGAAGTTACATCTGTACTGCACATCTGTAAGACAGACTCCTGCCACACATTGCATAATGAGATTTATCCACAAAATTTCATGGCAGGAATGCCACCATACAGACTGGGCACAGCTGTTGAGTGAGCTCTCAGTCTCCCCTAGCAAGGCTCTTTAGAAGACTAGAACTGCAATACGTTCTTCATGATCCTTACCGGCATTTGCCCTGTCGTGTTCGCAGCATGCTGTTTGAGCTGCAGCTCTCCCCAGACAACCGTAACTGCATTTCCCCTAATCAGATGTCTGATTATCACATTTTGTTGTTCTGTTTGTTCTAGTAGACAAGCTATGTTGGAATTGCGATGCAGCACCATGCTCATTTTCAAGACCCACCACTCCAGCTGCAAATGGGGATTGAACAAGGTATTCTCTGCGCTAATGCAGGAAACCCACTGACCTGTGTTCAAAAGAAGGTCTCAGGCAAATGCAGAGAATGTAACAGGTTGCAAGCAGAGCAGAATACCAGACACTTGCCTGTACACCGACTTGAAGGAAACCAACGACTGTCAACATGGCTTACTTTTTTTGCTCCTGATGGCAAGAACATGGAATTTCTGCTAGAGGATGATGAATCCAGTACGCTATTCTCCCACTCCTAGGAGAGAAAGCTGCCTTGTGAAGACCTGGGTCCAGTCTTTGGAATGGGCAAAACATGTAGATATGTCCTTTGTCCAGTCTGGACAGAAGTATGTCTACAGCAGGTCTCATCCACACCAACTGTGGGCCTGGGTGTGGGCTGGTGCCAAACAGTGTCACTCACTGATCACAAGGCAAAAACAGCAAGAAGGGAGAACTTCTGAGGGTGCAGTTGTCTTCATCTGAAAATTCTTTCTCACACAAAGAAGCTCATGTGTTATCACAGGTTTGCCCACTAGGTGCTTCCATGCTGACAATGCCTTCCAAGAGATTACACGGTTTAGTGGGCAGTGCTGTACACTGCTTTCCCTCCAACATACAGGATGCTTCTCTCTGCCACAGGAAGCAGATGAATGCACAAATCCATGACTCCCACTGGCCATAAGGCATAATCCATTCATGATGCATTCAAGCATTTTGTTAAGGGAAACTTCTAACCACACTTCTGTTCCTCCAAGACTCCACCCAGCACCAGGCCTGCAAAGAGGGTAAAATTGAGAGTGTACAGTGAACTCTGCGTTGAGTCTCCGAAATTCCCAGCATCTTCACTCTCTGACACTTTTGCTTTAATTTCCCTAATTCTGTTTTTGTCTGACCCACGTCAGAGGGGACAGAGGACCTAACCCTAACGCCTAGGACATGAGGGGTGCATGTAACTCACCATGTTAGCTGGAAGTGATGATGGTACTGGAGACTGGGCAGCACAGGCTGATCCGGGTCCTCTAAAGACAGCCAAAGAGTAAGAGGATGTTTGGAGAAAGAGGTCATGCTGAGCTGGATGCTCTTTGTAAGACCTTCACGGAGATACAGCATGTCTGCTTTCAGCACCATTCAAGGAGTGTTAGTCTTTTCTGTCCATGCAGAACGCCTTTATTATTTGCCAGGGCTTGTATAACACAGAGGTGGATTTTGGTAAGGACAAAGAAAATGCAAATATCCTGGGTCCTTTTGCAAAAGGGAGGCATGGCAGTTATGATTATAGTACAAAGAGTATGCACAGAAGCAGAGAAAACGGAGGCTAACCACACTGACTTCTCTGTTTTTCTGTCCACCTTCGGTCATGGAGAATACAGAGGTTCTGCAAGACATCTGGGAGCAATATCAAGCAAGATGAAGGTAGGCAGTGTCACTGCACTAAGCACAGAGGGGTTAAATCTCAGCCCTGGGACTGGAAATGCCACTAAGTGCTGGAGTCTGCTTTGGAAGAGATGTCACTTCACTAAGTAGACGTTGGTAATGAGGCTTGGCACGTGCTCTGGTGTCTGAAGCAGCCACAGCCCTCGGATTAGCCACACGGATGTGACAAAGTCTGAATGACCTTCTTCATGCTTCCCATTAGCTTTTAACGTCAATGGGGAATAAAATAAATCACCCTTCCTCATACATTTTCTATCTTACAGATAAGGCATTAAACCAGAACCCAAACTTGCCTTGTGGTCATTAAAGATCTGCTGGTGCTTTTCATGTGGGTAAATCTGCATATCCCAGGCAATTACAGAATACCTTCTGCTGACCTGTGAGTATAACCATGGACACACCTGGCTTCCTACATGGACACTGAACTGACCAGAGCCGTGCTCTTGTCAACTGACAAACAAGTGCTCTGAATGATGTGCAGTAAGAGAGGCTCTGCAATTTCTTTGGGGTTTTTTTTTGCTGGCTATTACAGCAAGACAATTTGTCAGCAGCAGCAAGTTTCTTACCAATGGCACCAGTCTGTTCATCCTGGGTGTGGAACGTACACACACCCCACTGAAACCTTGTACCATGTTGCTATAAATTAAAAAACCCAGAAATACCAGACTGTGAAGAGAAAGATAGTTAGAGGTCTTACGCTCGTTTAAAAATAGCACTAAAAAAGGTTCTGCCGTGTTTCATCTGCTGTGGGTCTCCTCTGTGCACTCGTGTGTGCGGAGGGGAGATGAAGGGCAAAAGAGCGGGGAGCCGGGGCAGCAGTTCCCCCACCCATCGCGAAGACCAGTACCAGATTCGCCTCCCAAAACGAGGAGCTCTGGAGTACCCGCCGGACGCCCCTGTGCCCGGGCCCCCAGAGGTGCTCGACCCCTCGGCTCAGTGGATCCCCGCCGGGCGTGAGGACACCCAGCACCCCTGCGACTGCGGCTCTCGCCGACCCACCCCGAGCCGCCGCGGCCTGCAGGGACCCCGGGAGAGCCCCGGCCGCGGTCCTCGGCGCCCGCCGTCCCGGGGGAGGGGACCCTCCCGCCCTCCCGGCCCCCCTCAGGCCGCCCCGCACCTGGCTTGACGTCGCAGGTGAGCTGCACCCCCAGGGCGCCGCCGCCCAGCTCGGGGCCGGCGTAGGCGAAGTCGTCCCCCGCGAATTGGGCGGCTCTCTCGGCGGCGCGCAGCAGGGCGGGCTCGGGGCAGCCCTCGGCGGGGGCGGCGCAGCCCGGGCCGCGGGGCCGCGGGCGCAGGCGGGGCGGCAGCCGGCACTCCAGGCCCTGGCAGTCGCGGCGGGTGCCGTTGGCGGCGCAGTCTCCGCCGGGGCAGGCCTCCGGCGCGCCCCCCCTGGCGGCGGGGTGCGGGGCGCTGCCGGCCGGCGGGCGGGGCGGCGGGGCGGCGTGAGGGGCGGCGGGCGGCGCTTTGCCCTGCGGCGGCCGCAGCGGCGTGGCGGTGTGGAGGAAGGAGCGCGCCGGCCGGCCGGCCCTGCCGCCGCAGCGGGCCCCGCGGCAGGGCGGCGGGGGCGCCTCGCCGCCGCAGGGCGGACCGCGGCAGGGCTCGGGGCTGCCGCCCCCCGCGCCCAGCAGCGAGAGGCAGACGCCGAGCCAGCAGCGCGCCCACCACAGCCGTCTCCCCGGCATCTCCGGCCGCGCCTGCAAGAGAAGAGAGGCCGCGGCGGGTCAGGGGAGCTGCCCCAGCCCGCCGCTCCCTCCGCCCCAGCCCGGGGTGCGCAGAGCCGCGGACGGTCNCCCCCCCGACTTCGGTTTTGCACGTCCCGCCAGAGCATCCCAAATCCGGGAAAAACTTTTTTACGCCGCCGCCCCCCGCCCCGTCCCATCCCGTCCCTCCCCGGCGTAACCTGCGGGAAGGTGCGGGGCAGCGCCCGGAGCAAGTGCGGCCTCGGGGCTGGGCTCTCGGAGCGGCTGCCCGCAGCGGGGACTGACCTCCTCCGAAAGCTGGAGGGGGAATGGAAATGTGCAACATTCCTGGGGCTTCGTTAGCATCAGATTTCCCAAGCGCCTCCCTTTAACTCCTTCGATCCTCCAGCCCCTCCCGGCTGCCCGGGGCCGGGGGGGTGGGGGTGGGGGGGTGGGGGGGCTGTCCCGCCGCTCCCGCCCGGCTCCGGCTCTCCCGCGGGGGCCGCCGGCAGTGTCTTCTCCCTAAGTGTTGTCCCAAGGCGCCCGGCAGGGATCCGTACACGTCTTAAAAGGCTGGCTTTCATTCTGAGTGGCTTTATTTCGCCTAAAAGTAAATAAATAAATAAATAAATAAATGAAGTAATGACCCCCAAACAAGAGGAATAGGGTACACGCGCGACACAGTTTCCAAGAAAGAAAATTTCACGCGGCTTGGAAAAAGTTACAGGTAGTTTGGGTTCCTTGGTCCTCGCTTTGATCTTCAGGAACCTACATCAAAGGTAACCGCCATCGGGAGCTGCCGTTTTCCCTGAGGCTACCTACAGCCGCCGCAGAATCCGGAGCGGAGGACTGACTTTGACTGTACATCAGCCACGCGGCTGTGCTGATGTGTATTGCTTTTTGATAAAGCAGCTTTCCTAGACCCTTTCTGGCAGCGCTCACACCGACGTGTGAGAATCAGCATACCTTTCAAGTGCTCCGAAGCGTGAATAACTCCCCGCAGCAGGAGCCACCTCACTTATCTAATCTCTTCCACATGCTACTGGGGGAAAGCGACACCAACTATGTGTCCGCTTCAGCACTAACTGCGATGCCGCATTTTGTCTTTGGGAAGTTGGCCAGCACAGATACAATAGCTACGGACAGAAGAAAAATTACAGAAAATACTATTTATTGATTCATTATCTTCAGTTTCTTTCCATCCAGAGGCTCACACGCATGTAAACCCCCTCAGAGTATCTTTGCGATGCTCTCACACAGTCCCTTTGCTATCACTTATACAGGAAAGAGGAGAAACAGCACATTGTTCTTCTCCCCCCCCACCTCCCACCCCCCCAAATGCTATTTGAAACTTGTTGGGAATCTCCATTTTCTTTTAATCCAGATCGGCTAACCTACTGTTTCCCTTGCTATAGAAAAAGCATACCAAATACATCACTTACAACTGGCTGGCCATTTTTTTGACTAAGCATTATTTCTTTTGAAAACACCAGCTTGTCAAAACTGAAATGCTGTGCAGCAGCAACAGCAGCAAAGGCTCCAGATGCAGAGGGGTGATACCCCCTGCTGAATTCTGTGGGGCTGGTGACCCGCCAGGTTGCAGGGCTCCTGCCTGCAACAGGGAAATCTGGAAGCCCTGCCAGACCGAGTCCTATATGAAATGCCTAACAGTTCCTAAACTCTCTGCCCTGACCTTCAACTGAAGTAGGACGCCATGGTCAACTACTCCTGAGAGATCCTAGGTTTTCATATGGTTTCCAATATCTCTACCACAAAAAGACATGGAATAAATGGGGATAAATCTCCAAGATCTGTCCCTCCAGAGAATCCACAGCCCAGCTGTGGTAGTATGGAGCTCTGCATGATCTAATTCTTTCTTCTGAATTCATACCTCATTATTTTCTCAGGTTCCTTGATAGGTTTTGCAGCCACTACATTGCTATCACAGCTGTATTATTTTGGGGACCCATGCCAGTGCATGTAAAGCCACCTAAGATGCAAACACATCTTTGGATCATCTTCAGAAATGACACAGAAAAGCTATAAAGTTGGAGATGATTCCCAGCATGGCTACACCTGCAGGCTAATAATTCATGAAATGACATGAGACGTGATATTCGCAGTCACAGCACAAATCAAGAGCAACTCTACTGAAATTGAGGTGTTTATATACTGCTGGGAAAAATAAGAACAGAATTTAACTTCAAACGTGAATCTTAATAACAATATTTTTGCAGAAAAAAAAAAAAGTCTTTGGATAGGCAAACATTGTATCAGTGATAGTGCAAATGAGGGTACTGACTCATGCATTTTGACTTTGGAAGTGCCTATACTGCAGAATGCAGCAGTGTGAAATGCTGCCATCGGTTTGACAAGCAGCATAAGCATGTGTATGCTATCCTTTATGATTGAAGAACTGTGCAGCAATTAAATGGAGACGGGGAAAAAAAGAAAAAAAATATGTTCTGCTGATGTCTAGTATATGGTATAGAAGCTATATGACACTATTTGAAGGTACTGTCTATCATCGCATAGGACACCCAGCAAACCTGCCAAAGATCCAAACTGAAGTTAGTGACTTGTATGTCAATACACATAAAGCAGTACCTATCCCACTCTTGCTTTATTTCCCTGCGCAGGCTCTGCATAAGCAGGGAGAGTCCATACTTCACGTGTTTGCAAGATGGTTTGATGCAAGGCATTTTTTTTTCTCTTCACGGCATTTTTTGGATTGGCTGTGTTCACAAGCACAACAGGAGTGGCTCAGATCAAAGAAGTGGGTAAGGAGGCCCCGATGTCTAAACTATGTGCAGTTTGGGAAGGGTACTTCAGAATTTGCAATGATTAAAATTTGTACAGAATTGGTCTGGACTCCTATGTCCCCAGTCAGGCACTGGTGCCCATTTGGTGGTTGTCCAGAAAAGAGCTCATGTGTTAGGTTCCTCCAAAAGGGACCCCCTCTGCAAGCATGAAAACTGAATGCGATAGGTGAGGAAGACTGGGATAATTGCTTCCAAACCACCATGCTGCTCTGAACCAGCACATGAACCCAGAAAGAACCCAAAATCAACTTGCTTACCACCATCTTCAAGTAGTTGCAGCAGCTCTAGCGTGTCCCTTGCAGCGGGAGGTGGGCTGTGCTCGCCTTGAAACCCATATCACTGAAGCCAGAGACTGCTGGCTGCCGTCCTGTCCCATCCCATCCCATCCCGTCCTGTCTCATCCCTGTCCCAAGAAGGAAATCGCTTCCCCCGCACTCCCTTGTCCTTCCCCTCCAATTTTGCTCCCTATGGCTGGTGGTTTGGGGTCTCTCGAGGCCACAGAGTGAGGCCCAGACCCTGGGCACCTGAGGGGCACTGCTTCCTTAAAGGCCATTTGCTCTGTCAAAACCTGAGCGGCACATTTTTTCTGCTTGTTTCCTAGTTTCTGATCATTTGAGGCAGCTGGACGCTGTAAAATCTTCTTTCTTGTGTGCTCTCTGCATGAGCCAGTATTTTGCAAAAGTCTGGACAACCTGTATTAAGCATGTTTGAAGCCGGAGGATATTTTGCAATATGGATAACAAAAAACATCCAAAGCTGTCATACATAAACATGATTGCTCAATATGATTAAATTTTCTTAAATCTCTAGTTTAACCATGCAGCAGTTTTGGAAAAATTCCATGCCAGGTGCCATCTAAACTCCATTTTGTTTTCCTGCCTTTTACAATCTTTTACAATAGCAATGTACTGCAATTATTTGATCCCACAAGCTTTACAGACATGCTTAACTTAGCAATCTGAAATACTATTACATCCAGCAGGAGTGCTTACAGTGCATAACTTTCAAGATATGCATTTTTCTTTAATCAAAACCCAAACCAGAACAAAATAAATATTTTTGTCTGGTTGTTTTCAATTATTTATTTTTTACAAGTCTTTGTCAGGCTAAAATACCGCATATTACTGTCATTTTTAGTAAATGTTGGTTTCCAAAGAAGATTGATAGTTAAATAAAGAAATATTTATGAACCAAACGAAAAAGCATGGGAATAGTTTTGAGTTTTTCCATTAAAGCTATTGGGATTTTTGCATGATGATTAGTTAAGAGAGAAAGAAAAAGACAATAAGGAGAAACAAATCCTGCTACAATATATCTAACTTACTATCAGCCAGCATTTGAAACACCCTAATTTTTCTCAACACCTTATATCCTTCACTGGTTTTCAAAGCATTATCAAATTTAAATTTCAAGGTGTTTTCAGAACTCCTAAGTTTCCTGTTTAGAAATTCTTTTTAATGTCTACTTACCTTCAGTCATTATTTCTTGACTGGCTTTCAAGCAATTTATTCTGTCCATTGTAAAAGAATTCCTAACCAAAGTATAGATGAGCTGATTAACAGTACATGCTAAGGGATTGAAAAGTTTCTGCTAAAAGAGCCATCACCTACAGTTGCTGATACGGAGTGGATAGGCCTCAAAATTTTATTCCTTCTTTACTTGAATGATCTTATGTCATGCAAAATGGCATGCAATGATATCTGTGATGACTACCGTACCTTAGAGGGCTGAACAACTAGATAAACAGAGGACAGAGCCATGTCACTGAAGTAATACCTCTCTCTGCTATGTCCTCCATAAAGAAATGACATGAAATCTTCTAAGATACCCAACCTCCCTTAGATGTCTAGACTGTCACCCTTTTACACATAACAGTTTACCATCTAGCTGGTATGGGGAAAGAAATGTAAACCCACAACTGTCCAAATGAAGAAGATGCAGAAACCCTACTGAATAATGACAATAATAAAACAATAGCCCCACAGAGATGCTAGGTTTTCAGGCAAACAATAAAAAAGGGAAATCACACATTTCAAAGGATATACTTTACTGTTGCTAAGTTGCATACCAGAAGAAGTCAAGTTACCTTGGCATATGGGTACTGAGAATCAGAAAAAGAAGAGTTATTCTGTGTGAGAAGATCAATGCCATAGATCTCAGATGACCCATACTGCCAACCCCCACCTGCACAGAAGCAATAGCAACAATTCTGCAGCATAGCTGCAAATAAAAGAGGAGTTCCCGTTTCTAAGGCACTTTGGGAATGACCTCATTATCCAAACAATTTTAAGGAATCATCTAAAATAATTTTTGTTTAAGCTGATAGAAAAAGCACCTCAAATTAGGCTGGTAGTACAAGCTTAGTCTTTGTAACTTATACTTCTATGGTTAAAATAGTACAAAGACAGGAAATACAAATGTTTTTCTCCTGTTGCTGTGAGAAAACTAGATCCTTTTCACAATGTAGTTCTTAACTGTATTATAGCTGAACAGAAGAATGCACACACCGCAGCTTGAAAGGTTACTGACACCATTTCACTGTTTCCGCAACCCAGCCTAGTTTCTCTGCCCAACAGTGTGCTGCGTCATATCAGTGTGCTAATTTGCTCCACGCTGGCTCACAGGGCTGCACGCAGCTCTGCAGATGTGCTCTGTGTTGCAACTGCTTCCTCCAAGTGAGCTGTATCTGCCCTGTGGACAAGCTCTCAGACTCTGCCTTTTCTAGGATTCTACAGTTGGAGCATACGACGAATACTTAGAAGCTGTTCATGGTTAGAATTGGTCACAGCTCAGAATTTACATTTTCTGAGAAATCTCACCAATTCAAAATCTTAATTTGTCACAATTTAGAATGAAAACTGTTAAAACATTTCCTAGGAAGTAGGCATTCCAGTAACAACTTCATTTGGGAAACAAAGATCTACAGCATTTCCAAAAAGCAACGATTTCTTCTAGAGCAGTGGAGCCCTGAATCCCAGGAGGTCCTTGTGTTCCCTGGATCCCTGAGACAAGGAAGAGGCCACAGTACAGGAGTAGATCTGACTGAATGGAAAACTGGCAGTTGACATGCCTAGCAGAGAACTATCGAAAGTTATCTGTATTCCATTATAAGGCTCGCTGAGATAAGCTTTCATGAAATGTTTCACTCTCAATGAACCAGGAACTTTTGACAGAAAACATTCCAGCAGAATGGTGTTTCCAAAGAGATGCATTTATAGCTGGATGACACAGTGATAGAAACATCTCAGTCTTGGCTACACTAGCTGATCAGCATTAGTTCGGTACTAAAAGTCTCAGCCTCCTGAAGTAGGTCACCTTCTGTTCTCCTAACTGCTGATTGCACTTCTTCAGTAATGCCACATGTGAGCACTAGTAGTGCGGCACAGAATCCTTGTTAATGTATTCATGCTTGGATAGAGGGAGTCACTTGGACAGAGATTTTTGCATTCTACTTTGAAGGCTTATAGTTAAATACAGATTACGAGGCTGCCCAGAAATTCTCCTGATCGAACCACCTTAACAAGGAGTCTGTCTTGTTCCACAGGGTCCCTGTATCATGGTAGTGGGAACAGCATGCAAGTGACGAGGAAAGATTTCTCTCGAGCAACTCTACAGTTAAGTTTTGAAAGACCCTATTGTTTTCACAAGCCTTTGTACAAAAGGTCGTCTACTAAGAGGTAGAAGACCTACTTTAGGGGTACTGGTGGATGAGAAGCTGGACATGAGCCGACAACGTACACTTGCAGTCCACAAAGACAACTGTATCCTGGGCTGCATCAAAAGAAGCTGGGCCAGCAGGTCAAGGGAGGTGATTCTGTCCTTCTACTTCACTCTGGTGAGACCCCACCTGGAGTGCTGCATCCAGCTCTGGAGCCCTCAGCACAGGAAAGACATGGACCTGTTGGAGGGGGTCCAGAGGAGGGCCACAAAAATGATCAGAGGGCTCGAGAACCTTTCCTATGAGGACAGGCTGAGAGTTGGGGTTGTTCAGCCTGGAGAAGAGGAGGTTCTGGGGAGACCTTATTTCAGTCTTTCAGTACTTAAAGGGGGCCTGCAGGAAAGTTGGGGACTTTTTAGCAGGTTCTGTTACAATAGGACAAGGGGTAATGATTTTAAACTAGAAGTGAGAACATTTAGACTAGATATAAGGAAGAACTAAGGTGCTGAAACACTGGCCGAGGTTGCCCAGAGAGGTGGTAGATGCCCCATCCCTGGAAACATTCAAGGTCAGGTTGGATGGGGCTCTGAGCAACCTGATCTAGTTGAAGATGTCCCTGCTCATTGCAGGGGAGGTTGGGCTAGATGACCTTTAGAGGTTCTTTCGAACCCAAACTGTTCTGTGATTCTATAAGAGAAGGTGTGCTTGAAACTAATGTACCTTTTGCCTACCATGAACTGTGGAGCAGGGACATAAATAATGTTTTTAAATAAATGCCATCTACTGCAAGAGACACCTACCTGTTCTATATAACTGCTGTATTTCTTTCTATATATTGTTTCTAATGGCTAAAGGAGAACCTGAAATCTAACCTGTTGTCTCTCTTTTTCATTACAGTGGGGGAAACTATCCCTTACTAGTAAAATTGTCTTAGATTTTCCCATTATAAGATCTGCTTTGAGTTTTTTATACTTTTGCCAGTTGTCAGTTGTTTGGACCGATACATACTCTGGTAGGTGTTTGCCTCTGGCAGTGGTCTATGGAAAAAAGCATAGAGGCCATGTAAAAAGTGATATACTGTATGCAAAGAATGTGACAGAAATTAATTTACATCAGCAGTCTTAATTCTGGCATTTCCTATGTCATTAAAGTTTTATTTTGCAGCTTTAATAAAAGCTTTGGTTTTGTATATGTTATGCATATGTTTATGTGTTAAATATTTGGTATAAAATAAATCACTGGCAGGTTGCTACCTATTAAAACTCCATGGCCCCTGTAAAAGTAAACATACATAAGTATGGTATAGGTTGGACTAAAATGTACCAACTACTCTAAGAACATCAGAGAGCCCTGAGGGAAACAGAGATGGTGGCTAAAGAAAATATTTTTAAAAGCTAATAGGAGTGAAAAATGAGGAAAGGGTCCTGAATCTACTAACATCAATGGTAAAGCACCCAGGGCTATAAATGGTGTCAGGATTTTATGCAGAAAACCAAAGCAGAAAAAAACACCAAACCCCTAGAAAATCTGGAGCTAGCTGGGTGCAAGTCTGGATTCTTTATCTTTAAAAGTCTTCAAATGACAAAACAATAGTTTTTCCAAACCAAAAAATATTTGGTTTCGTGGAGAATGTATGTGTCGAGGCTTTTGACTTGTGCTATAAAAAAGAACAGACTAAGAGATCTAACATTCACTTCCAAAACTTCTGGACCAGGACTCGTCAATATGGAAGCAGGACAAGATGGACCTGTTTACATTTTACTTTAGTTGCTGGATTCTGTTAAGATTAGTCTTCTTGAAACTTAGAGGAAAAAAAAAAAGCAACTGTGTTTGAAATTATATGCTTAATGTTTTGATAAGCTTTTGCCAACATCCCTTCTTATCGATTTATGTCTAACAGTCAGAAACAATGACTATGTCAAGCACTGGCCAACAATGAAGAAATGAAATATAACCAAGGAAAGTTACCTCTAAAATCTTCCTGTGAGCACTCTAGACTACAGACACATCAGGTATGAGTCTAATAATGTTTCTACTTTGTTTTAGACAAGTGTACAATCACTGTTAAAAATGGGGGCTTGAACCTGGAATTCAAAATGACGAAATCCTGTGTGTTGTCTGTATTTCACTAATGCTGAAAAATATCACCATTCAGTCCTGAGGCTGCCAAAGAGAACCAAAAAGAAGACAGCTAGATCCCAGATCATTTTTCTGCACACACCTTATAACAGTATAATTTCAAAAAAGCCAGGCTGCAGAGTTACAAGGAAGCTGGGAATGTATGTTGGTGCCTTTTGCCTTCAGGGTGAAAATGGGAAGAAAACTCCCGTTGTAGTAATTGCTATAGCCACTTTTTTCTTTTCTTTTAATGCATGAGAATTTCTGGTTTTCCAGACTAACAAGGGGAGAAACAGCACAGGAGGGATACCATGGAGCATTTCTAGGTTTCCAGTTCTTTATCTTCATTCATCCAAGAAGAACTGAGGCTTTTCACATACGGGAAAAAGTTTTTCTGATATACCCAAGCAGCTGACAATTCAGACCAGTGCATTTCCGTATGCAAGCTTAGAATTTAAAAAAAAAAGGTGGGTTGTTCTCAGAAAGATGACTAAATTAAGACTGTTTAAGCTACTAAATACTAAGTCTTGATCCTCATTTACCCCATGTGAAGGAGCTTTACTACAGATGTAAATCAGGTACTCTGTGTGTTTTACAACCTCTTATGAAATTTCTTGCAACAAACATCCCATATTAGTTTATCTTAGTGTCATTCTATCAATAAGAATAATTCAGTTTTCTCCTTAAGAGAGGAACTACACTCTTGCTGTATAAGAGAAAAGCAAATTAGCTTCCTTGTTTTTTAGTACAGAATTCTGCACAGTAACTCACAAGGCTCTTCTCAATAATGCTCCAGTGTCTGGTGGTCTCTCAAATACCCTTTGTAAACAGTTTACATTGATCTTTGCTCCAAGCTGTGAGATGTTTATGGATCTTTTTTCAGTATGGCTATTTGCCCACCATCAAGACCCAAGACCTTATTTTGGTAATCCTAAAAATAGGCTAGGATCAATTACAAAGACTTTTCCTCAACAATGTAGTTCTAAAATAAATTTAAAGCCTAAGATTTTGGCAAAAAAACACATTAACAGTCAAACTGGAAATGTTTCAAACACTGATTGATCAAGACCCAGCTGAGTTTATTCTACTCAAGATAGATTTTCATCAGATAGTCCAAGAAGAGTGTTTGTTTTGGCTTCTGTTCCTAGAAATAATATTAACCTGGCAAAAATGTTGTTTCTATAAAGAAAAAGGCCGTTGAGCAGGCTAAATATCTGTGTCTTTCTTCTCATGTACTACACCAGTTTCACTTACATCCTGTGTTTGCTCAGTATTTTCAGGAGCTGTGTTATAATTTCTGTGCTGTGGTTAAATCACCTATCTAGCTCTCTGAGGTACTTACGTGGCCAGAGTTACTGAGAAGGTCACAGTCCAATGCAGGTACGTTCACAACACATCTGAGACCTAAAGTGTTCCCTCCCCATTCTTCATCCATAAAGACTTGATTCATAAACAGTTAAGGTGCAGATTTCCAGGCATTTAGGCACACTTATGTAGCTAATGGGACCCAAATATTTTTTACAATTCTAGGCGACATTTAGGTCCTTTGACATTTTTAGGTGGCTTTAAATGCCTTTAGCAACCTGGTTACAAATGTCCAGTGTCAGACTTGGAAAACCAACTCAAGTCTTCTTCTAAACTCTTGTTTAGCTCCTTCACCTCACTCTTCATTGCTTTATTACCAGTCTTCTGTGCTTTAAGCAGGCTTTCTTACCCCCTAGAAATGTTTGAGGCAGATATATTGGAGAATGCGAGACTCAGAGTTACTAGAAGAAAAGAAGCCCATAAGAGAGATTAAACCTACGGAAATTTTCATTTTTAGTTGAAGAGGATTACACTTTTCATTTCATATGACCCTTATAGAGGAAAAGTGGTATATAGTGTTGTCAAGCAAGACTATCTTCACTTTATGCGTCAACAACGTATTCACAAAGCTGTAAATGTTTCAGACTTTTTTCTGGAGTATGTTCACATAAATGAGACATTCCTTTTGTATGTCTCTATCATAAGGCAAGGAATTCTTTCTGCATAGGAAAGGGAAAGAAAACTGAATACAGAAAAAAAAATACGATTAAACATGGTGTATTGGTCTCTGAAAGTCCTATTACCATTACAACACTACCACCAGAGCACAGTGTAGAGTTTGCTTTTCACAGTCTTCACAAGTAACAAATCAAGTGCATACCATGTACGTGACAATACTGACTGCTTCAAAAATCAGTGCATGCCAGTTGCTGAATTGACTTGGAATGCACATTTATATGTTCCAGGTTCACTTGCAACGTATGCTTTTCAACTTTTCTCTTTATCCAGCGGTCAACTCAAGCTCAAGTTGAGCCAATGAAGAGATTTAAGAAAATATCTGCTTCCACATGCTTTCCTTCCATGCTGTAAACTGGGCATCATCTTTGACTCAGAATATATCCAGATCCTCCAAGATAAGCTGTGTCTAGAGATTGCTGATTATTTCTTTGCAGCACTAAAACAGGTGCCCTCTTTCCGTACATCAAAGCTCGAAGCAGGGCTCTCATTTCATATCCTTATCCTTGGTCTCCAGATGTGGTCTTTCCCTTCTCATTTATTCTTTCTTGCTCTGAAGATTACTTTCTAGGCCCGATTGTATCAGTTAGTCTCTGCATTCCTTAGCTGGTACTGCCTTCCCACTTATATCAAACACAAGCTGCTAATCTTCACTTTCAAGTCCCTCTATCAATTCTCCACATTCCACATCACCTCTCTTTCACTATAGACTCATCAGCTCTCATCTGTCCTTTGCCTATTTATTAAAATTTACAAGAGCCATCACGTTTTATTCTTCACATCTGAAACTTCTAAAAAGCCTCTTCAAAAGCTTTTTTGAAATTCAGGGACAATGTAAGTACACATACTTGCTACTCTACTACAGCTACCAGTACTTAGATCTCTGTCAGCTGGGAATAATCTAAATGCTGCTGCAAAGGGTTTTCATTTGAAAATGAGCAAAAATAATACTGAAGAGTGAAATGTGAAGAGTACACAAACAGTTTGAACTATGTTCAGAGATAATCCGAAAGATGAGAACAGCGTTACTGCAGCAAAAACGGAGCCGAAACAGAAACCTCAACATGAATAAGAAAGCACAGAGTATAAATAGCAAACATAGCGGACTGAACATGGGTATGGGACAAGCACTTCCTTAATTGCTTTGCTGAAATACGGCCATAAACCATAACACACCCCTTTTCCAGAAAATCCTGAACAAAATCGGTTAAGAGCTTGAAGTTATTTGTAAAGTCTATTTGAGAAAATAATCTGCTTACTTTCAGAGAAACGTTATCACCTAAAAGACCTTTCATGCTTATCATATTTTTAGAGCAGAAGGAACAGTTTTCTCAAAGGCGTTACATTATTTGAAATACTTTCGGCAAAAATTTTACCCAAAAACCAAAGCCACATCCTGCCTTAATGTGTCCTGCAAGAAACTCTTATAATTACCACTGACTCAGCTAGTACATAGGAACACTCATCCCCAGGAACATCAATGACTTGTAGAGCATATGATTCTGGCTGGAATACTTAAGCTGTATAATGATGTTAACTACTGTTGCTTGCCTCACCTTATTCTCATAGAAAGCTCTGTTGTGGTCAGCAGATGGTTGTGTCACTAGGCAAGAACACAAATGTTTGACAACTGGACACTCAGACTATCATATGAGGAAAATACAACAGTATTTAAAGTATTTTTATAACCATAGTCTAAAAATAATACAAACCGTACATTGTAACTGTGTGGTGGTAAAACTTGAGTTATTAAATGGAAGAGGAAGTAAGAATTCACTTCCTCCTCCTAAAATTAAAAAAAAAGCTATCAAAGGAAGCACAATGTTATTGTCAAGTTCCTCTTTTACATACTATTTATTTTATTAAATTCAAACAGAGCTCATATTTGACTTGTATTTTATGGAAAACTATATTGTCAACATCATCTGGAAAATACTGTTAGCTTACTACCTCTATCTCAGTAAATCATTCATTGTCTTATGCTCTTGTGAATCATATGAGATGCTAGTCTTGAGTAAAAGTGATGCAACCGGCCACAGGTGGGGTGATGTCATTTCTTTGCACAGGGGAAGGAGAGTCTCACGTTGACTCTTGCTTGGCTCACACCACAACTATAGGCCACAGAGAGCTGTAGAAGACGACAGGATAGAAAGGTCAAGGTCCCCAAATTCTTAATAGTAATATGCAGAGCTCAGGTGTACATTACCTGAGCAGGGTAGGTACTACCCTTCAGATAATCTACAATTTAATGGAGGCAAATTTTTATACAATGAAGTGAAATAAAAAAGTTCCCTGGCAATTGGATACTTATTTATCATCATCAGTGTAAACCATCAAGCATGAACTGAGACCACCACTGCAGTGTGCTAAGCTCTAGCAAGTAGCTTTTCTTTTAGCATGCACCATACAAGATGGTGGTAGGGTGGAAACTGATTAGTATTTATTTGCTTAACAATTGTCCTGTGTCTTACACAAATCTAACATAGTGATCTGAGGTGCTCAAGACAGGACAAAGCTGTTATGGTATGACAAAGCTCTTAGCCTCAAATTTGTGTATTACGTGTACCATGTACATTTTCTGTAGACTTAACTTGCACTGCTATGACATCAATTGGTCTGGCTCACTGGGACCTACCAGAAAGGATTGTCTGTGTACCCAAATTCCATCTGTTAATTTCATAAGCTTGAGCTTATTTCATACGCACCTCCCTTTGTGGTGGGGCAAGATGATGAAACTCTACCAATTTTCCCCATCTGCTTCCACATTTAGTTCGAGAACTGGAAGCAAGTTCTGCTTCCTACTTTGGCCTTTTATGAGCAGTAAGGGCCACAAACCTAAAACCTATTCTGCAAGAACTATCAGGATCTTATTCTGTAGAAGAAAATATGTCTGATGACTACTTCTGAACGTTTCCATCAGTTCCTTGCAGACAGCGCTTATGCTGATGGGAAACAAGTGATTGTGCAAAACCTCCACTTTTCACTTCTTCACATTAGAAAAGAAAATACAGCTAGTTTATAGCGCTACTTTCTTCATACTATCTCTCACCCTATACGCACATTACGACTGGCCAAATGCTATACACTATACATATGCGATAAGTGACAGACATGTTTACTACAAACAGCTGAGAACTTTGCAGCCTAATATTAACATGCAGGTACTGAAAATCAAATGCATGTGCAGAAAGACGTAACCTAGCATTTGGACTTGAAAATTACCCACTGAGATGGCAATATCAGTAAATACATATCCAGATTCTGGGCATACTTTCCAACAAGCAAAAAAATACTGTCAGTTATTTCCATAAAGCTTTCTGTGAAAATTATGGGTGGTGTCAAGTGTGTCGGGGGCAGGGGGGGGTTGGTGGGATACAGGCTTATTCTGAACCCTGAATAACAGAAAAAAAAATCTCAAAATAAAATTGTGAAGTTTTTTTCAACTACTATTATGTAGCCAAAATAAGACTGTTACATGTTTCAAAGGCTTTCCATGGGCCTCCAGGCAATGGGGTAAATTTTAATATTCATGTGAAAGCAACCAAACAGTCAACAAGGAGCAAGCAAAGGAGAAAGTTTAACACTGGTTGTGGTCAGAGGATCAACTTCAGAGTTTGCTCTCACATGAGTTAACACAGGTTGACCTTTGGATGGAAGAAACTTAAAACGAACCATTCTACCTGTGTAAATCATGCTGACAACATTCTAACAATCAGGAAAAAAAGTGCACAGGGAAATAAATCACACAGGAAAGAAGTGAATAAGGAAAGGGTTGAACAGCTCGAAATGAATAAAATACATTGTTAATTTATTCCTATTAATGGAGCCAGGTAATTCCAACTTCTTTTGTCCTCAAATGCCTTTCATATTCGCTTCAGGAAGAAGCTTCAAAACCTTGCTCATATCATGCTTAGTTTGTCATACATGTGAAATCTAACACACAGCATTAATAAAATCAAATGTCCAGTTTAAAATGATGCTTCTCATTAAGCTAACTTTTGTACGCATTGCTCTGAGCAATAGCTAAAAGCCTATCTTGTAAAGCTAAAGAAATAATGTTAATAATAAATGCTGACATTTTCAAACAAAACCCCTCAGGTTACAGTTTTCTAGTTAATAACAAGCAGCATTCTGAATAAGCTAGATGAGATTTCAATATTATTCCATTTCACAATATTTACAGGTTTCCTTTTAGGGGTGCAGACAATTTCATTTTATTATAAGATTAATAAAGCTAATAAACAAGATGTGGTAGTCAGGCTCTTCCTACCTTAGCTGCAATTTGTGTTGAATGCTCAGCTCTCACAGTGAAGAAGTGGGCTGACTTGAACAGATGTTTCCAAAGAACAGAAAGGGATATATATCCGCTATGTATAAACAGTCACAAGAAACATGGATGTACACAGATTGATATTTATTTGTGAGAGCTGGAAAACTTGGGCTCTGATCTAAAACTCATTGAATCCTGGGAAAAAGGCTCCCTCAGGCATCTCTGGCTTTTGAATCAAGGCCTTTGAAATTTTAACAGTGTAAAGCCTGGACATGTGACTTGTTGCCTGAATATATTCTATATGTAGAAATAGAAGACATTGACTAACCTGAGGCCCTACCATACACAGAGAAAAAAAAAAAGTGGAAATCCATCTTGAAATCATCACAGTGGGCAGAACTCTAGCAACTAAGCTTTGATCATAAACTTTTCAGAAGTACTTCTGTCGTAATTTCCTGCAGTTAAAAGTGTGAATTTGCGAGCTTCACTGCTGACACTTTCAGATAGACTTTGAACTTCTTCTTCAGCTTTTCATCCAGGTTGGGGTTTTGTTTTGCTTTTGGTTTTCCACTGTAATAACCAATGCAAATAAGCTTTCCTATGAATAGTTATGGAGAAAGAATATTCTCAGTTCTAAGTCACCAAAAGATGGAAGGACAGATGGGCAGAAAGAAATTGATCTGGCCATATACCTGCTCTTCAGCATGTTGTTTTAGCTTCTGCGTTTGTTCTAATTTTAACGAATTATATGTGATGTGCTTGTTAACTAGCTTCTGTATTTAATGCAATTGCACTTAAATTCAGTTTTCTGTGATTTTTCAAAAGCTATTTTTGGTAATTTCTTCCATACAAAATCTCAAATGAGAGCTTTCCATCTTTCTCATAGGAAGTTTTATAATTTACAGGTCTTCCACAGCATTGCACAATCATAAAGGAATATGAAAAAAAACCCACCCCAATCTTAAATAGAATTAATTCTTATTGGAAGAACATAAGATCTATAGTTGCTACTTGCTTATTCCTATACTTTCTGCTTTTAGCCTCATTATCTAGGAAGACGCCAAACAGAGACACCAATTTTTCCACATTGCAGTCTGATGTTATGCTGTGATTCACTTCACAGTAATTGCAAACTCTTCAAGGTTTCTGGAAAAAACAGTGTCTTGGTGAAAGAAATGATCTGGTGTACCCCAGAGGATCATCCAGTCACTGTACCAAAGATTTTCACAGTGTCTGCAGAGTACTAGTTGAAAAGAGGACACGGCAATGAGCAATTGCAGCCTAGAAGGCCAACCGTATACTCAGCTGCATCAGAAGTGTGGCCAGCAGGTCAAGGGAGGTGATTC